>CM060846.1:125215811-125890097 GCA_030762175.1 Metallyticus violacea | reverse complement strand
ATTAATAGTAATAGCAGCAACAGTAGTAGTAGTAGTAGTAGCAGTAGTAGTAGTAACGGTAGTAGTAGTAATAGTAACAGTAGGTTTGCAGTAGTAGTAGTAGTAGTAGTAGTAGCAGTAGTAGTAGTAGTAGTAGTAGTAGTAATAGTAATAGTAGGTTTGCAGTAGTAGCAGTAGTAGGAGTACAGTAGTAGTAATAGTAGTGGTAATATTAATAATAGTAGTAGTAATAGTAGTAGTAACAGTAGTAGTAATAGTAGTAGTAATAGTAGTAGTACTGTTGGTGGTAGTGGCGGTGGTGCTGGTATTAGTAGTGAGAGTAGTAATAGAAGTGGTGATAGTGATGCTAGTAGTGGTAATAGTAGTAATAGTAATATTAGTAGTAATAATAGTACTAGTAGTAGTATTGGTAGTACTAGTAGTAGTGGTAGTACTAGTAGTAGTGGTAGTACTAGAAGTAGTGGCGCTGGTGCTAGTAGTGATAGTAGTAATAGTAGTAGTGGTGGCAAAAGTTGCAGTATTTTTGGCAATAGTAATAACCGAGTATTCATTCATTCTTGGATTATTTTTATGGCAGGCATGAATTATAGTCCCAACAAACTTATTAGCACGAAAGATAAAGAATTATAGTACCACACTCCCGAAGCTGTGCAAAGGTAACCACTTTAAAGTTCAAGATGGTCATAATAATATACCTCTTTCTGTATTGATAACTCTTTCAAGAAAATGTACATGAACTTGGAAATAGTGCATATATTGTTATTATTATTATTATTATTATTATAAATACATTTAGATTATGATTGCATATCTATGCATACAGTTTCTATGCACTTACACACCTGTATGTGTGGCAGAGGTCGTTAAGATACAGGCTCATAATGGGGGTTTGAAGTTTGAACTTCACCAGAGCATTATTCCTTACTGAATTTTTTTCCAAATGGTCCTCAGTCCTCATAATTTGCAAATGCCGGTGAGGTACCGTATACTTAGGGCTGAAACGATTCCTCCTGCAAATAAATAAATACAATGAATCCTTTCTCAATGCATCATATCGTTTCAATATTCCCAGTGTCCCCTCTTTGTTATCCCTCAAGAGCAAAAACACGAGCGTTAAATGCTGTTTTAGCCACATACACCAACATGGGCTTCTCTGTATGATTTGATTGCACAAAGAATAATCTGATAGAAAACACAGCATCACACACAAGATATAAGCATCAGTGAAATTTATCATTCATGAGACAACGATCGAATCCTACATCTATACTGTACCATAAAATAAAGACTTTAAATTTCATTCGACAATAAAAATAGTGAAATCCCTCTCATTTTGGAGTGAGACAAGTTAATATGATATAATAGTTCATTTATTAGATCTCGTGTTTTAGATATACATCTTGAGCACCTAAACTAAATAACGCAGTCACTTTGAAAAAATGGTAAACAATTCTTTAAAAGAACATAATGAAAATGGCTTTAAATATACCAGTATTAAGAAGAAATCTTTGACGTCTGCAATTATTATGTCAAATGATGGTTTGTCCTCAAGAGCTCCTTTTCTTTACCAGTCAGTCCCTTATACACTTATTCTGGGACATCTCTTGCCACTGTCTAATAGTAATTCTAGCACAGAAACACTTTATCTTCTCTAATACCTTAGTTCCATTTTTTAATATTTTGGTGGAATCTCTTCCAGTTCGTTACTCACTTAAGATCAACTTGCAGGGAAAAAATCCTGCGTGTGCAGGGAGTGTGTAGAAAATAAATTTTGGGTGACAGGTTGATGATGCGTTTCCATAAGATTGTCCACAATCTTAGCCTATTTTCCTTCTGTTTTGTTTCTCAGGAAGCCATGCATAACGGTTCAAGGACATTCCATACAACTTACTAAGTAGCCTGGAGAACTTGCTCGTACATTTTATCTTTACAAAGATCACAAATCTGCGGCTAACAAAGATTCCTTCTTAACTTTAGCATCGCTTCGGTTTGTGAACTTTCCTCTGATTACTGAAAAGCGTTTTTAATTTCTTAATTGTGTTCTTCATAGGTCCAAGTAAAGTGTATTGGGGGAAAAGAAGTTTTACTTCGCTCTACCGCAGCATCATGCTGAATTAATTTTTCTACAGGGCGCAGAAAGCTTTCCTTGGAGCTGGACATAAGTGCCAAAATTTACATCATTATCCCATACACACCATAAACTGCACTTTCTGTATGCTAAATGCATTCCCAGCAATATTTTCAGATTTTTACACATTTGCAAGTCGTGGTATGTGGGCAGCACGGCATAAAGGACTGATAGGGAGGTAGAGGTTGTTAAGGCATGGACTCGGGAACGGAAGGTCTGCAGTTTGATTCCCGCCAGGACTGTCCTTCCTGACTGAAGTTTTTCAGTTTTTTCTCAGTGCTCATTAATGGCAAATGTCGGGAAGGTACCCTCAAATTAGGCCTTTGACTCTTTCTTTCTTAATAAAATCGTTTCTCAGGTTATCATTTCATCTCATGTACCATCAGTTCCCACGGCCTGTGGTGCTTAAGCAGTAAAATTGGGCGTTAAACACCATTAAAAACGCCCTACAAGAAGTAAAAAGAGACAATTTCCTTATGCAGCAACACAGGTGTTAAACTCACCTTCGGCGAGTGTATGAGCAGCCTCTAGTCTTGTTGGTTATATTCCATATTCAAAGTTGTTTAAAACCCTTGACATTGCAACAGTAAAAAGGTTACCCTTTTCTCTAAAATGTGAATTCAATTATTTCTGTTGACTTATGTACGTACCTATAAACACTTAAATATTAGGTTGCTGAACATTTCTGGATCCTTGATGCTTTTTTAAATTAGTTTAGTTTAAATTAGTTTTTACTACTGAGGCCCACAGGCGGTGGACACTGATAATACAGGAAATGATAAATTGGGAAAAATATTTTTATTTTAAAGGAAAGAAGCGTTCCAGTCCTAAATTTAGGGTACCTTCCCAGCATTAGCCATTTATGAGGACTGAGGAAAACCTGCAGAAAACCTCAATCATGGAGGACGGTCTTGGTGCGATTCTCCCGCTCGTGAGTCCGCGCCTTAACGACCTCGGCCACCCGTGGCGGTAAGAGCCTTGATGTCAGGAGCTCTGGTATTTGCAGGTCTCTTCTGGAAGGTGTGATGCATACAGGTCGCCTTCGCATGCCACTTGTCGAATAGCTGCTGGAATTTTAGGATAATGCACAGTTCTGTACTTTTTAACTGACATGCCAGGCAGAAAACGCAATCATTTACGTGATTTGAAGTCTATCCTTCCCCTGCCCAGTGAAAATGTAATCTCAGAAATTCAGTTTAAAAATAAATCTGAAAGGAAATAATAATAATAAAAATAGCTACGAAATAATTCATCTCGCAAAGCATTTGAAACTAAAGTTTTAGCTTAAACTTTTTACAGAGAACAGCTCTCATTTTATATGGGTTGCATTGTATATGCTTTTGCTAGAGACAGAAGCATACAGGCTGATATAAATAAATGCTGTTATTAGGCTTCGTTGAAACAGAAGCAAGTTTTCATGCAAGGAACTTTTACTTTATTGCATTCTTAATAATGTCCGTAGTAATAAACCTAATCATAACAGGTTTCACGTATATTTCCTGTAGTTTCAAAAATGCCATTTCGAAAAGCATTTTTGTTTAATTTTTCTTACTTAAAAGCGTTTACAATATTTCTTGGTTTAGCTTTTGCCATATTCTGTGAATTAATATAATGTTGCTGGAATTGTTGCCATTGCTTTCATCACACACCATATGTAGATATTTTGCTAATAACTTGGAATGGCGAATTGAACCAAATTATTCAGATAATAAAAATACACCATGTTCATACTCTTAGTATTGCTCGACAAAGTATGAAACGTGCATACGCAAACAGATAAAATGCCGTTTCCCTTGAAATGATATATTGGGAAAGAATTTCATTTGGAAAGGTAGGGTTCCAGATTAAACTTAGAATCCTTTCCGGTAATTGTCATTTATGAGGACTGAGGAAAACCTGTGAAAATCTCACTCAGGGAGGACGGTCCTGACAGGAATAGAACTCATACGTCCCACTCGCGACCCTAACGACCACCCTTATCAGTAGAATGTTCGCGATAATGACGATAGTGATAGGTGTAGTGGCGGTGGCCTGTGGTAGTGTAGTAGTAGTAGTAGTAGTAGTAATAGTAGTAGTAATAGTAATAGTAGTAGTGGTAGTAGTAGTAATAGTAGTAGGAATAGTTGTAGTAGTAGTAGTTGTAGTAGTAGTGGTAGTAGTAGTAGTAGTAGTAGTAGTAGTAGTAGTAGTAGTAGTAGTAGTAGTAGTAGTAGTAGTAGTTGTTGTTGTTGTTGTAGTGGAGGTGGTAGCAATATTAGTATTTGTGGTGATAGTAGTATTAGTAGTTGCACTATCACTTAAAATATAATGTGATAGAAACCTTGGAACGTAGGATTAAGATAATTAAGGACTCAGACCAGCTTTGATGATGGCTGATCATAAAATAACTGGGAGAAATTAACAGTGTGGCATGCGCAGGACCCCATTATGCACATTGTGTCATGTTTTTCAGAAACTACTAATTGTGTAGTTATATCGTTTAAAAATGAAGTAGAAGAGCAGCAACAAACGAATTGACGGCTGATGCGCAATTAGTCATTAAAACAACTTCTCATTTAAGATAAACATGTTGTTTTAATGAATTAAATCTGTCTCTGCAGAAAGAACATGAGTCCGTTTTTTTTTTTTTTTTTTTTTTGGTACGAAAACAAATTTTATACTGTACATGCATGTACAAGAATAATGCAGCAGTCTACAAAGAATGGTCATGAATATGTCATCAAAAGCAGTGGTGACTGTGTCTTCAAAACCACAGTTCGTGTAGAAATGGTATGAATCACTGACCCATGCACTTCTGCATGAATCGATTTGAGTAATGTTTATAGCAGTCTTCTGCTGCACTAAATTACAGCTGATTAATTCGTATGTTATTGTCGATTGTTGTGTTCTCAATTTAAGTAGATACTTCAAATCTTTAAGCATATCAGACAGTAATTGATGCAGTTGAAAGTGAAAAAAAAAGGAAAAAAGGAGACTAAAAATCTGGGTAAATACAGAATTAACATTATACGCAAATGCAAAGTTAAAGGGGTGAAAAACAAAATTTACCGAGGAGAAACTGTTCCATTGAGAAGAATTGGGTCATATTTCAAATAAATATTATTACAAATAGTTCATAGCTCTTTACAATAATAATGTTATAGCTTCAAATCAGGGTTATTCAAAATGTGCGATCTATTGCAATTTTATTTGAAATTGCAAGAAAGTTTGCTTTTCTTTGGCTTCATCGAAAAACAAGTGAAATAGAGAAGAACAAGAAAAGAGAACCCTTAGAGAGTGTTGTAATAAAAAAGGAATCACTGAAATGTACAATCGAAAACCTGGATAGTATTAAAATGCTAAATTTCAAAATTTAGTTGTCTGCTTATTACCAAAAGAAAATACTTTCAGTGTCAAACATGGGAAAAATCCTTAAAGAAGTGAATATTTCTTTTTCTCCTTCCAAGGGGGTGTCTATGGAATGTAATTTACACTCATCTGGTCTGATGGTTTAACTAAAGCTCATTTTCATCTTTTGCATAAGCTTAACAAGAAAACTACACCTCCTACAGCAGTTGCGTATCCTTTGGGTAAAGTGTCCATCAATGTGAAAAAATTGAAAGAAATACTGAAAGTAAAAAAGTGCACCATTTCAGAATATATTTAATTTTTACAGACATTTTAGGATGACCAACGGAAACCACTAACTATGAAAATGAGGCCTTATTTCATTCACATATATGATTTCGATGAAATTTTCATAATGTAGCAAAACATTAACGAAAAAGAAAGAAATTTTGAATGTGTTAATAATAATTTGAAAAATTCTTAAGAATAAAATGTATGACGCATTTTTAATTTGTAAATTATAATTTACAACTATAACTGAACTTGTCACGGATGTTATAAAGAGAGATATTTCTTAATTCAGTACAATTTACCAATGAAATAAAATAATTATTTGGCACCTGAAGACTTTAATAAATGTTCATTAATTGTAAAAATCGTGTTTACAATGACCGATTCAATTAGTTCCCATTCATATAATATTATTTATTAACAGTGCAATTAAATAATGTAACCACGTCATTGTGCGTATGTATCTAATTTGCATTTGGTTAAGGGTATGAGCTCTAAAGTTAGAAACTGTGTATATTGTGAGATGAATGTTTAGCTATTAGCCGAACGACTGTTATAAACCGGCTGCAGTGGAATTGAAAAAGTATTTTTTAAAAAAAAATAACATGAAAAATATCAAATAAAATTAGAACTAATAGATCATAAAATTACTCCTCCGTTCTATGGACCTTGTCTTTAAAGCTGTACAATTTCTTAATATGACAGTTTCTTAAAAACTACGAGTCTTATTCTTCTACTTCTTCTTCTCGTACTTTGCACACGTAATATTTATACCGTATTCATTCTTCCGGTGAAGCACTGTTATTTTCTGTGAGTTCAGCACTGTTACTTAATTAACAAAGAGTCATTCTTTCACGCCATCACTGACGATACAGACTTGGTACTACACGCCTAACAACCAAACTTGTTGTATTCACTGGAAAAAAATATTTCATATACATAATTGCATAGAGTGGAACAGTGTTTCCAGTTTATGGTTGTAAAATATTATTCAGTTTATTTCAATAAGTTATTAATAGACTTCTACGCCACTAAATTATTAAACATTATTATCGGTGCTTTACAATAAATAAATATTTTGTTTTTTTTAATCAAAATGTATTATTACTCAGCATGTACGAATATCTGTACATATAAATTATTATAACCAGATATCATGATTAAAGAAAGTGCTCTATATATAATATGTTAAAAAGAAAATCACAACGTTAGCAAAGGCTTCCTGCATTGAAAAAAAGAATAGTTGTAAGTTTAAAAAGACTTGTGCCAGGACACGAGGTGCACATTTGCTGCATTTTGATAATATGGACAGGGATTAAGAGGTCGGCGTGACAGTATTGCTTAATGTTATCAACTTGATTCCAACGAGGAGACGGAAGGAAATACAGAGGCATTAGCTTAACTCTTTACATTCGGATATGGAGGTTAACGCTCACCTAGAACTGTTAGTAATACATTTGCTTGCAGACATCCTTGATATTGCTACCAGTGAATACAAGAAATTTGGTTTGTTACGCTTCTTATTGTGCTTATTATAGATATTACAAAAGATGTTTGATATATTATCATAAATTGGGTATATCACAATTTAATGTTGCACATTTACACTACTCCATTAACATAGTATCGTTGGCAAGATACTTATGAAACTATAAATTTATTAATGTTTGGTTCGTTTTACACCCTCCAAAAGAAAGTGTTGAGATAAGACATTTCTATGCTGAAATACGGCTAAATTCATTAAGTTTACATAGAGAATAAATGCTCCAAAAAGAAGGTGCCAAGAAAGTTCAAAGCGCTCTACAATTTCTCTTTTGGAAAGCACTTAACTGATAGTTGAGTATTATTTATTAGCCACCATATGAAATTGGGCTCTGACACGCGTAAATACAAACTATAAAATAGTTGTTCATACCTTTAAGTAATATTCTTAGATATTGGAAACATGTTTTATTTTCCTGTTACACAGGCTTTGAACATACAGAAGACCAGACCTTTATCTGAGCATAACACTAACATGCAAACATGTTTGCTTCAAAACAAATGTGCAGGAATTCCCAAACAAATAATGCTTTCACTAAGATTTCATCTTGTTGGAATATTTAAATACATTAAAGTTATTCATATAACAACCGGATGTAGTAATGACTCACTGTTTCTTAAACGGTTACCAAGAATATTCTAAAAGTATTTCACACATATTTACTAAACATTTATCATATATTTCGGTTACACAACCTCTAGAAAAACATGACTACATAGAAACACCGTTTCTTCAAATTCATAGAAACTAGGCTTAGAAGGCTACAACAGATGACAAAAGATGTAACTTTTATGTAATGTCACAGAGAGCAATAGAAAATAGAAATAGTGAAATTGAGACTTTCTCCCGACAAAGGCCCTATCGGGCAATGTTTTTTTTTTTTTGTTTTTTTTTTGTTTTTTGTTTTTTTTTTTTTTTTTTCCCTGTATTTCGATTTAAATAACCTGCCAGGTTTAAATATACAATCCCTAAAAGTTTCGTTATGATATTGCGTCATTGCTTGACATTACCGAATATTTGTGAAAGCACCTCCTCTGGTGCTATAACTTCAATGTTCACATTTACAATGATATGTATATTTTCATTAACGAGCAGGCAAAGAAAGGAAATGACTCCGTAATTTCATTTTTGTATCATTGTATAAGAAAGGAGATGAATAATATATGTAATATTACCAATAGCGGTTTTTTTTCTTTTCTTTTTTTCTTTTTCTTTCTTTTTTTTTTTTTTTTTTTCCAATTCGATGCTTGTAGGAAGCAGACTAAAACATTATCATGGTTCAATTGGAGATGTGGTCCGCCAGGAAGTAAACAATAATCATATTTTCTCAGTCGGGGGACATTCTTTCATACAGAATGACCGAAATTTCGTACTTGAAATCTACAGTGAAGAAGATAAAAATAAAAAATCATGCATAATGCTACACTCTATTTGCAGGCCACGGTACAAAGTCATAATAATCCGTCACATTTAATGTTCTAATGGGTCGTAATATACTAAATAAGTGCACAGAAAATTTGAATGGCCTATTTTTGAAGAAAACAAAACCAAAAAAATAATAATAATAATAATAATAAAAATAAATTTAAAAAATGTCTTCCACATAAAAAAAAAAAGTATGTTCAAATGAAGTATACGAAAAATGGTACTTCGTGTGTTTGAAGACCTTTACTGAAACCTGCATACCATTTTAAATATAGTTAAAAAAGAACTTAGACTTAAATATACCTTTGAGTTGTTCCTATATACCAGCTTTAAATATGCAAAAGTTAATAATATTAATGATTTGGTGCTCTATTTTCGTGTTACCAACATGCAGGAAATTACTTAAAAGTACTATGGGGAAATTGAATTAAATTCCATGTAAATATCCTTTGCCTTTTCATGTTTGCCATACCTTTTATGTGCCTTTTTCACTTTTAATACCAAAAATAAATATGCATTATTAGTTATTTTAAATTTTGTGAGGAATATTTTACGTTCCTTATATAAAGCATACTTGAGATTGTGACAAAATGTCTTTAACATTATGAAGGAAAATATATATCCTAAGAATTGCTTATTAGTTATTTTGTAAAGGTATTTATTTTGTCAATATTTTTTCAATTAATGTTTCAGTTCAAAATGGTGTTTAATAAAATCATTATAAAGTTTCATTTGTGTTTTTCGCAAAACCACAAATTTACAAATAGGAGAATGTCTCAATTATAAAAGCAGGAGTTTTGATCCGAGAAAGGCCATTTGAAAGTTTCTTATTTAACTTATAGTATGAAGGCTAAAGTACAAGCTTTGGATACAATTTATTGGGATCTTCGATATTGCTCGCTGCACGTTTTACGATTAACGTAATATGAGAATGAAGTCATCGGAGCAGCTAACAGGGTAAGATGTCTAAGATCCCGCTCCCAATCAACGGAACCGGATCGAATCGGATTTATATGCAAGGAATATTTGCCAAATTTTTGACATATCTTTTTGTTACACTCTGTATATATTTTCACGTTATATCTTCAGGGATATTTATAAATGTTTGAACTGATTTTTAATTTGAATGTTTCTCAGGAGTGAAATAAAAATGCCGAATTTTCAACGTTTTATTTAAATCACAAAGAACAAGAATCAATGGCAGATTGTCTCTGTTTAGATACTTTTCTCCAAGTAAAATGTTGGGCCAGTTGAATCTTATATTTACAGAATTTCTATAAGTAACGGTTAGACAATCTGTTATGAGCCTGAGCCTTCTTTAAATAAGAGTATTCTTTGACTCTTCTCTATTCGTTCTACCAATGCACTGCTGGCAGATTAGTTCATAAAATTTCTTCACTTCAGGCAAATCTTCTGTACGCCCTATGGCATGTAGCTCTTGATGAGTACAAATTAATTTATTTTGTAATTCTGGGAAGTAACATTCTGGAGTTCGTTTCTCAAGACTCTCAAAAGTATAGACTTGCTTTTCGAATTTCTAATCGTTAACTCAAAAGTAAAATATATTGGGGTAAGTTTTAGACCCTGGTCTAAACCTTAACTCAAGATGATTAAGTGAAATGATTTTAATTCCTGATTATTTACGAAGAATTTGAACAAAGAATCATATTTTGGGAATTCAAGAGAAAATGACAGAAGTTAAATTAAATTCAAAGTTGGTCTTCGTGATCTAGTGGTAAGCATACCTGCCTCGTAGACCCAAGGTCGCAAATTCAAACCCAGCCAGGATCGATGGATTTTTAGGACGTAAAAACCGTAAGTATGACTTTTTTCGTAGAATTTATTGGCCTTTTCACCCTATGAACTGAATGGAACGCTAATTACGGAAGATGATATAGAATATCCATAAATAGAATAAACCTAATCTAAAACCATAACATAAACAGATATCTGCTGCACAAGCTCTTGTTTCACCATTCCATTTATTCTCATCTTTCGCTATTGACTTAAAGAGTATGACAAGTTCAGTTAAAAATAACATCAATCATGTTGCTACTACAGAGCAATTTTGTGACGGATACCGCAAGAATGCTCCTTTGCATCTCAATATCTACACCAGATGTCATAAATTAAATTTCATGGATGTCCATTTTCAAAGTACTAAAGGAAATTCAGGTCCGAGTTGTTTAAGAAATGTTGTTTATGTAACATTTAATACTCTCAAAATTAATACTGGGAATTATTTATTTAATATCAATGAAATGAATTGTGCAAAATAAAACCATTTTAAATATTAAAATATATATAATGCAGAGTTACTAACCCTAAAGCACAATCGAAACAAACAGTGTTAGATATTAATACAATTACCCATTCATTCAGTGTGAAAAGTAATATATTTTAGATGAGACAATTTCTCTGAAATTTGGATCTAACTTAGTGAAATGTTTTGAGTCTTGTCTAGGTAAATTGGTTTATGAGTGAGGAACTTGTTATTTAAATATGCTATAGGTTATTATTTTATGTCATTTCAATTTGTGAGTTGGAACAGTGTGTCTCCAAAACTGGTATGTATTTAACATATCCAGAGCTGCAAAAGCAGTAGGTTTTATAATATTGTTTTAAAAATTTTGGTAGTTTCTTTTAAGTGGTGTTTTCTAAGATAATTTTCAGGGCTATAAGTCATATGTTCAAGGTGATCAGACCTTAGTAATGAACTTTATAGTCATACATGTATATATATTTTATTAATGTGTTTTGAGGAATGATGGCAAGTTGTTGGTAGTCTAGTTATTTATTATCATCTGCCCGAGATTTAGTGTAACTTAACAGTAAAACTGGTCAAATTGCTTTTAAGTTATTGTGAAGGCCTTTTATTTAAGTAATTTATTTTTAATATTTGCGTAGTTTTTAACCAGTACTGCTGTAGTACGTTCAATACACGTCTTACCAATAATTTTGGGGCACCACTCATTCATGGTTTCGTGTATTTTGAAATGAAATACACTAACGATGTGTTTAAAAAATTGTATTTAAATTATACACTTAAATCTTATCAAATTATCCTTTATCTCTCATGTGTCACAAATGGTAGTCAAAGTAAATTTTGTAGCAAGCGGTAAGCCTTATATACACACACACATACACTTGCTTTCTTTGTTGTCATCATTTGCCTTAAAAGGTACTCAAAGTACGTTTATGAACGTGTTTTAAGGTTGACTTTTATTACGACCTCCAACTGTAGAGACCCTTTCTTGCTATTGAAAGCCGCTCGTACTCTGGCCATTTGGCATTAGGTTCCAAAGAGTAAATATCTTTTAAAACCTGTGGGACGTTACTGGTATTTGACACACCGTTCTGGAGCTGACTTAAGTAAGTTAACATAATGAAATTGTTCCAGTCTATTTTCATAGTTATTTTTATTAATTATTTAGATTTAGGAAATGCAATAGTTCATGGGCCAAATTCGTTACAAATATCTATGATTTTTATTTATTTATTTCTTTTAGATAATTCTTATTTCTGACATTAATTTCCTCCAAGAACTATCTTTTTTTCTTTGAAATTTCTTGTTCAGTACGTTCATGTGTTCAAACATGTCTGTTCAGAGGCCGATTGTTGCTAGATGATTTTTGTTTTCCAGAAATTCAGAATGCTCTTGTACCAATGGATGTTTGAATTTAGATAAAAAGTATTCTGTTTCTGGGAAAAGTATATAAAATCTGTACAACACAGAACATTTTCATGTGACACATTTTTTATTCACTCTTTATTTGTTGATTGTCGTTAAGTCGGTTCTCCGTCGGCAATCTCCCACTCTCCCTTTATTATTATTATTATTATTATTATTATTATTATTATTATTATTATTATTATTATTATTATTATTATTATTATTATTATTATTATTATTATTATTATTATTATTATTATTATTCCCTGATACTTTTAATAGTAAGAAGTGGTCTGTCGACAATTCCAAACATTTCGCATGCAACTATGTGAATCAAATAAATTTTTATTGCACATTAAGACCATTACGACAGCAGATTTATGTGTATAGTAAAAAACATAGTATATGTATGTGTATATACATTGCAAAAATAAATTTTATTTCTTAACATAGTCTCCTTTGAGCTAAGTACATTTGGTCCAGCAAGATTCCAATATAAAAGTTCTTTCGAACTGTGCATAGTACATGTTTATAGCACAGATAATTTCAGTATTCAAAGAAATTTTCCTTCCCCCAAGCCAATTTTGAGGTTAGGAAACAGAAAAAAAATCTGGGCTCTTTCGCCCAGGTACCCTCGAAAGAGTCAATACCCTCCTTATCTGAGATTTGCTATAAGAGAGGTTCCTTAAAGAAGAATGGAATTGTGGAAATGCAACAGCTAAGGATAACAAATGTGGTCCTCAGGAGTGAATTGTTAATTTTCTGAGTGGTTTCAATAAGGTCCCACGAGAAGCTAGGGAAAGTAGTCCTAGGTAGGGCCCTGGACACCTGGGTTAGACTAAATACTCGAGAAGGTCCCCCGGTATTTCGGAGGCTCCGTTCATTGCGCATCTTTCATGTGCCATGCATCTACTCGGCACGAGTCCATTACACTTTGAGGTTGGATGGAGTTCAGTTGCTTCTTAGTCTATCCTCTCCTCACCAGCCTTCCCCATATGGGAGACCCAACAAGTAGCAATCTACCGCCAATAAAGCCTGATATTTCGTAGAGACTCGCGAGCCCCGGCGACAAGGTCCTGCAACTCCTAGTCGGGGGCCGTGAGAGTGGAACTGCCACTGGCTGTGCTTAGAATTGAAAGCGCGCACTAATAATGCCTTGGGGAGTCCATGAAATATGCTCTAATAGTACTTATCCATACAGCAAGCGAAATTCTCGAGCTGCTAGAGCTGCATTCCAGAGTCACTCCCGAGCGGTAGCGGAGAAAGCCGAAGGTACTGTGACTTCCACAGTTATAAATAATAAGGCTTTCAAGCGCCACGGGATGCTAGCTCAGACTCTTAGAGTCATGCAATAACTGTGAAAGTGGTGGTTTCGAATCCTCAAGTCCTGATGCTTTTTCTGCCGGAGTTAGAGGAGATTTTGGGCCAATTCAATTATTACCTCGCTAACACACACGCCCAATCCGCTATAAATTTATATTTACGAATTATTTTTTTCTGCTGCAGTAAAAGGAGATTTGCCACTGTTACAATATTTTGCATCCCTACTTAACAGCACACAATCCCCTATCAATTAATATTTACGAAAATGAGGCGAGCGTATGCCATTGGGTCGTAACTCGCCGCAGCAAACCACTGATTCCACCGGTTTTTATGATTTATCCGAGTTTAGAGTTATGATTAGTGTGCGAGTATATATGAATTAATCGTGAATTCAAATAAGACAACGCGTGTTAAAAACTGAAAAATGAAGTTTTGTAATAAGTAACAACATATTGCAGCCAGATAGTTGCGGAGGACAAGGCATAGGTTACGTTTAACAAAAAATATAATACATGCAACATTTACACCGTTACACCCTCTCTCTAGGATCTCCCAACTCAACTCTGTCTCTCCTGTGAGACAGGCGGTAAGAGGCAGAGTGCAACACAGTTACAAGAAACCCTTCATAGAGCAACAAGACATGCGGAGTGTCATCACGAACTCTCCATTATTGCCCTCTTGATAGTGGGAAACCGCCACGGGTGGCCGAGGTCATTAAGGCACGGACTCGTGTGTGGGAGGTCTGGGTTGGAATACCGCCATGACCGTCCTCCCTGACTGAGTTTTTTTCCAGGTTTTATTCAATCCTCATAAATGGCAAATGCCGGGGAGGTACCCTAAACTTAGGCCTGGAACGATTCCTTCCTTAAAAATAAAATCCTTTGCCAATATATCATTCCATCTCATGTATCATCAGTGTCCATCGCCTGTGGTGCATCTGTAGCAAAAAACGGGCGTTTAACACTATTCATTTTCATTCTTAATGGTGGGTTCTATGCCCCCCTACACACATACATAATGTTTGTCTCATTAACATAACATCGTAGAGTTCGTAGGAACTGGACGTTGGAACATGTAGATTAGAGTCGGGTTTTTTCTCGGATGAGTGGCTATTAATTGTGAGGACTGACAAATGATGAATGCTTATATTGAGGGAAAGTGCAATGAGAAATAACTTCTCGTTTGTACAAGAAACATCCCAATGTAATGGTGTTGGCCTGAAGGCGTAAGCAGTAATCGGCATTGGGGATTTACGAAACTCGTATCATATTTTATGCTGTAAGAGATGGCATCCTCCCACCTTTCGTCGTACCTGATGCTGTAATCATTTGGGATTCGCTCCTTTTCATAGACGATAATGCTCCTCCTCACAGAGCTAGAATATTCGATGACATGTTGGAAGCAAATGCCATAAAGCAAAAGTAATGGCCAGTTTGCTTACGGGACTTTAATCCAATTGAGCATGTCCGGAATGCACTTCGAAGACGCATTGAAGCTAAGGATTGTACTTCCCACAACTAATGTATATATGTTACCACTTTCCATGAGAATGATATCTGATTCCCCAATTGTTTTAGCAATGTAATTTTTACAAATGCAGTTCATGCGTTTAATCACTTCAATGATAGCTTTGTCCTCCTCCGTTGTATTTTCTCTAATATTGTTGCAGTTAATGAACGCTTCCGAAACCTGCTTTTTATCGAAGTAACGCACAAACTAACAGCGAGCATTTTGCATGTTATTACAGGACTCATTTATCCCAAATTAACCCTAAGGCGTGACTTTTAAAACATTTTAATTTGTTTTCATTTTGTTGGGTTAATGCGCGAGTATTTCTTGTGCTTGAAGAAACTGACATTGACATGCATTTAAGAGCACCCATAACATTTTTTTTTTATAAGTAATATCTCTGAGACACAAATTCTACACTCCTTAATTACATTTCAGTCGAAAAGGGGCTTCATATGTTTACTAGAATCCATAAAATATGTATAGATACTTTAATGCAAATTTTTTGTTGCGTCAACCACTCATACCTCTGCACCTGTTGGAAACAAGATATCTATTTTATTTTTTCTAAGACTACCATATATAGTATATCGCTCTAGAAATGATTTGTGTTTGGATTCATAATGTTTTTATATTCATTTTTTTTCAACTGTGGAACTCCACCGTCACTTGATACATAAAGCAATATTATTCAGTCCATTTTGATAACAAATATTATTTTTACAAGGGTCACAAATCACAAAAACTTTCTCAAACAATTCACCACTGAATATCGTTTCCAATCACATTTGGGACTTGAAAACAACTAAAGGTCGATTATATGCCTGTATGAGCATATGTAGTACTGCCACCAAAGCCGACCTTGCAGCATTGCTACTATCAGAGGTACTTACAGAAACTCAAACTGTAGGTCGTTGTGCTGATACATTTTCATTTGTAGCCTAACAGAAAACTATAAATTAAAATATAACAGATTTGATCATTAGTCGTTACATTATTTCAATAGTTCAGTCAGCAAAGCAATAATTTACTAAAAATTCAGTTGTAATTCATTATTTGATCGGTTTGAATTCGAACAGGGGTCCGCCAATTGGTGATCCCTGCTATACAAATTTGTTTCTGGAACCTTACAAAAATGCAGATTTCTAATTGTTGTTTGAAAAAAATGCTATACGCCTCTCTATTCCGTTCATTGAATATTGTTAAACTAAATTAAGTTGTGCGCGCAGCAATGCACAAATATAATTTGTTCATATTTTGCTGTAACACTGATGCAAAGCGCTGAGCTTGCCAGTCATCACGCTTGCCCTGGCGTAGATTTGGACAAAACGATTATTACCATATTTGAATTTCTCCATGTAGAGGAACAAATACTTGAACAAATTAACTTCTCTATGGTTACTACTTATATAACACAACCTTTGAAAATTTGCTTAACACTTTCCTATTCCGTGACATAAAGAGAAATTGTTCACAACTGAAACAACATAGATACATCAGAGGTTTCATCCATGATATCTGATATGAAAGCAGTTTCAATTGACTCTGTTTGTTTCATTAATAAAAATTAGAAAACTGCACTAAACAGTGCCACTAAAACACAGAAATCACAGCATCAGTCTGAGGATGATGCTCTAATTTATTGTCTATTAGAGTAAAGAAATGCAAGTGGTCGATATGAATGCTTCTGTTATCCGATCTGTTGGACTCATCACTACCCCTAAACGGGAGCTATTGCAAGGGTAAATAAGTAACAATCAAGTTTTTAGACGACCCATTATGAACCTATCCCCCCTTACATCTTCACTGATTCTTTTAATTTCTTATAATTGATTTCTTAAATGGCTCGCTTCTGGAATTATCTATTCTATGTTTACAAAAGTACTAAATGTATCATCTTTTAAGAAAATAAATGTACATATTTTTTGAAACAGTTTCGTTTGCATTGTAGAAAGGATATGAAAATTAAAACCAGTAGATTTTACAAAGCGAGTGCAGCCGGTGTTCACTTCGAAAACTTTTAAGTGATTATTTAGATCCTTTGAAAAATATATGGAAATGCCATGAAACTAGTGAAAGCCTACATATTATTAAACTAATGACGGAATATCTTTATTGAATATCAAATGAGGAGGAAAAAGATTTATGCACTTGTATAGTCTGTTACAACTGAAGGTGATAGTCCAGAAGAAAAATGCACCGCCGAAAGCTTTCAACTTTGACACAAATTTAGAATTTGCGTTCTTCGCGTTCGGCTTAGTGTTTATGTTCAATATATTAAATCTTTCTTATAAATAGATGGCAACTTATATCAGTCCCACTAGTTGCGGGCTGTAAGCTAAACGAACTAAATATACCGATGCTCTGGCTTGGGGCTCGACTGATTTAATTTTCATGGCCTTCATACGCGCACGCCTGAAGATATTGTCCCACCAAAGGGAGAAATTTAATTTCTGAAAGGTAGTAGCGCAAAAAAAATATGACTGTAGGGGTTTTCATCACAGGAAATCACTATAACATGGTATATTATAATGACTATGGAATCCTTAATGGAAATTTGTTTTCAAGTTTTAATTCATGAATCGCCCTTTTTCTATAAATAAAGTCACATTTTTTATTTTAAGTGCGCGGTTTCAAAAACCGTTTTAAAATTCTGACTCTAACACAAACTTATATATGAATCCTCAAAAGCTAATTTTGACGTCATTCTTCAGGATAGGAAAATACCGCTTGGTATGGCACTAACATTTACCAGCAATAAACGTACTGATCAAAGCACATTGGATCCTCTCAAGTTCATTAACCTCTTACATGTGCTGCATTGGTTAAATAAATTTTCCATTTACCGATCAGTGACAGAGGCAGTGATTGGCGAGATGTGAGATCAGTATACACCTGCTCCGCCAATTCCAACTTATATGATAAATTTTACATCTATTAAAACTACGAAGTTTAGTATATGCATTATGTTGGTAGGTGTAAATAATAAGAAATATTCACTCACTTTATTCATCTATATTTCTGTCTGATTCCATGGCAACAGTGACAAAATGAGAGCTATGTCTAACTATAAATGCATATTGTTTGTTAAAACTGATCGTTGATGAGGGTTGACAGCCAACAGCAATTTGATATCTGTCAAATCAGTTTATTCGGAATATTTTTTTTTTCAAACCCGTAGGTATTGTAGGCAGCCATTTTGTACAGATAAAATTTATGCTGTGAACTGCAGATCTTAGAATGAACAATTTTCAAGAAACTATACAGCAGGCACAAGTTATCACCGATTTATTGCTGTGAAAATGTTCTCATAGTAACCAATATCAGTTATTTATGTAGAGATTTCTTGTCATTGTTCCAAAGATGACTTGAGGTTAACTTCGTCCTGAAATGTAGCCTTCAATATCCCGTTATAATGATATATAACGCAGTACTTCATGAATACAATTATGAATCACCATTGTTGGTCTGTTTGAATAGCACATAAAAGGAACTTCTATCGTATTTTTTTCGTAAGCTTTTGCCCACAAGATAACTATTGCAACAAACGTTAACAGGCGACTCTACGCAATTCATGTCTAATAACGAACCAGCAACTAGCTAGAAAAAAGCAAGCCGACGTGCCCGAAAATGTTCCTCCCAGGCAGGAGACACCCACCCACGTGAAAGGGGACAGCGACGGATTCACTGTCGAAACTCACAAAAATCTCAGACACCAGCTACTCCCTTAAGCCAGACCACTCAAAACCTCTTCCTGGTACCCCAGTGAGAGGCTGCACCCCGTAGCCAGAAGGTGCCACCAATTTTCGCCGACACATTTATCAGCTGTTTAACCGCTATGGGGTAAATAGAGGGACAAATAATAATTAGGGGCATTATGAGAAAACACAATTGTTCTCCTCCAGACCATTTTAGTTCAGAAATATTGTGTGAAAATCTTCGACAAAATATGATAAAATACCCACACGGTTGAGAAGAAAAAGGAACGCGCCGGTCCATAGGAGACATCGACCACGAAATAACTCTGCAGGAGATGGCAATGACACTAAATTACCAATACTGTGGCCCGTCAGAAAAGCCGCTTGGCATAATAAATCCCATTGCCCATTTACACGACTACGGAGACCTTTTTTTTTTATTGATTTATTTATGGACGCTCTTTAACATCTCAGGTCATCAGCGTCCCATTAACTCAGGGCGTGAAACGGTCGACAAATTTTGCTCAGAGGCCTCTCTTTCAGGCTTGGGGTTCCTTTTCGTGCCGTAAATGTATGACACGGGACCCACGGCTTTACTTCCCTTCCGAAGGAAGCCATACTTAGGATTTTTACGCCCGAAAAAATCCAACCGTCCTGGCCGGGCTCGAACCCGCGTTTTAGGTTTAGGAGGCAAGTATGGTAACCACTACACCACCAGGACCGACCTACGGAGAACGCCACATTGAACCTGCATTGTAGTTGGATGAGATTTGCGCCATTATATGGATAAGGGTCCAATGGCAGAAAGTGCATAGTAGACCTAAACCAACACAGTGCTATTAATATCTGGTATATGAATATAACAGCACAAATGGCAAGCATACATTACGCTACCAGCGGTTCGGCGACAACCACACTGCAGCGACCTATGACTGTGCGCTGGGACTACCAATGTGTGTGCACTGCTATCAAGAGTAAGTGGTTACTTCAAACAAAGCCCCAAGATACTACGTCTAATGAAGGGTTTTCGCTTCCCTGCGTTACCTCCAGATGCCGCTAGGCTGTTCCAACGCAATTATGCGTCTACCAATGAGATTATAAAGGCGCGGCCTCAGCTGCAGCAGAGTCACAAAGTTCCGCCCACAGCACTAAGAAAACGGAATACTTAACCACAGACTCACAAGACATCGACGAAGGTACTTTGACGGCGACATGCCAACCAGGGCTCCATCACTTCCAAACACTATATTCACTCCACATCACCGGGTCTGCGAGCAAGGGATGCTCAGGACTTTGAAAAAGTCCTAGGAAGAGGAGAATAATAAGAAATCCCCAATGTACTCTTCACCCCTGCTTGAACCTGGTGGGCACAGACGCGCCTCCAAGTGGTCTTGTGGACACCCACGCTCCACAGGGCACAGCCAGTACTC
Organism: Metallyticus violacea; assembly: GCA_030762175.1. NCBI lineage: Eukaryota > Metazoa > Arthropoda > Insecta > Mantodea > Metallyticidae > Metallyticus > Metallyticus violacea. The sequence goes on along the minus strand of CM060846.1, from coordinate 125,869,750 downwards.
CACACGGCTCATCCTCTGCGTCAGGGTATACAGAGGAGAGAAGCCCACCTACGGTAATGCTTAACTCCACCCTGGGCCAGGCGTCCTCTTCTATCCTGGTTGACCGTTTTCCAAACAGAACTCCACGGTGCGGAGACTGGCTACCAACCTGAACCAGCCTCCCGTGGCTACGACAGTTGGAGGGCGAATGAAAATCCAAAGTAGTATGTCAGATTCTTGTGAAAATGAGTGTCAAAGTTTATATATTGTCCATTTATAAACACAAAGTTGGATGATAAGAAGGTTGGGGTCTGACCTCTGCTAGAAAGATCGAAGAGTCCCTGAAGGAGGAGTATGGGATTAAGTTTAAAAGCCTGTTCTAAATGAAAAAAAAATGGCATGGTGGGAAGCGGGCGGACATCCTCAACGGCTCCCAAATGCCACTTTTCCTAGCAGACGGAGACTGGCTCCCGCCGAATCGACCAGGTAAACATACTCTTTTATACGAGAATGACAATTTCAGCCGTTTGAAGGCCAGGAAGGACCAGCCCATTGCTTCAAGTGCCTAGTACTTTACCATATGTCCGTAGTCTGCTACCGCGAAATCCGTTGCCTCCGTTATGGTCTCCAACACCAGCTCTAGGGTTGTGAAGTACGAAAGGAGTCTAAGTGACCCAACTTTTGGAGTACACACAACTGGAGCTTCCGAGGTTGCCCAATTGGGAAGCTCATCATCAGTACTCACCGCAACTGGGGACAAACCTCAGCCAACAAGAACTCTCAGGTCTCTGCAGATTCTCGCAATCCTGTCATTATTGATTTAGCTATCCTGGAGTATTCAGCGAGAAATGATAGCTACCGTTGAAGGACGAGAAGCGCTGAGGGACGCCAATCAACCTTAATAGCAGGCTGAACACGCTGCCGCATCAGCAACCACGGCCTCACCGCCAGCCAATAATTTGAAAAAGACGGTCAAGAGACGGAGCGAAGAGAAAGTGCATGAAAGAAGAAGCTACGGGTGCAACAAAGGACAGGTAATCCCAAGGACAACGCCCCCACCGCCACTATAGTAATGGCAGCTAAAAATCTGTCTCGATGCCCAAGATGGTTCCGCTACGCCAGCCGTCTGGCAGAACGGCCGAACCCACGCCGGACACAGCAGTGCTGGGGCTCCCAGGGCCCCCGTTGACCTGGCCGGTGCTCAGAGTGTGACTCCTGTCCTTCATGCGGGCATGCAAGAGGAGTTCTCCCTATTTGTATAGGACATGGAGAGGATGGTGCCGATTCCCTGGGAGCGGGGAAGTTCAATGGGAACTTCACCACCATCGAGAAGTCGCGCCCAATACTGCAGACAATGCATCTCCTGTTCTTTGATACTAGGCACTAAATGACATCAGCCACCACTTAGTGTTGCGTGCATCAGCTATCACTTAGTGCTGCGTTTAAGAACAGAAATAGTGTCTGGGAACAAACGAAACAATTACTGTATTCCCTGACTATAATGCCTTGACATTCTACTAGTTAGCGAGACCCAAATGAATCTGTCCCAAAGGTTCCATCTGTCACACTTTGTCAGCCACTGGGTAGGGGTGGAGGAACAGTGAACTTAATTTGAGATTACATATCTCATTATCCAGTGGTTTTACCCCGCTTCCTGCAACTGAAGATCGCATCCGTAATTTAGTTGGTGGACGCGAGGTAATGCTGGTGACGGTGTATGACCCTCTTGGAGATAGTCGCTTCCATGAAGTAGACTACATCACTCTCCTAAGCCAACACTACACTTTGGCGATCGCATACAAATTCATCGCGAAGCATCGCCTCATAAGCGGAGATGCGGCCCTTATCGCACGTCCCGAGAAATCAGAAGCACTACTCCGCTAGAAGATCGCTGGAATACCTTGACTTCATCATACCATGAAAATCTCTTACTATTTGGGCCTCTCGGTCATCAATGCACTGAACTATGACGACCACCACCACCCGATCATGGCGGAGTTAGGCTTAGACCAGACCAGTCTGCTCGCCCCTTATTGGATAGAGAAGGTCAACCAGGATGTAGCACTGCGGTTTCTGGGTAACGCCATAGCCTCTAGTGCATTATGTGCAGGCCCCTCTAGTCCGCGGCGAGTTTTTCTGAGACTATGTGGTTTGTGGTTGAGGATCACACTCATCGCACTCCTGCTGGGTGTACCAGCTCTAAGACCTCCACCTACTCATCCGCGACCACAGGTTACGTGAGATCTAGTCAGATTCAGATCTTCGATATACAGAATCCTTCAGACTCATAGGTTTGAAGCTTCAGAAAAGGCATTACAGAGAGTGAAATTGCAGTAGAAGCAGACCTGGAATATTACACAGCTCTCGCGGTTCTACTGAGTATCTGAAATGTCAGTTTGAGGTCATAGAAGGCTCTGGAATGAGGAGCACTAAAACTTCTTGGACATTACTTTGCAACACTTACTCCTCTGCCTCTACGGTATGGAAGAATATCTAGAGGGCCGCATTCCCTGGTCCCCCGAAAGAGGTCCAGGCAGTGCTCCACACTCTCCGTTCCAAAAAAAATCACCTAGATAAGAACGTGTAACAGCGGAAATGCTGCAGCACCTTCCAAGAAAGGCTGTGGCTTTCCAGTTTAAAAATTTCAATGGTTGCCTGCGACTTTGCTAAAATCCCTAAGCGTGCAAGGAAGCGATCGTCGTTAGCGTCACTAAGCCTGGAAGGACCCAGTCTTCCCACAAGTTCACCGCTTTATAAGTCTCCTGCCAGTGGTCTTGACAAATGTCTTTACCGTCCCTTCCCGATGTTGGAGAACAGTACTTAAGCCTAATCAACAAATTGGGTTACACCGGGGACACTTTGGCACCCAGTAGCTGCTGCGTGTCATTAAGTGTACCTTCTTGGGTTTACAAGAGAAATACATAACAGCCGCAATGTTGCTGGATGTGGAAAATTTATTTTTTACAATATGACGTGATGACCTTGTATTCAATCCCATCAAAAACGGATTTCCCCATTCTACACCTTGCTCTTAAACTGCTGGAGGGCCGCTGTTTCAGAGTGAAGGTAGACGGTTAACTCGCCCCTGAGGGTGTGCCGAAAGGCAGTGTTCTCTCGCCGACTCTATTAGGTGTTTCTGCCGTATTTCCCTGAGGAAAGAAGTACTACCTTATGCCAATGCGCCGATGGGGTGAACCTGAAATCACAGAATTGCAACCTTCGCTACTGGATAATGTCTCTGTGCACATTGCCCTGGTAGAAGACTGGTGTGAAAGGTGGCGAATGACCGTGAGTGCTGAAAAGAGCTATGCCACTCTCCTCACTTGATTGCCAAGAATAATCCAGTAGTGATTCGAGTTCTTGGGAAGGAAAACCGCTGGATCTCCTCTGTTAAATACTGTGGGGTTTTCCTGGGTCAGACACTCACCTTTCACTCCGATGTGGAACAGGTACAACGGAGACATGGGGTCATCAAGTTTCTATTACCTATCTTCCGCAGCAATATAATACCCATTACCCTGAAGCACCAAATATACCTAACAATTGTCCCGGCTATGTTTCTATATGGCTGCGAGGCCTGGGGAGTTGTGGCTCAATCCTCCGCACTCAGGCTGAAACGCGTCCAGAACACAGCCCTAAGAGTTATGTTCCGAGTATGCAGAGCGCTTTCCTCCCCACATCCTACATGAATCCACTAATTTTCCCTACATTATTGATCAAATTAAGAAAACGTCCTTCTACGATGCTGTAGAAACCCATACAAACCGGTTGGTCAGCTCTTGTCACCAGGCGACAAGATGTCCATCATTCAGGCTGTCAAGGGCTCCTTAGACCATCTCTACTATCCCTAGGGCAATTAAGCCTGGTGTGACTAGGGTATTCCCAGTAAAGCCCCCACCCACCTTATTTAAAATTTTCTTTCTACGTTGGCATGCGGTTACTGCGGCTGATTTCTTTTTCACATTTCCAAATGCGTCCTGCATAAGAGTAGCAACTTCTACACGTTACGTTCTGTTCTAAATTGGATAAACAGCATTCACTTTAACCTCTAAGCTGCCAAAAACGGAAGTTCCCAACCTGGGCAATTGAGCTTTGGATCATTCACTACGGTGACGAAGACATGGTACAGGGGCCATTGCCACGGACTTAACACATTGGCAATTCGAGATCACCTTTGGCCATGCAAAGGCTGGCCGAACTAATGATCCGATGCACATATAAATGGAGCAGTGTTCGTGCTGGCCCCTCATCCAACAGATCCCTCCATAAACGGGTGCAGCGGTCGAGCTGCATGAGAACTTTGCATTCCTTAAAAATTATTCTTACATCACCCATTACATCATAAACACTAGTGCGGCACCTACACACCCTTAGTAATAAATGAATGAATAGTGTTTAACGCCCGTTTTTGCTACAGAGGCACCACAGGCGACACACCCTTAGTAGACAAGTAAAGCCGCAATAAAGCTAGGTACTGTCGCATCACTATTCGACCAATGTAAACGTGGTCAGCACGTACTGAGACTGGAGTCTTAGACTCCGAGGAAGCAGAAGAGCTTAGCCAAGGCCCATCCATAGTACCCCTCGATTGAAATCAGCAGTTACGAGGAGGTGATAACGCAGCAAACAAACGCGTGCCCAAGTTCCTCTTTCCATCTCAGCATACCTGCAGCGAGCATTGGCATTTAGAGGAAAGACAGTGGAACGTGACTGGGAGCCATTTTTGCCTACACGGCCGCTTAAAGGCTCTCTGTCCCTCGACCAGCAACTCTATTGCGTAACTTCGAAAAAACGGACTTCGACGTTTTAGGGATGTCATCACGTGGAAGAGTTGGCACACCTCATATCTCTCCGCTGATCCTTCGGGATGTACGGCAGTTGGTCGAGAGTAATCTTGGGCCCCACTCTGAAGGTCCAAGCGCACTCCGAATATTGTCAGCGCTCTCATCTGCCTTTTTAATAACTTGTGGCACACAGGCACCCGAAACTTTCCGCGTTGCAAGCTTCAATATGAATGAAGTTTTAGTTCATAAACAGGTTCTGTCAGAGTTCGAGGCTCAGTGCGAAATTGATGCTGTGCTAATTTGCAAAACCCATCACTGCCCTTGGCAGAGCCTTTGGCTTTCCGGGTATATAACACACCGGAAAGACCGAGTTAGTCGACAAGGTGGGAGAAGTGGCCATACTCGTCTACTAGCAGCTAGCACACCAACCCACACCGATACCTCCAACGGAATACTTGGAAGTCGTTGCTGTCTTGTACAGCAGCAATGGTCGGGAATCTACTCTGATTGCGCCATGTATAACGGCAAAGCATCAAAACATGCAGGCGGCCAAGTATAATACACATTGTTTTAAGCAGGCATATTCCTCTTTATGTATATTTAAACACCACTAGCGATTTACACTAATATCACAACCCAGTTGTAGGTGAGCATCTGGCATTCCCCCTGCGCAATGTTTGCAAAGAGTGAATTTACGAACTGCACTGAATGATGCGATAGCAACTCTGAGCGCTACTTTCTAACCCAATCGAAGAAATACTACCGCGGTGGATGTCAATAAAGCAACTATCTAATTTCGGGGAACTGTCAATGCGACACTCTAGCAGGCCACATAATATTTATGCATAATAAAACACACACACACACACACACACACACACACACACACACTGCCACAATACCTACATGATCTATGCAAGTGTACTAAAAAGCTGGAACGGATTACATAACGCCATCACAACCATTGTGTGTTGCATAGATTGTACCGTAACTTCCATTCCAGAATAAAATGCACCATAAGTAACATCGAGTCTTGGGGAACATGGTAAATAGATTCTACCTTAATAGCTTTCCTGGAAAATTATCCACAAATTAAAAGACAAGCTCGAAGATCAGCCCCATCCCATCCATGGCTGCAATGGAAGATTGGTGTACGAGCCTGAGTGAAGACCACTGACGATAAATTCAAACAACAGTACAGTACATCGTATGGCCTCTCGGAAGATTTCCAGGTACATAGAACAAACCTGGGCTTAAGCCCTCAAGGAAGCAAGGAAATGAACAATACCGGCCATCTCACATGTGGAGATGTGGAGCAGCTCTGGCATTTAGACCACTGCATAGCAGGGGGACACTGTCGCCTCACTCCCACGATTCTAAGCCGACTTCCAAGACGGTTCATTCTCCACCCAACCAAAAGTGTTAACTGATGCATTAATCTCCACGTTAAATTCCACTTTCGTGAAAAAGGGCTGAAATTATATGCATTTAGAAAAAAGAGAAGGATCCAATATACACCTTAAAGTACTAGCCAACCAGTTTGCTCACCACGGTGTCTAAAGGTGTTTCAGAAAAGGTTATTGTCTGGTGTGGAGCCGCTGCGTACTCAGCTGATACCGGAGGATTAATTTGGCTTCGAACCAAAACACTCGATGACTAAGTTAATGCTGAGAGTGGTGGAAAAGGGCGCACTGATATGTCGGCAGCGCATGTTCTCCACCGCCGTGCTGCTTAAGATCGAAAAATCTTTCCCTCGCAACTAGCATGCTGGACTTACTATATACAAGCTCAAGCATGCTATACTGCGGCGTGGGGTTATTGAGCATATATATAGGTAACTTTTTCACCGCACATTTTGCCTTAAGGTTGAAGGTCCCACGTCTGACATACGCACAGTACAGACTGATAGTGTGCTGTGGTCTACCCTGTTCTCGGTCTACATGTCTAACATCCCTACTAGGTCAAGAACGTTTATATTTTAACATACAGATTAGGTATCCATTTTTACTATAAGCAGAAAGTTACATTTCGCACTAAATCACCTCCGCTTCCGCCTCTCACAGGTGGAGGAATGGAGAGAGAGCTAGAGCAAACACGTCAGTGGTGAGAAGAGCAAAGATATCCTCATTAACAAGCGCAACAGACCAAACAATCCGGGGACCTTGAATTCAGAAGGCAAGGTAATGAAGGCGGGTCAAACACTTCCGGGTTACCCTCAACCGGGTTGGCATCTCAAGCCCATGTTGGAATCCAAGGTGCAAGGTCCCGGAATGTCCATCTCAAAACTGTCCCCAATTTTCGAACTCAGCTCCGTTCCACTTCGCACAAAATTGCGCATCTATAATACTGTTTATCCCATAATAGAGTGGTATTCTAGCGAGATTTGGAGCTAAATAGCTCCATCCTATGCTGCTTATTTGCAAAAGGCGCAAAATATTTCCTTTCTGAGAATTTTGGCACTTTATGTACTCCTTAGTTTTTTCCATGAAATCTCCTGCTTCAAGTACATTATCGACCTATACGGAAACTAGCGCAGAGAGCATACACGCTAGCACGCTAAATACTTGTAGATACTTTATGTTATGAGATTGTCTTTTTTTTTTTCCTAGCTTTTTATTATTCGTGCATAATATGGTTAAATTTGAAGTTTATGCGTCTCCAAGTCCGCCCATAATTAGGGTCGCCTTAAGATTCCGCGCGATTTTGTGAGCATTTCTCTCATCGTGCGACCAACCCCGATAATATTTTCCATTTATTAAGCAGACTCGGTTGATTTAGGTTTATTTATTTATTTTTTTTCGTCCTAAAATTAGACAGTTGTCATGAGTAGAGGTAGAAGATTAGTTAAATTATCACTGCAACAAAATCAAGGTAAGGTCTACAATTTTGCAAATTTTCACACTCGCAGTCTTATAGAGTGCTCACAGGTGATAAAATCCTTATACGTATGTCTGGCATAAATTTATACACTTTATTTTATGAAAATTAAAACAACATCCAAAAAGACAAACAAAACTGTGCCTTTTTTATTGTTTTATTTACGGACGCTCTTTAATATCTCTGATCATCAGCGTCCCATTCAATTCATGGCGTGAAACGGCCGACAAATTTTGCTCAGAGGCCTCTCTTTCAGGCTTAAGGTTCTTTTTCGTGCCGTAAATGTACGACACGGGACCCACGGCTTTACTTCCCTTCCGAAGGCAGCCATACTTAGGATTTTTACGCCCGAAAAAATCCATCGGTCCTGGCCGGGATCGAACCCGCGATCTTGAGTTTAGGAGGCAAGTATGGTAACCACTACACGGCCTACTGTACCGTGAGCAAAGTGCTCACACTCGACCATTCGCGGAACTTTGGGCCCAGCGACCACTCCCAGGTTAACGACCTTGTAAAAATATTTGAAAAAGTAATTATAACAAACTTACAATTGTCTTGAAAGTACAATATTCTGGGAAAAGAACAGTATGGTTTCAGGAAAATCATATCTACAGAAAATGCTGCTTATAAACTTACAAATAAATTCTATCAGCACTAAATAATAAAATGCATATTGGCGGAATTTTCTGTAGCCTTGTTAAAGCATTTGATTGTGTTAACCACGAAATTCTAATAGGAAAACTAAAATTTTACGGAATAAAATATACGGGTCTAAACTGGCACATCTCTTACCTTGACAACAGAAAATAAAATTGTACAATTATTAAGCCATTTAGAAAACAACCAGTGTAGGATTCCATAATGAGGAATTATTGAACATGGCGTTCCACAGAGACAAATTCTTGGTCCAACACTTGCTTTCTTTTTTTTTTAGTTTATATTAATGATCTCTAATTGACATTAAATACCATTAGTACTACTGTTCTGTTTGCCGCTGGTACCAACCGCCTGTGGTGCCTCAGTAGTAAAAACGGGCCCTAAACACTAATAAAAATGTATAAGTGTAATAGTTTCTAGCAATAATTTTGATAATCTGGTGGAAAACAATTAACTATCTATTTAATATAGTTTGTACCTGGTTCAGACTAATAAATTATTAAATCCATATTAAACAAGCATCGTGAAATTTTTAACATATAACTCACCTACTTTCACATTAAATAAGTGGTAAGAGTCACATACTATACAAACACAAGGATACCAAATTTTTGGGTCTCTTAGTTAAACGTTTAAATTGAAAAGCATGTGTTGAGTATATTATGCCAAAATAAAATCAGCAATCTATACGCTTCGCTCATTGTATCACATTGGTTCTGAAGTTACCGTCAAAGCAGCATATTTCTTGTTGATTATGAAATATGGTTTAATATTCTGTGGAAACTCAATTGAAATAAAACGTGTTTTGATATTTTAAAAGAAGGCAATCACAAAGATAGCGTATCCTTCACGTTAGAAATAAACTTTCAAATACACAAGGTGAATCAGGAAAATTACAATATTTCTCTGAAAGCTCTGGGTTATTTTTCCCCGATCCACCCTGTTATTCCTTGTTACATAAGGATTTCCTCTGTTTCTACCCAAATGGTTTGTTTATCAGCCATTCTATTAGGATCTTAAAACCTTTCCCCCCCCCCCTTTTTGGGAAATTCTTGAATATTAACACTCTCAGACGTAGACTCCGCGATAATGAACTACATGAACTTGTATTGGACACACATATTTATTCACTAAGAACTTTTTTTCACTACGAACTATTTCCAATTTGGAATGCGAGAATTTTGGTATATTTCAGTTTATTTACTACTTTCATAGATTCTAGCACCATAACATATCTTGGTTTTATGATTGATTACAATATGTATTGTACAGATTGTATTGATTACATCCCGCCTGGACTGAGCTCGACAAGTTTTGCAATCAGTTCATAAATTCATTTTACATTTAAGAACACCTTAAAAGCAATATATTACTCTTACTTCCATTCCTTACTGACTTATAGAAAAATATTCTGAGGAAATTCAGTAAATGATAAAAAAAAATATTTCTAAATACAAAAAATAATGATAAGAATAATGGTAAGGGCAAATCAACCAAGTCGTTGTAAACCACTATTCAAAATATTTGGAATTTTACCGATACCTTGCTAATACATTCTAGTTGTATTTGTAGTAGACAACTCAGAAGTATTTGTAAAAAAGTCAGATATACACAGCAAAGAAACCAGACATAGGCAGGATTTAACACAGGTCAAGTAACAAGTTGCAGGCACTCCAAAAATGTGTTAACTACAATCGTGTAGTATTATTTAATAGATTTCCATCATCTATAAAGGAACTGCATACTAATAAAATAAGCTCAGGTTAGTATTAAAAATATTATCCACTATTCTTCTTTTATCGTATCCAAGTAATTAGCCTTGGTGGTATAACTTCTAGAGAAGGAAGGTTGGAATTGTTGGCTTCTCTGAAAGAAACTGCGAAGGTGAATGCAAACAAGTGTTAGCGCGGTTATTTTACCTCCAAAAGTAATAGTTTTCCAAATTTACGGAAAAGTACTGCAATTTTTCCTCTAAGCGTATTCTCAGAAACCTTTGTATGACTTGACTTTGAAAATGTAGGTCCTTCTAGGGCACCCCGCTTGTCGTATTTTCGGACCAACTTTTATGAAAATTTATTGACAGGGGACGCATCATTTGCGACAAAAGCCTTGCTGTAACAAAATAACGGCTTAGGTAAATTAGGTTGTGGTCTTTTCATAATTTTTCTTAGGACGCAATTTTGGAAACTTCCTCTATCCGAAATGCTCACTTGACATCCCACGTCGATAAAAAGTAGTTCATATTCTTGACTTCCAACACAGCTTCTATTTACAGTTCGAGTTCACATATCCTCAAATGTTTTACGAGTTGAGCGTGTCCCCGTTGCAGGAGAGTCGGTAGAGGAAGATGTTTTGTCGAGCGGAGTAGCTTCAAGGTATCGTCTAAATGTAAACGTAAGTTTTGATTATATAAAGGACTGAGGAAAGTGCATCGTTGTAAGTATAAGAAGAGACAATCTTTGATTCGTCATATTCATATTGGTTTCACTGTTCTTGTAGTTACTGCGGTAAAAGGGGAGGTTATGCTAATAAGAATGGAAATAAGGCCATATTGCCAAAATGAAGGAGGCTTTTTTTTTTTTTTTTTTTTTTCCTTAATAGTGTTTAACGCCCGTATTTACCACTGAGGCACCAAGGCAGATGAGGGCGGCTGATCGTGATATTGCCCAAATAGCAATTACTGTAGACACCGGAAAGGACTGTGTTCTTCGTTATTAGTTTCGGCATTTGCAGGAAAAAGAATCAGATAAGCTCAAAGCTCGAAGCAAATTTAGATGTGACCAAACGAAGAACCTTATGTGTCACTATAGTTCAACGTTCAGCAGAGAATCCATCCCCTCACTCCAAGTACGAATATTATAAATCATATGGATCTATAGGTGGGACATTAAACTGCGCAATGATCTCTACACGCTGCCAGACACCACTGCATGCAGTCAGCTCTAAAAGAGAAAATCTGATCAGAAAATCAGGAGGCAAGTATTTCATTTTCACTCCCGTTATTCCTTATGTAAATAAAATTTTAGGACAGCACCAATGCTGTCTCACGTCATTAGCGAATAAAGTATGAACTCCATTTATTAAGAAACACGTTCGAATATGAAAGTCAAGCGGCATTTCTTCAAAAGGCAGGCAATACGTGTTCTAAGAGCTGTTTATAAATATCGCCATTCAGTTGAGGAGAAAAAGATATGGGCTAACAATACAGTTGCAAACAATACTGGAAAACTTCCGTTGGTGGTACTTCTGCAAAGCAACACGAATGCCTATTTATGACTGTCTCTTAAATTTACAATCAGCTTACCCTACTTAACACAGCCATGTCAGTGAACAACGCTGTTAAAAACCATCACTGCTGGCGCCAAGCCAAGTTACAACTTTCCAAGTAAACACCAAGTTCAAGTCTTGTGTCTTTTACAGATATGCAGGCTCTTAGTGCAGAAATTTCCATGCATTAATATGGTAAATATCCATGGCACGTACCAGGGTCGATTGAAGGTTCCACTTCTAGTCTACAAAGTACATTTTCCTCGAAATCTGGGATGCGAAGATTTGTCTTACATTTCAGGCTTTGTTCGGCTTTAAAGGTCCACGTTCTTGGAAATGTTTATGAATATACGTGAATAGATGCTGTCTAGTTACATACCACCGCCACGGGTGGCCGAGATCGTTAAGGCGCGAACTCGTGGGCGGGAGGTCTGGGGTTCCAACCCCGCCAGGACCGTCCTCCCTGACTGAGGTTTTTTCCAGGTTTTCCTCAGTCTTCATAAATGGTAAATGCCGGAGAGGTACCCTAAACTTAGGCCTAGAGTGTTTCCTTCCTTAAAAAAAATTCTTACCCAATATATCATTTCATTATCATCTGTGTGCACCGACTGTGGTACCTCAGTAGTAAAAACGGGCGTTAAACACTATTCAAAAAAAAAAAAAATGAATACCTTTTTTTTTAATCTCTGGAGTTATCGAAGCAAGACAGGCTTTTTTATCAATAAGTCAGCAAACATGTAATTTAAGATATTTTTCAGCTAACTATTGCAATATAATGTCATAATTTGTCCTAAGTAAAAAAGAAATATCATTAGATGTTAACCATCCATGCGGATGCCCGAGATCGTTAAAGCGCTGATTCGTGAGTGGAAGATCAAGGTATGGACTCGTGAGTCGAAGGTCTGGGGCTGAACAGTTCACTCTGACTCAGGTTTTTTCAGGTTTTCCGCAGTCCTCATAAATGGCAAATGCCAGTAACGTACCCTAAACTAAGGCTTTGAACGTCTGCTAACTTAAAAGAAAAGTCTTTCCTAAGTTATAACTTGATCTCACGTATCATCCATCTCTTGTGGTACCTCAGTAGTAAAAACAGACAGTAAGCACTATTTTAAACACCAGATGTTTCACAGGCGTGTCAGTAACATAAGCGATATGTTGAACATAAGCATAACACTTTACTATTAAAATGAAATTTTTTCAGGTGTAAAAATTCTAAGTATGGCTTCCCTCGGAAGTGAAGTAAAGCCATGGGTCCCGTGTCGTACATTTACGACTCGATAAAGAACCCCAAGCCTGAAAAAAGAGGCCTATGAGCCAAATTTGTAGGCCGTTTCACGCCATGATTTGAATGGGACGCTGATGACCTGCATTGTTGGAGAGCGTCTGTAAATAAGCCAAATAAAAAAAGCATGTGTAGAGGTGGAGGGAAAAGTAGAAACAAGCTAAGAGCACTCAGGTGGCTAAACGGAAACAGGCTCATAAATACATGACTCATATGCAAGAGAAGAGGCCTAACTTAAGAGTTTCAAGAAAACGCTGAAGAAAGCCTAATCAAAAGAGGCAACATATGAAAGTAACTATTACAGTTCAAATGTATATTGTACATTTTTGGTAACCCCTGATGTTAAGAAAATTGTGTGTGGATAGTGTGGATAAAAAATAATTATCTTATGAGCAGCCAGAAAAATTATCGTAAAAGTAGAAGATGGAAAACGCTTTAAAAAATCAAACGAACGAACGAAAAAAAGAAAAAAATGAAAAAAAAAAATAAACATGATAACTACTGTTTTGTGATGGTCAAATATGATTTCTAAACTTTCGCATCGTTTTTCCTTGTCCTTAGCAGCAAACTTTTATCTATTTATAAGTTGTTTTCATGCACATTGCATATAAGCAAGGCTGTACGGAAACCAGGTTTCTAACTATTCAGTGAAAGGCATTTACTAAAATTTGTATATAAAAATAAAACAAAAGTATAAGTTTTAACCCCATAAGAGGTCAATGTGACTGGTATTTGATATGCGATTTATTTTTCATTAAAGAGTTGGCATAAGAATGAATTTCACGTCACTCCCGAATAATTAGGTAGGAGATATGCAACAAAACATAAAGAATCGTTTGAGACCTTTCATAATAACCATTGATTCCCAGGTGTTTTAAAATGCTATAAGTTGCTAGCACTTAAACAACAACACATCTATAGACTTTAGATTAATAACTTCGCGATGTATGTTTGAAATAGTAAATTAGTACATATATGTATGTTTGATGCGAGAGAAACGGCAAGGGTGCGGCTAACCAATCTGTACATTTGATTGTCTCAAGAAGAAAGTGAATAACAGGTAATAATAATAATAATAATAATAATAATAATAATAATAATAATTTTATTATTAATAATAATAACAGATGAAAGTATGTATAAAATATATGTATAAAGTATAAAATAACACAAAGCTCTGAAACTGAAGATGGAAATATGGAAGTAATTCTAAAGAATGGGCGCACAATGTTTGAAGTAGATAGTTTCCATTTCTTATAGTAACACCTTTTCAAGCTCCCACTCACAAACAGCTCGTGAATTAATTAAAATGAGGAACGCTAGATGCAACATCCGTCATAAACATCCTTATAAATTTCTTCGCTTTATACCGTGTATATCTTTTGAACATTTACAAGCATTTCCCATAAAACTATCAACCTATAGATCAAGAAGAAAATCGCAGAGTGGCGGTTAATTTAACACATACCTTAATTACGGGAACGGGGAGCAGATAGCAGATAGTTTTCACACTGGTAAAGTGTAGACTGTCTTTTTTTCTTTCCGAGGGCTTCGCACCTAACAGCAGGCGTTAACAATAACTACGTGGGAAGATTTTTGGAAAAACAGAAGAAGGGAGTTAAGAAAGGTTTTCAAGTTAACCGAGAACAATACGAACAACTGATTTTGAATGGTTAATTCAGTAGTGGAAATCTTTGAGAATTCAAAGCTTTGAATTCGATTAAAGGAAGCACGGTGTGAAAAGGTGAAGGCCAAATTGGACTACATGGAAAAATAGTCACGAGAGCTCGCAAGAGACGAAATATAAAATAGTGTGACTGGCGTCACAAAGGGTACAAGTGCGAAATGGACAGATCGAGAGAGTACACCAAGTATGCAGAACGGGTAATACCAGACCTATAATCTGTAAGCTACTCTCATATAAAATTGAAGAACAGTTTTTTAAGAGACTGCAAATATCTTCGTGGCACGAGATTCCCATTGGAGAGGACTTGAATGAGAGGATTATTAAAAATATGTTAACTTAATTTACACATATTAACATAATTTCACTTATGTCAAATGCTTCAAACTAATCAAGTAGTAAACTAATTAAATACTTTTCATCTAACTAAAAACATGTCAATCTAGTTAAATACACATAAACACGTCAAAATAATTAAATAAATTTCAGCTTAATTTTTCACATATTAACTTAATAAATTTCATTTATAAAATTATTAGCTTTATCAAACATTATTCAGCATATATATGCCTAAACACTTACCAGCTTTAATAATACTAATAATAATATATACCAGTTAAGTTGTTGTTGAGTAGTGTTTGACGCCCGTTTTTACTACTGAGGCACCACAGGAGGTGGACACTGATGATACATGAGATGAAATAATATATTGGGAAAGCATTATTTATTTATTTATTTATTTATTTATTTATTTTTTTTTTTAAGGAAGGAAACATTCTAGGCCTAAGTTTACGGTATCTTTCCGGTATTTGCCATTTATGAGAACTGAGGAAAAAACCTCAGTCAGGAGGACGGTCCTGGCGGGATTCGAATACCAGACATCCCGCTCACGAGTCTGCGCCTTAATGACCTTAGCTACCCGTGGTGGTGCCAGTTACCAGTTAAGCAAAGCCGGTCGATTAATTATAATGAGTTAAACAATATTTCAAGTGATTCGGGAAAAACTTGAATGTGAACACTAATTACATTCATATCTACTTTTTTTTTTTTCCCCCAGGATATCTATTTTATATATCCTGTATGGATCCCAACAAGCTGCTCTATACTCCATTAAGGGCCGAGTTAGTGATAAATAACCTATTTCCTTTAATTTTGGATTGGCCTCATTTTGTATTCTCATAACACAGTGTAATCTTCTCCACGGTTTCCTCGTAAACACTATCAATTTGTGCGTCCCATGCAGTTTAGAACTTAAATAAATTTTTAACATTTAAAGCAGTTTTCCTGAGGAATTTATTGTTAATCGGCTTAATTGGGATTGATTTCTACCTTTTTTTTTTTTTTTTTTTTTTTGAGTAGTGTTGAACGCCCGTTTTTACTACTAAGGCACCACAGGCGGTGGACACTGGTGATACATGAAATGAAATGATAAATTGGGAAAGGATTCTTTTTAAGGAAGGAAGGGTTCCAGGCCTAAGTTTAGAGTATCTCCCCGGAATTTTCCAGTTATGAAGACTGAGGAAAACCTGGAAAAAGCCTTAATCAGGAAGGACGGTCCTGGCGGGATTCGAACCCCAGACCTCCCGCTCACGAGTCCACGCCTTAACGACCTCGGCCACCCGTGGCGGTTTCCCGGTTTTAACAAAATGATATTACTTTACTCTTAGACGAGGAAGAACAGCCTTGAAAGACAGGAGCACACGGGGTATCCAGCAACTGTAGTCTCAGATGAAAACATTACCAATGTAAAAGGCAAGGCGAAGAACGATCGGCGAGTCACTTAGATAGAGCAGTCTCGAAACATTCATTCACCACATGTTTCAGAAACCCCGTACAAATATCTTTGTTGTTGTTAGGTATCCCACAACCTCAGGGAAAGCAAAACGCAGCAAGAGTGGGACGGTACCAGACAATGGCAGCCCCAGGCATGTCCACGGTATCTTCGCTTGTAAAGAAACTTGGGTTTACTAATATTACCTGCAGTTTGCGATCTGAGTCTTCCCGAATGACGAACACTCAGTGAAGGCTAAGCGATGTCAAAGACTAAGGCTGTAGATGGCTGTCAGTTTCTCCTCAGTAAACAACCATAGTGCAACCATTACTCTCCAGCAACAAAACAGTTACTGACAACTGGTACATCACAGTTTGCCTCCTTATGGCCTTCAGAACATGATGAGAAAGAAACCCGAAGAGCTGCGACAGTGCACGTGAGCATACAACGCCAAGGGTGGCCGAGGTCGTTCAGGCGCGGACTCGTGAGCGGGAGGTCTGGGGTTCGATTCCTAACTGGACCGTCCTCCCTGACTGAGGATGTTTCTAGGTTTTCTTCAGTCCTCTTAAATGGTAAATGCCGGGAAGCACCCTAAACTTAGGCCTGGAACACTTCCTTCCTTTAAAATAAAGTAATATTTCCCAGTTTATCATTGCATCTCATGTATCATCGGTGTCTACCGCCTGTCACAGTTAAAACGGGCGTTAAGCAATATTCAAACAAACAAACAAACAAAAACGTACGCATACAGCTTTGAAAACAATCAATGTGTGAAAGAATCGGAAGTGCCTCTCGATATCCACACATCGCACAGTGCACAACTGACTCCATGCGCTTTGTTTCCTGTTTTCAACTGTCAAGGAAAAACCGAGGAGCCATCCGTTTACGAGTCTGTAGGAAGGTGTTGAACCATACAAAAAGGAGATTGGTGCCATCTGTAAAGAAGCATGGCGTGCCCTGTTCCAAGAGTGGTTCCAGAGGATGCAACGTTATATCGAGAGGGGAGACTACTTCGAAAAAAACAGGCATATTTGGTAAGTTGTGACATTCTACTTGGTATAGAATTGATATACACTACACGAGACATGGTGAAAATAAGCGTTAGCTACAATCATTTTAGATTACAGTAACAGTAATAAGGAGAAAAAAATTGTTATTGTTCCTGGTCGATTTGTTGCTGTGCAAATAGAGCATCTTGTAAACCAACGACGACAGTATTTGAAGTAAATCAAGAGGATTTCTAACAACAATGAACATCGCTTTTCATGTTAGTGGGCTTAATTAAGTAAATATCGTTATGAATGAAAACATATCTCTAGGAGCCCCCATAAGTTTAAAGGTACTTAGGAGAGAACCTATGGTTATCCTTGCTCGATTGTTTTCACTAGATATGTGAGACAGCAAATTCCGTGAACTTAAGTCTATCATCCAAATACATCTTAAATGTGCGATTTTGCGTTCTTCAGTAATTTTTCCCTCCTAGTTTACAGTAGTTCCAAGCATTAAGATGGATTTTATTGCTTATATTCTAAATAACGATATTCCTTTATCGTAATAATGCTATACTCACATAGCACTCATTTTAGTTGGTTTCATACACATTTTTGTTAATTTTGCCAAATGTTCAGAGATAATATGGCCTATTTATTTGTTAACAATTATTCTACGGTGTTTTATGTCCAGTATGATTCGTGGTGAAATAGCGTCTCAGGTTAACGACGGACGTTTGAATTGCTGAGTTTTGGAAGGTAAAGGTTATATTTAAAGCTACTTTTGGAAAACTGAAAAAAAAATCGGTTTATGTTTTTAACTAATGATCAGGAATTAAACTTACTATTACAAAATTATTGTACAGGGCTACAACAAATAAGAAAAGGGGGTTACTTTAAAATGTTCTCCATTTGTATTTTATAATAAATGGAAATATGTTGCAATATTTTCTTTCTTTAACTTAGTTTAATAGCAATGCTAAAATGGAATTCAATATTGTACAGAAATAAATATAATGTTTAAACAAAATTTAATTATTATAATGAAAACAATTATTGTTGTTTTTGTCTTCTGGTTAAATTGCACAATCATATTTAGTTTGAAATTTAAAAAAAGAAAACAACTTCGGAGTGCTCACAAAATCAAAATTCCATCCTACAATATAAGCTAAATACATCTTTGTCCCCGTCAGAATCTCTTGGTGCAAATCTTTACAGTAATCAGGAACATAATGAATAGTTTGAGCAACATCTTAGACATTTCTCTTCTTTATAGAAGCCTTCCCTTCGTAATCTCTGACATTTGGAAGAACATTCTCACCACACTCACACAGTATAAAAAGACATTAATGGTTCAACCATCAATAAAGCATTGCTGATTACGTTAACTCCTATGCGGAAAAGTAGTCATTTTGTATTGGCTAATTTTCAAGCCTTTAATGTTTATTATTATTATTATTATTATTATTATTATTATTATTATTATTATTATTATTATTATTATTATTAATGTTTGTCAACACGCCTTAGAGTTTGTTACTTCCTGATTTTGCATGAACTTTACCTCAAATACTGGTTGTGTCTTCTTGACATTACGCACAATTTCAAAACTGTGAACTTGAATCGGAAAATAAGCCTGAACACTTTTGAACCTTCCAGTTACATTCAACCACATAAAAAATCTCACTAACGTGTTATTCCTGCTTGGGACAGGAGTCTCTAAAAACTTGTAACTCTTTGATTTCAGAAGAAATGTGACTAATTATGTAGTCATTTAGAAAGACACGCACCTCATCTGGCCTTTTCTTTGCTGTGACCTGGTGGTAAGTGTAGGATGTGCCTTTCTGATCTCCTAGACTATGAATACAAAAACAAAATACCATAACTTTCATAGAAAAAATTTTCTGCCAGGGCATGCAAAGAAGTAGCAGTTGGAATAAAAACAAATTCTATTCCCGCTACATTAGTTTTGTTTCTGCACGTTTGCTACTTGTTGAATTTTATTGTACAATGTATTTGCTTTTATGTATCATTAACTCCGCTATTGCGGCACTTTTAGCATTTGCGTTTAAAGTAGAAGACTTGATTTTAATGGTCAAATCCTAACAAGTCGAGCAAACATCTAATAAGGTCTTCCAAGTCTATAGCCATAGTTATTGACCCCGCTATTGCGGCACTTTTAGCGTTCATGTTTAGGGTGAAAGACTTGCTTTAAATAGTCAAACCCACGGTTTATCAGCCTTTCGTACTAACCAACTGAGAATCATGTCCTCCTTCAACCACGAACCACGATTTATGGCTCTAATTCCGACTCGAATTTTTCAAGTGTGATGCTTTCTTTCCAACATGCCCTGAGGAACTGTTGCTATATATACCTCTTATTAATACTGATTCTCATTCCGGCATCCATACAGTAGTTTCCGTTGACACAAAAAGGATGTAGCTAAAGGAGAAATACGGCTACAAAAACGAGTTCTAAGATCACTGTTTAATGTGATAAACACCAGGAATGCTAATTGTTTCAGTTGAATTACATTCGTGTATGTTTCAAAATCATCTTTCAATGCTTTCGTGCTTCACTTAAAAACGTAGCAACTCGCAGCAAATTTATTTTCTACATACCAACACTACCAAAATCCCCATGGACTTTTAAAAATCAACGGCAAAATGGAAATATATATGAAGTAAAGAAAAAATATTAAAAAATAAATACCTTTTAACTATTATTAAATGAATCTACAGATCACGAACACCAAGTTGAAAACATTTAAGTTTGGCAAATGGAAATATTAACAAGAAAACACTCACAAAGAACTAAACAACCAGCATAGTTGTAAACACAATTTTAATATCTTTTGATAATCAAAACCAGATTATTTCAATCATTTTCCTGCAATGTTAAAAAAGAGCATTGTTAATTTTTAAAATATATACAAACAATCTATTATACTGCTGAGTGTATTATACAATTTCAAAGATTTTGTCACATTGACGATGGTGATTATGAAATAAGTACCATGTAAGATTCCGGTATGTTTGCTATTAGGTTTTAATTCAAATAAAAAAAAAAAAAAACCTTCAAAATTGACCACGATGTATGTCTGAATTTGTATGATAAAAACAATTATGCGTATTTAGAGTATTTATCACTTTTATACAAAACGCAATGTATACAATCGGTGATTTGTTGAATTTTATATAAGCGGTTCTCTTCTTAGGATTCGCAAAAAGGAACAATAAATTTAAAAACGGAATTACAGAAGCAATGCGTTTTGTATCACTAACTTCTGCGGGACGGCAGCGAGATATGTGCAAATGAATTAAATACAGGACAAGATAACGAGAGCGCTTGATTCTGAGCACTTCCCGAGTGTGGCGAAAGATTCCCGCAGGGCATCTGCTTGTTTGACCGACATCGCTTTAGTAGGTGACTGCACACAATGAGGTTAACGCTCACCTAGAACTGTCAATATCACCTCTTCTTGCACACGTCATTTCCCGCATTATTCAAACTTGTGATACTCCTTCTTCACAATGAACACGAGGCAATTTTATGAAAAACTTTTTACTTGGGGGGGAGGGGGGGCAAAATAATTTCTGTCGTGTGCAGCCCTCTTACGTGCCCTCCTTATCCGATTTCTCTCTCTTTTCCGTCGTCCTATGCTGGAAAGAGAGTGGGGAGAATGCACGTTAAGTGTTACTGGAAAATTAGGGTGCGTATATAAATATTCTCGGCAGTGTCTCTTTTCGTTTTCTCCGTGGAGATGTGCTCGGGTGAAAGCGGTGCTACATTGTGATATGATATTGACTGCTTAGTGTATTGATAAACTTTCTGCTCTTCTGATTAATCCAACAAGTAAGTTTACTATATTATGTTTTAATACTTAGAGTGAAATTAACTGCACAAATTTTTCTTTATGGTTCCTTCAAAAACTACGAGATAGTGATCATTAAATTTTCTCTTCGCTGATTCCAGCTAATTTTCCAAACTTTAAGTGAATTTAATTAATGAAGATATCGAAGAAAGGCATTCAATATAAATGCTATTCATGTATTCATTAATTTTCGCATTTAAAAGAAAATAAAACTGTGAGTGTATTATTCATATTCTCAGTTTCTGCTAAATACACACCCGTATGTTAGGTTAGCTTCATATAAATAGAAAAATTAATAAGCAGCAGTTTCAGCAACCTATTACTGTAATATATCAATATTATTGAATACCGTGAACTAAATTACGAGTGGCATTGAACGAAATAGGTTAAATTAGCTTTCTTTTCACATTTTTAAATATACCTGATGAATGAAATATTCGCAAATATTATTTTTTAGATTCCATATCATTAAATTTTGCTCAAAAGGTTTGGCGAATTTTACTGCTGTTCAAAGCAAAATCTCTAAAGCCTTTCTTAACTGCTACTGGATGAGCGCATATTGCTCCCAAGAATTACAAATTACTATAAGAACATTACTAGAACACCTTCAATTGGTCTTAATCTCCATACGATTTTTACTATGGTCCTCACAATTTGGAGCACAACAGTACTTTGCGAATCACAATTTGATAACAATCATACATAAAATTGTCTCACACATTGTCATTCAATATATTCATCCCATTGGAAAAGAGAATGTGAGACGAAAGCCTCTGAAATCATCGGAGACCTATTTAGAACATTGGTCAACTGTATAGCCTTAGTAACATAAAGAGCAACAATTCTGCATCATAAACGACGCTAATTAGTGTAAGTTCATCTATTCCTAATAGGGATCAATTGTATTATATTGACAAGGATTGGAGCATTGTGATAACAGCAATAGGAACCGAAAATTCTTCTAGAGCAGTCATAACCAATGAACATGCATTTTAAACTTCTACGTGCATTTTATGTTGAAAATACAAGCAAAGAAATGCAAAACAAACGAACATCTGCACCCCTGCAATACGTTTTTAGGTTGTCTGGTATAAAATCAATTCGTGGACAGCGTAGTTTCTAGCAAGTGTCATTCAGTTTTTATATACGGGGATTTTCTTCAACCCCAGGTGAGAGTGTGAGGGAGTTTTGGTGTTCTTGAGATAGGCTAATATAGCATTAAAGATGTCGATACTTTCTTGAAGATAGAAGAACTAGGTGTTGGGTCTTAATGGTGTTAATACCGTATTATAGACCGCATGAACTCTATCATAAACACAACTTATCTATTAATCTGAGCGCTATCAGGTTTGTAACCTACATCGGAATGTGATTCTAGCGGGTGTGTTTTAATGCTCACGTAATATTCAAAGTTTTCGTCATTTATACGTATAAAACAGGCCTTCTGAGTTCTGGTGGATACATACAGGACTTGACCTCTTAAATTGGTTTACACAACATACAAACCACGTTCATATAACCAAAGAAAATTATGAAGATTATTATGTGATAGGTATTGTTGGAGTTTCAATTAGAGTTTAAATAATTTACTTTGCTTTATCATTATAAAATGATTAAATGTATATTATTTGTTTACGTTAAAGTATTAAGCGCTATAAACTTCCCATTTTTCTTTACATTTGTAAACATATTTTTTTTTGTTTCACTTTCTATTTTTATTACATTCGTTGTTTTTAAATTTTCTTAATATGTCTATCCGCAGTATCTAAAATTTCCTCTATGTATTGCGTAAAGCTATATATCTAATTAGGAATGAAACAATCAGTTTTATAAATATCTTCTCAATATTTAAAAGATGGAAAGTTTTTTTTTTTTTTTTTTTTTCCCCTGAATTTCAATAAAAGCTATTATCTTGCTTCCACTTGTAGGGGTATTCATAAACCTATTCTTCGTTTGATAATTGCTTACGGCGATTTCTATGAACATGGACCGTAGTAGTGCTTGTTCGCAGGTATGAACTGATCCTTACACTTATTATTTTATGTTAACGTTGCTTAATGATGACAGAATGTAATATTTTATGCTCCGTTTGTGCCTCGGTAACTGAATGGCCTACGAAGTTATATACCCAAGAAATTGATTATAGTGATAAGGCTCCTTTTTCCAGTTTCCATATTCACACTTTTAAATTTATACATTAATTTTTAAATATTCTTTATACTTCACACATTTGAAAATGTTAAAAGAAAAAAGTTCAAATAAGTAATATTCAGTATAATGGTTCGAAACTTTTACTTAAATTGATTAAAACATGATCATCAGACTAGTCAGAACAGCAAAATTCCAATAACAACCCATACGTATGAAGAAACACAAAAGAGGCAGACTTTTATTGAAAAAGTGTAAAAAATTTAAATTCCAATTTAACACAAATCACAATCAAGAGTAATGGTTGCAGTTTTATCCATAATTGTTAGCAAAATTACAGAACTAAGCATTACTGACTTTTCTAATTACAAATGTTTCGATCTGTTCAGGTATAGTTTAATAAATTTATTTATTCTTGCTTTCCAAAATTTCATTAACAGCTGTTCAGTTACATTGATTCTGGACAAATTAGCCTGAGATTAAGAGCTTAGAATTATTTAAAAGTGCTAATAAATTACAAAAAGTTTACATATGTTCTAAAATATAAGTATGGGGGTTTTAAACAATGTATCAAGCTCGTTTGTCTTTTCTTATCCTCCAGAAATATTTTTAAATATAAATTGGTTGATAATGAAAATAGCTTAATTCTCGTACTGTTTTACAAAATAACTAAACTTTCTGTAAGTAAATATTTTTAATAATTACTTTATTTATCACTAGCGTCAATTCCAAGTTTTTATATTTCAGAAGCGTGAATGACTAATAATAAATAATGACTAACCGTTGCAATATATAGATAAAACCACCTCAAAAGTTTAAAACTCGTCAATGTTGAAAGTATGATTTGAGGAAAGGCTACGAATAAAATTTCAGTCCGAATACTTGGTTCAAGTTAAACCTGAACCTGTGTTTATGGGTTTGCTAAGACTAATGTTTAATGGATTAAGTTTGGAGTATCAGTTTTCTTTTATTAGCGAAAGCTCTACAGATTAATTTAAGAATTAAAATCGCCGTGCATCTTATCAATTTGATGTACAGTTAAATAAATTGACAGGTCCCGTCATTGTGTTCGTATTGTGGTGCATCCGATCCACATAAAACCGAAACAAGCCTCAGACCTAATCTTTGTGGTTCATGGTATTAAATTAAAATTCCTCTGTCTTCAGTTATTTTTTACATTATGCATCAGCTGTCCACTTCATTCCTGACTTTGTCAAGTACTAATTTTTCAGTTAATTTCTCACCTATAGTTATAGTGAAGAGAAGCAAAGTATAAAAGGACGAAGGAGGAAAGAACTGGCAGAGGGTGAGCACTTGGTACAGCTGAAAAACATAAAATATAAACGCAAAATGTTTACGTTAACAGAATAGTATATAACTGACATAAACGAAACCGGATTGATTAGATACTCAATGAAAAAATTGTTTATAAAGAAGAAATTGTGAAGTATATTCTTACTGATGTTTCCCCGTTTTCTTTTCTTTTTTCGAATTTGGCCAGTTTCAATCTAAAGCTTATTTACAATAAGTTTTCAAGGTAAACGCTGTACCAATTACTTCAGTTGCTATAATAAACGACCAAAGAAGAAAAAAACGTATTAGTCGAAAGCGGATGCCATTATTTTCATCTTGTGCCCGTTACACTACGTTAGGAGGTGAATGAAGAGTGGAGCTGCTTGCTCATAGCGTTTCAGTTAATGGGTTAGTGGGTCTCTATTTATTCTGTTGACCCACTTTACCGTCCTTTAGTAAAAGTCGACTCATTCATTATACAGTACCCATCATGAAACTAAAACAATGCTTTTAAATTTTAAAAGATGTTTCTTTCATTTGAATTTAGCACTCCCACTGTTACGATACATATTTATTACTGCTAAAATTTTTATGATGTGATTTGTAGCAACAGTAAATCTGTCTCATGTGTATCGAAGATGTCACATTCATTTGGATGCCATTAACTTTTACATCAGTTAGAAGACTTTCTGTGTATTGATTAATTCCTCTACGAAATATTATGTAAAAAGAATAATAATCTTACAGCTATACATATTTTTTATAACTAGGTAAAACTAAGGCGGCAGTAAAAGTTTACTGGCTAGCTAATCATTTTTGCAAATAGTCCGTCGATGAATTGGCAGAAACAATTTAAAATATTTTCATTTTTTCAAAATTGATATTAATTGAATTAATTAATATTTTAAACGACCGGCAATCCTTTAAAAGGTTTACATATTTTGCATTGAAATATTGCTCTGTTAATAAAAATAGCAAACAGTTGAGCACTGGGTATGTTGCGAAAGACAGAAAAGTTTTACTTTTTTGTTATAGTGTGCACTTACCTATTCCGCCACTGCTTGCGGCCTAACCAGAATGGACTACACGGCCATAATTAGAGATGGTTTTCATAATATAATAGAGATTCTAAATGAGATAATTACATCGTTAAAAACACGCACGTTCCTTATATCAATGCTTATAGTTAGCACTAGCTCTCGTTTCGCTTTTTAAGGCTAAATCAGCAAGTTATTAATTATTGTAAATAAGTTTAACTTAATTTTAACTAACCTGCAGTTAAATGTGTATGGGGTACAAGAGCCTTGATGCGCAAATTAAGTAACTGATGACATTTAAACAATAAACTTGAATGATCCAATATATCATTGGCTCGACAACATAACAGTAAAGAAACAACAATAAGTATATAAATAGAAGCAAAATCAAAAATTTCCGGTGTCAAGTTTAAGAAAACTGATATAAAAAGTAATTCCCAGTTTCCTTTAACCATATATTTTAAGCTTTAACTCGATATCGCTTTAATCCTTTGGTATTGTTGTTACGAAAACTAATTCTATATTATTCAAATGGAGTAAAGGTAAAGAGTTTGAGGGCAAATCTACAAAAAGAAACAAATAAACCGTCTTCTTTGCATAGTCACTTAGTCACCTATGTATGCTTTCGATATACATTGGAATGTTGAAAGTCACATTCTGTGAATGCCTTCTGTTTCTCGTGATTTTCTGTTGTCCTTCACACATTTGTGCTTTCTAATGGTGATTTCTCTTTTTCATAACATGATGAGCCGTAAAGAATGTTTAACCTAACAAGAATAGCCGAATTCAATTTTCAAGCACAGCACATTTACAGAGCATATTAGTATTAATGTTTTGGTTTTATGTTGCACTGTTTTCGAGTATAGTGGATATAGAAATGTTTTTAAGAGACACAAATGAGCACAAAGCAGTAGTGAATAGTAGAAAAAGAGACTTCGGTGTTTTATGTCGAACTTGCTGTAACAGGATGCAGATACATCGGCCTTATGGAAATGTCAATTTGTAAGAATGAAATAACTTAGCAAAATGGCTTAACTTATTTATAAATTTAAAGCATACGGTGTTGTTGGTTATTTTTATAGTTATGCTGCAGTTTAAATAGTCAGATTTCCGATATGCTAACAATTCTATATATAATGTAGCTCACTGGGATCTGCCTCTCTTAATTCTTTTATGTCACTGCAATGATTATAATTACGTCATGTATTGAGCACTTCTACCTGAAAATAAAAGTTCGACGGCTTCCTTACAATAGGAGCACTGCATCCTTTCACTTGTTTGCAATTTTTTACTGTTTTCGGTTAAAGAAAAAGCTGTTTAGTCCTCGAAAATATCCTGAAGAAGTGTTAAAATCAGTTCTGCCAAACTTAAAAATGCTCAAGGATATATTGCTTTTATCATCAATATTTCTAGATTTTAAATATTTATATGTCTAACAAGTTTTATGTTTTATGTTTACATGATAACAATGATCACAGTATGTATTAACCATGAGTATGGTTTTAGATAAGAAAAAAGACAGGATATATATATATATATATATATATATATATATATACATATACATACACGTATTATCTGCATATTCTCTTTAGACCTTCGTTATTATCAGGGATGTTAAACTGTATCGAAGTATCGTGCGCTAGGAACGGAACAGTTGTATGAGAAAAGAAAAGCTGGTCGAACCAGCATATATAAAGTTTGTCGACATAATAAAAGCTAAGTTTCCAATTATGATCATAATATTCAGTTAATTTCGTTTTCTAACCTAATGCTACTGAACACAAAATTGTAAAGTTATATTAAACGATAAAGTATAAGCAACGGTTAAACGTAATGAAACCAAGCGTGCTGTGAATATTGAACGAGGAAAATAAATAAATAAATAAATAAATAAATAAAGAATAAAATAAAATAAAATATGCAGAAAATATAAAATAAGACAAATAAGGAATGTGCAGTCATTACAAGAAATATATTTGCAAGAAGATGTTATAGTAACTGAAATGGAACTGTTCATTAAATGGCTACGAAGGAATTTCTTAAACACACATATATGAGAGAGGGAGAATATAATTGATCTCTTATAACAACAGTGCCAGAATTCTAAACACAACAACTAGTACCGAAATTTAACTGTGGTTAAATAAAAGTTATAACTAGGAGCACACTTTAACTCTGATCCACAAGTCGCGTGTTTACTATTCTTTTCAAAGCGAGAAAATCTTTCAGAAAAGCCGGCGTCTGGATAGAAACCAAAACCACAGCAGTAAAAATGACAACGAAAAAATAAAATCTACAATTAGTTTTCATTTCAAGTAAGAAGTAGTGTGTTTTACAGCAAGATATCACACATCACATTACTGAATTTTTCAATGCTCTATAATAAGGATCTAACTATATTTACCGAACTTGCAAGAAGAATAAGCCTTCTGCAAGATGATTTCATTTGGGAACCTCGAAGACAAAACAACGATTAACTGTTAATCTGAATACGTAATCACGAATGTGCAGAGGAGGAACTGATGTGGACTTAATTCTTTAAATACAGAGTTCACATGATAATTTTGTTTCGCAATATGACGGGTGACAAACTGCACTTCTATGAAAAATTTTAGATCACAACTACAATAAAGTAATATGCGAACTTCTTACATTCAGTATGCACTGGTGTCAATAGCACAATGATGTTGTGCACAATCCTATTTGAAATCTACACCGAGGTTGTTGGGTTCTGAACATAATTCGCATTCACCATATTACGTTTGGTAGAAATACTCAGTCTAGTACATGTCATACATTAGTTTCATCGTTTTGGCATGTTCACCAGACAGTTAAGATGTTAATCAAATACTCAAACAAACGTCAGTGTACATAATTTCGTTATTTTGTCTGGATTTATGTTATTGTATAACATATTAGTATCTTTCGAGACCAAGCATTTTGCAAAATATTAAGTACTCGTGTTAAATTTTCAGAATCGCGAGACACAGTTCTTCGTCATGCTCGAAAAATCAGCTAATATAGTACCATGGAGGATAGCTATCAAAGATGTAATAACAGAAGCATAGAGATAAAATGACATTGTATTTTTTCAGGAGTATTATGAATATCCGTTGAGAAATTTAATTTTTTCAGACGAGAAAGTATTTGCGTTTATACAGCATGCAAATATACATCTATGCACGCAGCTGTCTTCAATTGAATAAAAATCATGCAGTCTAATGTTAAAGTCAATTTCGGGTCCCACTGGATCCAGCTGCCTAATATAATTCTTAACCACTTTTTTTTTTTTTTTCCCCCTTGGGCCTTCATAGTCAATGTCCGATAGCTTAAGCTCCTCTGGTCTACAGGCTAACGTAGTACAGAAATAATTCATTCCTAATAGGCATTAATTAGTTATCCTGCAGCTATACAAGGGTGCTTATAATGTATACATTTAAACAGATTTTCCAACAGCGGAATACTTTATGAGACCGCATAAGACTTCATTTGTTTTCACTGGTGGCTGGACTGTAATTATGAACTTGGGAACTTGTCACAGCGCCAGAGTGTTAAATTTTAGTCGCATTTATTTATGTCACCATTTAACAATAACAAGGTTTTTCATGAATACTACAATGCAACACGAAACATAAAATTCGTCAAGAAACCAAGAATTGGGTCACGAAAATAAATACAGGTTAAGAAATATACACCATAGCATAAATGCCTCAAATTTATACGCATAAAATAGTATATCAAATAAATATTCAGGTACTACATTATTTAACAAACAAGATATGAGGAATTTTGATCAGAACAAATAAAGTTCATTGATTGGTTTCTTTTAGTTTATCGGTTTCCTTAGATGTCAGCATAAGCAATATAAGCACTAATCATAGCCATTATCATTTATTTTCATGTATCACACACTTGCTAAGGGCACAAACATTTTAATTATTTCATAATATTACTTCCCTCATGAGCTTGTGTGTTCCAATGCCAACTCGCTTGCTTGAGGGCTTTTAGAGTTCCGCATTTTGGCGGCAGAAGGTGTCAGGGTAGTGCATTGTAACGTGCCTACTGATGAATAGGCGAACTATATTATGCCAATGATGAGGTGATGTTGGAGCAACGGAAACGGCAGGGAAAGCCGGAGTACCCGGAGAAAACCTACCCAGATGACGCTTCGTTCGCCGTAAATCCCACTAATGGCCCCTGGAATCGAACCCGGGCCGCCTAATGGGAGTCTATCCTAGTTATTAGTATCCGACATACTTGTAAGCATTGCAGCATTCTGTAGAGGCATTTTTCCTTTCCTAGCTTTACATATTCTTTAAGTATGCCATTCTCAGGACCAGTTTAGCTTGAACTAATATAGCAGTCAACAAATTAAATATGTTCCTATATGTCAAGACAAGCCAGCAGTTTGAAAAAGATACCATCATTAACGTTCTTCTCCATTCAGCTTATTGAGAAACTAATAATTAATACCTCTTCGCCACGAATAGATTCTTTCTTGAATTTCTACTTCTCCCTTCTGAGTTCTTATGCTCTTAAAACATTTTGTTTAAACTAAACTTCTTTTCGGAATCTCATGTATTGGAGTCATGTATAAAAATTATAAGAAACCTAACAGTACTGAATTTTAGCCCAGCTGTACATTCATTCTATGTGATATTATTTAATTTTTCAATTTTATAAAAAACAAACATAATAATTGCCTGAGAATTTCATAGCTATAAACTTAAACGTGTTCTTAATGTACAAGAAATAAAACGCGTTTTGAATTAAGATCATGTGCATTGTCCTTATATTATAGAAAATCAACAAATTATTGCTCTTGTTACACTAATTGTAAGACAAAGCCAAAAAGTTAAAATCCTTCCAAAATTAAGTTAAAATTAATAACCTATTTTAAACCTTGCTTACAGAATTATAAAACAAAATACCTGATAACAATATAGGTTTACTATGTTTTTTATCCTTAATTAATTTTCAGAACTTTCTTGTTAGCGTTAGATGGTCTAAAGAGCTGCAAAATAAGGAAAAGGGTATATAGAATAAAAGGTTTCCTGGTCATTATTGACAATTCTATATTCTTTAGCTTTCAAAGAGCGGTATGATGATGCACATATTCCGCTTTCTATTATAGAAGAAAATCAGAATGAGAAAAACGTCAGTAATGATATGGCTCTTTCCGCAAGCCAAAAAAGAAATGTGAAACGACATTCTTAGCTCTCTTTGAATGGAAGATATTGATCATTTGCTGCAATCAAGTATCCATGAATTAAGTTTCGCTGAAGTACTAGAACGAATGTTCTGAAAAGTTACTAAAATAAATTGAAAATATCAGGAAATAAATAATCGTTTACGTAATTTGGACAAAAGTTAATATTTTTCCATTATTTATAATTGCAATAAATTACGCCTAAACTATATGAACTAAAATTAAAACCCTTTACCTATTTCGTAAAACCTGAAAAGTAAATTTGTG
This sequence comes from Metallyticus violacea, assembly GCA_030762175.1. NCBI lineage: Eukaryota > Metazoa > Arthropoda > Insecta > Mantodea > Metallyticidae > Metallyticus > Metallyticus violacea. The sequence goes on along the minus strand of CM060846.1, from coordinate 125,838,628 downwards.
CAGTAATCTTTCAATTTCTGCTTGAAACTGTTCTATGTTGCGTTTGACAATAACTTAAATATTTGCGACAAACACTCATATTCCTGTGGATTTATTGGTAAGGTTGTACATGAATTTACTGAGTAAAATGTTCAAGGGATAAACAATATCATACAATGCGAAGGCGTTGTGTTTTGTTGCATCTTAATGGTTTAAACATATGAATAAAAGTAGTATGCATCATTAACATTAGAGCTACCTGCAATACGCTCTCAAATGTAACAACAGTACTTATAAGTCCCTCTTTAAATTAGCAATATTCCAAAGTAAACTAGGGCGCGATTATGGTAGGTTGGTTCAATCAAAAGAGTTAATGAGAAAATGTTATGTCAGGTTTTATTTTACAACGTATATAAACTGAACATAAGTTTCATGTGCATGTGTTGTCGGACGAAATGTCATTAAGAGAAAATTTAAGGACTATTATCCTTCAGCATGGCAGATTAATAATCGAAAATGCTGTATTGCATTGTCGAAACACTTCAAGGACACTCCCTAGCCTTCCTAAATCTCTTAGACTAAGAAGACCTTGCTGTCACCAATTATCCTAGTTCTTCTATGCAGTAAAGGATTTGAGAATTCGCAGATAAAGAGGGGAAAATACATTTGCTGTCCTTGATTTAAGGAGCTATCTGCAAGACAGTTCGAGTAAATAAACAATAACGTTAAGAATCATATTGTGTAATGTTTACCATGTAAATACGTTGTGTGGATCTCTAAACAAAAAGAAGGCTTGAAAATGTTTTGTTTTGAATGACATGAGGTTGTAAACACTTAAAAACATTTGAACAGCAACTTGCATCCATTATCATGAAACTTTTTGGTCAACTGTTACTGCTGTAAACCATAGAACAGTGAAAGTTATTTAACTGGTGAAATGCAACAAATAGAAAACTTTATGTTTACAAATGAAAAATGGAAAATACTTCTCTAGAATAATGCATTTATTTATCAAAAATAGCTTCAGGTATAATAAAAGTGAAACAATGAAGATTAAGAAAGAAAATACGCCATATTTTATACCAGTTGATCCTTCATACGAAAAGAGAATGGAGGTTGCTAGATGAGCTTAAGTTTAAAGTATTCAAAGTGCAGAATGGTAAAATGTTGGAGAACATCAGCAAAGGTTTGGAATGAATTGGATTGTTTGAGGACAGAGAAACATATACGTCAGGCTTGCTCAGATATCACCGTTTGTGCCTATACCTTCGGGAGACAGATATAAAGTGAGGGAGACACCGACCGCCATCTGTAGCCGACTCGTAAGCGGGAGGTCTAGAGTTTATTCCCACCAAGACCGTCCTCCCTGACTGAGGCTTTTCCATTTTTCCTCAGTCCTCATAAATAGCAAATGCCGGGAAGGTACCCTAAACTTAGGCCTGGAATGCTTCGTTCCCTAAAAAGAAAAAGAAATCCTATCACAGTTTATTTCATCTCGTGTATCATCAGTGTTCACTGCCTGTGCTACCTCATTAATAAAAACAGGCGTTAAACACTGCTCAGAATGGGGGGAGGAACACCGAGTGACAGGCCAGGGTCCACTGGCGGTGACTGCGTGGACGTCGACGGGGTTCCTAACACGTTCCCAGATAGAACACCCCAACGGTGGTGGAAGTGTCGCTCTTCTCCAAAGGAGCTTTCAGAAAGTCCGCTTCATTAGCAGGCGCCGGGGCAGAAACATACAAAATGTGAGCCACCATCACACCGCGCCAGCCCACCCCGTTTTTGCACTTTCGACCCTGTAACAGGACCAACGGAATGAAATTATATGAATTGGGAGACTAGGAAAATTCATTGAAGATCCATCCCGGCATTCGCCTGACCAGAGGAAATGACGAAAACATACAAGGTCAGAGGAGCCGGATCCAAGGGATTTGAACCCGGGACCTTCGGAATGTGAGTCTCCCAGCATTACCACCTGAGTCACCTCGCTTCGTATCATAGATTTAGACAGACCACTGAAAAACTTCTATCCAATTTTTCCCAAAGAACACACGAGGTTACTTAATTTTTTTAATTAGTGTTTAATGCTCATTTTTACTACCGAGCACCACAGGCGGTAATGGTATGCTTCGCAAACTAGGAAAAACGCACAAAATTATTTTATGAATAACACTGCAATACTTTTGCTGGTTATAGTTGGATTTTAAATAATTTACGTATGAAACCACATATTCATTTCGCATTTTCAACGTATATTATAAAGTTGCTATAGCATGCCACTGACCAACATAGCTTACGATAGTTTAAAATGATAAAGTACAGGTTGTTGGTTATGTTTGCTTGGAACTGTACGCGAGTAATATTTTGGCCGTATCAGTGATAAAACGTGAGTGCATGTAATTTAACTCGGGTAATGTGCAGTTATTCTCGTGAACGTTTTATCAGCCTTCGAGTGACAGCTACAGCGCATAATATTCTGGAATATTTTTAACAGTATTATGAAAACAGACATGACACTTAGAACAGATTTTTTTTTTTTTTCTGAAATCGTTCGAGCATTGAAAATGATCGAGAACTCATAAAATATGCCAATGAAACAAAAAGGTCTGGTATTTCAAAGAAGATACTGTGTGAACCAGCGACCTCAGTTCAGTTGCAAAATTTTTTAGCAAAGCTGTACAAATACAACAGTGAGACGATCAGGACTGAAAGCAAACAAAGTAGAGATGAAAATTCATATAAACAAAATTATATGGATGCTGTGGTTGGATAAAATCCTTCGCTGTAAGCAATTTTGAATTTTTATTACTTCATTCCAATTTAAATTCTTTGTGTTGTGATAAAATAAACATTGCAAAGCTGATGTTTTGAGCCGTTGCGGATGATAAAAAAACTGTTTAACACCAAAATGGTAAAAATTTAATTTTTCAAATTTGTAAACTTGTTTAAATTCGTTTTTACAAATCTATCGAAAATACTGGTTATTAATCGGTAGTACACAGTCATACTAAATACCGATGGCGATAACTATCGAAAATTTTCCACCACTACTTGCCAACAGCGAGAGCTTCAAATAGATAAAGAAATAAATAACTGGAGAAGTTCGCAAATTCTCTCTCTTTGGCGCAGTGATTAAGATAACAATAAGAATAGATTAAAAGTTCAAAGATCGTGCTTGAGCCTCATGGAAGCAAGGTTTAAATATTGAATTAATGTTATTATCATTTACATTTACAAGATAGAGCACTGCAATTTTAATACGTCATATTTAGTGAATTAATTTAAACGTTAAAAGGATGCGAAACCAAATGAATTAGGAAACAGAATAAAAATGTAGCACATTAAGCTGTTATATATTGGCAATAGATACAGCAAAAAGACTATACATAAAGAAATAGGGATAACTTCATTGTACGTGCAGGAAAAGTAAAATAAAAAAGTTGCCCACATTTAAAAGGAATTACTCAAATGGAGACCTCAAACATTAGTACGGCCGACATTTCGCACCTGGTCGAGGAATCCTTGCATGATAGGTTTACATATGAAATCTCATATGTAAGTCAATGTAATGTAATGTATGCACAATACAGAATTTATGTTTTAAGATACAATTTTTAGATTGAAAAATGCGGCCACATCTATTTGTATGAGATCTTGTACGTGCGCTGCAGTTAGAGCCTCCTTTCTGGCCGGGCTGCAATGGTGAACACCAGCTGCATGAAGCTATTTTTGGACCATGCATTCGTTTACTGCGAGGTTTAAGCAGTGTCTCAAGGTATTTGCTGGGAGAAACGGGTTTATCTTTATTTGACTCCAAAAGCGCATCGCCCTGCTCCCTGTTTATCTTCTGAAAGTGCCGGACTTGCGCTTAGTCTTTAGCACTCCTTCATATCGGCGAATATAATGACTTATGGTGGTTTCTTCGGATTTTCCTACTTCATCAGAAACTGAGCAGCTACACTCCCACATACCCGCAATACGCCCTCAGCGGTGTGCGGCATAATAATAGCGATACAAACTTCAGCGTTTATACACTTACAGCATATCTACATACCGCCTATGCTTGTAGGATACACTAGTAAACAAGGGCGAATGTCATATATTTTCTACGGAAAACAAAAAAGAATCCTGCTTTCTGTTTCAGAGCCAAGTCTAATCAGTATAAGCAGCACGGGTGAAAATGCGTTTTGCTTAAAAAAAATCAATAAAAACAATATAGTACTGCCCTATAGTAATAGTAGTAAAATGTTTTGTGTTCATTGCCGTTTGTTAGCAACAGTAACTTAATTAACGATTTAATTACTTGAAATATAAATGTCAGTTTTAAATCTTTTGTCGTTCATCTTATTGCATTTATACCTTTAATTAATATCACATTGATTAAAGCAGAATTCCTCTTTAGAAGCACAACCACGATAAGCAAAATAACCCATATTTATCCAGGTTAATATATTTCGAAGGATTTTCTACAATATAGCAGTTTTCCTTCAATTCAAGTATATTTACGCCTCCAAAAATGTCTCTCTTCAACTTCTTCCTTAATTTCCATGCAGTTCATACACCTCCTCAGACTATCCATGTATTGTTCTAGTAGTTGTCCTCCTCTCCTCTTGCTTTCAGTATTCCACTCGAATATCATCTTTGTCATTCTTTCTTTCTCCATCCATTTTACTCATCAAAAAAATAAATGTTCTTTGCCTTCAATTATTTCATTAATATTCTTTATAACTTTCATCATTTCCGTATTTCTTTGATTTTTAATGTTCTCTATTCTTGGTTTTCTTGCTGCTCTTCGCCAATAATCTGTTTCCGTAGTCAGTAATTTACTTAGTACGTAGCCTATCTGATGTCCAAAAGTCTACTCCACGTAGTACAGCGCTTGGGCTAGTTATTTATAAATTAATGTTTCTGTTTTATTTTAAATACTTTTACTCTTGAGGATTGAGTTTAACATGACAATTATTTTCCATCTTTATATATTATATTTTTTATTTCAGATTTGCTTCTTCCAACAGCTTCTAAAATGCATTAACAAGTACTAGCCATTTGCTTTTTATCATCTTCCATCTTCAGGGTTTGCTTTAAATTAATATTTAACGCTATTTTTTAACTCTTCAGCCTATTTCTTTTTCATATATGAAGCAACTTCAATATCTTGAGCTGTTATCATTTGGTCATACTCGAAAAGTATACGATATAAGAAATATTGTGGATTCACTGGAACTGCCATAAGATTCGCTTTCTGAACCATTCTCTTGGATACTTGTAACACACTCATTGTGGTGTAGAATTCTCAGTATAGACTTCAATATGACATCTGTTTTTGGAAAATTTACTTCTTTAAAAAGTGTTATTGTGTCTTCGCTAATTGATGCTTCTTTTAAAGCTTGCAATAATAATTATCCTGAAGTATTGTCATACTCTTTTTCTACATAAATGATTTTTTTTTTTTATCTATTTTGATTTTCCGTGTTCTTTTTTTATTATTTCCAGCCTTATGGTCCTCTTGTTCCTTTGAATTATTATATCGTTCTTCCAAAAGATGTCTTACTCAGGCAAAAGTTTTCATTTTGGTATTCATTATACACCTTTGTCGATAGTTCTGACAATACTTTAATCTTTCTCTTTGTATCTTGAATTGATATATTCTAATTTCATTTCTTTTGGAGTCTCTTTTTTCAGTAAAATCTTCCTATGCAGTCTTATTTGTAGTGTTTTTAATTTAAGTCCTCCATATTTCAGCATTTCCAAATAGGGGCCAATTGGCTTACCATTCCTCCATAATGATAGAAAGTGCCACATCTTCTTCTGTAAATTCCCAGCCCTTATCTAAATGAATAAAGTCATTCTCATCTCCTTAAATTCAAATCTTCTTCATTTAATAAATGCTCATAACATTCTAATCGTTGATTGAGGGTTATCAACTGAATGTTCCATTTCTTCTCATTCCCATGAGAATTTTCCATGCTGCAGCTGTTTGTTTAAAGCCTACCTGACACATACCTTTTCCCATTGCTCGTTTTTTCTCGCTCTAACTATATGTTCTTGTCCTAATACTGCGTTCTTTCAATCAACATACATTCATTTATCACATTCTGTCTGTGTATTTACCCATATTTGATACGCTTGTTATATTTATTTTATATGATATTAATTATTAATTATTATTATTATTATAAATTAAATCAAAATGAAAAATTAATATAAAATACATTAATATAATAAATTATATAACATCTCTTTAGGTTAAAAGCTGGGAGTAATATTGATGCTAAACATGTTTATATTATATATTTCATAGTATACAAACGCAAAAGTAGTAAACGCGTGTAAACATGTTACAACTGTCAAACATATTTGCTCTTCTTTTTGAATATCTATAATAAGATTGATGGTAGGAAGTTCTAGAGGACGAAGGGATTTTGTTTCTCAATTAGGAATAATATCAAACCTTTTTTCAGATGTACTTTAAATTCGTTGCAATGCTAAAAGCCCCCTACTATGCCATGACGGTAATGAATATTTATGATTCAAATGAACGGAAAAGGCTACCCACATTCGGCAATTTTTCAACGTGAGGAATACCCCTGAGATAAAACCCCTATCAGGCAAATTGTGTTCAATGTAATAAGCTCATGGATGAATATAAACTCATGAATGCAAGAAAGGATATGTACACAATATTCCAGAATTTACTTTTATACATGTAACCGCAGTGTAAAACGGTGATAAAATGGAGTGCAAAATAGTGTAATACATACTATTTACACCTAAGCGCCAAAATATGTGTTGGGATGGAGGGTCGGCTCTTTCGTGTGTATATATGTATGTACTGTTGAGTTCTGGAGGGTTGGCTAGGGACGTATGTGGGGAGAGAGAAGAACTTGTACCCCCCAAGCAAAAAATACACAAACGCTTCAATTCAAATACTTACGGCGGTCCATTCTGTTAACAAGTGCATTATTATATAGTGAACAGTTGGACGTTTTGCATTGCATGTTTGAGTTAGCGTTAATGCATAGTTTCACACCACATACACACACACGTATATATACAAATAATAAATGTACAACAACAAAAGAAAGGAAAAAATACACATAGGAATCAAGAGAAATGGTGAGAAAAGTGATCGCTGCGTGTGGCGAGGAGTTTGGGGCAAGGTAAGATAGAGCACAACTTAAAACAGTCAAACTTATGTGTATCTGACTATACCAGTGCTCCAGCGAGAATAATTGCCAGGATAAGAAGAGAAGGGGTTGAAGCCGGCGAGTCTTAACTGCCTACTCCAGGAAAACATAGAAATAGACCGGAACATACGAGAGTGAATTTGGACGATTTTGACAAGAATGTGGCACACTGCTGTATAGATGAATTTCATTTAGTGAGAAAGTAAGTCCCCCAAATAAGCAGAGTAGGTAGAAATTCAGGAAAGTGAATACCCAATTACATATTAATAATTCGTTATTAAGTTAGGCAAATTTAAGCACATTAACTTAAATCTTGAGTAGTCAATATTTTAAACCCATTACACCACGGCACCGAGGCTGTTAAATATATGCTTATGGTATGTGCGCTACCCATGAACAATGCGCTACTCTTGCGTTATCAGCACATTCCTCTGACTAACCATTTCTCCAGCTCCCATATGTCCCTCTGACGGTTTATTTCCTTTCAGGCTTCTATGACTCAAAAATTGTCTTACAGCAGCATAAGTTGACATTGAAACAATTAAAACCAGTCGTACAAACATGATTAACTCCGGTAGAATTTAGTACATCGAAACCGTCCCGGTCCTACATTATTTAAAAATTAAAATGCGTAGTGTATAATTATCAAATATGTGCTTATTTACGGCTGTTTAGTGATATTTTATTACAGGAACGTTACCACACATGTATTGTGTATAGAGCTACATTTAGATAGTGACCAGAGCTGATCAGAATGCAAATATTATCTTATTTTATTGAAAATATGCAGTTGTATGAGGAAAAGTGTACATAGGAATGTCTTGGCGCGTCTCTTGTTTTCGTGGTCAGGCGACAGGCTGGCGCGGTCGTAAAGGGCTCTCAGATATGTCAAGGGAAGGGATTTGCCTCTTCTACGCGGTGAAACAACCCGGGTTGCGGTAAGAAATCGCAACCCGTACAGTTATAATATAATGACTTTACCGGTCACAGCCTCGTTCGAAGTTAATGTAACAGCCTATGGCTAGGCTCGTTCTACTCGTAGAGAAATTTAGCAAAAAAAAAAAAAAAAAAGTGCTAGGGAGATGACGTCAAGCCCGCCAATGAGAAAGGTTGTTAATAAAAGGGCGCGAATTAAAGCGTGGACTATTGGCATCAGCGTCAGAATTGTGTTCAATATATAAGAAGGCAGTTTCCTCACAAAATTCATTTCATTTCAGTAGTCATGCTATACGAGTTCAGTTGATCGTCTGCACTACGACGACGTCTTCTCCGTCAGGCAGTCCGGGGCAGGCTGACATTAATCCGCGTTATAAGTCTAAGTATACGCTCGCTTGAAGACAAACAAGAATACGCTTATAAGTTAAGCACTGGAGAGAATCTGCCAATTTCATAGGCTAGAAATATTCGCCTCTATATTCACGACGATCTAAAGTTAAAACTACGATTAACGTCAATTCAGAACTGCACGCCTTATCGAGACGAGAGAAAATTCACGCGGTCATTGACTTCGCTTCGTCCGGCTGACCGAGACGAAATAAGAGAGCACTGAACGATATTCTTGTTAATAAACTTCATTATTATGCCATGCCGTGTTATATATCGCGGGTTCAAACCCAGCCAGGATCGATGTATTTTTCGGGCGTAAAAATCCTGAGTATGACTTCCTTCGGAAGGGAAGTAATACCGTGGGTCTCGTGTCGTACATTTACGGCACGAAAAAGAACCTCAAGCCTGAAAGAATATGCCTCTGAACAAAATTTCACGCCCTGAATTGAATGGGACGCTGATGACCTGAGATGTTAAAGAGCGTCCATAAATAAACCAAATCAAAAATATTCTTCTGAAAACGGCTGGGTTAATGTAATCGTGTTATAAGAGTAGGGAAACAATTTTGGGAAAATGGTAGGTTACTAGAAAATGTAATTGACAATTTCAATGAAAACGAAAGACTCAAGTGACTCCAGTGAGGAAAATGAAAACTTCTCTGTTCTTGCCTCTGCTCTTTCTGACAGAGAATAAATATTGCAGATAGAAATTTCAGAAAGTGAGTACTCAATTATATTTTATTAATTCATTAATAAGTTAGGAAACATTAAGCATATTAACTTAAGCCAAACGCTATATACAATTCGTGCGCTAGTTATGAACAATGCACACCAATCTTCGGGGAAATGCCAAAGTTAGGAAATGCTAAGCATATTAACTTCAGCCTCTAAATGGTCAATGTTTTCTAAACGTATTATACCACAAGCACAGGCTCTGTTTATATAGGTGCGCTACTCGTGAACAATGCCCTCCTCTGACACCATTGCGTTGTCAGCACATTTCTCTTATTAGCCATCTATCCACCTCCCAGCAGCATGTATGATGGATGTATGTCTTCTAGTGTCAGTGATCACGTGATGGTCCACGCCCCTCAGGTATGTACAAAGGTCAAAAAGAACAGCAACGCCGTCCCCAGATACTTTATTCAGTGGATGTACCAGATACACGGGGATGTGCTACTGCGCTACATTCTTGGCGCACAGCTCAGCCCTATGATGTCATTTTTTCTGACACCGGGGTTTTGGGGATATTCAGCGTGTGTGTCCCAAAGCTGGAATATATAGGTATATCTTATTTGTTTATGTTGTGTTTTCTTTATTTTTATTTATTAATTTTAGAAGGGTTAATTCCAAAGAAAAGTAATCGTAAAAAATAAATATTCTAATATTGCTCCTCCGGTTGAGTGTACCGGAACATGTGACCCTATGGTTTTTGGGGCTGTTGGCGTATTGTGTAGGATATCGGTAAACCCTTTAAAATTGACCTGCTCTCTTGGACTCTGAGAATATATTGTTTCTACTTGCGTCTGAATGACAAGAATCAGAGCACCTTAACATTATTCAGAACGCGGGGCAGTTTCTAAGGAAACAATAACCTACCAATTTACTTGCGTAGTAAGAGTACTTGTTACGGGAACTGTGTGCAAGTTTCGAGTTTATTAATATGTTCGGTATAAAGTATAGTTTTATACTTTTGGAATCGTGTGAAGCGGAAAATTTTACTAGTAGCATTAATTTATTTAAGACACAATTGAATTATTTTAATTTTTCAGTGACTATTGCATGGGAATATAATGGCTCCTTGCATAGTCCAATTCCGCATGAAGTATTAAATCTCTGGCGCTGCCTTCTGCTACTCGATGGCTCGTTTCAGTTCACCAGTCCAGAAACCAGAAAAACATTCTACAGTCATATCTCTATTTGTGGTACCAATGTGTCACATAATAGAACCCCCTAATGCGAGGCAAGATGCGGTCGTCTTCTTGGTGTTCTTTGCCTGCTTGGATTCCCTTAGTCCCTGGTTTTCGTCCTTCAGGTGTTGAACCTCCTTCTCAACTAGTCAAATTTTCGTCTACAGCTCTCAAACCTAGCTCTGTAGGTCCCTGGTGGCTTTGCTGCCAGCAGTCGACCCCTTGTAAGAACCGGTCCTTAAGTTCTCTTCCGATGCGGCCTTCTTGTCGCCAGGTCCTGGGTCTAGTTCTACTCCACCCACAACAACAAGCGAAGTAGCGAATACAGTTATGAAATAATACATTACACTTCGCTCTTACTTGAGCTACATTCCCAGAATTTAGCAGTCTTTCAGCCCACTGCAGTCCATAAGTCAATCATTGCACGATACCTAGCAAGGCCGCATCCCATTATTTTCACAAACCGGCACGAGCAGGTAGAAACTACGTATTCTGCCATCAACAGCTCAAAGAAACACATATAGGTTAATAAAAATAACTTTAAAGTATTTTTGTTTATGTCTCGTAACTTACATAATCGACCTGTGGCTAGCAATAACTAAATTTGTGATAAGGTCCCATAATCATCATTGTTTATTTTGTTTCATTGAAGGCTAGTGACTCATAAAGCGGTGAAGATTTCAAGTATGTGAACAAAGATGACACAGAATTTCGTCTATAGATACTTCTATTTGCAGAACCACTCTATACTGATCATCAATTTCTTTATTATTTTGGATTCCATTACTTTTATTAGGAGTTATCTCATGCGTGTACTAAGAAATTAGGTGAAAGTTGATTCACTAATTTTGTAATTTTTCAGGAAAACTGAAAACGTTATGTACATAACGAAATATTTGTCATTATTTTGCTTGCCAGTCTTGAGTGTAGTGCGATTTTTGGTAAATGAAAATGATAGTATATCATTGTGTAATGTTCATTAATGCCGATGGAGCAAGATAATTCCAAATGAATGAAACGTTAAAATGTATGTGAAGGGGTTCAAAACTTACACCATAAACGATTGCATGCTAAGAGCTAGTTCTAAATAGGAATCGAACTGGCTATCTCTAAATTTTTTACCTTTGAATGACAACTACAGAGCACACTGATTTAAATATACTTTGAATATGCGCAATCTTTTTCTATTCATTTACGATCGTTTTCTTTCATGCAAATTAGATGCGTTATGAATGTAAGGGAAAATATTTGTCTTTGATAGATCAGAGCCATTACTTCGGAAACTACTGAAGTGAGCAGCCAAATGTCTACCCTTATATCGATGTTTTTATTTTGAAAATAACTAAGATGATATTGATGGTATCTGCGGCAACTCTTCTACCTTCTATTTATCTGTTGAAAATAGCATTATAACCTTTAATGGAGAAATAAAAGCACGTTTTGTGGCACTCTAGCACCTCTTAGCATCGGTGAATCATTATTAATAGAGGAGTTATTCTCTCTGGTTGCAGATCATATTTACAGTTAACTAGTCGCATGTACTAAAATTCGAGTAATATTCCATTATACAGACTGTAGTTTTACGGAAAAACATTACAACTAGATAATGTGAAGCACCAAAAATTACCGAAAATGTTTCAGCATTGCTAAAGCATCATTACAGATACATACGATTGCTTGTCATTTCGTTTATAAACGCTGCAATGAAAGCATTCGTTTATTTTCCAAGTTATATTCAACTACCAGTTCTGGATTTACAGCAGAAAAAAAATCTGTACGGAATCCTCTATTTATTTCAAAAGTAGTGTATGTTCTTGCTCACTATTACTAAAGCTCCAACACCATTGCCATTTTGATGAGGTTAATTAACTGGAGTAAGACAGTGTACTTAAACATGTAGTGGAAAAATGGGAAAGGAAAGATACAGAGTGCAGTGCGATTATTTCTCTCATTTTAATAGCTTTATTTACAGCCTTGCACTCTGTCAGTCCTGGTGTTGTGGTAACCATACTTGCCTCCTAAACCCAAAATCGCGAGTTCATTCTGGCCAGGGTCGATGGATTTTTTCCGCCGTAAAAATCCTAAGTATGGCTTCCTTAGGAAGGAAGTAAAGCTGTGGGTTCCGTGTCGTAAATTTACGATACGAAAAAGAACCTCAAGCCGGAAAGAAGAAGTTTGAGCAAAATTTGTCGGCCGTTTCAAGCCCTGAATTTAATGATACGCTGATGACCTGAGATGTTAAAGAGCGTCCATAAATAAACCAAATCAACAATTTTGTACTGATTATAGGTGGATAACTGATCGTACATTACTGTTCTATTCTTATTTTTAACTACTGAGGCATCACAGGTGGTAGACACCGACGATACATGAGATTTTTTTATTGATTTATTTATGGACGCTCTTTGACATCTCAGGTCATCAGCGTCCCATTCAACTCAGGGCGTGAAACGGCCGACTAATTTTGCTCATAGGCCTCTCTTTCAGGCTTGAGGTTCTTTTTCGTGCCGTAAATGTACGACACAGAACTCACTGCTTTACTTCCGTTCCAAAGGAAACCATACTTAGGATTTTTACGCCCGAAAAAATCCATCGGTCCTGGCCGTGTTCGAACCTGCGATCTTGGGTTTAGAAGGCAAGTATGGTAATCACTACACCACCAGGACCGACTGATACATGAGATGTAATGATAAAATTGGGAAATATATTTTTTATTTAAAAGACGGAAACGTTCCACGCCTAAGTTTAGAGTACCTCCCCGGCATTTTCCATTAATGAGAACCGAGGAAACCCTGCAAAAATCCTCAATCAGGGAGGACAGTCCTAACGGTAATGGAGCCCCAGACTTCCCTAACTGAACAAAATTTGTCGGCCGTTTCAAGTTCTGAATTGAATAGGACGTTGATGACCTGAGATGTTTAAGAGCGCCCATAAATAAATCAAATCAACAAGTAAGAAGAAAAGATATTTCTTCCTCCCTGCATTTTTTAATTTCCTTTATGACCACTGTTCGCCTTAGAAATTGTTTTCGTGTCGGCATTTTTTCTTGGCCTTTTTTTTTTGTTTATGTCATATTTTCAGGAGTGAGGCAAAAGGGAGACGTTACGGGAAGCGTGCCGATTGAGCCGGTTTGTCAAAGTGCTATGAGTACGGCTTTTGTTACCAAAACCCACTAGTGCGATAGCTCTATATGCACACGAGGGTTTCATTTTTGCCCAGTACCTTCAGTGGCATGGATGAGGCAAATGATTGCAACCTCATTTGGGATCATATTTACCAAGGACTCGGATGAGTCCATTTGGGTGTCTGGAAAATTTTGGTAGGCCTTGTTGGCACTTTTTTTGATTATGTCTTCGACGTATTCGAAGTTCGAGATTTAAGGCAAAAATACTAAAGGAAACATGCAATCAGTGCCAAAAATTGTGCTCAGTGTGATATATTGTACTTTCCGTAAGAAGGAGATGCATGATGGGCAGTTCCACACTTCGCCTGCATACATTATACCTAATAGCCAGGATAATCGACCGGTAAATATGCAATTTTGTCCGAGCAGGGACAGATATGACCCCATTCTTTGGGAACAGCTTGTTGGCGGCAGCGCGGCCTTTCGTTTGGAGTTTCCGTACGTGAGGGCCGAACGTAAGCACTTGATCCAGGGTCACTCCGAGGTGTGCTGCTCGCACCTCCCAGGGGATTCGCCAGACAAACAACCTCAGAGGGCCTGGATTTGTAGTTCTGCGTCTCTTGGTTGTGAGAATTGTCTTACTCTTCTCAGCACATATTGACATGTGCCATTTTTTACTCCATTCCTTGACCTTGGTGAGATGGGCACGAAAGTGGGTCAGGGCCATTTCCAGTTTTCTATATTGTGACATTAGCATCACATCATCCGCATGCAGCTAAGTTTCTATACGGACTTGCTGTGGAAAATCAGATAAAAATGTGAAAATAGGATGGGTAATAATAAAAATCGGATCCATTTAACTAGCATAATTTGTATTCTTGCGTTTGTGCGCTGCGCTCCAACTACTCTCCGCCGTACGCCGCGCACTGTTCTTATAAACTGCACTCTACTCGCTTGGGAGTAGCACAAACTTGGCACGTGTAAATATTTATACAAAAAATCAGCCCGCCTCTCCTACATTGGGTAATCTCTCGATTACATTCTTATTGATATCTTATATTTTATAAATAAAATTGCGTTCAGTGTACATTGCAATGGCTGGCAACGTATTTCCGAACATGGTGTTTCGCAAAAGTCTTAAGAGTTGAGAAACCACGCTCTGCCTCAGAAGTGGTCATTGGGATCGTGAGCAGTACATTCAGCAATTAAACACACTCACTGAAAACTTATCTTTATTGAACTCCGTTGGGGACAAAACACCCGCCATGTTCTTAGATTCATTCGTATTGTAAATTACAGCAAGTTTATTTTTAACTTCTTTTAATTAATGAAAGGATATACTATGACTACATTCTTAAGCGTTTCTGTCGGAAAGTCTTTCTTGTGGTTGGTGAACTTTACATTCCGAATTAAAACTGACGCTCCAAGATGCCCGGTAAAGGTAAATCTCTCTTTAATTTCTCTAAAAACCAGATCACACATTTCATTCGCTTATCTTCTCTAACTAGGGCTCTGCAGATATACACTTAACTGGTGATTGGCATAGACCCAGATACTTTCTACTTGCTTAAAACCAATAAATAAAGGTATATGATTAAAAGCTGAAATGCTAATTTCTAGTTTAGTCTGCTGTAATTGCTAAATATTTTCATTATTTAATTTCTGTGAAATTTATTCCTGTCATAAAAGAAAATTTCGTAACTACGGAATAATTAGAGCTATATCTGCAATTGGATTCCTATTTAGAATACACTATAAATTTTAATTTTGTATTGTCTTACATGTTGCCTTAAATACTTATAAGTTCTTTTTAAAGACCTGTGCAATTCAACGCTGAAATCAATTAGTCCACGGAGAAGTCCCGGGTTTCCCGATGCATCTGATTCATCATGGCCTCTTAATGCTAGTTCAAAAGAGCCACAAATGATTACATAAATAATATAATATTCTGAACATACCTATTTTAGGCCACTTTCTGATTTTGCACTTATCTCTGATTATGCAAGGGTTTGTAATCACTGTCCTTCTGTTCAGCTATATTCAGATTACTAGACTTAACCAGTCTTTAAGTGTTCTGAAAACGGGGATTTGAGGATAAATGTTTCTTACGGGATCAAATAGATGATGAATGCCACTGACTCCACGTTTTGTCCATGCTTCTTCTCCTCCGAACAGGAGCCAAGCAAAGCAATATAATTTGTTCTTTATTTCGCATCCGCACAGTCATTTATATTTCTTATACTCGACAGGAATAAATTTTCTGATGAAGAATCTCTTTTTGGTATTTGCATTACGAGCTAGACATTAAGATTAGGAAGGAGTTGGTCTATCGACACGCAATATTTATTTCTTTTCTTCTAAACTACGAGACAAAACAGACTTAACAATAGTAAAACATTAACTGAATTAATTTTTAAACATGCACCTGACAAACAATATTAGCAGCACATACCCTTACTTTACGTTTAGTGCTTTAGTTCACAAATCGCAAAGCTGAACAGGCAAAAATAAGGAAAAACAAATTCAAGCAAGTTTGCTCTTAGTCCAGTAGATGGCAATTAACACACTGCGATATATCAAGGTGGGTTAACTAGCCTGCACTCTAGATCTATACTAAAGACCTGTCACTCATATCCCTCCAGCCTCACCAACGCCATCTGCAAGCATTCGGAAACACATCTGCAACTTAAAAGTGTGTTTCAGTCGTTAACACCAGGCTTCGAAAAACAACTTGTCCCGTACGTACTCCTACAGACGATCACGCAATACTTATCGTACTTTGCGACAGCTGTTTTAGGGAAGATACGTAATGACGAATGTTGAAGAAGTTATTACATCTATTAAAATAGTTTCCTCCAATTTAATCTTTTGGCTGTAGTGCCTTAGTAAGCAGCCGCCACAGCTCAAGGCTTGTGACTAACAAAACGACAATTTTAAAGTGAAGTATTATCTTTTATCAAATGACAAGAATGTGCATCGTTGAACGAAGGTACTTCTCTTGTCCGCGATTTCCCTCATGAATGGAAGGATGGTCTACACTTGAGCCGTGCTCATGACTGACCCTTTGTGCCTACGCCCCCAATAGGGACACATCCTGGAGGCAGGAATGAAGTGAAGAAGACATCAGGTAGACAGGATCTACCCGCGGTGAATGTGCGGACGCAGTTGGGATCCCTAACATGTTTTCATGTAGAGCACCCCGACGCCGGTAGACGGGCCACCATGATTGCGCCATTTGCAATTACGCTAAAAATTGTTTGCTTTAGACCAATAATGTGTTTACCCCAATAACTCAAACTCATTACGCAACATTTTCATTTTAGGTTGATTGCACCACTTGCAATTACGCCAACAATTTTTGCTTTAGATCCATAATGTGTTTACCCCACTAGCTCAAACTCATTAAGAAACGTTTTTATTTTAGGTTGATTGCACCACTTGCAATTACATGTTTGCTTTAGATCAATAATGTGTTTACCCCAGTAACTCCTCATTACGCAACATTTTCATTTTAGGTTGATTGCGTCACTTGCAATTATGCCAAAAATGTTTGCTTTAGATCCATAATGTGTTTACCCCAATAACTCAAACTCATTATGCAACATTTTCATTTTAGGTTGGCACCCTGTTACATGTTAGGGCATAATTTTCCGTTCCACTTTTGCAGACTGTCAAGTGAATATGCGCGCGGTGTGGTTAAAAATTGCGTTTGCATGATTTTAACTACAGTTTGTCAAAGTGTTTGCTGGTTAAAAATGTTTAAACCCCTTAAAATGATTAAAAATTGTTAAAAAATTATACTGGTTGCCATGTGAGGGGTCCGTTTAAATACGAAAGTACTTCACAAAAGCAATATGAGAAATACGGCCTTCTCTGCAGTTTTTAATGTAATTTTCCGCCGTGTGTTCATTGTTTATTACTTTTTCGCATTTATGGGCCTGCAGGTGCATGCCATTAATTTTCAAATATGTATGCGTTTGAATATTTTTAGAACTGAAATTACTTTGAAAATGTCAGGATGTGAGCAATAATAAAGCGTTGGATTTACTATGCGTTCACAGTGTGAGTGACTTCAGAAGACGGCTCGGCTCATATTGCAGGATTGAGTATGGCCTCGCCAGACAGTAATCAACAAGGTAACTGATGAACTGTTCATTTTTTGACACAATGGCTTACTCTCAGCCAAATCAAAAGCAAAATAATCACCTACTTCCTCTGGAGGTAAGTGCGACAAACCTGAACAATGTTTAAGTCACTTATCAGCGTCAGACGAATTGTCCTTGAATACACTTGCTAGACCAATACTTTGTAGTTTACGCCACCATGCCAGATCCAAGTGGAATCGACAACCCAAAAGTTGAGTTGCTTCACTCCACGTTGACTTAATGATTCATGTATAGCAACCTCGAGATCTGGAAGTATTTTCTTTTGTACAAGTTTCAACCTTAAACGTTTGCAATTTTCTCTTATGAAACGAAAACATTCAGGAATATTGCAAACTGCTTTTGCCTCCAAAAGTAATCACATTGTCTTCGCAATCATTCAGTAGAACAAAACCTTCGGCAGTAGAGCTACTTACAGCTTCGTGAGCTTTAAGTGTTGGTGGTAGTTTCTTCTTATGGTGACGTCATTCTCTGTAGATTGCTTCGCGTAATTTTTAACGTCAATAAAATTCAATACAGTAGCACAAATCTCGGGATTCTCATTAAATGTTTTGGATATTACAATGCTTGGTTTTTCACTTAAGTCACCAGCCGCTTTCCTTTTACACGACGCACGAATTTTTTACTTACAAGATATCTGTCATTTTTCTGGTGATTACGACCGACTACAATTTTCGTATCCATGTTTAAAGTTATTATTTTGGCAGGACAATCCTTAACCGTACAACGCGAACGTATGTGTCCATCTATATATGTGTGCACTTTGCGAAACTTAAAACTATCTCTTACAAGTAAGTCTTTCTTTTATTATTACCTACTTGAACTATCTCCATGCTAACTTTCACTCGCTGTCTCACAATGTTTATGTCCCTCAATTCAATGCACCTACTACTCAATACAAACACGCTACCTGAGAATAGTAAAAAGTTGATAGATGCGTCTGTAACCAGATTTCGTGCGCTACCAACTTCACAAAAGCAAGAAATACTTAGCCGAAATGTCGTTGGCGCAAACACATTATCTTCAGTATAAGCGTACTTCTCAATATCAAACAAACAAGAAATCTGGCGCAAAAATAATGTACCCGGTGGAGCTTCTCGGAAGGTCCACATCCATTCCGGACGCCGGGAAAGAAATCTTTCCAAAGCATAAATCACCATCGCACCGCATCAGCCCATCTCGCTCTGGCAATGAGATAATATGAAAATCCGTGGAATGTAAATATCCATACCAGCATAATTCGTCTAAGTAGCCAGGGAAAACCACGAATAAACCATGTACAAGCAAGACCGGCAAAACGGGAATTGAATTCGGTACATTCCGAATGCGAGTCCTGGGCATTATCACCAGAATCACCCTGCTCGATATGTCCCACATAGTGCGAATGTAGCTGTTCAGTCTACGGACAGGACAAGACTGCCTAAGGACTCATCTACTTGATATTGCAGTTGCCGATTCACCACATTGTTTTTTATGTTTATCAAGAGGACGAACACCCCACGAATGGCCTACGTTGTTAAGACGCGAACTCTTATAAGCGGGAGGGCTGGAGTTCGATTCCCAACGCGACCGTACTCCTTGCCTGAGGTTTTTTTTTTTTTCCAGGTTTTCCTCAGTCCTCATAAATGGTAAATTCCAGGGAGATACCCTAAAACTTAGGCAGGAACGCTTCCTGCTTTAAAAAAATGATTTCTAAATTTATTATTTCATCTCATGTATCATCAGTGTCCACCGCCTGTGATATCTCAGCAGTTAAAAAGGGTTAAACGCTATTCAAAGAAAGAGAGAGAGAGAGAGAGAGAGCAAGAAGAGAGAGAAGAGAATAAGATAAATGAGGACCAATGACTACTTGTCGGCTAATGACTTAGGAACCAGCAAGCCCAGGATTTGTACACAGCAAGAACAACATATGTGCGACTAAACCGGCACGCGCCTTGGCGTATAAAAAACTAGCACACAATTCGGATATAGCAGTAAGCAAACTATTTGGTCTCGACCTATATATTTCGTCTTAATCGGGGATGAATGACTTCTTTCATTTGATAGAAATATCCTGCAGGCAGAAAATCTATCCCTCCGAATTATGCAATGGGAGGAACTAGAGTTGAATAAGATGTCTGGAAAAAAAAGGGGGGGGGGTTTGGTGAACTTAGTAAGACTAATTTGGAAACATTTATAATAAATTAATGCTTTAGTTTTTGTAACACTCACAGAATAAATATAACGTTTTCATTTTTACTCATTACTGTAAAAATATGCTGGAAAATATTTAAAATTGAGGTTTAATGTAGACAAAATGTCTTGCATGCAGTGAACCGCTATACTCTGTAACACTAGTATAAAATTTTTGTTGCGGTTGGGACAAGATGCGTATTTTGTATAGGCAACGAGTTCAACTACAATTAATGGGGTGATATAAATGTCGTTGAAATCAAATACCTAAGGAACGAGAATGAAGACGCTTTACATGCAGACAGAATTTTGAAACAGGTTGAAAAGCATAAAGCAAGCCATGTCTTTATTCACAGAAAATATTATGTATTTTCATCTATATTGCGTTCATCTAGATGAGTAAGTAACTATAAAAGTAGAGTAAGAAAGTGCCAATTCATTCTAGATGTCCATTATTTAATTTATGTCAGTGGTACGCCGGTTCATGTTACACTTACTTAGCTGTAATTTCAAATGTCCATTTCTCAGAAATACAGGAAGATTACGGGAGTAGATCCATTCATTTCTAGGTCTTCAAAAGTTAATTAAATATATTTCAGATTCAATCTTCTTGTTTAATTAGTTTTTAAAACATAGTTGGGGATATATATTTCAGATAACACCGTGCTGCATTTTTAAACTTTTTTCCAATGATTTCTATCTGGTAAATGATTCTCATCATTTTTAGTGCTGAATTCGAAACTGGCCTCAAATTGCCGCATCGCATCCGAATTTTTCACAAATCACAAAAAATAAGATATAAAATTAAGTATTTTTATATTGCATTTATGTTTGTTAAGTACGTGTTAATGATCAGATTTAAAATATTAACTGAATAATAAATCTATTACCATAATATTTACGGTTATATCATGTTATCTTGACCATGTGTACAGCTCACTGTGTTTAAAATGTATGTTTCCTTGGCTTCCTGGAAGGCGTTGTTGAAGAACTGGTTATCTTAAGCATGCAGCAGTAATGGGCCATCATACTCACACTCCACTTTCCGTGGAATCTAGTTTCCATGTCTGATATCCTGGTGAAACCTTTCACCGTGTTCCTCAATAAAACTGCTGAAGTTCTCGGGGAAATAATTGAGGTGCAAAAGTAGAAAATTAGTTTAAAACTCATATTGCAACCAAAGGTTCTGAAGATATCCAACATAATTAAATCATTTCTTTGTAATTGGTGTGTTTACAGTTGCCTAAGAAATTATTCACAACCAGTCTGAAGCTATCCCATGCTTTATTTTCTAGATTGCACATAACAATTTCAAAATCGTTTTCTAACATTAATTTACGTGTCTGTAGTTTGCGAAAATTCCAGGCTTTACTTTATCATAACTGAGAGAGAAAAAACTATCACACAGGAAATTAAAGAAGGTATACTTTTGTTCAAAGCTCTCACAAATTGCTTAAGACCCACTTTAATGCACAAGGTTGGCAACAAAGCTTTTGTGGGGTCAATTAGTGACTCTAGAATAATGTTTTTCATTCCAGGTGTAAATGTTTGTCTACTTGGCGACTCTTTCTTTCTTCTGCTGTCTCATTCACACAAAAAACAGGGATATTTTGAACATCGAATTTATTGTCCCAATAACAAAATAATAAAATTAAAATCTCTACAGGCAGACCACACATGATCTTCGTATTTCACTTTCTGCAGTATCAGTTTTAGATTATCATACGACTCTTTAAAACCACTGAATGAGCTATGGGAGGGGAAAGAAGATAATCTCCAATATGGTAAAGAACATATTTAAGACTTCTTTTGGAAGAATCTATTAAGGATCTCCAGTCCTAAGGATTATGTGTCACATTAAAATATTTCTTAAGACCACAAACATCAGAAAAAACACAAGATTATTTTCTTCTTTAAAAAATGTGACTTTTTTTTTTTTCCTCTCTCTGTGCCTATACCAAGCAAACTTGGTTTCTTTGGATAAGAGATTATTAGCTTTAAACCTAGAACCGAGGTATGGTGCACAGTCTTTTGACAAATATATGTTTCTCAAAATATCATTAAACTCACTCTGAGTTAAGATTTAGGCTCTTCACTGGTTTCTGGGTACAAATGCGTGTCTTGAGTGTCAGGTTTAGAACTATTAGATGAAGAAAAGTGTGTATCTGTATTGGAACTTCAAGACCATGAGTCACTGGTCTAATGGCAGAGGAAAAGTTTGGATAAATAATGTACTTTCTATTTTTTGCACTTTAACCTTTCACTTTAACGGTGCAGAAGTAACAGTCATTTCCATGATTTCTAGTTTCTCTCCAAACCATAGGTATTCCAAATGATATTGATTTTCTCTTTCTTCTTCCACAGCCTTATTCCCTCTACGCAGGTTCTGCATACTTTATGCATACTCTAACGTTTGTCTTGATCATCTAGCTTAATTCCAAATATGCTATATTCCAAATATGAACCCAAAACGGGGTTCGAACCCGGCCAGGACCGATGGATTTTTTCGGGCGTAAAAATCCTAAGTATGGCTTTCTTCGGAAGATAAGTAAAGCCGTGGGTCCCGTGTCGTACATTTGCGGCACGAAAAAGAACCTCAAGCCTGAATGAGAGGCCTCTGAGCAAAATTTGTCGGCCGTTTCACGCCCTGAGTTGAATGGGACGCTGATGACCTGAGCTGTTAAAGAGCGTCCTTAAATAAATCAATCAAAAAAAAAAAAATCCAAATATGCATGTCTTACAAAAGCATTCATTTTTGTCTTTGCTTTGTCACTTTAAATGAGCCATATATGTAACAGAACACATCTGGGTCATAATACAACCACGATTTGACATTAGTGTACGATAGAATCACACAAAACACGTCAACATACAACTATCACTGCTAAGTGTGAAATTCAATCTGGATATAAAACTGTAGTTCTCATCGCTATGAATGAGGCTGGTAATGTTGCAAAATGTGTTTTCTATTACACCTATGGGTGTAATAGAAACTGCATCAAAAAATAATGCGTCCATGCCTTCAAGGCCATTCGAGCATTCCTTTACAGTACAAAGTAACACTCAGGTGTAAAACTAGAGGTCATTGAACGGTATGGTATCAAGGGAGGGGGTTACTGTTCGTTCTTAGGTAGGGACAATAAATGAAAAGGAAAAGAAGGAAAAGAAAATATTTGAGCGTTCAGAAGGTAACCCACTCACCAAAAATAGTAATTGCAAATTTAACTACTCACTAAGTAAAAACTGATATTGCAAATTGTGGAAAATCATGATGTGGTGGGCAAAAACTCGTAACGGCACACAAAACTGGGCAAGAAACACTTTTTAGTTTGAATCCATTGAAACTACACGTTGTTATCTGCTTGAAAAATAAGAAGTTATTTATAAGCATTTGTTGTAGAGATTTTTTTTATATAAATCTGCTGCATTGTTTCTGGAAAAGCTGCTATATGACAGCAATTGAAAAAAATGAATCTCTAAACAAGGTGACAGAAGTGGATTTTTTCATGAAGATATAACATTTTGCTATTCTCTTCCTGTTAATTTCCAATTATTGAAATAAATTTTATCATTACACAGACAATGCAGTTGAATATCATACAACAGAAGTAATCCATTCAATCTCGGAGAAGACCGCCAATGGTGACCGAGGTCGTTAAGGCGCGGACTCGTGAGCGGAAGGTCTGGAGATCGGTTCTCACCATGACCGTCCTCCTTGACTGCGATTTTTTCCAGGTTTTCCTCAGTCCTCATAAATGACAAATGCTGGGAAGGTACCCTAAACTTAGGCCTGGAACGCTTCCTTCCTTAAAAAAAATCCTTTTCCAGTTTATCATTTCATCTCATGTATCATCAGTGTTGACCGCATGTGATGCCTCAGTAGTTAAAAAGGGCATTAAACACTCTTAAAAAACTCGGAAGGACAAGGAGATACATATTTATGTTCAATTTGAGTTGTTTATTATCAATGCATATTAAAATATAATTAAATACGTTAAACATTTACAAGTGCTAATTGCTTAATTTATTTACATTGAATTCACGAATGTATCCTGAAGCAGTTTTGGATGTCATTCCACATACAAGTACGCCTTGTACCGTATGTTTGCTACCGTTAAACGCCTTACATTCTTAAATAGAAAATATAGAATTTATATAAAGAACAACGTTCTAACAACTACAAAATGTCAGAATAGAAAAAAGTGAAACATATATATGAAATTCTTTGGGAGAAACACATGTTCTGTCCTAGATCTCATTCTCGCTAAGCAACGAATAGTAAAGCTTTTAACAGCAAATTCATCATTTCATTAGATAATTTTTCAAATCGATATAATTCTCTTATAAAGCACGATGCTTAATAAATATATTTGAACATAGGGTAGGGTATTCATTTACAATTGCTATCTGAATGAAACAAAGTAGTTTCCTTTCTTTTGAATACTGCATTTGCAACCTTTTCTTTTCTTTTTCTTATTTTTTTTCCCTAAATGTACAAGAGCATGAGTTTTATAGCACTACGACCAAACCTAAAATTTACCTTTTTGTGTGGGTTTATTTAATATGTTTCAGATAAAGCCATTAAAATACATTTTTTTTTAATTTCCATGAATTTCTTACGCAATAGAGTTAACAATAATCTTTTATACGATGTAATAAAGTTTTGTAGCATACAAATGCTTGAAACAGACATGCACAAATCATACATAAGACTGTTACACAGTTAAACTATATAGTGAGCCCAATGGAAGTGCTTGGTGCAATAAAAGTAGTTTTATTTTAAATTTTGTACTATACAAACTTCGACTATAGTTTTCTTGAATCCTCCCATGCTACGTGTTTAATGGCTAGCAAATAAATTGTAATTAAGAAGCCCCAGTATCTAGCTATTAAATAAGCTAATAACATTTGTGATCTTTTGTGCAGTTAACAATTTTTTGCTTAGTGAGTGGAGGTAGATTTTTGTTTAAGTACTATCTTGTTATGCATAATTTTAATATGATCATATTTTGGATGGATTGGCTGCTAATCAGTCTATAATTATGAACATATTGCCCTGGGATCTTACTAGCATGTCAATGTCTAATTTAAATATATGTTATATAAAATAACTATAAAAGAAGCCTCAGTTGAATATATATAATAATATCCAAGCTCTAGAATTTGGCAGAAAAGTTAAAATTATTTTACTAATAGAATTGATTTGTTGTTTACTTACAGAAGAATAATACATAGTACGGTTTTAAATTCTCGTATATATATGTATGTATGTATAAATAGTTTTCTACTTTAATTGTGAATAAAAAAAGTATTTGCAAGTTTTTCTTACAAGCGTAACGTTTTAGCAATCTAATAGTAAAAACTTAGTTTATGCAATTATTATAAAAAATAAAATATGTTAGCTGAGAATGAGGAGGTAGTCATGTTCATTTATGAGAATGCTTAGAAGTTTATTCACATTCTTAGACCGCACAGTTGTATTAATATTTCGGACAGCACTTCCCAGCTTATATTTACCTGAAACTGTTGAGTACCACCTTTATTTATCATGAATGCAGTGTTTTCTGTATATCAGAATAATAGTATGTTTACGTGTGGTTTAAAAGAGTTTCTAACACATAAGCAGAACATAATTATTTATACCTCTTAAAACTTCACTCAACAGCTCTGTAAATAAAACAATAACAATGATGAAGCTATGCGCATTGGCTACAGATTTAGGGAGACTAAGTCTGTGTAACACAACAAATTATAGTACATATTACAGCAGTTGTTTATATCGTCATACTTGCACTTGCATTAACCTAAGCAGCTGACACCACTTGACTGTTACACCTAAAAGGTTTTATACATAAATTATTACTTAGTATTAAGTTTTCGCACAATGCCAAGTCTAAGCTTTGAAACCTTGTAGACTCAAACACTGCAATGTCAATAGTGTAAAGAGTACCGTTCACTCATCATTTGATCAGTGCACTCTCCTAATTATCTAAAACGATGTGTTGTAGTTTAAGCATTTCCTACTTTCAGCTTTCCATTACTCTCATGACAGTGAACTTGAAAGACAGCATTTTTGGTTACTGACCTCAATTTCTCGGCTGAGTAACTGTCTCTCCCACTTTACTCTTCTCTCTCTTTATTGAATGGCGGACACTCACAGCCCCGGGTAAAATAAAACAACATGAATCATGTAGGCGACCTCAATGGAGAGATCGTTACCTTGTCTTGATATAAAGTCAGATATCCGGAAGGATTGTTATAACTAGGTAATAGCTATTTCTAAATCACACCTTTACCCCAATGCAGCGGCAGGATGTGAGAGATGTTTGTACAATCTTGAGTCTACCATGAAGGTTACACCATCTGTGATGCCACAAAGTTAAAACGCCTGTTAAGTTACATACTACTAAAAAGTATGACTTCTGAGCCTATGATTTCATGTAACAAATGTCTATGCTATGCTGCTAAAGTTAATCTTTTATCGCAAATAAAATGAAATCAAACTTTCATGGTTTTAATCATCTTAAACGGTGAAAACAAAAAAAGACCAGAAATTTGATAACCTGACATTTGGAACCTTTAACAAGGCACGTTTACGGGCTATGTAGGTTTCGATGAATAATCAACTACCGCTCTAAGTGATTGCACTAAATTAATTTCCACTTTAGAACTACGAAATTACGCACACACACGCGCATGTTATACACACACACACACACACACACACACACACACACACACACACACACATATAACAAAACCTTAATAATAACAATAACGTGTATTAGAAAACGCAGAGAAAGTAGGAAATAAAATTAAATGAATAATAGATAAATAGTAAAGAAGTCAAAGCAAATCACGCAAAAGCAAATTTAAATTAATAAGCCAAGTTAAAAGCAACACCAGAGGTGCAAACAATATAAAATAAAAATAATGTAACACTGTCAACAACGTAACTAAATTAACAATAATTAGAAAAGTAGAATTCTTAGTGTTTTACCCTTGTCTTCTTTTTTAATAATTGTTAATTTAGTTACATTGTTAATAGTGTTACATTATTTTTGTTATATATATATATGTGTGTGTGTGTGTGTGTGTGTGTGTGTGTGTGTGTGTGTGTGTGTGTGTGTGTGTAATTTCGCTGTTCTAAAGTGCAGTATTATCTACTTGATGTTTGTTATTGCTTAACTAACATTTGAAGCGCTGGTGGATTTCGGAAATGTAGGAGCCGTTCCACCTATCTGGCTGTCAAAGGAACTAAAAATTCATAAATACCTTTAAATTAGAGAGCTCATTCTTAACTGAATGAACCAGAGCAACTGGAAATAATCACCACGTGAATGCTACTTTTAAGTCAAATATGATTCTCCTGCTTTAATGAGTCGACTTCACTGATCCTGTTTTAGGTTTTTTTTTTTTTTTTTTTTAATCCTTTTCTCCGTTCTACTTTGTCTTTGTTCACCATTTTAAAATGAATATCGTTTTCAAGTTCCATAGTTCTTAAGGAACGATTACGAAAATGTGTGATGTGTCTACCTTATTACTTTCGTTAAGCACAAGGTACAAGGCATAGGCATAAGTTCACCAGTTATAAAACTGAATTTTAGAACATGTGTACTTGTACCTATCAGAAGTTAGCTTGCACATGTCCCATCTTAATGCTAAATAGCAGCAGTAATTATTTCTAGAAAAATTTAAGATCTACCAATTATCTACTGGTTACAAAACAATTGAAATTAATGACTTTATGTAGTTCGTAGAAAATTATTTCACTTATACAACTGAACTTTTTACGAAAATGATAAGTTCATTTAACGACCAAAGAAACGTACATTTGTTTATTTTGCACATTTTTCATAGTGTTTAACCCATGGCTTTAATGCTGAAGCGTTTCAGGCGGTGGACACTGATGATATATGAGATGAAATGATATATTAGGAAAGGATTTTTTTAAAATAGGAAACGTTTCAAGTCTAGTTTAGGATAGCTCCCCGAATTTTCCATTTATGAGGAAATTATTCCTCGTTTATGAGGAGGTAAACCTGAAAAATACCTCATTCACGGAGGACGATCCTGACTGGAATCAATCCCAGACCTCCCAGTCACAAGTTCATGTCTTAGTGACCTTGGTCATTCATGGCGGTTATTTTGCAATTAATATTGAATATCTGGAGCATTTATGAGAAACGTGGTAAATTATTTCTGCTTCTTTGACTAAAGAAGCAGAAGCAATGTGGCATTTTTGGTCTGGAACAAGTAATTCTAGAGGCATTAAAATATAAACATAAACTTTTAAGCCATAGCCATTAAATGCCTCTATATGTTGTAGTGTTAGCTTTGTATTAACCTACGTGTCCATTATTTTACCTTTTTTTTTTAATAACGTTAATAATATTTTCTTTGTTCGAGTTTAATTCTTTGGTGCTATGGTTCTGAGGATAACAACAGAATAGATAAAATGCAGAACATTAGATAACAGCGAAATACTTAAAGTATTTTTTATCTCCTGAATATTAATATGTAAAAATTGGATCAAAATAACGATATAAACCAAATATGCTGTCTGAATTTTAATATGCTCAGAAGATTAATTATATATATATATATATATATAAATGAATAGTAATTATAATAGTAGAAAAGGTGACTTATCTTACTTGCCATAGAAGGACTCCACAGTTCGAAATATAGCGATCTCAAGTTTGACTTTTTCTTAGAGCTTTATCCTTTTCTACTATTATAATTACTGTTAATTTGTTACATTGTTAATAGTGTTACTTTATTTTTATTTTCTTTTATATTATATATATATTAAATTGATTCTCTGGAATAAATTGACCACCAAGGTAATATTTATTTTTATGGTTAGCTACATTAGAATTACCAATTCTATCAGAATAGCAAATAACTATATTCCATGGTCATATACTTGGTTTCAGGATGTTTCGCGCCCTGACTATGTTTTACTGTTAACGTTTCTCACAGATAAGCTACGTTTTATTAAAGCTCTGAAGGCTCTTAATGAAGACAATTAGCTCTGGTGCCTCTTGTATTTCACTTGTTCTGGAATTCTGGAGACACCAGAAAAAGTAGTCGTCCGTAAGAGCCTTCGGAGCTTTGATAAAGCATAGCTTACTTAGCCTTAGTCTATGTGAAACGTTAGCAGCAAAACTTGTGTTTACACCACCAGGATGCGGCAACGCACGGAAGCCAACCAAGTACACCAGCCGTGGAAGCCCACGTCTTCCGTGTTATCTGTTCCTAAACTAAAGCACATATCACCAAACGTTAATATATACTTAATTCTAAATTATGGGGACGAACTTCTGGAAGGGATTTTATAAAAATGATCTTATGTACATTTGTCCGAAAATGCAAAGTAAGTTCTTAATACATTATTCAACACATGTAATTATATTTATTACATTTCAAAACAACTTAGCATACAGGCCGAGTCACAATAACGTCTTTTATGGACCTTATTGCAAGTGCTCACTCTTTGCATCATGGACTGAGGCACCTTTTCAAATGTTCCTGCCTGTACTTTACGCAAACAGCATAGCAAGCGGCATACATCGATTGTTCCCAAGTTCGCACATCAAGAATAGACTCATTGTGTACACTTTGCAGACGCCCTCACTAGTAAAACTTAGGTCCAATAATAATATTAAGAACCATGCGATAAGATCTACTCTGCCGACCCATCTGCCAGGGAAGATGCTGTTCAGATACTGACGAAGGGTTACAACGAAGGAGGTTAAGACAACATGATGCAGAAGCCTACATGACACATCATGCTGCAATGGTACATATTCAAGCAAGATGGGTAGTGTACTTTGATGAAATTGCAGACACAGTAGGCCATTGAAACGCTCGAAAAACGAAGATTCCAGTTGGATGATCGCCTAGAATCCCAAACCAAGCATGGATGCGAAATTGTTGCTCTTGACGGAATTCGACCATTCCATGGGAATTGTTCTAACCTCATTGGCTAATACTATGTAAGCGGATTCATTTCTGCTGGGGGTGCTTCATTGTCATAACGGTAAAGCTTGGTGTGAAAGTACGAGGCTTTGTAAATTGGGGGGGGGGAAATCAATAAGTCACAAATTGATATGGGGTAAGGCATTTGAATATATTTCCACTAGATGGTAGCGTTAATCCGGTGTTAATACAGCAGCGAAACAGCATTTGCAACATGGCGGAGAATAAAAGATTGTTAATAAATAAATTCTTCCCATCTACAGTGGAAAGTGCCAGTCATGTCAAGCTGTTTACAATTCGTGCCGAAGTTCTGTGAAGGGCGGACACGTATGGAAGACAAACACTAATGGAGAATGCCACGAGACGTATTTACGAGTTGGAAGACTTAGTTCGAGCAGATAGAAGGTAACTACAGACACTATAGCCGCCGCTATTGGTATTAGCACGGCATGACCTACCTCGTAATGCATGACTGATATCTTTTCATGAAGTTGTGCGCGAAGGTTGCCGGTTATGTCTACCCCACAACACAAAATGCAAAGTGTGTGGCTGGTATTACAGCATCCCAATACTTTCTACAGGGGAAAATCAAATGGAGAGATCCTACGCACTTTAAGGTAAACAACTATGATTTATTCCTCACAGAACGCTGACGAACTTTATTATTATGGATCCATAGAGGTTGCTAACAACTTCTTATAACCGACATCGGAGGTCGAGGTCTCTAAGGCATAGAATCGTAACCGTGGGTCTGCGTTCGAATCCCGCTAAAACCATCTCTCAAGATTAAGGTTTTTCCAGATATACATTTGTCTTCATCCATGACAAATGCCAAGCAAGTACTCTAAACTTAGGCCTGGAACATTTCCTTCCCTCAAAAAAGTTCCTTTCTCCACTTACCATTTTATCTCATCTATCATTATTTCCCACCAATATGGTGCTCCATTAAAAGAAAACAAACATTAAACACTATTAAAAAAATTAGACTGTGTTGCTTCATGTGATGTGTACGTACTTCAAGCGGCTGTTCTCCCTTAAGTGTATCTTACTCAAAGAACCATGCACTACATCAAATGTTATGATATTGTTGTTTATGGAAAATATTTTCTTCTTATACCCGTGTATCTTCCTGATTATTGCCATTTGCCATCTTTGCTTGTTCCAGATATGAATAATGGGTCATTCAAATAGCACTACACAATACACTTTTACTTTTAACTTGTTTTGCAAACGCATAGCATATTGTTTAGACCAATTTTAGGGGCACAGTCGCGAATGAAAAGTAATGATTTCACGAACAAATTTTATTATTTATTTCAAAACTCATTCATATTCCGAAATGTGTTCATAAGATAGATTTTATTCTTTGTCCAGGCAGCAACCACCTTCAGAAATTTGTTCTCCTCATAATTTGGTACCATTCAGTTACCGTTATTTTTGCACTTGTTTCATTTACTCACAAGATTGAAAACATATTTCAAAAGGGTTAAACTTTAAAAATAATTATACTTTTGTATATTTCAGTGATTTGAAGCTCCTAATGTTAGAACTTTTATATTTATTTGTTAAAAATTGTAAAAAGAATTCTGTTTTACACAATATTTTATGGTACAAAATAACATAAAATTTCAAGTTATCAAAAGATTGAAAGCATTGTTTTACATTTCTGAGATTATTTTGTAAATGGAAATAAATATCTGATATAGAACGCATAAATGTTCAAATGGTTATTATGCTTTCTAGACTGTAGTAAAGTCATTGTCACTGTCTCACTTTTGTGTAGAAGTGCAAATCCTTTTTATTTTAAAAGATAGCATTATTTTGTAATTTATTTTTATTTTATTACAACTCAGTTTAAACTTCTATAAAATATTATCTACAGAAGTGACTGATTAGATCGAGATTAATGCTTGATACTAAGTATTTGTTTAAATGTTCTTGCTTACTTTAAAATAATATTGGAGCTTTAAAAATATTACTCTGTTTATAAAGTAGCATAGCTAGGAATTGTTAAATATTAATATCAATATTAATGCTTTTTCACAGATTTCAAAATTTTATTCTGCGTACACCGTCGTTAGCATATTAATTTCAGTCGATGTTAGATTAATTTTCAGAAAATTGCATGTAATATTTTCAGTGTCTATAGTCTAATAGAAAATATGCATAACCTTGAAACTGCGCTTTGGATATGTTTGCTTTTCTATTTTTTCCCAAAGGAATATTTTAGCACATCAAACATCTCTAAAATTGAAAAATATCAAAAAATTCAAAATAGAGTTTGTTGATTCTGTATGACTGCGCTACAGCTCTAGGTAAGCCCACTGCTCTTCTGTGTTATATAAACGATTATACATGCATTTAATGTGAATCAGGGATGAATATTTGCAGGTCATGCGGGCCTTGAATCACAGATCTTCGGCTTATCTGAATGACACTCTTTTATCTGAGCTACCGAGTCCTGTGTAACCAAAACTCCCAGTCTCCTCATTTAAGTCTATATAGGCTGAAAACCTGGAAGGCTATCTCGTTAGAGAGATTTTATTCCTATTATTACACATAGTGAGCGAAAATTCAACTCTGTCTCAGTAGAAATTTCACTTCATTCCGTTCTGAATATTTACCGTTAATAACTTAATAATAGACATCAGACAAACTCTTATCTCTTACTTGCACCTACTCCCAGCTTTGCCCCGATTCAGAATGCAACAATTGCAGTTTGCTTTACAAACCTAACAAATGATTCGTATTGATGCATTGAACATACCAAACAATATGAGTGTCCAAAAATAAGTTATTCTAAATACATTGGTGTTACTGCTAGTTTTTTGAGGGGAGATTCATTTATTAGAATTTGGGTCCATACAAAAAAAAATGCAATAAAAATATTTTTAAAACACTAAGAGCTTTAACTATGCGGCTATTGATAAAAACATGCCACTTTCTTTCTGATTTAATATAATCCTAGTTTAGAAATAATTAATAGCCAGCGCTTGCTTTTAAAATATGACCATTTTTGTAATTTTATGACAAACTCGCGCTATTGTTTTGTCAGGTCCCAGTGGCACAAGATAAAAATAAACAATCCCTGTTTTTTGTTTTAAGAATTAAAGTTTTAAATAAAGATTCTGATTTGGATGAAAAAGGGTTAAACAGGTACAAATATAATTTCTCAATGAAATAAAATGCATAAAAAAAATCACAGAACGAAAAATATGTTCAAATCTTCGAATTTAAAATGGCTGCAACATGAGTCCTTTTTAACTAAACAGTCATAGCAGCGAACTGCATCTAGATCAGTCAAAACAGTAAAATGTTTTGCTAAATTTTCTAAAGGCATAAACTGAGATGAGTCAAATCCTTTATCTCAAAGAACCATACGGATGAATTTCTTCAAGTAAAGGAGGCGCTTATGTTCTGAAGGAACCCACACAAACAATACCTTAAAATAGCTTACGTGAAACCTCAATTCACCCCTGTGCCTCATACTCTACTTCATTAATAGAAAATGCAAATAATTACTAAATTTCAATGTAATCTTACAAGGAAAGAGACAATGCAATATTGCTCCATTTTATGATAAACCAAGAAAATAAAAAGTATATTACCTTTGTAATGAAAAACCACATGCTTCAGATATTTCAGCCGAGAGGTAATAAGCGTTAATTATTGTACTGTCACACGAATTATGAATATGCAGGAATCTATGGCTAACAAAATCTCATATGCCGAGATGTAAACAATAATTATTAAAAGGGATTGCGACAGAAGCAATGGTCATAGCAATCATAAACCAAAATGTAATGATCCTGTTACAGTCTCTGTCGATTTTACATTGTATACCAATAGTCAAACTTGAACTCCACTCAACTTCTGCTCCTATCTCCAATAACAAACAAATAATATGGAAAAGCCCTAGACCCACTTCCACTAGGTATTGTTGATCTTTAACTCTTGCATAAAAAAGAATTGAAGTTACTTAACTGCATCTGTTTGCTTGTTTGCTTTTCTTTCGTTGTTTAATTATTTCCAACTCAAGCTCTTCTGTGTTAATAAACTCCATGTCTTTCACTCTCAGATGATGAATTTCTTCATCCCAAAATCTTAAATTTTAAAGAGTTAAAATAGTTTCACATTTAGTTGTAGATGAGTTGCTCACGCCATAATAAGAATCTCATAGTTACACTGCGCATTAAATTGCCTGGTAAATTAGATTTGTCCAAATGAATACTGCTGAGGTTTAAGCATACATGAGCGTTCTGTAAAAACATTCATTTGCATAAACTTCTGGTGTTTGTGACATACTATTATTATGGAAAGGCCGATGAAAAGTACACAGACATATATTTTAATTATGGTCGGATTCCCTGAATTAATATTATTCACTGTGAGAGCATCATCTTGTAGTAACACATAAGGAGTTTTTGTCGTTATTACTCACAAGTGCCCGTATGTCCGTGTGAATTATGCTCCTTTCGATGTCCACACTGTCTATTACGCTATCAAGCTGAGGATAGTCACTTGAACATGATAGAAACTGCTCCTTCACCAGTAGACAACCTTTTGTCTTTTCTCTCGTGCTAGTTCTTGTTTCCTCCCAGATTTCATATTTTCCAAGTATATCTCATTTTCATAGCTGTTCTCTAAAACAAATGGAATTTGAGTATGGACGCAAATATTAAATACTCCAACATTAGTACATTTTTACATCATTATAAAGTATTTGTATAACGCAAACAATGGATATGTATAAATATAAACGTTGCATATAACCTTAACAATGATTTATATAATTACAGAATAATGTTTACAATGTTAAAAACCGCTACATTGTATAGTGGGATTGCTTATTTGCCTACAAATAATACTTCTATACCACACAGAGGTAATTCATGCTATATGGAATCGCACTATACATATATACAGAATGCTCCGCTTATAGAATAAATGCTCATGCTTATAAAATTGAGGAATATATTGCATCTCGCAAGATACAGAAGCTCTCTAGGTTTATATAACAATGGTGTGAAGGACGTGAGCGTGCGGCTCATGCGCATGTGCGCCATCGTTTAATGAGAGGACAAGCCTGATGCTACGTATTCACTAGAGCAACAGCAATGTACTTGTATTACGCGTGTGCAACGCCATGTTCACCGTGAATGAATTGAGATAGGTCCGCAAGACAACTGCGGGCGCTCACATCGAATTGCACTAACCATTCTGCTAACCTGGGACAGTTTCTACATCAAGTTATATACCGCCTGTAATGCCTCAGCAGTGAAAGCGAGCGTTAAACACTAAAGGAAAAAATCAAGTAATGTAAAATTGTATGTTTAGAACCCATTAGTTGCTCTTCAAATAATCGCTTATTTCTCAATATCTCTAAGCGGAACACCCTGTGTATATACGTATATGTTTATGTGAAAATGTGTTTAGAATAATACCGTAAATATCAATAAAACTAAAATATATACGAACTGAACTAGACTTAACATAATTACACATAATCCTACTGAAAGCTAATCTCGAGGTTCCAAAACCCAGCGTTGCATGTTATTCTGCTACTTCATTTTAATATTATTTAATACCCAACAGGTTAACACGTTTAATAGATATTTTGTACATTAAATGAACAAATTAATAACAAATATTGCTCGTACTTTGTATCGATAATACCTTCAACTACTTCATTTCATTTTCTCTTTTTTTGTTGCCATAGAAAAAACATGGACATTTCATTTTGTTTTGGAGAACTCAGTGTTACACAACAGCAGATTTTATTTTCTCCCATATCGTGTTTATTATAAAGTATATTTACAATATTTATTAACATGAAGAATGCAGACAAAACCCGCGCCAAACAATTGCTAGTATAATGAATGGCAAATTGACTCAAATTTTGTACTGATGCCACTCACTCAAGTGTGACATGCGTTCCTTCAATGAATACTAATTTGGCAAACAGTTGAAGGTGCACTAACTCTAATTTGAGAGAGTATAAGCTAATATAAGTTTGAGTGACGACTATGAATAAAGTTCCGTAAAAGGCGAATCCTGAAGGCTCCATTTTGGTATTTTTGGCCTAGGCTCTATAGCTAGCCTATTATTAGGATTAATTTACATTTAATACAATCTTTTCCAACACAAGACAAGTTTAAGGCTAATATTTGGAATTTGAGTCAGGTAGGAAAAATTTGTACTCACGGCCACAATTCGAACCATGAATCTTCGCTTCTCCCTACCGATATTTCCCATATGCCCTGTCCTGCCACATCGCGAATCTCTCTCATATAAATCTTTATACTCTGTACACTTTGAAACCTACCTCGTTACAAGGTTTTTTACTGAATGCCTTCAAGTACTTTTGGCCCAGGTTTTATATTAACTGTATAGTTTATATTATTATTGTATGGGATTTTTTCACACTGGCCGTGTGTTAGGCTAATATTTGGAATCAGAGATAGGAAGAATTCAAGGTCACAGTCGGGGCTAGAACCACTCGCATTTTTCACGCCATGCTCTTCCATCGAAACTACAGTGTCCTATCTGGCCACAATTGCGAATTCTTTATTTAAATGTAAAGGATGATGTAAACTGGTATCAAATAAGTATATTTTTAAGAACATGTTCCGAGCAACAAATCTTTAATAAATGTCCATATATATATATGAAAATCTTTATTTTCAGATTTAGGAACTTTTTCCTTCATTTACCACTGAAGAATAGTCAGTTCAAAGTACTTTCATTTTGTAATCACTTTTTTCTTTGACATATTTGTTTTCTTTTACTTGTCTTTTGCCGTTCACTTAGTGAAAAAAAGTCATAAGAAAATAAATGCCATGAATAAAATTACAGATCTATACTATATCCATGGTCTTACAGACGGAAATGCATTAGAAGTAATAAACTTAATGCAAATAGGTACCCTGATAGACAGTTATCTTGCACAAGCACATTCTCACGGATCCACCAAAGTTTGCGAGCAACAGGCTCAATTGAGAGCATGGTTTCGAATGAGAACCACGAAACATGAGTTTGAAGAATTTGTCGTAACGAGGTGAAAGCTCATTAGAAGAACATGACAATTTACATTGGGGAAGAGTTAGTACCACGACTATTTGGAATATTCTGCAAGGTGCAAGGATTTAATGCGTTGGACTTTTGGCCACAAAAAAAATCTGCCAACCCCTTTCTATAGGAGCGTACTTTGCATTTAACTTATTCATTAACAAAGCTGACTGTACATGTTATGGTTTATTCATATATTATAACAATCACATCTAGACCTATGTCCTAATGAAATATGACAGACCAAACACCAGCAAAAATGCAATCCAAACGATCGGGCTGGAATCGTTCATAATCATCTTCTTGGCCTATTTCTTCACAGGAGACATTTATCTGCAGTTTACCAGAAATTAGTTTCACATTTAATCAAGGATGTGCCTTTATATATGACCCAACGAATGAGGTTATATAAAGACGGCACTGCAGTTCACTTTAGATTGTTAGTTCGCCATTATAGAATGGCCACTTTCAGCAAAGATGGATGTGTCGACGAGGATTCATTGAGTAGCCTGCTCGATCGCCAGGCTTGAGTCTGATGACTCTTATCTGTGAGGAAATTTTACCCAATTCAATGCCTGATGTTGATGTTTTGAGACAGTAATGGATTTTTGCAGATACAAAACACTCCAGGAGTTTACAACAGAACATGGCAAAGCATGAAACGCAGGATCAAGGAAATGTATCGAAGCGTGAGGATACCATTTGGAGCAATTTTGTGATGTATTTTGTTTAATTCATCATTTGTACTAATAGTTGGATTACTAACAATAAAATCACATGGCTCTGAAATAAAGCATTTCTATATCAACTTATACACATTTTGGGATATCTATATTACTGATTCTTTTCTCACACAATTTATGTGTGAATCATAAATTTGGAATCGGAGCCTGATAGAAAAAGTTAAAGGTCACGGTCGGAATTCGATCCACGAATCTTCAGATTATCAAGCCCTTGCTCCCACAACTGAGCTGCCATTACCTTTTCGGCCACAACCGCCAATATATCCATCTTTGTCTATATACCCTGGAGACCTCGGGGGCTATCACTCGTTATACAGATTTTGTTTAGGAGGTGACTCGTGACCTTCGAGTGTGAGGCCAAGATTTGAAATCAAAGTCGGATAGGAAAATTTGTAGGTCACAACAAGACTCGACTCTAAGTTTATTCACCCCGGAGAGCTCGAAGGTTGGATTGAATTGGAATAGACTCTGTATGGTGAGCTCGTCACAGCCGCGACCTTGTAGTTTTCTACCTGTTATTTTAAAAGAAACGAATATTTTTATAAAATATTATTTGTAAACATGAAGTAACTTAGAGCAAAATAAAATACTCCTTCAACTAATTCTTTCATAAATATGCAGTCATATTCTTTGCATTCCACTCCAGCCTGTCGCTCTATCTTAAAGTGCACAAATTTGTGGAGCCTTCAGAAGATGGGAACTCATAATAGGCATCGCCATATTATTGTCATCTTCCGTGCGACTGGTATATGTGTATTCAACAACAATAGATAATAACCAGCGACTTTTCAGACCTGGTCCAATCTCCTTGTAATTTATAATGTATCGCTCAGTGTTCTTTTAGACAGTCTAGCTTTTTTCCGTACTTTTGCTTTTGCATTTAGCCAGCTGAGCTAAATTGAGCAGAGCAGATTCTAAATATTTTCAATTCTATATAGTTTCCACTTCTTTAATTTGTCGTTCATTTTTAGATTTTTTTCATTGTCTATTTATAAAACTCAGAAATAACATTTCTGTTATTCCAGAGATTTCTTTTAATAATATCCGCCCTAAATAAACGCTTCCATGAACGTACAGGTATTCCGTAAAACTTTACCAGTATCTTTTACCATCAATTCTAATTTTTGTAGTAAACAATCAGCTTTTGACTGACTTTGAGTGTAGTGTTTGGTAGCGAAAGATTTTTTTTTTTTTTTTTTTTTTTTTATTGGTTTGAATATTATTTCCCTTTAAGCACGAGTAAACACATCAATAACAGCATAAACAACAATAACGATAGAAGAAGTGTAACCAACATTACTTTCCCTTGGTAAAAGATTATGAAAGTCTTGGTGTTTAATCTCGAGGTCAAATTATGCCTTACTAGATTCCAGGCTAGATCACCCCACTCTCTAACGAAAAGTTTTATGAATAGTGTTAAATATGTACTATAATATTAATGTTCTATTTTCCGTTTCTTTATTTCTATCTTATTTATTTATTTATCTATATATTTAGTTTCAGGATACTGTTGACCATGGCGCCCATATTAACTACTGCCTCAGCGCTGTTCTTAACACAAACAGATGGAAGCTCCATTGTATATTCAAAACCAGTTATAACTCCTGATGGCACAAAATTGGGATCCAAATATTTGAAGCAGGAGGTAGAGCACGAAGTACAAAAAAACAAATATGAATGGCAAATCGTTTGGCGCAACATTATAGGCTTTATTTATCTGCACATTTTTTCCATCTACGGCTTGTACATGGTATTCACCACCGCAAAGGTAGCCACTACATTATGGAGTAAGTATTTTATAATATGTACCTATTGGTATTTTACCATTAAGCTCAAAAAAAAAAAAGTCTCAACTCTTACAAAATTTGCAAATATTTCTTTCTTTTTTCTTTGTTCAATTCATTTCTATTCCATTCTATTCTTTCCATTTTGTACTATTCATTTTATCCAGGTATTTCCTAGTTTTCCCTTTCGGATTTATTTAATTAACATGCAGCCGTTTAAAGGTGCTAGTACAATTATGAGAATAAGTAATGCAATATCATCAAAACACACAAAATGGAAGTACACAGATGATGTTGATGATTTTAATAATAGTAATAATAATAATAATAATAATAATATCAATTTAATTCAGATAAAAGATGTAAAGATATAATTAACATATATTAATTTCTCATTAAATATATTACATTTTTATAACTTTAGTTCCATTGGAAGCACATTATAACATATAGGTACAGTTTAAATCATAAGCATTTTTCCATAAAACCTATTTTTATGTTTGATAAAAATTAAGTTTTATTTCATATGCATAATTGATGCATACTTTCTTTTTATTTTTACTGATATCATGATTTATTTATGGCTTAAATAACACAATAAAAAGATTAAAGTATATTAAATTATACAAATGCGTTCCTACATGCCTAAATGTATTTAAGCTTTGCAGTAATTATTGCTTTTTTCAAATAGAAATATAGAATAGATACCTGACTATAGAATAAAGCAATAGATATGATTCAGTATTCAAGATGAAATGTAAAGGGAGTGGTAGACAATCATCAGTGCCTTTCAGGAGACAATTCTCTCTAAATGTCACACAAAAAAAAATATATATTATTGAATTCTGTACATGCTTTTACACTGTGGATGCTACGATTCAGTTTATTTCTATTATATCACACAAAATATTGATGATGGGTTGTTTATATAACCACTGGCTATCATATTCAATAACATGTTATGCCAATATTAGCTTCATTGGAGTAAATAGAAGGAAATTATTTGTATTTCTTCGTGAAACTAAAATATGAGCAGTAGATTTATTTATAAGCAATCCTTTTATATTCAAATTTATATTCTCGGCGTTTTATCTTGCACAAGGATTATAATACGATCAGCATACAGAGTACTACCCGTTCCTATTGTCATGCTGGATCACTTATACATAACGAAAATATGTGGTAACCATACTTGCCTCCTAAACCCAAGGTTGCGGGTTCGAACCCGGCCAGGATCGATGGATTTTTTCGGGTGTAAAAATCCAAAGTATGGCTTCCTTCGGAAGGAAAGTAAAGCCGTGGGTCCCGTGTTGTACATTTACGGCACGATACGGCACGATACGGCACGAACCTCAAGCCTGAAAAAAGAGGCCTCTGAGCAAAATCTGTCGGCCGTTTCACGCCCTGAATTCAATGGGGCGCTGATGACCTGAGATGTTAAAGAGCGTCCATAAATAAACCAAACCAAAAAATAACGAAAATATACTGGACCTAATTCTGAGGTTATCCGAATTTCACCTCTTAAAATGTAGACTGGAGCTATCTTTTCCCGCTAACTCACTCTTATACAAATCCCTGTAGAAGCGATTATCAGAAGTACCTTGTTTCTCTAATTTACTAGTTAAATAAACAATTAAACATTATTAACATAATTAAATATTTGCTTTAATGTGGAAAAAGTTTTCGTTTTTATTTAATTTATCAATAACACAGCTAATGATTGCTCTAAGTGTTCGTTTGGTAAATGTATTTATTTTTTCTGAAAAGATGTAATTGACTTTAGAGAATATTATGAATCTGTTCAACAATGCTTCGCAATTATTTTGGATAATGAGGAAAGTATAACAAGGCGGATACAATAAAACACACCTTTTTATTCCTAGAAAATATCTAACAGAACAAAGAATTTGTATTAGTATTCCATAATCCAGAAACGGTAACGTTTTAGTCTATCGGCTATTCTTCTACCTTTCTAAGATATGCGAGCGTATTAAAGTGATAAATTTAGTGTTTCATTAATTTGATAATCTATACTTTTCTTTATAATCAGGGTTAATATATTTGAGCAAATGGAACATTTATAAAATGATTATTAATTGTTTCCGAAGTGTTTGTCATCCAGTAATTTTTGTTTTGCTTAATAACGATGATATTTTATGCACTAAACTAATTTCTATTGACATTTTATTATTATGTTTAACGCCCATTTTTACTGCTGAGACATAACAGGCTGTGAACACGTGAAATGAAATAATAAATTGGGAAAGGATACTTTTTAGGGAAGAAAACGTTCCTGGTTTAAGTTTAGGGTACCTTCCCGGCATTTGCCATTCATGAGGATTGAGGAAAACCTGAAAAAACCCCACTCAAGGAGGACGGTCCTGGCGGGAAACGAACCCCAAACCTCCTGCTCACAAGTTTGAGCCTTAACGAACTTGACCACCCGTAGCGGTTCTCTATTGTCATCAAAAGATAAGTAAGCATTAAGCGAATTGTTATTTGTTCGTAATAAAGGTAATGTGCCTTCTTTGATAACCGTCTGACACCTATCTTATAATAACTAATACTATTACTATAACTATTAAGCTTAGATTTTACTAAGCCCGTCCAAGTTTATTTTTATAAGTTTATATTATTCGTTATCCAGCGCAACTCTGTATTATTGGTTTAAATATTAAGTTGATATAGCTGTTACTTGATAAGCTACATCAACAATGTCAATTAAATGTTTCCAAACATCTATTTAATATGTCATCAATCGTATTCGCACTAAACACGCCCCTCAGTTCTGGAAATATAGCGTTTAAAAGTATGGGTTATCTTATCTACTTTTACATACTTATGAACATTTATCTTTATTTCTTTCCCAAGTTCTACAACAATTTTAAATTTTCAGAAGCTGACTAAAATTAGATATGTAGAATTCCACAAATATTTGTTTCATATAGTTACTCGTGAGTAGTTACAAAATTGTTAATACGTGTAACCTTAACATATTTCTTTTTCTGTGGAATCATTAATGACTGTCCTTAAGTTAAGTTAGACCTTAGTATACGAAAGCGTTTAAATCTATTACGTTTTAATGTAGGAAAGTTAAAATCAGCTTGCAAAATAACACATTTCCACAAATTAGTAATAGAGCTTAAAATGCTTTAATTTCCCTGAAAAGGCATTTACTTCATGAACGGCTGTCCTTAATACAATAGCAAAATTTCAAAGAAATACAATCAATAGCTTTTATTACAATTAGCAGCTGACATAGCACAACTGAAACACAATGAACAATAAAATGCAAATCTTATGCCATCCAAAGCAACATTAAAACGTTATCATCCAAT
The DNA here is from genome assembly GCA_030762175.1 of Metallyticus violacea. NCBI lineage: Eukaryota > Metazoa > Arthropoda > Insecta > Mantodea > Metallyticidae > Metallyticus > Metallyticus violacea. Next base: position 125,795,848 of record CM060846.1, on the reverse strand, counting down.
TAGCAATAATAGAAATATGTAATACTTGCTGCAGAATTGGCCTTCTCAATTTAGCATATAATCAATAGACTCATATATAAGGAAGTGGATAATATAATTAACAAAGTCATCTTGTATGAATATCGACGAGTGTTTAGGAACGAGAAGCTTGTCGGATGGTTTAACCAAGAGTAACTAACAACAGGCAGAGGTGACTCGTCGTTAGTATATGCTCGATAGCGGCCAACTTTATTTCAGTTTGCAACATTACCGACTAGGGTCAGGTAGCTTCCTTGCCGACATTTGTGGGTAGCTGCCTTACCGAGCTCCAGGGTATGCAATCCCGCGACAAAAATTATCTAAGTGAGGACTACTTTATTGAATGTACATTAATTACAAAATAGCTAGAATTCCTTACCAAACTTGATAGGTGCCCCCGACAAAAAATAGGTAAGAATAGGTCGTTCTTTTATTAATTATGCATGTAATTACAAAAATAGTGAGAATTTGCTTCCTTATCGACCTTGGTAGTCAATCGCGCGACATGTAGCTTCTTTACCGATCTTCAGGGCATGCAAAGATCTGTTCCTGTAGCAGCCAAACTATAAATATTTCATGTCCATGAAATTTATTCACGCTTTTCGCTAATGTTCATGCTTCACCTCGCTCACCATTAAGGACTTTGCAAAAATAAAATCAATTGCATTGATAAGTTCCTGATATTCTGTGAATTTCGGTCCTTCGTTGTTTCTTGATATCGCTTTGGTAATGCTGCCTCGGTTTTACCTATAGTCTGAGTGCCAGTATTTTCACTACGATTACATTCAATATTATATTTGTTTCTAAAGTCTGAAGAGTATACGCTCACAAACTGCTCATTGTCGCTATTTTCTACAAATTTCTTCACAAGGAAGTAGTAGGAATTCCATTCGGAAGTGCACTAATATAACATAACCTATTTTTACAAAGGTAAGTAGTTTTTTGTTTTTTATATTCCGTAGAGGTGTGTTAAATGTCAATGATAGAAGGGAATATTTTTATTGCAACATAACTTTTTTCAGCATAACATTTTAAGCAACATAACATTTTTGGCTACATAACTTACTTTTTGCAACATAAAATACTTCTAATATTCGTTTTTGTTCATTAAAAGTCGAACATTGGGGAAAAAATATTCTTTGGTTACAACATATAATCATTTTTGCAAAAGTAAACAATGTAAACTATTCTAAGTGTCATTGCCAGGTAAATGAAGAAAATATTTAGCCCTTACAATTTAAAAGATAGTCGTTTAAAATACCTGTCTTAAGGTAAAATATCGTGAACCACTCTAAATGTCATTAGCAGGTATAGGGAGAAAACCTTTTAGCTCTCACAGTTTAAAAGAGATTCCTTTGAAATACCTGCTTCGCAGTGAGAGGTAAAAAGTTGTAAACCAATCTAAATGCCATTAGCAGGTAGGGGAGAAAACCTTTTAGTCCTCACAATTTAAAAGAAATTCCTTGTTTGAACATGTCGACCTTTGAACAGGTATAAACTTGTCTGGTGTACGCCCTAGAGGAATCACACCCGACTTTCCCCCTATTGGATACACGTGGTCAGTAGACTACTGAAGTCGTAGTCGACACAGCTCCTGCGGCAGCTATTTTGAGATATATCGCAAATGCTATTTTATATTATAACATCTTATTTCCTACCACTATCTAAAATATTGGAAATTAACAAATATTTTCACAATTTAGCATTATACTTGCGGTGCATTATTATTATTATTATTATTATTATTATTATTATTATTATTATTATTATTATTATTATTATTATTATTATTAATTTTTACGAGGGTTGGAACTTAAATAGTGGCAACTATTTATTTACAACCGATATAAAAGAGTTACATGTTAGCAACCTTTACTGTCCTTCAATGTAGTCACCAGCGCTGTGTATAACCTGTTCCCAGCAATGTGGAAGTCGTAGTATACCTTCAGCAGAGCCTGTCCTCTTGATGGTTCAGATGGAGCGGTCTATTGCCTGTCGAATCTCTGGAACACTTCTGAAGCGAATGCCACGAAGTGGTTCCTTCATCTTCGGAATCAAATCAAAGTCACAAGGACTTAAGTCCGGGGAGTATGGTGAATGGTACAGTACTTCCGAACCCCATCGACCGAAAAAATTAGCCACAGCTTGCGCTGTATGCGCCCGAGTATTGTCCTGCAAAATGGGTGGATTCTGCAGAAAGTGTTGCCGCTTCTTTCTCGAAGCTGGTCGCAGGTGGTGCTCCAAAAACGAACGATAATACTCAGCATTGACGGTCTGCCGTGGAGGAATGCAATGCGTTAGGATAACATCATCACAGTCGTACACGAGAATCACCATAACTTTCATCGTATTGGGGCTCTGACGAACTTTCGACTTTCGTGGTGACCCATACTGACGCCATTCGTTCGATTGGCGTTTCAGTTTTGACTCATACGATTTGACCCATGTCTCATCCAGGGTTATGATACGGCGTAAGAAAGTCTCTCCTTCCCGCTTATTGCACTCCAAGTGCGTCTTAGCAGCGTCGTCCGTCAAATCATGCGGAACCCATCGTGATGCAATTTTTCGCATGCCCAGGCGTTCCTTCAGGATGTGAAGCACATTCGTATGCGCTAATCCGGTTTCTTGGGCGAGCTCACGAATCGTCTGGCGTCCATCACTGTCCAGTAACGCGGCAAAAGCATGCACTTCTTCACTGACGCTCGTAGGGCGACCTGTCCGATGAATGTCTGCCACAGTTTGCCGACCATCTTTGAAGGCTTTGACTCAACGTGCCACTGTTCCGTAAGGAAATGCAGATTCCCCGCAAGGCTCTTGAAGACCTTTATGACACTGCCGTGCTGTACGACCTCTGGCACGTTCAATCTTGATCCAACTCCGTTGTTCCTGTTTCGAAAACATAGTGACAACAATACGTTAGACCGCTAGCTCACAAGTGACGATTTCTCTCGATGGTGCGCACGCAGGTGATGTGGGAAGGGAGAGTCCATTTGCTCTGAGAAAAGATAGGTATGTAAACAACGTGTGCCAACCCTCGTATTATTATGATTATTGTTATTATTATGATTATTATTATTAAATTTAAATGTAAGTTAGAATAATTTTAAAATTTGTTTATTCCATCAATATATTTTACAACCTCGCATTTTTAGAATTCCACCATTTGGGTAATTATATCCATAATCAATAAAATAATGCTCGCTACTTGTGTCTTCTTAAAGTGAGCTTGCACCACAAATTAGAATTAATATTTTGGAAAATCAATTAAATAAATTCTCTTCCTGTCATATCTTTGCTTACCGATGAAAGTCGGTAAGGAATCTACATATCGCGGGTTTGTCTACCAAGATCGTTAAGGAAGAAAATTCCAGCTATTTTGTGTAATTATATGTATAATCAATAAAATAATTACCCCTTCTTACCTGATCTTTGCCGCGGGATACCTACCAAGGCCGGTAAGGAACCAAATTCCAGTTATTTTGTTAATTAATGTATATTCAATAAAATGGTCCCGACTTAGGTCATCTTTATCGCGGGATTGTTTACCTCTGAAAGTCCTAAGGAAGCTACCTGCCCTTGAATGTCGGTAATGCGGCAACATGCAATAAAGAAGCTGGAGTCGGGTTATAAATTCTCTCTTCAGCCGTAATGAAGATACGGCGTTTAAGGAAAGGCAATAAAGGTAAAGTCAGTAACTTCTACCTGAATATTTCATGCGTTCAGAAATTTGTAAAATATAATCTAGTCAGCAGTAGATATAATGTCCGTTTGAAGTGACGACGATGATGATGATGATGATGATAATAATAATAATAATAATAATAATAATAATAATAATAATAATAATAATAATAATAATAATAATAATAATAATTTTTAAATTATATTTTGTCTCATATTTTTAAAAGTGGAAATATGAGACAAAAATCGAGAGCTGAAGTTTGTGTTCTGACAAAAATGAAGAACAAGAAATCAATAATATTAGAGCGCTTTTATATGTTAACAAAAATTAATGATTTGAAAATTAATGTGTTTAAAAACGAAAACCTCCATTTCTTGATATATGTTGCACTTCCAACCAAATTTGCTGAAATATCCTTTCTGCCTTGCTATGAAGCATTCCATACCTTTCATAGAGATCTGATTCATACTGCAATTCAAAGGTTACACGTTTTTTGTTTACTCTTTGTCTTCTGGAAGCAGACCGTATCAAGTCTTCTCAATCAGAAGAATCAAAGAATGTTGTGAATCATTTTTTGGTCTCATACATAAGGAACCATACTTTTAGTTTTAAATAATGGGTATGTGGAGACTTGCAGAAAAATGTTACTGGTAACAAATAATAAATAGTTATAGTATTTGTTTTGAAAGATAAATACGCAAAACTTGCTAGTATAATTATACTCGTACTAATAATTATAAGATTCGCTCTGAATATTAAGCAACAAAAATAATTTACATTTTCCAAATTACGAGTGATTTCACTAATACTATTAATTTGTAGAATGTTATGCCCCTGGATGCAGAAACCATCTGACTTTCTAGTGTAAAACCCGCAACCCCACCTAGGAGACATGCATAAATAAATGACAAGCAAATTGAAATAAATGAAACCATTAAAATTGGCACTTGGAAAGTAAAAAACCTACATTATAAAGAAATAGAGATATATAAAAAGCTTAATAAAACGGAAATAAACATTTTCAATCCTCCCAGAGACAAAGAAAAAATTTAAATATAAAAAATACTCAAAATTACATATTAATTTACCATGGAGTACATTAGGAAAGTAAGGGCATTAGCAGGAATTGCAAAGAAAAGGAGAAAAAATACATACTCATTAATGAGCGGATAATTACCTTTTAAATTACAGTAGGAAGGGGATATTTCATGGTTGTAGGAGTTTATGTCCCTGAAGAAAGTCATATAGAAGAAACAATAACATTTTAAGATAAAATGCAAATGCATATCATTAGTATTAACAGGAATATATACTTAGTACTAGGGGGTAAACTGAATGTCCGAATTGGTAATCATTTTACCGTAAACAGTGTAATAGACGTAAATGTAATAGGAACCTTGAACAGAAATGGGAAAACACTGAGTAATTTTTCAGTTTTTGATGTTCTAAAAATAACAAGCAGTTTTTTAACATAGAGATACCCATTAGTTTTCTCAAATTTTAAGAAATAATAAATCAGTAATAGATTATATTTTTGTACATAAGAATTGTACACCGTTAGTTACAATCACCAGAGGAAAGGTGTGCCATTATCTCTGGCCATTACTTACTAGTAACAAAGTAAGAATCCCAAAAATATGGCAAAAATCTAAACAGAGAGAAAAGAAAATAAGGGTCGCATACAAAGTCACTTTCTTCAAAATTACAATATTAGGCAGTCATACTGGGAAAAACTATTTAAAACACTGGAACAGAGGACAGTCATTAGATATAGATCTTGAATTGAGCAACTTACAAAAAATAATCAAAGATGTTGCCATAAAAGCATTGAGAGAAAAACGAAAAAGAAATAGAATACGAGGATAAACTAAATGTGATGATAAAATCAAACACCTTGCAGAAGAGAAAAGGCAAGCTTACAATAAGTATTTAAAATCAAACACTAATGAGAATAGAATGTATTTCAATTGCAGATGTGCATGAGTTGAAAGGAGAACAAGATGGATATTTGGAGAAAGTTGGGACAAGTACAGCTCAAACCTTGAAGCTTATATGCATTTGACTCAAAATATTATATATAAACAATGAATGTATTAAATAAAGGAGAACAAGATAAAGACACCCTTGATATAATCCCAGAAGATGAGTGAAAAAAAACATTGGAAATTATTATTAGCAGATCCCAACGAAAGGGACGAAAACTTAAAAATAATTCAGCGTTTGATTTAGATCTCATTTCTTCAATTTCAGGGAAGCTTCTTCCAAAGTCAAAAACTTGGACGGTGATGACTAGATATCCCCAATCTCTAGAGCCGGACTTACATGTCCTTCAGCTGAGTGGTTTTCAGTAAATTAAAGGAATTTGAAGAGATATTTTATAGCTTTCATGGACACCAATTAGCTTATTGCGAAGGAGTGATACAAAAGTTAGTGTCAATACTAGGCTCATGTTCCCCAAATTCACGATAAAATGATTTCTCTCTACGTGAGAATAAGAACATTCACTAGAATAAGGCATTTGAACAAAAAAGTGAAACTGAAATAAACAGAAATCATGCGGCGAAGAAGAATCTTCAATGGGTTGTACCGTCATCATCTTGAGCTACAATAAGCAAGTATATATGCATAATAACGCGGTCAGATGGTTTTAACTAATACTGAATACCGGAAGAAATGCAACGTGAAACTGTTCTATGTTTCATCCTTCTATTTTTACGTAAAGAGTGTTTAATACTGTGCGTCAGCATGAAACGCAGATACCTCACTGTTGTGGTGTTAATCGCGGTAGAACAGTATTCCCGGAGACGTCATGCGCATTAACCAATAGCGGCGTGGTTCTCCGGAATGGCCTGTCTCCTAATTCTAGTTCCCTGTGCTGTCAGTACGTCTGTGGGCATTGGACAACGTGAAGAGTGATCATCAAGGATAGCGATGGACGACGTGGTTTCTCTGGAAAGAGGGTGTAAACAATGCAGATATTCACAGTTGATCGGTGGTAGTGTGCATGCATCGTCACGAAAAATCGTGTATAAATGGTGGATGACTGAAAACGTGGCCGCACATCAAGGAGAAGGGAAACAGTTCTGAGAGGAAAGTGACCGTGACATCGCCATTCAGTATTTCTAGAGTGGAGCGTCATATTTAGGAGAACAGGTGCACCATATTCCCGAAAATTTTGGCGGCTACAGGACTTGCCAGAATCACTCTGCACCGCATAGTGCATGAACACCCTAAGATGGGAAAGGCGTCTTCCAGGTGGTCTCCCAAATCCCTAACTGCAGCAGAAAGATAACATAACAAGGAGTGCAGTGATTTCATTCAACGCTACAGCCAGGATCCAGAAGGCTTCATGTCCAAACTCGTGACTGGCGACAAGACTTGGCTCCATTACTATGAGCAGGAGAGCAAAGCCCAATCAATGTAATGGAAGCATGAAGGCAGCCCCCCACCGAAGAAGTTCCGGACAGCGCCCTCATAGGAAAACATTGCCACAGTCTTTTGGGACATGGATGGAATCATTCTCATTGACTGGCTGGAACCAGGGACCACCATTAACAGCACGGCATATTTGGTGACCCTTCAAAGGTTGCGCCGTGCAGTTTAAAAGAAACGGCCAGGAAACTGGACGAAAGGTGTGCTCCTGCAACACGACAACTCCCGTCCACACAGGAGAGGGGAAACCACGACTGTCATTGCTTTTTGTTTTTTTTTAATTAGTATTTAACGCTCGTTTTTACTACTGAGGCACCACAGGCGGTGGACACAAATGATATATGAGGTGGAATGTAAATTGAGAAAGGATATTTTTAAGGAGAAAAACGTTCCAGGCCTAAATTTAGAGTACCTCCGTGGAATTTGCCATTTATGAGTGAGGAAAACCAGGAAAAAATCCCAGTCAGGAAGGACGGTACGGTGGGAATCGAACCGCATACCTCCCGCTCACGAGTCCGCGCCTTAACGAGCTCGGCCACCCATGGCGATTACTGCCATTGCTGAAATGGAGTTGTTGTTGATTGGTTAATTGACGTACGCTGTTTAAGAGGTATTCAGCGTCCCATTCGATTCAGGTGTGAAACGGCCGATAAATTTTGCTCAGAGGCTTATTCTTTCAGTCTTGGAGTTCTTTTACATGCCGTAAATCTACGACACGTGTCCCACGGCTTTACTTTCTTTCCAAAGGAAGTCATACTTAGGATTTTTACTCCTGAAAATATCCAGCTCTGGCCGGGATTGAACTCATGAACTTGGGCCTAGGAGGCAAATATGTTTACCACTAGACCAGCAGGACCGACTGTGAGATGGTGTTCCTGGTGCTATCACACCCACCGTATTCTCCTGATTTGGCCCCTTCAGATTACAACCTGTTCCGGGCTTTGAAGAAACCTCTATACTTACATAGGAGTTTCGCTGACTTCTAGGATCTGCAAGCAGCTGTCTGGACGTGGGTGCGATGGAGAAGTTGCCACATCGGTGGCACACATATGTACAGCTTAATGGAGACCATATTGAACAAGTAGATATACCTGCCGAGGCATAGAAATTCTGAATGAGTGTAAAATAAGAAGCGTATACCAATATGGCACGTCCTTCTTATGATGATTTATATGAGGTTTTTTTAATATTTATAAGCTATTTTCAAGTATATTTGTATTCAAATTGTAACCCTTTTATTTCCTTTTATTTTGAAGTACATTATGAAAAGAAAAGCTAATATTGACTACAAAAAAGGGCGGTAGGGGATTGTAAAACCACAAGTCATGAACAAACTATGGCTCCTTTTGGCATACGTTTTCTCATAGCCGTCAATAAAGGACAACGTTTTGGAATTGTGAAACAAAGACGGCACTGGTATGCTTATCTTGAAAGATGCTTTCCGCTATAAAATATTTATTTTTTACGGCTTGACTTTGAGACTGCCAAAAACGATTGCTTAAAAACCGATAAGCTAGCAGCAATCATGGAATTTTACACAAACTTGTTGAAAACTGCAAAGCCTCGGAGAAAATTTCAAATAGATGAATTGCTGTGATCCTTTCGAAGTCGATATTTTATTCAGTGTGTGTCTAAAACTTCGGAGAACATGAACTAAAGCTGTATGCAATGTGTGATAGTCGTATCACTTACTCTTACAAATTTGCGGTAAGTAAAAAGAAGGCTCTTTCTTTACCTCAACAAACCTCTTAATGAGGTGAACACACTTGTAGTACCCATCAAATATTCACACAGGAACCTGGCTGCAGATAGTTATCCTATGTCTGAATACCTTCTGGTACATTTTATCACATTTTTAGGATCCCGCAAAATAAATATGAGAAACATTTCAGCAGAATGCCATGTAAGTTAATCATGGCTCAAGCATTTTCGCGTTCCAAGAAGAATTTACTTTTGTATCATATGTACCTAAAAGAAACAAAATTGAATTACTGCTATTGAAAATAAACAATGCTCTGAAGATTGATGAGAAAACTAAGCCGACATTACCACAGAACTAAGAGCGGCGTGGATACCGTAGATAAAAAATGTGCATTCTACTTATTTTACAGCACGGAAAACAAAAAGTTGGCCACTTTCACCCTTTATTATACAACTTCATATTATTGGGATAAATCCCCACGTAATTTTCATTGCTAGCAATCTACTGGACAGCAGCAACAGAATAACATATCTGATGAATTTGGGATTTCCTCTAATTCATCAACACAAGAAAGTGAGGGAGGGTGCAAATCAATTCCTCCTGAATGATTTAGAGACGGGTTTTTTTTTTTTTTTTTTTGAAAAATTTTATCGAAATCTGAAGTATCAAGAGCGTCCGATGAAAGAAGAAGTGACTTGTGCCAACAATGTAGAACACAGGAACAAAAGAAATTCTACGCAGAAATTTTTTCTGCAAAAACTTTGTTTGCAGAGCACATTACATGAAACTAATGCTCGGATTATAATTAAAAATATGTCATATAAATATTTTTAAAATGTTATTTCATGTAGCAATTCATTATCATTGATTAGTACATTTTTTTTCCCTCTGTGTAACTGATTCAGTCATGTACATTTAAGTCAGTAAATATTTTAAATTTATGTCATTATTTTAACTAGAGATCATGTAGAACTCTCAAGAATCTTTAGAGCATATAATTTATTTCTATTATTTATTTATTCCCTGTATTCCTTACCTGTTACATATTAAGAAATGTAAAATACCCAAACGCGGCACATAATGCCGCTCGCGCCCGTATTTGGAAAATGAATAAATGACTCACTTAATGTTAAGTTAGCGTTGTTGCTTATTATCAGGTTCTTGGTCGGAGTAATTTAGCGTTATTCCGCCATGAAAGAGCGGTTAGTCTACATAAAATAAAGGCCATTAAAATCATACATTTAAGACTCGCGCTTCATTTCCCCCTCCTGCTCCTCGTCCTTCTTTTGTCTTTTTCCGTTTATCTTCTCTCCCCGTTCTTTGAGCTTGCACTTTGAGTATATGATATTTCCTCACAATTTTCCCTCACACTCGAAAAAAGGTTAATAACAGGAAACTTTCCCAGGTAGCAGCTGCTCTGATGTTTCTTCTGTGGGTCATTGACCACTGACCTAACTCTTTGTGTATTGCTGCGTTTGTGGTAAGAAGGTGAGCACAGCCGGTTTTCCTTAGACAGATGCTTTGCAATATCTGAAGCTGTTGGAGAGTATTGGTCGAGCCGTTGGTTGATTGTTCATTGGTTTTATTTATGGACGCTCTTTAACATCTCAGATCATCAGCATCCTATTCAATTCAGGGCGTGAAACGGCCGGTAAATATAGCTCAGAGGCTCTTCCACTTCTTTGAGGCTTGAAGTTCTTTTTCATGCCGTAAATCTACGACGTGAAACCACGGCTTTACCTCCCTTCCGAAGGAAGCCATACTTAGTATTTTTATGCCCGAAAAAAGTCATCGATCCCGTTGGGGATTGAACCCACGATCTTGGGTTTACGAGGCAAGTATGGTTACCACTAGACCACCAGGATCGACGTCGAGGATTTGGTCCAGGCCACACAACCATACAATAAAATTTTCAGAATAAATGTTCTCTAAAGTATTTATTTGCTGTTGTATTTAATTTTCTTGCTAAGAAAGATAAGAGCGCATAATTTTAACAGTTGCCGTTCTTTAAGGACAGTATTTCGCAGGTGAGGGCTCCATAGTAGTTTCCGGTCTAGTGTGACTTCCAAGTACCTTATTTGCTGCCGACACGGCAAGCTTTGACCACCGGCCATTGGATAGAAATCTGGGATGTAACGCATTTAGTAAAATATATTAGCTACCATTTTCTAGAATCAAGTTATATTTTCCACAAGTGCGAGCATGAAATAAAATTATCAACGTGGCGCTGCATTCGCGTATGCCAAATATTAATTTTTGTTGTAGTTGTAGATTGTGGTTGCATCTTGCGTCCATAGGGGAGTCATTTGTAAAAAGTATATACAAGTAGGGGGATATTATTGGCTCTTGTGGCATGGAACGCACATGCGAGGAGCAGCGATTTACCTGGACGTTGAAGCGGCGGTTTTCCATAAAACTGTGTGGATAAAACAAGTAATTTCTGAGAACGGCGAAGTTATGAAACAATTTGTAACAGAGATTATCATGCCAGCACCGGTCAAAGACCGCTTCAACTTCTAAAAATAGTGCCATCATATTTGCACTTCTGTAGAATGTTCTTTTCTAAAGCCGAATTGGAAATTTGATAGATCAGTGACTTTCGAAACTTGATTTTGAAGTCGAAAGATTATGAGCTTCGCCAATAATTTTCCGCTGTAGGCAGAAGTACGGTATTTTTCTCCGTGATTTGGGAGCATAATTAATTACTTTGGCTAGTTTCCAAGTTGTGGGGAAGTAGTTCATATTCCAACATAAATTTAATATTTTCGTTAGCTGTACCAGACTTTTCTCTGGAGATGTTTGAGATCTTCCTCCTAATTCTTTCCGGACCAGTGACTTTACCATTCGAAAGCTTGAGAATTAACTTGAAAAATTCCCGAGATATTGTCAGTGGAATGATTTGCTCGTGCTTCTGTGCTCCCAGTTTCGTACCCAAGTTGAACCATTTGCTAATGTTGAGGATCCACTCTAGGGTTTTTCTGAAAAAGTTCCGCAAGGGCATTCGCAAAGACATCCGCTCGATCCTCGATGAAACGGTCTATAAATTTTGCTCAGAAGTTTCTTATTTCAGGCTTTTTCGTACCGTAAATGTACGACACGGGACCCACGGCTTTACTTCCCTTCCGAATTACTTAGGATTTTTACGCCCGAAAAAAATGCATCGATCTTGGCCGGGATTGAACCTGCAAACGTGGGTTTAGGAGGCAAGTATGGTTACCACTACACCACCAGGACCGACATTAATGTACCAATGTAAACCGTACCACGCGAGCATTCCACCCTCTTTTAAAGTTGCTCTGTTGTCCAAAGCTATTGTTCGTATTATTCAATTTTACTTATTTAGGTTTCCTTAAGTAATATGTCGATAGGTTTGATTGTTTTCTCAGTTTGCATTCACTACTAATTCACTAAGCGAGGGAAAATAAATTTTAAATTATCTAAAAGTAAATTTATTACTAATAAATAATAGTAAACTTATGTTATATGTTCACTAATAACACTTCCAATTATTAGTACTGACTACTGAAAACTGAAATTTTGCACTATTATTACTGTTGTGAGTTACTACACCAATAACTTCAGCTTGTTAAACTTTCACAACAAACTGAAAGAAGAGCTTGTTCTTTCTTTCACCGAATGATGGAAACTGTTCTCATTGGTTTCCTTTCTTGTCTATTTATTCTAAAAAGTTAATAAAAACGAAGCATTTTCTTTTTTACCCATAGAGTTATATTCAGGTTGGAAATTTCCCCCCTTATTGTTTTCCTTTACTCATAAGTATTGAGCCAACACTTGCTACTCTTGCCGTGTTGAAAATAATATTAAAATAATTCAAAGGCATAGGTAGCTTGAGAGTTGAATAAAGCTTAACGTGGTTATGGTGTCATCAGACCATAAAAATAATGTGAAGAACATGTTGTTTTCAGTAACACACTGATATAGAGATGGCGGAATTTGCTTATATTTAAATAATATTGCAATAAAATAAATAAGGAAGGAGGTCCTGAAGCAAGACGAGGCTCCTTTCTTCACCTTTTATGTGTGGAGTATGTTTGTTAATTACATTTTAGTTGAAACTTTGATCTTCTGCGAAATGTGCTTTCAAAACTTTTTAATTTATAGCATTTATAGCACATCAGGCTATGCTAACATAATTGCGCGAAACTTCAATGGATGTATATACTCTTTAATGCTACGAAATTGTACTTACCTAATACATTTATGCCAGAATTGTAGAAAGGGTGCAATTCTAATATCCGCATCATAGAACTTCTACAAATTACACTTTTCAAACATTCTCAATAAAGCATAAACAAAGGTTCTAGAAACAGTAGCAAAATTAAGGAAAGCATCTATTCACAACACCTTCAACATGAATTGTAGACCTATATAAATCATACTCCTGTTTTTATTTTACAGGTATATTTGTACTGATTGCGTCTGGTGTTGGAGTTACGGCAGGCGCACACAGACTGTGGTGTCATCGTTCCTACAAGGCTAAATGGCCGCTTCGCTTGATATTGTGTATCCTGCAAACTGTTGCTTTTGAGGTATGTCCCATATGATTTGTATAGGCTACTTTTAGGGGTAATTCGGAAAAAAGACATCTCAGTTTCTCTCAAGCCTGAAAGGAGAGGCCTCTGAGCAAAACCTGAATTGAATGGAACGCTGATGACCTGAGATGTTAAAGAGCGTCCGTAAGTAAACCAAATCAGCAGCATTTCAGTTTCTAAACCACCAGTCAACGCACTCTTTTAATTGATCTGTACTCTTCACAAGGTTTACACTTAGTGTACATTACCTACTTGTAATATTCTGTCAGTTCTAAAATGATCATTTAGGAGAGAAAAAAGTTATTTTCTCATCCTAACTGTGTGTATATCTTTAATCAATAACTAGAAAAATTAAGCTACAGCAATGAAGAATACAGTGCTCTTAAATGATTGTTTGTATTTTTAATAGAAAGCAAACCACAATATTTAAGAATTGTTTTTAGAAATTATAGGCATTCAACATACAACTTCAAACAAAGCTCTTCCACTAAAGTATATTTCTTTACAATCACAACTAAAAATAGCATTTTTATCATGCTCAATATTCTACGGAGAGACCAGTAATGTGTTAGCTTCAATCTGATAAATTCAGCTACCTGCTAGCGATATATTATCGGCAGTAGGAAGTATTGCAATTAAAGTAAGAAACCTGAAATTTCAATGACATGCAAGCAGTGGGGAATGGCGCTCTCTGCTGCTGGCTAGGCAGATATGCCATTGTGAACAGTATCAGATGCAAAGAAAAGTTCTAGTTTTAGGCGAGACATTCTCTTTCAAGCACTCTTTATTTCATTTACCTGAAAATTCCTATTGCACTGTGGGCGATACTACAAATCATAATCCTAATACACAGAGATTTTCGGAACGAACTGGTTTCATTTCTAACAATAACAATATATTTTGCGTCTGTTCCCTCATTTCCTTGATGCCAACTCTGACCAAGGAACACTTGTCAGCTCTGCACAGTTTATTTGCACTAGTCAGTCACTTTATTTCCATAGTTCATATTCATAACGTGTGCTTTCAGTTTCGACTCGAATTTAAAATGCTCAAATCTTTCTATAATAGTGTTTTTGTAATAACTTAAGAAATGGCATTTAGTTAGGGCATAGCAGAGGGTATTTGTGCAAGATACTTGTAAGTATGTGTTAAAAATTCTACTGATGAAGTTTGTAAGATGATATAAAGAAAGACATTCACGCTTTTAAGTTCCAAATTGTTCAACATCCATAACTAATATTTAAAAAGTTGTTCAACTACTATAAGAGTTAGAGATGGAAAGCTAAAGACAGCTTAGAGTCTTCACCGAGAATAAACCATAACACATTTAATAATGCTTGAAAAATTCCATTAAAACTTGCTTCGTCTATTTTCGCAGGAAACGGATAATTCGTATAGTTTTTTGTAATTGCTTAGATAGATGCTGAAGATAAAACCTCCTAATTTACATTTGTGCTAGCAGTATGTTTCACAGTCGTATAATCAGGTGAGGCATTCTGAGTGGTTTTAAAATAAAAGTATATCGTGATCTCATTATTATACTGGAGCTCCCTTGCTGGCGGGGCACAGCTTTATTTGAAAATTGGTTAATCTCTTTAAAACATGGAAACCCAGATATAGCTTACCCAAGAATATAAGTTTTTATTACTTCCATCTTCGTAATTTCTCTTAAAGTAATATGTGAAATATGGTTGGAAATATAGTAAGAAAGTCCCCAGGAAGTGGTCATGGAAAGATCAATGTGCCCAATATGATGGGAGAAGAAAAACAAAATAATTTCAAAGCAAAGGCACCTAAATTGATTTAACAGCACTGTAGCATCATAACAATACAACAAAATGCACTCCCACCAGAATTAACTGTAAAGACATTCACATCAAAATATTAATTACACCAGTAAAAGCGCATTAAAGTATTTGAATTCATAAATTATAATTTATCATATTAAATGCTAGAGGAAATCGAAGTATACAATACATTTACCCAAAACCAAACAGCATGAAATTACATGGAACATATAATCCAAAACAAGAGAAATCGCTATTCCGCAAAATTTACAAAACATCACATGATACAGCACGGTAAAAGTTACAATATGGCAACTTCCAAAGTATACCAAAGGAATATTCCAAGAGTTCCAACTCAAAGGTCAAAAAAGGAAGAATTCCTTATATAGTTTCAAAAAATAAATACCTAAATTTAAGAAGTGCATTCGCCACAAGAAATTCCAAGAATTCAAATGTAATAAAACGAGGAATTCCTATTTAAACTGTATTGAAAATAATTAAGATATTTAGAACAGCACATTAGGTCATGAAAACAATCAATAGTTTAACACAAAACGCTACAAACCTGGATTAAAATGTATTTGCCCAAAGGAGTTCTATGACGTACCCCATTTTACTAAGAAAATTCTGAACTACACAGTTTAAAGTTTTATTTATGTACCCGAGTACTTAAGTTAACGGATCACTAAAAGTAGGGTTGGCCACTGCCCTAACAAATTTAGCGAGCGATAAGGCCAGCGGCCGTACACAAGAAACGATTAAATCAATACAAGCCGCAGTAGAATGACTGAGCATTTTGCCGATTCATCATTTCTCTTGTTTGTCTATCGATCAACGCCGTTCAACTGCACAAGAGCATACGAGATGCTGAGGAATGGAAGGATGGCGTCAAGAGTTAGAATCGCTGAATACTCGCGATAAACACGTGCTCCAACCAATTAGCAATAACCACAGTTTTTGAGAAATTTTCATAAAGTGAACTTCTAATTGAAAAAAGAGGAGAGGATAGGGAAAAGTACCACGTAGCATTACATATGTTGGCACAAATGCCTAAAATAGTTATTGGCACAAATCTTCCCCTGTACCCGAAAGCAGAAGAAATATTTTATGCAGTTGGAATACAAGAAATTGATCTTATTAAAAAAAAATCACAGTTGAAAAAAGGGAGGGAAATATAAGAGCTCGAAGGCTGGACGGAATTAATTCGAAATTGATAAAATACGGGGAAACGTATTTATAACTTAGAATATTTAATATCTGAAGTATTTGTGGAAAAAATATTAAATGATAAACTAGTGGAGAATAGCTAAAATATTTTTGTTATTTAAGAAAAGAGAAAGAAAAAATATATCCATTTATGCGGGAACCACACTTCTTAATGTTATTTATAAATTAAACTGCAAAGCTACCAATAAAAGGTTTCGAAATATATCTCATTTTATTTTATTAGCAAAACAAGCAGGTTGCAGGAAAGGAAAACAACTAATGGTGATGTTTTTGTTCTTAAACAAAAGTTTATAAAAGGCGAACATGACCGAATTCATGACCGAAGGTAAAGCTTTGGTCAGTCATTGTAACAAGAGGATTACAAAAATATAATTTAATTTCTCTATAAGAACACCAAAATTAAAAATATTGTAAGAATGTATTCAGGAATTGATATCAATCACGGAGCTAGACAAGATTGTAGTTTATCAGCAACGCAATTTAACATTTACTTTGATGACCAGATTAGGAATGAAAGAATGATAAAAAATATTTAGGGAAATTTACTGGTTCAAATAAGTTTTAATTTCTATTTAATTTGCATACGACATGCAGGAGAGCGAACAAAATTTACCACGGTCGGTTCAATAAACTAAGCTCAAAACGTAACTTCAAAA
Organism: Metallyticus violacea; assembly: GCA_030762175.1. Classification (NCBI taxonomy): domain Eukaryota; kingdom Metazoa; phylum Arthropoda; class Insecta; order Mantodea; family Metallyticidae; genus Metallyticus; species Metallyticus violacea. The sequence continues at coordinate 125,778,791 of CM060846.1, read as the reverse complement.
TATTTACAAGAAAACCCAAAACAATGATATTTATAGGAAACAATATCAGTTAGGAACAAAAAATGCCATCAATGATATAACAGAACAGGTGGCACAGTTTTTTGCGATGTAACTTGCGATAAACAGAAAAATGTAGGTAACCAAATGAATTACATGATACGATGGGAAATCTAAAAATGAAAACAGGAAAAGAAGTTCAATAAAAGTTTATATAATAGTGTTACTCCTCAATTTACTTTGTGGGGCAGAAAGCTTGGCTCCCGTTGAGAAAGATTTAAGAGATTGGGAAATAGCGGAAGTGAAGGTTCTTAGATCCTTGAAAGATTGTACATGAGAAGTTCGATAATAAACGAAAACATAAGATGGAAAATTTATTTACAGTCACTAAAAGATTGAAGTGATTGAACACAAAACGCAATGGAGAGAGCATGTAACAAGTATGTCACCTAAAAGAATTCCTAGGTAGACAATGGAATGTGATTCATCTGGAAGAAGAAATGTGGGAAGACCGTGGCTACAATGTGAAACCGAAATGGACCAAAGGTCTGTTCCGGGAAAGGATAAAAGAGAAGATAGTGAAGGTGATCCCCTGGTTTCACCTGCATGGATGTTTTACTGTCCAGAACAAGAGTACCTCCTTCAATTCATGATGAAATATTTAATAGAGATGTGGTGCACAATGAGAGAATAATATGCTACTTTTTAACGAAATGCCAGTGCTCAAAGACATGTGAATTAACGGAGAGGAAATGCACTTTTGCGCTACTTCAGCAGTTCACTGTTGTTGCTTCACGGACTGTGGACACTGGTGATATGATATGATAAATTGGAATAATAAATTTTGGGGGAAGGAAGTATTTTATACCTAAGTTGAGGATACTTCCCCGACATTTGAAATCGATAAATACTAATGAAATCCTGCAAATAACATCAACAGGGAGAATCGATTCTGATGGACCCCCATGGGTAACCGAAGTGCGGTCTCGTGAGCGGGAGGTCTGGGGCTCGATTCCCACCAGGACCGTCCTCCGTAATAAGTTTTTTTTTTTATTTTTTTTTTTTTTACAGGTTTTCCTCATTCCCCATAAATGACAACTACCGGGGAAAATCCTTTCCCAATCTTTCATTTCATCTCATGTATCATCAGTGTTCACTGTCTGTGATGCCTCAGCAATTAAAACGGGCGTAAAGCAGCATTTAAAAAAAAATCTGGCGGGGTTCGCACCGCAATCCTCTCGTTCAGGATTCCTTGTCTTAGCGGCCTCGGACATCCGTGTCAGTATTAGAATTCTGCAACAGCATATCTCTTCTGTGAATAAACCTCGTGCCAAGCTTTAGGACAGAATTGTCAGCAAGAGCCTGTGATCCCTTCAATTCCTCAACAGAATTCTTCTTTCAGAAATATTATGTGATATGCGTCTACAAATATATCCTCATATTCTGAAAAAAACCTGAAAAACAATATATGGGAAAAAAGTCCCCATTTTTCAAAGCATATAAATTCAACATCTCCTTTCTTAGTATTAGTATAAATGTATGAATTAATTAAATTTAATATTTTACACTAATAGCATATTGATGATCATATTACGGATTTTAATATTTGTTTATCATATGTATTAATCTTATACTAATAATTAGAATTTTGCCTTCTTTAGCAATTTCTTTGCTCTTGGTAATGTTCTTTTGTGTTCACTACACTATACAGAAAAATAATGATTACTATTACTGCTGTTAACGCACTACTATCATTATCAGTGAGTAAAAATGCACTTAAAATAGTTTCCATTTATATGACTAAATCTAATTCATTCACCCAATAATTCATTTTAAATTAAATTTCATTTAAAATATTTCCTAATTCTTTAGCAATTGCTTATCCTTTATATATAAAATTATGCATAGCTGGCCTTTTATTTTTCAAAGTAAAAAATGCCTGCTTACTATAGCAAGTTGCCGAAGTGTGGTTTCAATGCTTATCAACTGTTTTATGTTGTATCGTGTTGTACAGTATTATTTGGTAGAGTGTGAGAGTCTAAATTGTTTCAGTTCCGCTTTATGGTGCTATTTGTTTTGAAAATATGTAAAAATGTCTTGGGATTCAAGTTTATAAAAATGATTTACAGAATTATCCTTCGTAATTTTTGTTATAGAATCACATATATGAATGGGTGCGAGATCATAGGGTCCATCACAAATTTACAGACACAGATGCAGATCCTCACAATGCTACAAGAGGTTTCTTCTTTTCTCACATGGGATGGCTGATGGTGAGAAAACATCCTGATGTAAAGATTAAAGGAAAGACGGTGAACATGGCTGACTTGGAAGATGACCCTATTGTTGTCTGGCAACGACGGTAAAGTATGAATAGAATATAACTTTAAAGTATTAATTATTATGAGTAATCCCAATGCTGTAATAATACACAAATTCAGTAGGAATCAATTGTCTTGTTTATGGTGTAATATCCTTTTATATTAAACCCTTAAAGAAAGTAGTACTTTCGTTTTCTTATTCTAAATTATGCAAATATATTATGTACATCTTTGTGTTATGCTCGTGACTTACAGTGCAAAATTATATAAGAGAAAGAAGAATAGAATGGGGAGGGTAACAACTGATCTGAAGAAAATAAATAAGTGAATAAATAAAATGAGCGCAAAGGAAAAGAATTATTATACGTTATTTGGCAAGAGGTCTCAATCCCTTATTTAGTCCAAATGTAACAAATTCAAGTGGGGAAAAGCAAGGAAAGAACAGGCCTAGAACATTCCTGGAAATAACATGGACAATTGCGGATAGTACGGAGAGAAAATATGGCATTTCTCTTCTGCTTATCATGGAATAAGTTTTAGGCATGTTCTGGTTTCATGCAATGTGCATAATTGTCCAATGTTTCTAAGATCCTGTGCCTAATAAAGAGGCATTTGCGTAGTATCTTGTCTCAATATTCAAACTAGTCCTATAAAGCATTTCATTATTCAACATATAGTCTAAAATCTATAAATTTTATTTCACATTCTGCATTGCTCTAAACTTGTATTGGCAATGCATCCACAACCAATAATGCAGTTAGATAAGACATTTGTTATTCCCTGGTGCAACTTGCTTGGTATGTATGATACCATATTTTGTTTGAGCAGCTGGAAGTTTTGCTGGCAAGTTGGAAACTTACAAAAAGTTCGAATTGAATTTATGAATATTTATTGGCAGAGCTGGATTGTGTTTATTTCTTATACTGAAATTAATTACCATTTTTTTCAGCTTTGAATTCATATATACATAAGTAGCTGGCGCAAATTAACATTTTATGTGAAATTTTTGGTACACTATTAATGCAGTTCTCCGTTTCTGAAATGCTTATTATATACGCTAAAGATATAAACGAATATCAGTCCCGATTATTGATAATTGCATGGGAAATCAGCCGAGTGATGCTGTCAACATTCACCAAGTCTTGGCCATCATTATACCATCTCCATCGCTTATATGTTAACATTATTAATATAAAAAATCAAACTCCGGTGACTATTAGCACTAATTCACTGCTTTCCTCCAATACAAGGGCTAGGTAATGAGAGGCTTCTGATGTTTAGAAATTGAAAGTTCGTGCCCTAAAAACTTGATAAATGCAATTATGCTCTGAAAATGGGTAAATATGCTGTAAAACATGCTTATAAAAGTTTTAGCTTATTTGAACAAAATATTATAATTTCAAGTAACTTATTTAGTCTTGAATTTAAAGTATCTGCTTTATTCTACATCACAAGAACAAACGGGAGCTACAGGTTGCTTTACAGAAATTTTGTTGGATCATAAATCAGATTTATAGAAATAACCATATCTAATTTCTCCTGCACTTTATCTCCTGCAATTCCCGGTATTGATATTGCATTGCACATGGTTTTATTTAAAGTACTAAAGACTGTTGTAAGAGATGCAAATTCCTTCCAATAACTTGATACATCTATGAATTCAATGAAAATAGGATGAAACGAGCACAAGGTTCACCTTATTAATTGTTTGATGCAGTAAAGTTTACCTGCAGTACTTAATTTTACTTTGGGCATGACTAAATAGCATTATAGAGCACTACAAAAAAAAAAAATAACTCCACTAAATACTTCATCACACACCCGAACCACTCAGAACACATATCTTTTAACTGAAACAAATACAATGGTAATATTGTCTTGCCTTCAAGCACGGTGCAAGAAGAGAGCCTGAGGAATCATCAACTGCTGGTATCTAAGAAGGCAAAGAGAATAAGGGAGGCTTAGAATGAGGAGAAAAACGCAACGTAGCAACACGGGAAAGCAAATGTATACACTATTTTACTTATAAAGTTGAACGCATTACGTCATTGCATGATATTTCCTCGACCTTACTCGTGACATTGGAGAGCTGGCCATTACTCAGTAGCAGGGATTATGCATATTATTTCAGCCGTAATGATTCCCGATTGTTTGTTTTCACGCGATAACGTGCTGCGGAGAACTAATATCGTAAAGAAAAAGACAAGATTACTTCAAAAACGTTATAAATGGATATTATGGTGTTGAAAATACGATGCATTTATAAAAACAGCTAACATGTACAATTGTATTTCACCTAAAGTAAGTTAAACTTACTCAAAAGTATGAAATTTTTAAAATTCCGGTTCTACTGATGATAAATAAGCACATGCAAATAGAGCAGAGAATTGTGAATAATTTTCGGGCCTTTGGGCCATGATCTATTGGAAATGCTGATTAATGCTGAGATTAATAATATGTTTTATATACAGAGCTTTTTAAAGTACTTATTATATTTTCAAAACAATATTACAACTATCACGAAATATCAAATGCAATGTATGCCCAAGAATTGTCATTGGAATTGCTCGTTATCAAAACATTTCTTTGGAAGAAATTACTCTGAATAAGACGAGGAATTTCCGGGCTAGAAAGTCAGAGTCTACTGAAACATCTCTTCTTTACACATGTTTCGTTTATAGCTGCGATGAACATCTTCAGTAGCTGGTAGGAGATCAAGCAAGGGCTGATGTGGAGTTTTTTAATTATAAAAATAAAAGTCTGTGGTCTACATGGGGAGGTTTTACAGGCATAATTCACATTGGTGTACAATTGTCTTCATTTTCTTATTACAATATTGTCAGCTTAAGTTATAAACACATGGTGCTGATTGAAGCTTGACACTATAAAAACAGTTTATAAATGTTTTTGCAGTGTCTCCCGTTAAAGTTAGAAAAAATTTTAGAGGTTCGCTGCATATACACAAATTTACACAAGTTTAACCGGATGAACTGTTTTTTTTTTATTTAAAAATGTTTTAGCTGGTCTACATAATTTACCTAAATATACCTAAAACTAATATGTACAAAATATATACAGGAAGAGCAACCTAGGTCGCCCGTCATCTGTTAGGTTGGTACCTATAGATTGTTTGCTCTTTAATGTTTTAGGTTTTTTTTTTTTTTTGAGTTGTGTTTAACGCCCGTTTTTACTACTGAGGCACCACAGGCGGTGGACACTGATGATAATGAAATGAAATGATATATTAGGAAAGGATTTTTTTTTTTTTTAAGGAAGGAAGCGTTCCAGGCCTAAGTTTAGGTACCTCCCCGGCATTTGCCAGTTATGAAGACTGAGGAAAACCTGGAAAAAACTCCAGTCAGGGAGGACGGTCCTGGCGGGATTCGAACCGCAGACCTCCCGCTCACGAGTCCATGCCTTAACGACCTCGGCCACCCGTGGCGGTAATGTTTTAGGTGTATTTGTATATACACCTCGTTCTACATTTTGTACGACCTAACTCGGGGGAACGTGAATGTTTGTCCATAGCTTGAGAACTTTATTTTTAATAAAACCTGTTTCCGGCGCCATTGTTTCGATGAATGGTGTCATTCGTGGTGACCAAGGGTACTCTCAAAAATTTTCGGAGGCTTAGTTCTGTACGAACTGAGGATATATCATTGTAGTTTTGTCGGTCCTGGTGGTGTAGTGATAATCATGCTTGGCTTCCTAAATCTAAGATCGCGGGTTCAATCCCGGTCAGGATCGATGCATTTTTTCGGCTGTAAAAATCCTAAACATGGCTTCCTTCCGAAGGGAAGTAAAGCCTTGGATTCCATGTCGTAGATTTACGGCATGTAAAAGAACCTCAAGCCTGAAATAAAAGGTCTCAGCAAAATTTGTCGGCCGTTTCACGCCCGGAAATGAATGGGACGTTGATGACCTGAGATGTTAAAGAGCGTCCGTAAATAAACCAAATCAACAGCAACCATCATAGTTTCCGAGATTTGCGTTCATGCTGCGCTTGCATGCTTAGGATTGATGTTTTGTGCAGAATCAGTTTGTTTTGTAATGAAACTGATTTATTCTGAAGATGAGGGCAAGTAATTTCAGACTTTGCAGCCGCCTACCATTGGCAGTATTTATGTCCCCGCCACAGCATTTTAGGGGTCTAGTGCAACTTCTAGGTACCTTTTTTACCAACTAAATGGTAGTATTTGTTCACTAACATCGATTTATATGTCCATAATTGCCCTGTTTCTATCAAATATGCGGGAGACTTTTTTGAGAAATGATTTGAACTTCCCAGTATTCATACCATGCCAGAAACTTGTTGCTATATCGTGGAGGGTTCTAATGCCAAAAGTATATTTCTTGTGGTGGGTGTATAGTACATTATTGTTGGTGTACTTTGCAACTTTACATCTGGAATCAATGGAAAAATGCAGGTAGGGTAACACCTTTAGGCACACCTGTTTCTTATGTCCGATTTGTGGTAGAAGAGCTGGATATGAAAGCAGCGTTCCGATAGAACGCTGCATATCAGGGGCTGAAAGAGGCGCAATTATAACAGCTGATGATAGATTTTATAACAAACACCTGCCTGCCAGCACCGGTCCACATCCAGAAATTGTGCCAATGTGGAGACCCCGTTGTTAAATTTCTCTGTGACGTCATCAGTAATATTCGGTAATTGCAATTCGAGTGAATGTTGTTTCGTAAAGTTAAACTGAAATTCAGAAATAGAACTATGGTCCAATATTTTTTTTTTTTTTTTTTTTTTTGAACCGAGACTAGATGAGCTTCTCCAGTAATTTACTACATACAGATAGTAGTTTAATGGATCTGCAAATGTGATGCTGTCGGGGATTTTTTCCCGCCTTCAAAAACATTACAATTCAAACTTGCCTCAGCGGAAGATCTATTTTTCAAAAGCGTTTTTGCCGGACGAAATTTGTCCCGTCGCTGCACGTTTTCTGTATTTATGTAAGTGGTATGAAATGACATTAAAATATCTAGCTTTCACGTTTCATTTTTCATTATATAGTATTTTGTTCAAAGTAAGTGTCAAAGCTTTGCCAATAAATAAATAAATAAATAAATAAATAAATAAGTTTAAAGTTTTACTGGAATTGGTTATGGATTTGAAACTGGAAACTGTAATTCATGTGGTTTATTATATGAATAAAGTGTTATCATCAAATAATCTCACCGTAATGTTGTGGATTTGTGTGTGGGGGGAGGGGGTGACTTGAAGTTGCTGTTAATGCTAAGGCTTTTGAGACGCTTCCCAATGCGATCTGTGATAATTTGGTGTCTTACAGTTATGTAGTGCCCTTCTTCTACGATGACCGCCACGGGTGACCGAGGTCGTTAAGGCGCGGACTCGTGAGAGGGAGGTCTGGGTTCGAATACCGCCAGGACCGTCCTCCCTGACTGAGGTTTTTACCCAGGTTTTCCTGTCCTCATTAATGACAAATGCTGGGAAGGTACCCTAAACTTAGGCCTGGAACGATTGCTTCCTTAAAAATAAATCCTTTCCCAGTATATAATTTCATCTCAAGTATCATCAGTGTCCATTGCCTATGGTGCCTCTATAGCAAAAACGGACGTTAAACACTATTCATTCATTCATTCATTCATTCATTCATTCATTCATTCAATCAATGGTGAATCATGATAGCAGATGGTTTCTGCTTTGAAAGAATCTCATAATTTATTTTCCTGAGCATTCATTCGGTTATAGTATAAGATCTATGTCCTCCTGATGTAAACGGAGTTGTTGTGATTCAAAGTTATCGTACCACGACAGTTTTCATTATGGCGCGTTTTTGGCCCGGGTAGTGGTTAAAAGTCTTATCTAGGTAAGAGTTTGGGATGACTATAGCCAAATCATACAAAAATGTCATTAATATAACGCAGCCAGAACGGCGGTTCGCATATAACGGTGCTTAACACCATAGCCTTGAAGAACTCTATACAGAAATTGGCGATCACCAGAATGGCGATTGCCCCTAGTAATGTTGTCAGTCTGTTCATAGAATTCTTGATTCCATTTAAAATACTTAATGAAAAGATGTGGTAGAAGAGACACGTTACCTCGCCCGGCAATAACTGCCTGAGGTATGTGATGGTCTCTTGGATTAGAACAATTGAGAACTGTGAAGTGACATCCAAGCTAAGCCGATCGTGGGACTGTACTGTCAAGGTCTTCAGTTTATCATTGAAATGAGGTGAGTCGTAGAGATCTTGTAGGACTTAACTCTAACGCAGATCCTGGAAAGAGACAAAGGTCAGACCCTATCGACGCTGCTGTCTTTATTGAAAAGTGTGCCTCAGACGCCTAGATGCCATTACTATGGCGCTAGAGCTCTCATTGCCGATTGCAGAGCATACTACCTTGCCCATCGCAGCAGGTTTTACGCATAATGTGGAAGCAACATTTTTATACGGGACAAGCAACTGCCTGCTCCAACTACACCATAACAATGCAGCCATGACACCACCTAAATCCAAATCCAACAGCACTCCAGCAGATACAACTTTGATCTCTGCACAACTCAAAATAATCAGGGATTCCGTCAAGGAATCATAACCATCAACTGAAGAATCACCACGATTGAAGATACAGTCACTATTGCAAAACCAACACCCGCAAATGGTTTAACAGCACAGATCACCAAATTTCAGCACCACATACAGTCTCATGAGCAAAAAGTTGAGGCGGCAATAGCCAAGTTTTCGATTTTTGCCTTCGCCGTCCTAGCATACTGAAAGACATCCATTGCAGGCTGGTTACTTATAAAATACCACAATTCACGTGGTAGAGCATCATCACTTGCCAACCATTGATCCAGATGACAAAATCCTTATTTCTTACCTTGTTTCTCAGGTCCTTGTCTTCCTTATGGAATTGCAAACTTTTGCTCACTGTTCATTTTCAAATAGCATAGGCTCAAGCGATGGCCAATTCACCGCGCAGAGGACATCTTTCACTCTTCAGCACAGCACACTTGCTCTCAAATGTATCATATCATTCCTAAGCCAGTACAGAAACAAGAAAAACCAGCATTAGCCCCAATAGAACATCATAGTAGTGATCACCACAATAATGCATTGTATTCATCTCAGTGCTTGCCATGGTAAATCCTGCCTTTTCTACCTTAACCTTACAATAACCCACAATCACCGCTGGTACCAGGCAACATAACCACCATTAAACAATATAGTTAAATTATGTAAAATAATGGATAGCAACCTAGAAGAAGTTCACAACATGTTAAAAAATAAATGAACAGACTTCGTATCAATCATTGCTGAGATCTTCAAAAGAGTACTTCGGTTCTAATACTGAAGATGTTCACTGCAGCTACAAACAAAACATCTGGAAAAAGCTGATCCGTTGGACCACAGCCTTCAAGCTGGGAAATTACTCATCCTATTGACTACTGCCATGAAAGACTATAATTCTTGATAATTTTTTCAAGTGCTTCAAAATATATTTAATTTAAAATTGAATCACTGCAGATAAAACGAATGTATTACAGTGGTAGGTGGGTGTACATGTAACTATGCCCAAATCTCATCATGACAGACACATTATTGTTCTAATTCCAATATATGAGGAGCAACTTTTCAAAATGCATAATGTCCACTGGTAGACAAAATTGAATTTGATGAAACTATGTACTTTGTGATACTTTCTACACATTCCACAATCAGATTCTATCAAAATGCATTTTCAAACCTCCAAACAGAGTGTTGAAGATCAGTAAATATAACAAAAAGCATTTTGTCCTTACCAATGAATGAATAAAACTGCATAAAGTCTAAACAGTATTGTCAGCAATGTTAGATCATTTACATTATCAACTATATTTATATTAGCACTTAATGCATTGTTGCATTTGCTTTGTTTTTCATTCTGACTGTTAGAAATACAGTGAAAGGTAATTAACAATGTTTCTTGTTCTGAAAATGTATACTGTAATGGGAAGTGGGTGTGTGACAGTTGAAAGGAAACAAATCATGGAAACAAAAAATGCATAAAGAAATATTCAAAAATAGAATTAGAGAATGAAAACAGGTAAGAGTGAGGAACATTTGAAATGATAAATATTGTAAAGCTACTCTATGAGTGAGAAATTATTTAATTTATTATATTATTGTCATTTCCTAATGATAGATATTGAGATAAGGACCCTCATCTCATGAGCTTTCCTCCCTGCAAGCACAGAGAAGGATGCTTCCATTGCTGTTCATTTCCAGGCATGCAAAAAATGAAAAGGATAATGTTTGTTAAAAGCAGACAAAAAAGAGCAAGATTAAAAGTCTTCATTCCTTCTCAATGTGAAGAGTCCAAAGCATAAGAAGGTTCAGAATGACCCAAAAGTTGCATCACTTGGTATAACAGTAGAATATTGTAATAAAAAATAATTTATTTATGTTTATAGTTTATAGAACCAATATTTATTCAAAATCAGTGAGTCACTACAATATTTTTAAAATGAAATCCCAAATAATAACTAGTATCCAGGGTGCAAATGCAGAATATGGGGGAGTTTTCTGCCAGTTGGATTGTTATTTTATATCTAGGATTCTATCTACCCCCTACCATAAATCTTAATTTACACCCTGTTAGTATTTCTTTGATGAACTATTGCTGAAGAAATAGTAATGTAACTTCCTCTTTTAATGTCTTAATGGGAATTAAGCTGATGATAGGGCTCCTGTATGTGCTGCATTCTTCAGGAGGCATTTTGGTATGGTCATAGAAGAGTGGATACAATTGCTTATTGGGTTATAGCAGGTAAAGGAATGCTTGACAAGAGAGGAGGAAACCATAAATCTGAAAAATACAGTGCAAAAAGGAATAAAGTAATTGAATTCATTTCATAACTATAAGCAAGGGAGAGTCACTACTTCAGAAGTAAAAGCCAGTGTCTTTATCTGCCAAGTGATCTGAGCATATGAAAGCCAAAACCTTTTGTTTTTACTAAAATATTTAATACAAAATTTAATCTAGGCTTTAGAACACCAGCAAATGATACTTGCAGCTTTTTCCTTAGGATGTGCCACCAAATGCTACAGACAGCACAACACAAAGAATAAGCAAATGATTGAACTTGGTCACACAGAATGAAATCTAAAGCCTTTCATTAATTAATGAAGTCAAACACTGAATCCAGTAAGACATTCATCTTTGATTTGCAGCCGTTGCAGGCTCTCCTAAAATTACATATTGGTGAGGCATACTGTATCTGACAGTTATCTTTGTACGTTTTTGCATAACAAATACAGAGGACACAGAACCTACATTTTATATATGGAATGAAATGCAGGTATCAAGAGGCACTGAAGAAATTCCTTCAGCCATTACTGATTACCTAAGGAAGTTGAACATTTATACATCTGTAACAGTTCTCAGATTTTTTGCAGATGGCTGTACTGGCCAAATAAAAATCAGCATGTTATTCATGTCATTGCTTTCTGGCTACTCAGAGAATCTCCAGCACATGTGACTGAGGTACTTCTATATTTCTGATATTGAAGACATTAATTTTTACTTCTGACATAGTTGTTGGAATTTGTAGAAATAATTTTTGAAATACTGATTTCTAACATGTACCAAGTGGTTTTGTGAAAGTTTGTGAGGATTTTAGGCAAAGATTGGGAAATATTTTATTACAAGGAACTAAGCAATAATCTGAAGTGTACAAATGGAATAAGTGAAATAAAAAGGATTCAGTTGAACAAATTTATGGCAGGCAAAAATATTCTTGAAGTAAAAATCAAAACTTACCTCAACTATTTTGCTGATAATCCTTAAAAGTGCTTCATATCATTAGGGCAAAAATGGATAAACTTTACAATAGTTGCAAAAAGATCTATAGTGTCATTCCTAAACAGGGTTAAACAAGAAAAGAAAGATTATGTAGAAAAACAAAATTGGAGACCATGAAGTACTTAAGTTTTTCTCTGAGATTATCAGCCTTCCATGCAACAATCTTGTGGCCCAAGATATTCTTGTGACTGTTTATATGAAGAGCCTGTTCTGTGGTGTCTTTATTACTGGAAATCAATGAGCTCTTTGTTTCTACTTCTAATGTTATACATGGGTATATTACTGAGCGTTAAAAAGTGAACTTTCCATAAAATATCTCATTTGTTACTTCTCAGAAACTTCTATGTTATTGAAAAAAATCACAATGTTCAAAAATGTTCACATCAAATAGCATATTGTTCAGTAAGACACAATAGGTCATATTTATTCCATTACAAAAGTTTTCATATTCTGAAAAATAAAATAATTTTACCTGGTAGCAATCACATTTTTTTCAATCTGAGTAATGCATGTAAATTAAAAAAAATTAATAAAACACTTTTTAAGAAATAAGTTTTTTTTGTTTCTCCTTAAATGTTTGTTTCTTGTGACATTATGCATTTTAAAAAGTGGCTTCTCATATTAAAAATAACATTGTACAATTGTTGCTACATTCATTGTACCATTATTTATATTAGTATTTGAAGGTGGCAATTAAAGTGATTTTTTCTTCTTTTGAATAACTGATGAAGGAATATTGAGGAATGATCCGGCATCATAATTGTTCAGTTATTGTTCATGAAGCAACCACCTTGCTGTCTTATACAATGGTGGGAGAGGAGAGAATCTGCATTAGCAAATCTTTTATTATTTTGAATACTATTTAATGCCAATTTTTACTGCTAGGGCATCACAGGTGGTGGATAATGGTGACATATGGAATAAAATGACAAATTAGAAACATATTTATTTATTTTTAAAGGAAGAAAGCATTTAAAGCCTAAATTTAGGGTATTTCCCCATTATTTGCCATTTATGGGAACTGGGGAATACCTGGAAGAAACCTCAGTCAGGGAGAATGTCCTGGCAGGAATTGAACTGCAAACCTTCTGCTTATCAGTCTGTACCTTTATAATCTTGGCCATCCTTGTTGATATTAATTAATCTATTTGGCAGGATAGAGATAATGTAAAGTTTCTCATAAGATACATATTTTCATAGTTAATTTGCACCTTGTTTTCACTTATATTTAATTTTACTCCCTTACTTTGAAAATGAGTAAAACAAAGTTGAATTTGGCATAGATTCTACATCATAGGCGTGAGTAAAGTGGACGATCAAGCTCTATATGATTTGTGAAAGAATAATTTGAACACTTGCAGAAAGAGAAACAGAGGTCCAGGAATGATGTTGTTTGTTATTTTCACTTATATTTAATTTTCCTCACTTACTTGAAAATGTATAAAACATGCTTGAAATTGGAACAGATTTTATAGCATAGGCATGAAGAAACTGGAGGATCAAATTCTACATGATTTTTTAAATAAGTATATTTTTATTTAAATTAAAAAGTTAAATATAACTTGCACAGTGCAGCCAATCATATAATTGATATCATTGTATGATTTAGTTGAACTACACACTCTTAATGCTTCACTTACTTGTCACAATGTATAGAACCAGTTTCGAGAACATTTGGTACTCATCATCAATCAGGCTAAAATCCAACTGTTTGATTATTTATTGAGCTGTGGGAATGTGTATTCCGCTCTGGTCGCAGTATGATAAACTACAAGTTCAACTAAATCACACAATAAATCAATTATATGATTGGCTTCACTGTGCAAGTTCCATTTTACATTTTAATTAGTAAATAGGCCTTCGAGCCATAGGAACACCAACCTGAATTAATTCGTTTAGCAACTATTATAAGATGGAATACACAAACAGAGGATACAATAACCTGAATAACTTCAACTGTAATTTTAATAACTTGAAGAAGGAATTAAAGAGTATATAAAATTAAAAGAAAAAAACTGATTCATTTCTGCTGATATTCATTTTTTAAACCGGTGCCTTAAACATAAAGTATGTCCGAATTTCGATTGAAAAATTATTACTCATAACCACAACAGTCGCGAGCAGTTAGCTGCTGAGGAAAAAGTTTCTGCTAGGGATGAAAACATAAACTACAAGTTCATCATCACCACCACCAGAGAGGAATACACATTCCCACAGCTCAATGAATGATCTGACAGTTGGATTTTAGCCTGGCTGATGATGAGAACCAAATGTCCTTGAAACTGGTTATATAATTATGACAAGTAAGTGAAGCATTAAGAGTGTGTATTTCAACTAAATCATATAATAATATCAAATACTTTTATTTATTTCTTTATTTATTTGTACTATGCAAATACATGTTCTGAATATGGTTAGGCATACAGCCCAGGCTCTTAACCAGACATATTCAATATATATGGTTCAATATCTATAAACAATTTATATTTATTTCTTGAAAATTTACTAGATTATTAAAATTTCAAATTATTATGCAATTTTTTTAAGCTACCTGTTTATTTTTTTTCCTCACCGACAAATTCCCCTTTTTTAACTTTACTCAAGAACAGTCCTATTGTCCTTTCTGAAAATTTCTATTTGAATCATTTTCCTGTCTAATTTAAACCATTTCTGCTTTAGTAACTCTTTCCTCCACAGGTCAGCCCCTTGACACTCAAATAATATGTGTTTAATATCTCCCATCCCTCCACAAATGGGGCGCTAATTCTGTGATACACCCTTTCTCAGTCCTTTTAATTTCCATATGCCTGCTCTTAACCATACAATCCCTCCCTTTGTTCATTGTTCACTTTATCAATATGTGTTTCCCTTTCCCAAATTTTCTTCATTGAAATAATACCTTCCAAAAACCCTTATTATTGTTTTCTATTCTTCTCGAAATTTCTCCTAACCCATTTCTCTCCAATTCATTCTGGAGTCTAATAATCTGTCCAGAAAACCTAAGACTCTTCTCTTGGAATTCTAAATATTACCTAAGTAAGTTACTTCCCTTTAGATTCAAGATCCTAAAATATTTCAGCGCCCATTCCGTAATCATACCCTTCCTTGGCACTCCTCCCAGTTCAATTTGAGCCACTTCCTTTGTCATTACACTTGATAGGCCTAAGATTTCCCTACAAAACATATTATGTACAATATCTGTGATTTCTTCTCCCCCATTCAGCTCCTACACCTAAATTCCATACAGCATCTTGAGTTCAATCACTATATATTGATTTTTTCTACTCTTCTGACATCAATATTAGGTAATCTATACTTACAACTTCTAACAACTGACATGGCTCCTTTCCCTTTCATCAATGCTAATTTCTTTTGCTTCTCTTATTCTCCACTCCATCCAGTCTCACTCCTAAGTAAATACAATCTCATTCTACCTTATAGTCTTGTTCCCCTTCTCCCACTTTTCATATTTGCTCAATTATGCCCCTTTCTAAAAATCAGTATTTGTGTTTTCTCCTGGTTTACATGTAGATTCCATTGATTGCTGTACTTATCTATTACTTTTAAAGGTTGTTTTAAGTCATTTAATGTTATTAATTCTACTACCTGTTCGTCAGCAAACAGTAACCCAGGAATTACATCATTATTCATAAATGGCATAAAATTATTATTCTTGCTTACTCCTAGCAATATATCATCAATGAATATTTTGAAGAGAATTGAACTAAGTTTACACCTGGCATAACCCCTCTCATTGTTTTATCTCTCTAGTTACTAATCCTTCCCCAAATTTCACACAGAAGGTGTTTTCCTTATACAAGGATTTGAGACTATTTATCACATGTTGAATCACTCCCTTACATAATAGTTTATACCATAGTGGTAGTAATTCCACCTGTCATATCCTTTCTCTAGAACAATAAAGACCATGTACAGCTTTTCTATTTTATCCTTTAGGTACTTAAGTACTAATGTCTTTATTATAAATATATTATCAACTGTTTGTTTCCCAATTCCAAATCCCATTTGGAATTCCAAAAGGAGATTATATTTATCTACCCAAATCTGTATTCTGTTTGCCAAAATGCCATTTCCCTATATTTGATAGTAACGCAATCTCCAGATAGTTATCTGGTTTCTGTATGCTAACTTACTCTTTATATATTGGTTGCATAATTGCTTTTCTGCAATTTTTTGGTACATATCCCTTCTCTTTAATTGAATTAAACACATCTGTTTGTATCTTAACTCTGTTTATATCACTACTACATTCTTTAAGAAATTCAGTTAGAATATCATCTATACTGGTTACTTTATTTTTTTAATTAATTTCACTTGTTTTGTAGCCTCTTCCTCCCTTAATATACTATCCAGAATTTCTGCATACTTATTACTACTATTACTAACTTCCAGCTCTGGTGTAGCTATGACATACCCATATTCATCATAAAGATTATTAAAGTATTCTAGCCACCCTTCTGAGTCAATATTAGGCTGATTTTACTTATTATATATTGATTTTGTTACCTTCCATACTCTGCTAACATTTTCCCTTAATACTCTAATTAGACTATTCTTCTTTTCTTTTTTTCTACTTAAATATTTTTGTTCCAATAATTTTAGTTATAAAAAGTCTCCCATGTAAATACTCATCTTTTAATTCTTGGTCTTCTTGTTCTCTTCATTTTCCCAACATTTGTTTCAATAATTTCTTAACTAATCTACATTTTTCATCAAATCATTCCTCCTCCCCAACCCATGTTCCCTCTCCTGCCTTATGTATTATAATATTGAGAATGTTAGTTGCCCCTTCTATTTTATTTTCTTTTACCATTAAATTAATCCCTTGCTGACAAATCTGACCATAGATTCAGATCAAAGTTTGCCTAAAATTAAAACACTATTCCTGCTTCCATTTAAATCTAGCATATTCTTTGCTGCCACTTTTATCTCATAAGTTACAACTTACTTGGTCTACATGCACTTTAATATTCAGTATCAATGAATAGTGACCACTACTAGAACTTATATTCAGTATTTTAAAATTACCAAAAAAAGAAGCATTTGCTAAAAGAGGAACACAGAGGTCCAGGAATATAAAGTGCGGACTGATGTTTTTATTTCAAATATGGTTAATGGACTGCAGACAAAGATATAGTAACCACATTGATTTTATTTTATGGGTAAAAGAATTTTCTAATATGCAAGACATTACAAGAGATTTGGATGTCAATATCTGAGAATAGATATTGATGATTTGGATATATTTTGACAATGGGTGGTCAGGAAATTGGGGAATAGGGTGTATTCTGGAAAGCAGTTAAAAATAATGAAAGTGAGTGCTGAGCTGCAAAGTCTGTAAACACGGAAAGATCGTTCTCTGAAAATATATACAATGATCATGTTGATCTCAAGTATGCTCTAGATAGTATGGGGAAATAAAGGGAATAAACAAAAGAAATAATAATTAAAGTGCAGGAAATTCAGAGCTGGTATAGACATGATAACAGATCTGAATATTCTTAAGAATACTTTTTTAAGCCGGTGTTTAAATTAAGTATACTGAAATTAAAATTTTTATTCTTTTATTATACTAAAATGTGCATTGAATAGTTTTGAATATCCCTCTAGTTTCTGCTCAATTATGCATTATGTTTTACATTAAACTAGCTAAATTATATATTTTTCATTTTTGCATTATTTATTTTCATTTTTTACCTCTGAGCAACTTTCTTTTAGCCTTCTTTGCTGCTGTTTCCACATGTTCTTCCCTCTTTCAGTAAACTCAAAATCTCTTGTTCATTACTTTATCTCTGTTCTTCTGTCTAAGATGATAGAATGTAGGCATGAAAATTCACCTAGCATGCATTACAGTTATTTTACTGTTGTTTTTCCTCTTCATCTGCTCTTTCTGAGAATATTTTGCATTCTTTTTTACCTTTTCCATGTAATGTGTAATTAATTAAAATTTTACATTAATGTGTTCAAATTGTTAACACTAACTCCACTTACTTTTTTAAAACTTTGGACTAGTTTCTGGAGAGGTTCCTCCCATCATCAGCTGCTGTTGACTGAATGTCGTTGTTCAAAACGGGGGATGGACGCCCATTTGCTCCTGTGGTGGTATATGTGGTTGTAGTAGAAAGTTGCTGAGTTCATCCAGCGCCGGAAAATCAAAATTCATTAAGTTCTTCTTATTTTTTAAAATAAAAATTCTCTCCCATGTGGATAGTTCTATTGGATTGTGAAGTTGTTTCAATAATTTAATTTCTGGTTTTATTTCATGATTTTTGTTCCAAAAATGAGCTGCTATTGCTGATTTGTCTATCTGTTTCAATCTAATGTTCCTAAAGTGTTCTTTTCTTTGAATTTCTAAATCTTTTCGTTTTCCCAATGTAGTTCTGTTCACAATCTGCACATTTAATCTCATATATTCCTGATTTTTGCTCTGTAGGGATGGTATCTTTCATTGTGCAATGAACTAAACTTTTTATGAACACATTAATGTAGGATATATTACCACTCCATTGTCTACAGCTTCGAAAGTACATTTTTAACTTAATTAAAATTTTATTACTTTGGACATGTTCAATATCATGATTATTATGATCTAAGGATAAAAATCAACTATCAAGTGGAATAAAATATATCTAAGCACTACTATTTACTGTTCAATTAGATTAGTTGATTTTCTTAGCTTCTTTCAAGTATGAATATGCACATTTATAGCTTTTCTGAGTGCTATTAAATCATTTATATTTACCAGAAATGGATTACAATCTGCAGTCAACCATGCCACAATATTCACAAATGACAAGTTATAAGAAATGGGCGCATAAAGCATAGCAAAGAATAGAGAGCAAAAATTAGCTATAATAATGCACAATAAATGCTCATATTTAGTATGCCTTGTAGTATGAGACCCAATATTGCAGGTTAAATTCTGGCCAGGATTGATAGATTTTTTGGGAATAAAAACCTAAGTATTGCTTCCTTCAGAAGGGAAGTAAAGCCATGAGTCCCATATCATAGATTTATGGATGATAAAGGAACCTCAAGCCTGAAAGAAGAGGCCTATTAGCAAAATTTATCAGTCATTTCATGCCCTTAAATTAAATGGGATGCTATGATGTTAGACAGCATTCATAAACTAATCAAATAAACATAGTTTCAAGCAGGAAGTTGGGCTAAAAGAGATGAACTTTATCCTACTTCTTTCCTGCTCTAAACTATAGAAGCTATGAATACAACCTATCTAATCCATATAAATGATATCCTCTTGTGAGTATGATGTTTAGAGCTCTCTTTATGGTTTCACTTACATGAGATTTACTCCGGACATAGGTTTCTTGGAACTTTTTCTATGCCATCAGCTGTTAAACTACTGTTGTATCATTTGTAGAAGGTAGGTAAGTTTCTGGGTTCACTCTGGTGGTCTAGTGATAAACTTAAATAAAGTGTCTGCTTCCAGGATGTGAAAATTCATAAGGTTATGCTCATGAATTTTATATAATTCCTTTCCCATATGTTTAGTTCTTTGGTTGTTGAACAGTTTTTAATAATATGATGCCTTTTTTAATACATGGTTTTCATTCCAAAAATGTGCTGCCACAGCTGATTTATCTATTTGTTTGTAATGGATGTTTCTCCAATGATCCTTTAACCTAATGCCTATATTTCCCTTTGGAATTCCCTACATAGATTTTTTCACAACCCTTACAATTAATCTGGTAAATACCTGATTCTTTCTCTTTGGGCCTGAAATCTGATTAATGCCTATATTTCTCTTTTGTATTCCGTACATAGATTTTTTCACAACCCTTACAATTAATCTGGTAAATACCAGATTCTTTCTCTTTGGGCCTGAAATTTGATTAATTTTAATTTCAATAAATATTTTACACTGTATCATTTTTGAAGTGCTGAAAAACTGTTCAACAATCAAAAGAACCAAACATATGGGAAAGGATTTATACATAAAAAAAAACAAACATGAGCATAAGCATTCTACGAGTGATCCAACAGTAGTTTTAACAACTAATGATGTGGAAAAAGTTCCATGAAACATATGTCCTGAGTAAATCTCATGTAAGTGAAACCACAAAGAATGTTCTAAATATCCCACTCAGAAGAGGTTTTTAATGTTTCACTGTGTTTGATTCCAAATTGAATTAATATTTAAATGTATAAATGATATCAAGATAAAGCTATTTAATATATACAATGCTGATCATAAACTTAACACTAGATTTACTGCATTTTAACAAAAAATGAAAGAAAATGCTTGCTAAAACAATATAACTTTCTTTATTAGCCAAATAAATATGATGAATTTCAGTTCAAATTTGATCAGTAATGATAAGGCTATAGGAAGTCACCTAAATGAGAATATTGCGATGGTGTTTCAAATGGCATGATGTAAAAGGTCATAAGTTGAGTCTATTAATTATCTGATACATAGAATTGGATTCAGGCAGAAGGAGTCTATTACCTGATTGTCTGAACAATTTTGTTAGTAAAACTGTATATATAAAATGGTTGATTAAAATTATTCTATTAACTATCAACCTATCTCTCTTGTTGCTATATTATTTAAAATATATTGAATAGAAGAGGAATGAGCTTATTTCTTTGAAGTAAATAATTTTAGAAATAATGAACAGATTGGATTTTAATCACTTTTACCAGTCATAAAAGGTGCTAAATGTATGAACTGAGAAACAATGACCAGATTACACAAACATCACCTGTGCTATACCATTTGACCTGGGTAAAGTGTTTGACTCAAGATCGTATGATAATCTAATTTCAAAATTAAAATATTATAAAATTGCAGGAATTGATTTAGATTTAATCAAGTCTTACCTAATTAATAGACATGTAAGTTCTGAATGCTAATAATAAAGAATTTCTCTGTTAAACAGATAACTACTGGAATCCCTCAAGAATCATTCTGGGTCTCTCCTTGGTCCTAATGCATGCTGACATATTTAATAACCTAAAAATCAAATAAACATTTTATGCAGATGATACAACATTAGTTAACAACACTGACATGGATGACTAAGGTAGTTAAGGCACAGGCATGTGAGCTGAAGGTCTGTGGTTCAACCCCCACCAGGACTGTCCTCCCTGGCTGAGGTTTCTTCCATATTTTTCTTAGTCCTTATAAATGGCAAATGTTAGAGAGGTACCCTAAAACTTATGCCTGAGGCGCTTCCTTCCTTAAAAAAAAAAAATCTTTTCCTAATTTATAATTTCATCCCATGTATTATCACTATCACTGCCTGTGGTGCCTCAATAATAAAAATGAGATTTAAACATAATTAAAGAAAGAAATTTATATCAATTGATAGAGATATTGGTATATTGGAAAATAAAAATAGCATAAAATTTCAGCTACAAATAACAGACACACATGGGGGAGATTCATGACTGTGGTTGGGCAGGGCAGAGTAGTTCAAATGACTAGAGCCTTGACATGGCAAGCTGAAGATCCATAATTTGAGCCCTGGTGTAACCTTGAATGTATCCTAAATGACTCTGGTTCCAAACCTTAGCCTAACAGATGATATGATATCAAGTTTCAAATTCATACAAAACAAATATTTTCAATTTATTTTAATATCTTATTGTCTTATAATTGCAACATACAATTCTATTTTCCTTCTTTTTTATTTTTTCATTTGTGAATTTCTGATCAGTTCTGAGCATTAAAAATGTTCCATGTCAATGTCTATGTATGTGTGAGATTTCCTCCAGATTTAAGAAAAGTGTGGACTAGTAAGATTTTGTAAGTTTGCCTCAACTTTTTCTATACTTATTCGTTATTTGTAATCTTTACTTATATTATGATATGTATGTACATCATCTTTGTAAGATACAAAGGAAAAAATACATTGAAATTGAAATAAAACGAATGGGTGAACGTTGGACTAAGCATTAGAGCTTAAGCAAATATCATGCTGATTTTATATGATTAGCAAATATTTTAGAATTAGTTATTGATTATCATCTGAAATAGAATGGACATAACATGATTTCAAATAAGGTAAATATCTTTATATATGCATAGCATATAGGTGAAGTAAATACCCTGTTTTTTCCAATGCATACCTCTAGTTAAATAGAATGTGGTATTAGACAATAAAAATGTCTAATACCACATTTGCTGCTATCTGTATATTTTTCCTGAAAAATGTTTGCCAAATTTCCATACTTATTAACTTGATATGTATTATGCATATGATCCTGGTTTTTAGCCAACCTGTTACAGTAATTAATATGCAACAATTTATTGCTTTGAAAGTTTTTGATAAATTAAAATTATTTTCATAGAAATTATGTGAAACTGTTCCAAAATTTGGTATTTATTTTCAGTAATATGGCACCACTGTCTTTATTGTTATGAGAAAGGGGTTAACCATTTTTGTCAGACATAGGCCAGGGTGTATAATATGGATTCAGAGAGTCAGGAGTAATAGTAAACTTATCACTAAAAAACAGTCTAAAAATGCACAAGTTTTCAAACACAGAATTTTTAAACAGGATATTAATTGATAGCAAAACAAAGTATAATTTGCATCAAGCCTTGTGCCGAATAATTTTCAGGTAGGAATCTGCCAAATTCAAAGATATTATTCAAGCTATGTCAGCAAATTTCTATCTTAATGCTCTAACAATTATATAATTTCCTTTATTAATTGCATGTATAGTGGATTTCCTTTTTTGAAAATCAAACTAGTATTCTGAAACAATATTATATTTTCTACAACAGCTCTTTATTTCTTCCAAAAATAATCCTTCCTAGATTTTTCAGATAAAAGAAAATAAAGACATGAAACAATAGTTTTCTTTGTGAGTTTGAAACCTTTCATTTATAGATTGGTCTAACTATCACTCCCAAAGTGTATCTTAAATTTTTTTTATGTATACCTCTTTTGCAGTATTTTCTGTTTCATTATTCATCTAATCCACTGGATTTCCTACATTTTTATGTGTTAATCTGTTTAATAATTTCATCTTTCATTACTTCTCTGAGTCCCATGTAGGTTGCTTTTATTTGTTATTGATAATGCTCTATTTTGTAGTTTCTTGCTTAATTCATAACTATATCCAGAACTTTTTGGTATATATTAATGTCTTTAGTATATGATATCTGATTTTGAATATATTACATAACCTTATTATAATGACATTGGCTCATCCAGGCATGATTTTAGTATTTTAAGCTCAAAGTTATTATTTATTCTTTTCATTTCAAATACACTTGTTCAATTTACTCATTTGAGGATAACTCTTAGCATATACAGTGTATTTCCAATTCTTTTGACTTCCATCAAAGTTTTTGTTTTAGCACTTGTGAAGTAACTGCTTTACTTTCCATTAATTTGCCTTAGTAATTATCACTAAAGTATCCCTTTAAATAATGATATATTTAAATATTCAATTGTAAGATTGTATGCACATGATTAATACAAGTAGCTGAATATTCTGTTTTTTGTATTGGTCCTGTTACTATTAACATCAGAATATTTCTTACTAATAATTCTATTAGCAATTTTTTCCTTCAACACTTTACTGAACATCTATATATATTTCTCTTATCACAATAACTATATTTATTTTTATAATATTATTCAAGCACAATTTCTGAAATTTATTTTAAAAATTGTATTTGTCAGAATTGGGAGGACTCTAATAAATAAGCAGCAGAAATAAGGAATTAGGAATTCAAGTAATGGCCAGATGAGATCTTATGAAAACTCCAGCAAGGAGTCTCACTGGGATCCATAAGCAACATAGGCTTTACAATGCAAGAGCTGAGCTTTTCTATTAAATGGATCCTGCAAGTAGAAGATGAGTTTCAAATTCAACAAGAAGGGTATTTTGAGAAAAGAAAAAACATGCACTTTCTGCCTTTCACTCTGAAGAGGAAAACAGATATCCTTGAGCAATATGGCCTTCAAATTTGCTTGCAGTGCTCTAAGAAACTGTGCATGAAGTGCTTACAAGAAACATAGAAGCTAATTACATAGTGCTTTACTTTGAGAAATGGATTATATTGCTTTTGGGAAATAAAATATTTCTTTTATTACATTTTTGTATTACTTTCTAATGTGCAATAAGCAGCAATATAATATTAGAAAAGTAAATGGTGTAAGAGAAACAACTATTACAAAGCATTAAAAAAAGACAGGGGTTTTGCATACCCTCCATAGTAGTTATGCAACGATAATGCCCCATAGTACTTAATGGTTAAGGATGAGGGAAAATTCCAGAAACCATTTTACCCAAATAATTTATGCTAACATTAAATGAAAATTAGGTTACCTTATTCTGTAGCTGAAAATACATAGATATAAATATCTGAACATGAGGTATTGAATGGTACTGTATGTCATCAAAACAGAGTTCTCATACTATATTTGTGAATCTTTTAAAA
Source organism: Metallyticus violacea (assembly GCA_030762175.1). NCBI lineage: Eukaryota > Metazoa > Arthropoda > Insecta > Mantodea > Metallyticidae > Metallyticus > Metallyticus violacea. The sequence goes on along the minus strand of CM060846.1, from coordinate 125,754,205 downwards.
GATAGCATATTAATGCATTTTGCTATATTATTGAGATATGGCCACCATGTTCAGTAAAGAGTTAATGCCTTGAAATTTGTCTGCCTTATTCTGTAAAGAGTTCATGGAATGCTACAATTGAGCCATTCTTATTTCTTTTAATTTCATGAATGATGATCTTATATTAAAACACACCTAAGTAACCAATGCTTATGTTAGGATTGTGGATAAGATGAATGTTAATATATGACAAAATATGCAAAGAAAAAATGTTGTTTTGCAGGTTGTACTTGGTGGCTATGCCATTGCTCTGCTTTATATTGCCAGCCTGGATCCCATACAAATGTTGGGGTGAAGATCCATGGGCATCCTGGTATGTTGCATCAATACTGCGCTATACACTCACACTTCATGGCACATGGCTTGTAAACAGTGCTGCTCATATGTGGGGAACCAAGCCAATTGACAGGTATGTGATTTGCCTCACCATATGGGGAGCTCTCAAGCACTTACACATTATTAGTAAAATGACAATGTGTCTTCCATTGTTTTGCCAATTGTTTCATGCCAGCTGGTCAATCAGTAGTCAGAGCAGTAACTCTTTGCAAAGCACATGTAATATTATCTCAAATAATTCAAGTTCTCGCCATTACCACTTATTAGAAGAAATGTTGGAAATTTTGTCTTGGTACATCCACACATAACAGTCAACTTTTAAGAAAAATGTCATTCACACACATTAGTTTTTCTTCCAAAATTGAGTTAGTTTCTCATCTGATATTTTCATTTAGTATTTCTAACATTTAGAGTTTTGTTCCATACACTTTACTTTACAATAAGAAAATTGATACACAGTGAATGTATACATTTATCTCCTTCCAGAACATGTTTAAGCATTTTGGTAAGGAATCTTATCAGCTGGCCAGGTCCATGTTTCCCACTTCTAACACAATTCCACCAGGACCACTAGCCTTACTATTTTTTGCCTTCTTCAATGATTGCTTCATCTCTTATTCTAAAATAGATTTTACATTCCTATAAGCAGAATCATGAGTAGAATCTTCATTTATTAGTTCTTTTCTTTTTTGTACAAATAAATCTTGAAAGTAGTTTTATTCCATTCTTTTAAGTTGACATCTATATGACAGGTGAAAGGTTGTTTAATTTCCTCAACATTCTTATAGTTCTCCATGCTTCTGCAGATATTCTAAATCCTATGTGTGGTACATTTTTCTACGCAATCATTTATATTGCTCATCCTTATACCTTTCAACCACTTCTTAATCTTTTTTTCAAATTCCTATATATTTTTCAGTTCCTCTCCACTCTTAGATTTCAGTCATGATAGTTACTATTTATTTTCAATTGTGCTAAGGACATCCAAAATCATCCATTGCATCCTTCCTTTACTCTCTTTCTCTTTTCCTAAAGCATCCTCTGTAGCTTACTTAGCAAATTGTTTTAAAAATTCATATAATTGTTTTGCATTTCAGGCTTCATTCACTGCTGAATAACAAATTCTTCTCTGACGTAAATATCTAAGACTGTCTTCTGGCAGCAAATGTACCAAATATTGAGGCTCATAGATAGCAGTAACATCATTGTTTACCCCCTCTATTTGTTTTATCTTAACCTTCATAGAAAAAGCAACTCTGGAGGCAATGTAATGATCTGCCAGAAATATGTAAAAGTAGCAGAACAACATTTCTTACATCTCCGGTAATAAGGTACATACTTATTTTCATTGTAATTGTAGTTATAAATGTGCAAACTTGAATCATTTTCACAGATGTTACATCTGCTTTGCCAAAAGTTATCACTCTGTCAGCAACCAACTGACATGAAATGGGTAACAAAAGCATATAGACCTATGAATATAACATGTCATTATAGCACATGCAGACTTCACAGAAATTTGTTTATGTTATGCTAACACTTAGGCATTATATACTTATGGCATTCTCTCAATTTTGTAAAATGTAATCTTAATGAAGTAACTCGGCATGAAGTAGACTAAATAGTTAAGTTAACTTTAACTTAAAATCAGGTATATGTAGTCCAAAAAACTAGGCACCTTCTCATCATAGCACTGTAATGGTAAGTCCTTTAAGCTTATAAATTAGAATATACAAATGCTTTCAAAGAAAATAGATTAATGAAATGTATTTGTAATGGAAGAGCAACCTGACATATTAATCATAACATGCATTGAGGGAAAATGAAACTTCACATAAAAGCAAAATTTTATAGGAAAACAAAAGCATGGGGACGTGTAGGTATTTCCACTAATTCTGCTATGTCAGCACATGTGAGTGAAATTTATATGAAAAATGTGTGTGTTGAAAACCATATTGAATTTACAGGGGTAAATATACATCTAAATAAATGTATGTAGTAGTTATAGGTGTATATATATGTTTCTTACTTTGAATGTGGCACACCTTTGTGTATTTTAAGTTATGTCAGGTCTCTTAAGGGAAACTTTTTACATTCCTTTTAAAAGTATATATATATATATATATATATATATATATAAACCTCCAAAAGAGATTTAAGTATATTTTTAAATAATTTCAGATCATCACTTGAACACATTCTAAATAATGATGATGATGATGATGATGATGATGATGATGATGATGATGATAATGTCATGTTTATGCAGGGCATAAAGATAGATATTTTAAATAATTCAGTAAATAAATCAAAGCTTACACATATTCTAAATTAATATAATTTTAAATGCACCATTGACATAGCAACTCAAATTACCAGTACAACAAGAACAGCAATTGATAATACCATTACAAACATTGACAGTATACCTTATTCAGTTCATGTAATTCAAGCATGTCTATATGACCATACTGCTCAATGTATTGTCCTATATGATTTAAAACTGGCACTAGAACCCATGAACAGTAATAACCAACCTTTATTCAATACAACAGCCCTACACAAAATAAAATTTATAATTAATATAATTATATATTGAGTCAAACTACATACTCTTATTGGCTCCATTTACTTATTTAAATTTAGTACATGTTTCATGGACCTTTGTTCGCATCCTCAGCTAACTGCCAACTGCTGGATAATTTCTTATGTTTTTGGGAAGTATATTCTGCTCATGTGGAAGTAAGTTGAGCTTAGTTTTCATCCCTAGAAGTGTTGAAGTACATTAATCTACCTCTGTATTTGTAAATGTAGATTTTCTCACATATTGCTAACTCTGTAGGTTTTTGTACTGATTTTAATAATTTTGCTTTATTTACTATCGTGATTTTCTGTCCAGAAATGAGATGTACTGCCAATTTCTCCATTTTTTGTATTTAATGTTCCTGAAATGTTCTTTTAACCATGTGCCTATATGTCTTTTTGTAACATTTCAATATAAAATTTGCTTTGGCCAATGAAACCTCATAAAATTGTTTACATTGAACAGGATCCAAATAAAAAGCTAAATATATTTTATAATGTATTGTACTACTATATTAATGTGTACTGTCCTCTCATACTTAAGGGTCAAAACCTGCATTAAAAAAAAAGATTAATCATTGGATTATTCCCAAAATAAAACAGCAATGTATTCTCCTAAAGCAAAAGCAAAGATGAAAGTAAGCTCTAATCTTAGTAGTCTTAATTTAAAATGCATTAAAAAGGAATATGAATGGGCAGAAAAAGCAGCAAAAAGTAATTCCATCAGTAATAAGATCCCAAAACTCTAAATATAAATAAATCAAGCTGGCAAAAGATAAATAATTTTTAAATGTCACAAATTCCCCTAACAAAACTCATATTAATATTAATGTCAATAATTATATAACTATAGAACTTGAGCAAGTTGCTGAAGCTTTTAGCAACCTTTTTGCCTCTGTAGGTAAAAAAAAATCCAAATAGATGTAACAATTTAAAATATAAAAGTAAACTCAGAAATATTCTCTGGCATATACCTGAATCCTATTAATAGTACTGAAATAATACAAACAATTAAATCATTGAAATCAAAAAATTGCAAGAGAACAGATGGCATACAAATGGTACTGACAAAAGTCTGCAGTACCAAAATTGCAAATTCAGTAGAATCAATAATTAACTCTTGTCTTGAGCTGTGAGTGTTCCCAGATAAATTAAAAATTGCAACACTAACACCTGTTTATAAAAATGTGATAAAAATGATACATAGTTATCAACCAATATCTGTTCTACCAGCAATCTCTAAAATCTTTGAAAGTATCTTATGCAACCGAATAACAAAGTATCTAACTAAATATAAATTATTATCTAAAATACAAAATCGATTTGTAATAATGGATCCACTGTAAGTGCAAAATCTGATTACATTGAAAGTGTAATAAATTGTATTGACTCTGGAAGTTATACTGTTGGCATACTACTGGATCTTACAAAGACTTTTGACTGTGAAGCCGTAGAATTACTTATGTCTAAATTATCTATGTTACGTACTAGGGGGTTAGGGTATAGATTAATAAAATCATATATAACAAATAGAAAAATGTTGGTGAAGTAAAAAATAAATAATGGTGAATATCTACCCCAAATACAAAATATAATCTATGGTGTAAGGCAAGAATCCATTCTTGGACCAATATTTTTTATATTATATATGCATAACATCAGCAACAAAATACAAACTGCTAACATCACGTAGTTTGTAGATGATACTACAATTACCATAAGGGACTCAAATTTTGATGATTTGGAAAGGAATGCAAAGACAGTTTTAAGATCAGTTTTTGAATATTTCAATGTAATAAACTTTAGTGTGAATCCTGCAAAGTGTGAGGTAATCAGCATTGGCTTTTAGAATCCTTGTAAACAACTGAAGTTAAATATAGGGAATATAGTAATAAAAAATACTGATGATGGTAAATTATTAGATTATACATTGACAGGGCATATACTTATAATACTCATGTTGAAAAATTAGCGACAAAACTTAATCAAGGTCTATTTGTTCTGAGATACTTGAGCAAGCATGTTCCTCCACAAATATTCAGGAACATTTACTTTGCCCTTATCCATTTTATCATTGAGTATGAAATTGAAATATGTGATATTACTTCTAAACTAAATTAAAACACAATATTTGTCTTGCAAAAAAGGGTTGTGCAACATTTGAGTATTTTAAAACAAACTGAATCTTGTAGAAATATGTTTAGGTAACTAAAAATACTTACTCTACCCTGTTTGTATATATACAAAGTAGGTTTGCATTTAGTGAAGTATAAGTTTCCCATGAATACAAACTCTAGTGTCCAACTACAATACTAGAAGTAAAGATGGCCTCATACTTCCCAGACATACATTACAGCTGTATGAGAAAATGCCTAGATACATTGAAGTAAAATTATATAATAAACTTCCTGATAATATTAAAAATTGCAATGGATACAATAAATTCATGAAGAGCTTGTTTCATTTCCTTATAGACAATACTAGAAGTAAAGATGGCCTCATACTTCCCAGACATACATTACAGCTGTATGAGAAAATGCCTAGATACATTGAAGTAAAATTATATAATAAACTTCCTGATAATATTAAAAATTGCAATGGATACAATAAATTCATGAAGAGCTTGTTTTATTTCCTTATAGACAAGGTTTACTGTGATATTCAAGAATATGTACATTATAATTAAATATTATGTTACACACTATTTATGTATTATATTACTGTATAATGTTTGTACATATGTGTGGGGAAATTAGGTAGTTTATAGGTTGTCATGTTTATTCTAAATTTTATTTTATACATTCACATAATTTAATTGTATACAACACCATTTTGTTGAAATAAATTAAATTAATTAAAATGAAATTCCTGATATTCATTCATTGGTTACGTTCATGCTGGGCATAGAAATTAATCTGGTCATAGTGATACCATGCAACATAATGGCTATGCAATGAAAATTTTCTCTTTCAAAATGTTGTCATCTGTTTTATTCTTATCTGTAATATATACTTACACAAGATACATAAGAAGTGCTTCCTAATATTTTAACCATTATATTATATCTTTCATTTAAAAATTGATTTTTTTATTTCCACATTCTGCATAATTATCAATATAACACATACTATTGAGTAGATTCTTTAGATAAATTTGGGTACTTTACATATCACTTTTTGAGAGTGTCACTCATTTATATATTTCTCAGGCTCAGTATGTGTTGTTATATAGACTGATTCTAATGATTCTTAGAAACCAAAGGTGGTTTTTCTAATACAATGGAAACTCTGGTAGCTCTCCAGCAAGTAATAAATTTATTTATTGATGACAGTACTTGGATATTTAATGTTGAGTGTATATTAATTTAATTTATTTTAGGTGCTCTTTAACATCTCAGGCCATCAGAGTTTGAATGTATATTTGCCAATAATACCTCTAAAATGTAATATTTAGATTTGTGAGTGAGAAGTTTGAATCCTACCAGGATTGTCCTCATTTCATTCCATGTATCATCACTGTTCAGTATCATTGTTGCCTCAGTGGCAAAAAAGGACATCAAACACTATTTTAAAAAAGTGGTTTCTCTGGGTGGGAATTTAGAGAGTAATTCACAGTTCACAGAAAAAGGGTATAATATTCATACCATTTTGAAAATTAATATTAGTTGTCCTGCAGAAAACAGCCACTGACATAGATGGCTGAGGTTTTTAAGACATAGACTCATAAGTGAGAGTTCTGGAACCTTCCCACTAGAATCCGCCCTGATTAGGTATATTCCTGGTTTTCCTCAGTCCTCATAAATGGCAAATGGGAAGTAAAAGTGTGTTCCACAGTTTAAACTGAGGCCTGGAACAGTTACTTCCTTTGGAAAAAACTCCCTTTCCATTTTCTCATTTAATTTCATTTATTGTCATTGTCTACCATCCCATGATTCCTCCATAGTAAAAATGGCCATTAAGCACCATTCAAAAAAGAAAAAGAAAATAGCCAATGAAGAAATTATGTTAGAATGGAGAATGAATGAATGTAAGATAAATGGTACTGGTATGGAGATTGCAACAATCATTAGGTGGACTTATTTTAAAGTAGTGTGTGAAACATTAAGAAAATAATATTAAAATAAATTAATGAATTAGAAGAAATATGGAGTAGTTGGGAAAAACTGGAATGAGGGATGTATGTCTATGTAGTACAAATAATAGCATTACATTTTGGAGGATTAGTTGGAGAAGAATGGGAGACAAATTTTAAATTGAATGTCATTGTACTAATGGTAAAGAATTGATAATGGAGAAATGATTAAAGGTGAAAGTTTTAACATTTAAAATAATTTTTTTAAATTCAGTTCCAGAGTAGGAATTTAATAGAGTTTATACTGAAAGTAAAGAAAAAATGTATGTGGTAGTTGTATAGTTGTGCACAATAAGCTGAATATTGGCAGAAAAACAATTTATATTTATATTTCTACTGCTTTTTTGTTCATTCTTAGTGGTATACTTAGTTCTGTTTGCTAATAGGTTATTATATATTTGTATGGTAGTATTAAAACCAAGGCATATAATTGTATATAATTTAGCACAAATAGATAAATGAAAATAATCAATACCTGTAGAATAAACAATTTAGAATTGTTAAATTTTTATGCTACAGTAGTGAGGATAATATTTTTATTGAATGAAAAATAATTCACTTAACAGCAGAATGAGATTTGCTGAACTGCAACAGTAATCAGAGACTTCTATGGTCCTGTGAACTTTAGCTCCCTCTTTTTGTTATAAAGCTACAATAAAAAGTAATTTGTGGGTACTGCAAGCTAGTTCTCATTGGATAAAGTGCTTCTAGTAGAAATTGCAGCAATAAGCTACATTTATGGTAATGAAATAAAATCTAAGTATTCTTTTACGAATTATCTGAACTTGTATAATAATATTTCATTTTCTTAATGGATCTCAATTTTTTTTCTACAGAGATGTAAGTGCAGTAGAGACACTGCCAGTGTCTATACTAGCATTTGGAGAGGGATGGCACAACTATCATCATGTTTTTCCTTGGGATTATAAAGCAGCTGAGCTTGGCAACTATCGAACTAACTTGACAACTGGTTTCATCGATTTCTTTGCTCATATAGGTTGGGCATATGATCTCAAAACTGTATCACTAGAGATGGTGAATAAACGCTCATCTCGCACAGGGGATGGATCTCGTAAGCTGAAATCTCAAGATACAAATAATCATAATGACCTTCATTATGACAACAGTCTATGGGGTTGGGGAGATCAGGACATGCCTGAGGAAGATATGAAGGCTGTGAAAATTTATAACAAATGTGTGAAGGATTGAAACAGTTAATTAGAATCTTTATACACAAACCATGTTTTAGAGATAAATGAATGAAGAACTGTAATATATTTCAATATTAAGTAGGCCGATAAGAGGATGCTGCAAATTTCCCATATTTGTTTTTCATTTCATAATATATTTCATCAGCACCTGAAAAGCACCAAAATGAAAACTGAAAATTAACTCGCTTCTGTCAATAGCAGCTATCCAAAGCACTACTGTGTCTTTTTACTTGAGGAATATTTGTTATTTTTTGCATTGTACCAATTTTGATTCTACAAATGAATAATGCCATATATGTGGTTTGTTATATAAGATTGTTATATAAGAACAGATTAAATAATTAACTAAATTTTACTGGAGAGAGAATGAGATTAGGATAAGAATTGTGCTCTTTTGAAAAGACATAAAAAATCAAAGCTTGGAAATCTTACTTTGATCCCAATTCTTGCCACTAATTACATGTGATCTCAGCAATTCTTATTTGGTTCAGTTATCATTATAATTTAAATTTGATTTTTTTTTTCCCCCTGAGAACTATGTTTATGCTATTTGGAATCAGAGGGGGGAGAATTGTAGTTGTGGCTAGACAGAGCATGGTAATTCAGATAATTGAGCAAAGACACAGTAAGCTGATGATCTGTGGTTCAAGTCCTAGTCATGAACTCAAAAGTTTCCTAACTGACTCTTATTCCCAGTCATTAATAATTATTTTTTATTTCTTGATAAAATGTTATAGGTGTTATTATTTATACTTCATATTATTAAGAAGATCTATTTTAGTTACTTATTGGGATACACAGACAGCAAAGTATCAATCAGTGTTTTTTCTCTGTGGTGTTGAATGAAACAAAATAGGTATAACCAAAATAATGACCAAAGCAAAGGAATTATGCACAATTACACATATTGTTGGTGGAAATAATGTAGAAATTTAATTATACCTGCAGCTGGATTTGACTTTCCTGTTACTAATAATTGTTATTTATTTCAAGTATAATAAAATAAAATGCAAAAATTAGCATTAATTTCATAAAGGCATGTTCTTCTTATTTTCCTAAATTAATTATACAGCAATGGAATATTCAAATGCAGTACAGAAAAGTAAAGCATATGGAATATTCAGAATATGTGCAATGAAATACAGTAAATCTAATATATTTAGCATTATGTATAAAAAACTATTAGAGCATAAGAGGCAAATGACTTCATCAACTAGAATTAAAAAGCATCAACAATATAAACAATTATTCAGTATAAAGTAAATACTTCAGTTAATTTATAATTATAGATCCACTGTGGAAGTTCCAAAATATTATATTTATATAACTATTCAGTAAACATTAAATTGATGGATGCACTGGGGGAAATAAACATGACACCAGCTGACAAAATGTAATGCATTTTCACAGCATATAGCTACAAATTCTGAATCATAGAAAAAATGTTAAAAGGTGTTGTTCTTATCCCCAATATTTTTTTTTTTTTTTTTCATATTAAAATTAAAATTTCATATTAATATGAATTGCATCTGAAACTCATCAATCTGTGGCAAGAGTTTTCCAAAATGTTTTAAGTGAGTTAAGATTTTGTTTTATGCACTTTATTTTAATGTTTCCTAGAAAAAAATCACACAGAGTCAAATCTAGTAACAGAGGAGGTAATGATTCTAAGCCATTCTCTGATATTCTTAATATTTACAAAATACCATGTATTATGTGGGCTATGGTGGAATTTTTCTGAAAAAATGAATATGATCTTTTTTTCATGTAAGCGTTTGCAAAAATGGATTCATTGTTTGATTTCAATAAAATATGTAACATTTAATTATCTTTTGGACATTTATTATGCACCAAACATCAACCCTTTCATAAAATTTGTTATCTTAGCTAGAATGGCATGGGTTTCACCATTTTTGGCAAGATTTAAGACTAGTTGCTCTGATTGATGGCAAATAAAGCATACTCAGCTAGCACTGGAAGAGCTGCAGGGCATAAATGTACAATTACTGTTTATAGAACATTTATGTAGGTACTGAACAATATTTGATTTCATTCTCTGAATTGGAATTAGATACGAATTTGTGGCTAAAGGCAAGGATGTTTAAAGAGATACTATCTAAATATAACCTAAACTGATCTATTAAGGCAACAAATATCTTGTATCTGTATAATGCAAATTGGTGATTTACAAGATAACTGTCATTCTGCAAGAAATGAAGAATGTATCCCTTGCATTTCTATGCTATTTCCGTCTATCGCATTAAAATGATGATGTTTCAAGGAAGCAAATTAATGGAACATGATATAGCACTGACTTTTAAAACAAGTTCTTATTAATATTGCAACAAAATGTCTGCTTTATGAAGACCAACTTATTAAGAAACTATTAGCTATAAATGTAATTTGGCTTCAGAAAAATTTGAAATCAGCTTATTTCCTTTCCTTTCCTTTTCTTTTCTTTTTTTATTTTTTGGTAATTTATCTTGAAAGTGTTTCTGTTAATGCTTATTTTCATTGTACTTCTCAATTTTTTTATTAAAAATCCTTAAGGCTTGCCAACAGTGACACAGGCCATTATATGGAAAAATCTAGAATTAGATGGACTCTAATATGTACCATAAATACAAAAACTGGTTGAATGGATTAATTAGAACTAAGATCCAATAATAAGAGGTAGTTATCAAAAGAAACTCAGAGAGATTTTTTAAGTACATGATCAAGTATAGCAGATAAGAATAACATAGAAAGGTAATGGATACATTGAAGAAATGCTATGAAAGAAGCAGCAAATTAAAAAACAAAAGAAATAAAATTAAAATGGTTTGTTCCATTATATTTGGTGGAAATGGTAGCAGCAATGCGATGGTGGTGGTGGTGGTGGTGGTGAATGTATTATTGTTGTTGTTGTTTTGTCGTCGTCGTCATCATCATCATCATCATCATCATCATCATTATTATTCATATGGCATGTGACTGTATAAATTGTAAAAAACTGTTTGAAATATTGAAATATTTTCTAATCCCAAATAAGTTGATAAAACTAATACAGGCCATAATGGATAATATAATCACCCATGTGAAAATTAGGAACAATTTAACTGGAAGTATTATTATAAAATGGGTTCAAAAAAGTTAATGGTTTAGCACCAGTGTTATTTAATTTAACATTTAACACTGTAATACATTATAATTCCAATAAATGTTGATATTAGCTTCATAATATAATACTGATTAACACAATTAATGGCATATGTCAATGATATTAACATTAAAGGAAGGGCAAAAATGCTGCTATGAAATTGTACAATGAGGTGAAGGTGGAATACAGACAAATTGGTCTTAATATTAATTCACAAAAAAACTAAATGAATGATACAAAGTAGGAAAAATAAGAGAACTAATGAAAAGTGTCAACAGTAAGGGATAAGATAGAAGTGGTGAACCATTCTAAATACTGGGGTGCAATTGTTAAAACAATGATGAAAGCAAAGAAATGCTAGAAATAAGACTGCAAATGAGACATATTACTCATTACATAATCTTTTCAAAAATAAAAAAAATTCAAAGAGTAAGATTATATTATAAAACATAATTAAACCTAAGTAGTTTTTTGTATTGGGGATTTTCACAGTGAAATATATTATAATATGACAAATTATTGTTCAAAATCACTGAAATTTCACTAATTTTGTACCACTTGGACATGTTTCAAAGGCAATTGCCTCCATCTTCAGCTTGGTCACACTGGCCGCTTCCCAATGTGGTATTAAGATGTTGCTCTGTGGCTTTAACAAACTTATTGATGAGGTAGCTGTAGTTTGGGATATCAAAGTTAACCAAAAATTCTTTGTTTTTGTTTATAAATATATTTTCCCATACTGTTAATTCCATGGGTTTTTGAAGAGCTTGAAATAGTTTTGGTTCCTTTTGGAATTCGTGGAAATTCGGCACAAGGAATAGATTGGAAGTTGGGATAAGGAGTAATGCATCACAACTGTTGGGAATAATTATGTAGAGAAGAAAAGCCATAAACAGGGATGAATGGAGGCAAAAACTAAGGCCCACAGTCGGTTGTAATGTCTAGATTAGATTGGATCAGGGAAGTAAGTACAAATTATCACAAGAATGAACAGAGAGTCGTTTAGAGAGGAACATAGTGTTTAGTATGCACTTTTTATTTACACAATATAAGATTACAAAATTTGGCTACTGCATTCACTTGCTGTAAAATCTCAGTTTAGCATGTCATGGTACAAGTCCTATGATTACAGCCTTCCCAAATCGGCCAAGTTTTTGGAAACCAATCTCTTATTGCTGGAACAAAGAAAATATGTAACATTAATAAGTGCTGCAAAGGTTTTTAATTAGGGAAGAGGTACTTCTGTTTCATACCTTTCCTATAATTTAAATTTAAGGACTGATTACTACTTGTAACATATATTGTTACCACACATTCCTTCACTTTAGCTGAAACCTTAACAGGTTCATTATAATTTACATGTTAAGTGAAACTGATTAAAGTAAGTTATGATATCTGCTGTTTCAACAAGAAGCAGCGACCTCAAAGTGGTAAAAACACACAATAAAATACCTGAAATATAATGACTGTATTTTTCATTATATAAAAGAAACTTCTTAAGTATAGTTAGCTCAAAACTGTTCTATACTGATCATCATATATTTTTCCTAATTATGATAAATAAGGACTGCAGATGGCGAAGTATTGTTATTCTTTTAAGTATTAACTTCTATAAGTATAAATACTATATTTGAGCAGATTAAAGCATTCACTTTCTTTCATTGTCAAGCAGCTCATATCATGAAATAGGTAGTGCTTCAGTTTTTTTTTTTTTTTGAGTAGTGTTTAACGCCCGTTTTTACTACAGAGGCACCACAGGCGGTGGACACTGATGATACATGAGATGAAATGATATATTGGGAAAGGATTTTTTTTTTTAAAGGAAGGAAGCGTTCCAGGCCTAAGTTTAGGTACCTCCCCGGCATTTGCCAGTTATGAAGACTGAGGAAAACCTGGAAAAAACCCCAGTCAGGGAGGACGGTCCTGGCGGGATTCGAACCGCAGACCTCCGGCTCACGAGTCCATGCCTTAACGACCTCGGCCACCCGTGGCGGTCAGTGCTTCAGTTTGAAATGCATAGAAGCCAGAATAAATTTTCTAAGTGAGTAGTTTTTCCTAACTTTGGATATACTTTAGGGGGTAACCCAAATAAAGTAAATGTCAATCTAATCCTATCCTAGAACAAGACAAAAAAATAGCATAAGTTGCGATTAATTGTGGACTGAAGCTATTAGCAGTCTTGCTGTCCAATATTTGGTCTTTAGAGATTTTTGCCAGTTCTATTTGCTTCACTTGTTTAAACCCTTCATTTTAATTTCATTTATTTATTCACTAGTTATGTTCAGTTTGTACATTTGCTTATGTCAGTTTATTACATTTTGAATATGCACAATTATAAATTCATTATACAGGATGTTATTGAACTACACTCAACTAATTTTGGAGATGGTAGAGTGGTTATATACAAACAATTTGAGGTATGGTTCCATGAGTAATTCAATAGTTTTTACCTCTTTGAGCATCATTGTTACTCTTTCTTCATATAGTTTCTTAAAACTATCACATTTAGTGAATGTATCTGTATGAGGCAATTTTAATTATAAGTGAAACTTAATATCCGTAGAGTTCTGAAATGTCCAGATATATCTTGTTTGGATAATGAGTATGACCATTATGACTGAAATACTTTAAAATCCTCTTCCAAAAATTAAAAACCTCTTGAACAGCATCTTCTTTGCATGCAGGTTGTGATTTCTACCTGTAACACTAGAATCACGAATATTGTTGCTGCTAATGATGTTCAAATTCATGTTACATTTTCTGAACCCTAAGAAGTACTAAATGACTTACTCAATCAGGTTTGGTGCTAACAGTCATGAGGGCCAGTTGTGTTTTGAGCCTCAATAGCAAGTGGGGCAGAATTGGTGCTTTGAATCACTTATTGCTTAGTATTTTTCATAGCGATTGTTGTTTATATGACAAATTTGTTGTGTGGTAAAGAAATATGAATAAGTCCATTAGGAAGAACACTTTGAAAGCTGTATTTGGAAAAGATAGCTCATAACCCACAGTGCCTGAAATACATCACTGGATGAATTCAGAACTAAAGCTACCAGCAGATAAATTACTGCTATTGCAATTTGTTAGTAAGAAAAATGCAATTTATAATAAATTGAATGATGTGGTTAAATCTGAATCTTGACTCTGGCAATATGATGGTCAGAAATCCCATGTGCCATTTATTTTGTCAAATGGTGGTGAAATTATGGTTACTGTGCAACCGGCGGAAATCGATGTCATATAGGTATATGTATTTAACTTAGCCCCAGAATTTCCAAATGATACAGTTGGATCAGTATTTCAGTACTATGGTATGATCCAAATGTTTGAACGAGGGTTGTGATCTACACTATACAAATATATGATAGAAAATGGAATTAGGTGCGCCTGGATGGTAATACGGAAAGCAATGCAAAGAGATTTGAAATTCATGAGATGCGAGGGCTTATACCATACCCTGGACAAGAACCTACCTGCTATTATTGCAAGCAATCTAAGCATATTCGATCACAATATTCGAAGTTGAACGTAATTATTGCCGGTTACTATAAAAATTCGTAAACCATTACAGTTAAGACTGATTAAAACATTGTAATGGACACTTCTTCGCGAGTCACGGCGTCGAACAGGACGGTGCAGTGATGGATGCGGGAGGTCAGCAGAAGTTTGTAGTTGCTCATGCAGCATCCATTCAAACACGAACACCTAGTACCAACCCCCTTCCTGGACATTTTGCAGTTCTTAGGTACGGTATGGGAAAACATTACAGGTCACATCTGACACAGACTCCGCGGAACTAACGGATGTAATAGAGCAAGAATATGAATTGCAAGCTGTATGAAAGAAACATAGAGGTAACTTGCCTTGCGTTTCGGCGGAGGTGGATAACGTTATGCTTCGGATGCTGCGACGTCGCAAGGTGCGACGGATGGTTTTTTTCCATACACTGCGAGAGGAAGAGTTTGGCACAAACCATGCACAAGCCCACCACTCTGTGGATTAGATTAGATATTGGCGGATGAACGGAGTTTTAGCATTCTCGAGCACGCCAGTCCAGAAAGCATGTTGTGACATCCCTTTGGGAGGACGCCTTCATTGTTTTCCAAAATCTGTTCCAACTACAAGTTGCAGTATTTTGGTTCCAATGTTGGCGTCCTTTCCCAGATCTTCCCTGATTATGGGGAGAACAAGCTTATTTCTTTCCAGGATTGAACACTCAAACAGAATATGCGAGGAAGATTTCTCGTCCTGTTTGCACATTCTGCAAGTGCGTTCATGTTTAAAGAGATCCACTTTTCGTAGATGTTTCCTGAAGTGAGCATATTCGGTGATTAACGACATTACTTTCTTATTCCTCTTCTGTCCAATTGGAGAAGGGGTGTGGACAGATTATTGCTAAGACCTAGGATTTTGCTAGCTTGGATTTGTCCAGGATAAGTTTGCCACCTTAGTTGATGTTTATCCCCAATCCATGATTTACCGCGGTATTAGCAGTATGGTTACTGATTCCTGCCACTGGTTCCGGGCCAAAAAGGTGTATTAGCACCACTTTTTGCCAATTGAGCTGCCATCTCATTCCCATAAATGCTCTGATGCCCTGGCACCAAACACAGTTCAAGCCTCTTGCGGGATGCCAGGGCAGACAGGGCATTTTGACACTCCCATACCAGGTTAAATCTCACCTGGTCAGAAAAATGGTTCTTTTAAAGCACTTTTGGCTATTTGAGAGAATGGAATTCGTTTTTGGTAATAACCGTTCTCCGTTGCTCTATAATCACAGTCCAGGAAAACAAATACTTCCACCTGAAAGACTGTACAATATTTACCAAGGCTTATACTGAAGTAAGTCCTTGGAGATCGGCCATATATACCTGCACCCGATTGTATACCTTTGGGAGATCCATGTAAGTTAGTCATCTTCTATTGTATGTGTAGTTCTTTCCATCTATTCTTCTGGAAATCCGAGTGTTACCCTAAATTGAGAAAAATCACAGTATTGAGTATTCATTAGGTTTGACCTCATCTTCAGTTCTGGAAGGTCCAGGAGATTTAGGATGGAAGTATGCCCGGGTGCAGTGAAACTACTTCTCCAATTTCCTATGTGTACCAAGCGATGTGCTATGAGCCTAGCCTCCGTTTGTAAATAGGTGTACATGGGAGGGAGGCCAAGCAGAGTCTCCAGTGCTATGGTTGGCGTGCTTCTGAAGGCCACTGTAACACGTAGACATGCGAATCTCTGTAGCTTGGTATACTTACCTGTTAGTGTGCTTTTTAAAAGTTTGCACCACCAGACAATGGCGCCATAAGATATCTGGAAACTGACTATAGCGACATATAGCCAATGACTAATGTGTGGCTTAAAGCCTCAGGTGGATCTAACGTGCGTCTGGTGGTTAGGAGAGATCATCTGATTCTACAGAGAATATTATTAATATGACTGTTCCAGGTCAGTTTCTTATCCAGTTCGAAACCTAGATATTTGACAGATTCAATTTATTCCAGGGTTGAACTTTGAAGCTTTAGATTGCCTAAGCCTTTGAGAATCCTCCTGTTAGTGAATGGAAAGACTACTGTTTTGCTACGGTTTATGGACAGACCCTCCTGCATACACCAAATGTGAATTTTTCCCGGTCCATTGTTCATCATGTTTGAGAATGTATTGAAAAATTTCCCCAAAAGTATCAGTACTATATTATTTGCATAGCCTTGTATGTAATACCCTTCTCGGGTCATATCTTGGAGTAGACTGTCCATCACGAGACTCTAAAGAAGAGGGAAAAGAACATCCCCCTATGGGCAACTTCCAGTAGCGACAGTTCGTTTCGTTTTCGCAAGAAGACTAGCAATAATATTTTGGCTCCTAACCATGGAGTTTATCCACCTACAGAGGGCATCATTAACTCCACATTTCTGAGTCGCCAGAACCACAGACTCATAAGAGGGGTTGTCAAAACCACCCTCCATGTCTAGCAAAGCCCCTAGGGCTATTTCTTTCCTTGACATGGAGTGCTCCAGTCTGCTAATAAGGCAGTATAGCGCCGTTATGCAAGATTTGGATGACTGATAGGTATGTTAATTTCGATGGGGGAAAGTGTTGTACAACACCCTCCTTCGGATATGTCTTTCAACCTGTCTTTTAGCAGTCTTTAGAAGAAACGATGCAAGACTCATTGGAAAATAGGCTTATGCTTCGATCTAATTATTACGACCGCGGCTAGGAATAAACACAACTCTGGTGGCTCTCCAGATTTGATGAATATTGCTGAAGACTATACTGGCCCGAGAGAGGTTACAGAGAAGGATATTAAGCGAGCCAAATCATTTCTGCAGCAGAGTAGGAAAGATACCGTATCCGCCTGGCTACTTACATGGGCCAAAGTTGTCATTTGCCCATTTGAGACACTTTGAATTGTGACAACTTGGCGTGCACATTCCCAGTCCTTCAGCCATGCTCTTGTTCTAGAACTTTCGCAATGGTCAATGGATTGAAGGTGTTGTCAACAAAGATGCGCCTTTAAGAGCTCTTTGAGTGTTTCTTCAGCCGAGCTCGTAATACCTCCCGTAGGCGTACATATTGTTCCTAAGGGGTTTGTAGGACCAAGAGCCAAGGATCTGTGTAATCTAGCTGTCTCTGACAGGCTGGATATTCCCTGGAAGAAGGCTTAACAAATGACCCTTGGCCTTTCGCATGCCTTTATTATATTCTGTGATACGCGCTCCTGTCACCAGATCTTTTAGCCTTGTTAAAGAATTGCCGCATCCTGCCTTTCTTGTGTTCAAGGTCTTTAGCCCACCATTAAACCTTCTTGGATACCATCCGTGATTGTATAGGGCAGTTGTTGTGATAGCAATCAAACAAACTCTTGGATGAGATAGGCGACCTTGTAGATATCATTGAATGGTCTAATCCTGTCAATCTGCCCAATCCTACCTGAGAGATCCTGCTTGTAGGCCTTCCACCAGGTTCTCCTGGGATTCCTGTAAAGATTGACATTTTTTTTTCTACATTGACTTTAAATTATATATAACTGTGGTTCGCCTAAGACAGTAATGAGTGGAAAAGTCCTCTCTGCTAAAAATAATGTCAATAACTTCCTGCCTTATACGGTTGGCAAAGGTACACTTGTTACCGACATTAAGTATATATAAATTACTAGGGTGCAGGAAATGTAAAATGTACTCACCCCTTTTGTTGATATCCTTGCTGCTTCCGATTTTATGATGATAGTTGGCGTTACACCCAATGTTGGTTTGGTCCCTTCTTAGTGTGCAATATGCGACAAAATGTTCTAATTCCCCGGTAGTTCGATTACCATCGTCGAAGGGGAGATAGACAGAGCTCAGCAGTAGACCCTTCCTTTATCCCCCTATGTTGTAGTCAATTTTCAGTGTGGTGACATCACCAGAACAAAATTCTAAAAGAGGTAGGCATTAAATTCCATTGCAAACAAGGATACAACTTCTAGGTCGATTTCCCTTGCTCCAATGTTTCAACTTAATTGATATTCTCCTAGTCCTGTAATTCGACCCCTGTTAATCCAGGGTTCTTGAATCAGGGCTAGGTCTATTCCGTCTCCATCGAATATTCTGCAGAAAACAGCGGAGGCCATCTTCTTAAGTTGGAGGTTGATGTGGAAGATCTTTAGGGCCATCCTTAGCTGGAGTCCCGTTGTAACTCTACCTGAGCCCCAAAGTTCTTTGGTTCAGATCCACTCGGAAAAGTTGATACCCTCCATATATGCGGTTTGCTCCAAAAGAGCTTCCTCATTTAGGGATGGAATTGAAACAGTTGAGGGCTCACAAATATGGTCCTCAGGAGTGAATTATTGATTATCTGAGTGGTTTCCATTCAGGTCCCAAGAGAAGCTAGGGAAAATGGTCTGCCCAGGCAGAGTTCGCACACTTGAGTAAGGCTAGATACTCGGGAAGATCTCCTGGTATTCCGGAGGCTCCGTAGGATGCATATCTTCCATGTGCCATAGTCCTCCGCACGGGTCTCATTATACCTTGAAATTGGATAAAAAAAATGAATGATGAGTGAAAATGAAGT
Organism: Metallyticus violacea; assembly: GCA_030762175.1. Lineage (NCBI taxonomy): Eukaryota > Metazoa > Arthropoda > Insecta > Mantodea > Metallyticidae > Metallyticus > Metallyticus violacea. Next base: position 125,734,716 of record CM060846.1, on the reverse strand, counting down.
TAGATGAAAAATAAATGGGTGAAATAATGAAGTGATGAAGATGAGTTGCTTCTTAGTCTGGCTTCTCCTCATAGCATGCCCGGTATGGTTGGCCATGCTGGTAGCAAGCTACCGCTGGTGTAGTCTCACCTCTTCATAGAGGCTCAAGAGCCCCGCCACCAGGGACAAGGTTCTGCAACTCCTAGGCGAGGACCATTCTGTAACAACGATGACCAAAGGAAGGCGTGTCTCTTTCTTTTCCCGGCCAGTTTGACGATTCTGTAACCACTGCAGAGAAATTGGGAAACAACGTTCTCTCCTTCTTAGAAGAGAAGACAGTAAAATTGAGTGCCTCTTTGACTAGCACTTGGTGGATTATATCTTCATTCGCACTAATTAACTATACCATATTAATTTTTATTTCATTTCTTGTCCTTTACTCTTCTCATTGCAAGTTTAAATTTCAATGGCAGTTACTCTCCATTAAAATTGCAAATGCTTAGTTCTTTCTTACAATTAATACCATCGACATATTCTTCCCCACGTTCTTAAATTATAGTGTTTATACTGTCCTTGGTGTAGAACTTACGGGTAATGCAATTTTAACCTTCCTGCAGGCGCGCCTAGTTCCTCACACGGGTAGTGGCGGGTTGTAAAGTTTACAACAAGATATTTTTAAGTAATAACAAGACAGTTCTGTCGAAGTTGGATAATACATTGAAAAACAGTTTTAATGCATTGTTGTAGGATGCTATAGTAAATATATATACCTGAATTCTTGATGGCACCAATTTTTTTCATTATTCTGTGAAGTGCTCACTTTCATCACAAATTTCACGAACAATTTTTGTGTGTGTGTCCTTTTTGCAAGCAAAGTTTTTGCATCTGTCACATTTAACTGAATTGGATGAATTTCTTTGACGTCCACATAAGATGCACGTCCCTCGTTTTTTCGTCGGAGGTTCACGGATCTGATCTTCAGAAGCTGGTGATTCAGCAGAGAACAGTGAAAGAAATATTGTGAGATCGGCTGGCAAGGGCTTGAGGTTTTCCTCTAGATATAAACTGTTCTTTCATAAGATCTTCTGCTAGGTGCTTGAGATAAATACGTCTTCTTGAAGCTGCTTTCGGTTTCATGAAGGAAAACAATGTTTATGAATTTATGCTTGCCATGTTCAAAAACGTGAACAAAAATATAGCCAGAGGCCATTTTCTTGTAATCCTTGAAACAGAATAAGAGACATACTTTTTATCGACAAAATAACTCCACCTTTTGTCATATTGTAATTAACGATGATTTCAGGTTTGTTTCTTCCTTCATCAGTTAGTTATGTCGTGCATTGCAGACAAGGATGACAGCTTGGTTTACTAGGCACTTATACAGAGGGTGCCAAAAAATGTATACACACATTCACAGTAGATAGCTATTTAATATATTTCAAAGTTGGACCGAAAAAGTGTGTAGTATGATGTTCTGTAAAATATATGACTCACATATATTATTATAGCGTTGCTACGTAATAGGTAAATAAAAAATGAACAAATGAAGTCAAGATTGTCGTATGTTGTTCTGTAAGCAGATGTTACTCACATTACGTTATACTAGCGTTGCTGCAACAAAATGGAGCCAAGATTATCGTTTGAACAGCGAAAAGCAATTTTGAAATGGTATTGGAAAACCTAGATTGTTGTTGAAGCTCAAAGACAATGGAGACGTGTGTACAGAACAGAACCGCCGATGGACTTCTACCTATGGAAACTCTTAAGCATGTTGTATACCGCAGAAACCCAGCTACTTTGGCAGCACTTCGGAAAGAAATTGAAACGGCATGTGCTGCATTCACTGAGGACACTTTCGCAAACGTTGTTCAATCAGTTATTCAACGTACTCAGAAGTGCATCGACGCCGAGGGCGGGCATTTTGGGCAACTGTTGTAACTGTGAAAGTCTAAGATGATTAGTGCTGATCATTTCTGTTTGTGTGAATTCAGTTTTGTTATGTTAACAAAGTTTTTTCTTTGCTTCAAATGTGTATACTTTTTGGCACCCTCTGTATTATTATTAGTGTGCAGCGTCAGTGAAGTCTCAGCAGTAAGAACTAACGTAAACACTATTTTAAAAAGTCGATGATTGTAACAGGTGCTTTATACTTTATCTGTAGTACATTTAAAATCTGTTGAAATGAACACATTAGAATTATTTCCAACAGTATCATTACATACACTCATTAATATGCTATGGTCATCATAGCGTAGGTGAGCAGAAGGTTTTGGATGTTTTTTATAACCTATTCCATCGGTGAGCCAAGTTTTACTAGGTTTAGAGCTCAAACTCAACGCCGAGGTTTGCAGGGATCTGCTATCTTATTCTCTATTCCGGCTATCTACTAATAAAATCACTGCTTAAGTGAAGCATATTATACTTAATAATAGTTTTTTTTTTTTTTTTTTTTTTTTTTTTTTTTTTTTTTTCTTATTCACAACTGTAGTGAAGCAAAGTGTTAAAAACAGGTTACAGGAAACCAAAAATGACTTCTTCCTAACCAAGCAGAAGAAAGAGATCGTCACTTTGGGACTCAGAAACAGTGAGACAGTGCAGGTAAGAAACGAGGAAAACAGCAGTGGAAGTAGCTAAGAAAATAATAAATGCATCAACGTGAAGGTTTCAACATGATCTACTATGACACCTGCCCATGTTCTGTTCTTCAGAAACCGGTGCGATAGTCAAACATTCTTGTTCTTTCCAATCTTCTACATAAAGACATTAAAATTGTTTACATTATAGAAGAAACATTAAGAAAGGAAGGTATCCAGCGACAGTGGTGCAGTGCAGGTAAGAAACGAATAAATTAGTAGTGGAAGCAGTCAAGATGATGATAAATACATCACGTGAGAACTTTAACATGCTCTACTAAGACATGAACCTACTTACAACTTTCTTTAGGAACCAGTGCGTTGATAGAACACCCCTGTTCTTTCTAACCCCCATGAATATCGAACCTCAACAGAAATAAAGATTTTAGAATGCCAAATGTATAAAAACTATAAATTAACTAATTGTGAAAATGAAGATATATAAAAAGTATTTTGATTGAAATACAAGCGAAGTGTAAAAATTTATTGTCTGCAGGTGTAATTATACATTATAGTTAAAATAGTTTTTGTACTTGTTTCCAATACCGATTTATTTTTTGAAGTTTAAATTTTGTTTAGTTGTAGTATTGGTACTGCAGTTTATAAATATGTAGAATTTAAATTGTATTGATAAACGTAAAAAGGGAATAAATAAAAACTAGTCTTGAGTAATAAGTCCTGATATAGAATTAAGTTATCAGGAAATATGCATTGCAGAGTAAAAATAAAAACAAAAAAAAAATCGATCCCATTCTTTTAAATCGAATCTGTGCCTCAGCTACAGATTTTCCTGAAAAGTTATGCATCTGCCTGAGCTTACGCTTGTTTTCCAGAGTTGCCAACTCAACCGCCATATAATTTTACGATGTACCAACATGTTTTCAAGTATATTTTTCCCCCCGTGGTGGCTCCATTCACATGATCTTTGGCGGTTTTATCCTGTTATTTTTAATTTTACCGTATGAACTAAGGCTCTATGTGGCTCAATGTTTACAATAATGTGAATGTGTACTGTTAGAATTTAGTATGAATGTTTAAATGAATCAATATGAACTTTTCAGTTTTTACTGAGAAGTGTATAGGAAAATAATAAGCTTGTTTGCACGAAGTAGATGTAAATTTTACAATTTATAGTTATGAAAAGAAGGTGAGCGGATGCCGACAGGCTGTAGCAAGCCACAGTAAATGACTGGATCATTCGGTTTCTAGGATGTATCCGATATTAGATTTAGGTGAATGTGTGTATATGAATTGATCTCTAATTGCGTTTTTTCGATTGTTTATTTGCGCTTATATTTACGGTTAGTGTGCGAGCGGAGGTGGTCAGGCCATAGCAAGCTGCAGTAAATGACTAGGTCCTCTGGCTTCTAGAATTTACCTAAGGTTAGATTCAGGGTAGTGCGTGTATATGAATTTATTACTATTCGTATTTATTAGATTTTTGTATTTGTTGCGCTTATAATTGGGAATAGGAGGCGAGTGAAGCCGCTATGCCCTAGCGAGTCGCAGTAAACCATAGGTCCTTCGGTTTTTAGAATTTACCCAAGGTTAGGTTTAGGTTAGTGTGTGTGCGTGTGCGTGTGCGTGTGTGTGTGAATTGATTACTAATTGCTTTTTTCGATTGTTGCATTTAATTATTTTAAAATAAACGGGCCATTTTTGCATTTTGAGGGAGGATAATGCCATGGTCATCGTTATAATAAAGTCTGCTCCTAGCAGATGCGACGTCACAGCAAGAGGGCTTCCGTAGTAATGTGATATATGCTTCTGCCTTTGTTAGGGGACATTCAAACACATTTAAATGCAATTATAGGAAACTACAATTGTAAAAAGTCATAATAAATTAAGTAATTAACTAGTACTGAACACTAATCCTAAGTATACGAAGTTAAAAATAGTATGTTTCCTAAGAATACATTAATTTACTGTTTGTGGAAACTAAACCTGAAAAAAATATAGCAATTATTGTTGTATATATTTCTATTTACAAATGTTATAAAATGAACCTTTTCATAAATCATGAAACTGTCTTTATGATTAAGTGTTACAGTAAATATATGGCGCCATCAACTCAAATCTTGAAAAAAATTAATGCTTCAAGGTATTTCTGTCTTTCTGCTTAAGCTGTAGAATTCATTTTCAGTTCCCATTTTCCTCTTTCGCATATTTTCTGAGTTAGAACATCATTTCTCAACTATTTTAAGAAACAACTATAACATTTACACAGAAATTACAATACAATTTAATGTCAAACAAACAATTAAGCCCATAAACTCAAATATAATTTTCATCTAAGACCAATAATGTAGCATTTCAGTTATAAATCCAAATTACAATGGAATTAAAAAAATGCCTGCAGTACTTGTTGATCAATATTTTAGTTGTTGTAAAAAGTGATTATTCTAAAAATGACATGCGTGACAAAACACAATGCGTCTTCAATTTTCAACAATGATGAATGCTTTAGTAAACTTCTTTGATTGCTACATTTTAGAAAAACACACTTTCAAATTCTACACTAATTAATATTTTAAATATCTCATGTAATATGATAACCACTTCTTCGACCAAAAAATCTTTCAGCCACTTCAATCCACCCCGATCTATGAGCGACAAACATTTCAACTTAGTTCATTTTTTCTGTTTATATCCATTTTCCTGTCATACATCAGACACCCAAAGCAAGAGTTGCATGGCAATATGTCTTTCATCTTATATATAACAGAACTAGCAATATAAATCAAGTTAAAGTTCTGATTTTCATTTATTTCTAAGCATTCCACTTTGTCTCGCATACTCTCATACAACTTCTAGGCCTGTGTTAAGTATGTCTTCCTATGCCTTTTCACTACAAGTAATTAAGAAATATTTTACAGAAAATTCACAATGGTTGTTGCATGCAATTTAATTAGATTCATTAATTTTAGTTTCGTTTCGGAATGAAGAATTTTTCTCACAGATACATGATAGTTTCCCACACTCATTTGCCCGCACTGGTTAAATCTTCCTTCTAAATGTTCTATTTGAAGCACCCCCAACGCTGCCAAGTGCAAGGACGACAGCCCCTCGCGGGAACGTTCTCCCTTGCGAACAGGCCAAAAGCCAGAAAACAAGTCCGGCAACAGCAGTGACGACTCGCTCACTGATTTCTCATCCGATTCTGAGAAGACTTCCATCTTCTCAGTACACTCCTCATATATGAAGGACGACAGAATATCCGCTCTAGCTTCAGAAGCGGATGATGCTGAGTTTCAAGTGGTAGCCGGAAAACGAAAGCGGCGAACCCGACCTCATTTTGAGGCAGAAGACTCCAGAACAGCTGGAAAGCCAACAACTTCAGCAGCTAGTAGTAGTAATCCTACTTCTAATATTTCTAGACTCCACATCCCACCAATAATCGTGGACTCCTTTCAGAGGGTTACGGGCTTCCTAAAGGAAGTAATGCCGTCCCTGATCGCCGAGTGCAAGATTATTCGGAAGGGAAATACTAACAGATTTCAGGCTAGGTGTGCAGAAGACAACCAGCGCCTGCTAACTAACATGAAAAGGCGAGGAATTTCACATTTTTCCTTTGCCGTCGACAAATTTCGAGACATTCGACGCAAGATCCAAGGGCTGCCAGCGGACACTCCGGTGGGGGATATCGCTGACGACCTCAAACGCCGGGGCATACAACCCAAATTAATCAAACAACTTACAAAGTCCGCCCAAGGTGAAAGCCAACCAGCAAGAGTGCCCATCCCCCTATTCTTGGTGATAGTAGAGCGGGCTGACGACCCTGAGGTGGCGATAGACAAATTTTCGTCATTATGCTACCTCAGTATAAAAGTCGAAACTCCCAGACGCCCCGGCGGACCCGCACAATGCCACCGCTGTTTGGGCTTTAACCACTCGAATGAGTTCTGTTCCCGACCCCCTCGATGCCTTAGATGCGGTGGCCCCCACCCCCGCGAGGCCTGTCAACGAGCCCCCACGGAGATCCCCACCTGTGCTAATTGCAAAGGGGAACACGTGGCGTGTTACGGAGGATGCCCAACAAGGCTAACGATAATGAGCAACACCAACACCAATGGCCGCAGGGTTCCAGGCACCAACTTGGCACCAACCACCCTCTCTACGTCGCCTCCGGCTGCAACACTCCGCCAAAAAGGCGCTACTACCACTGCCATGTCCATCAAGGCCGTCACCTCCAACTCTGCCAGCACCTCCTACGCTGCAAAAGCACAGGAACAGCTCACGGATGGTCGACGAATGACAAGAGTGAACAAACAGGACACAACAGCAAAACAGACAACTGCAACCACACCTCCACCCCCACCTACTCCCAAGCCGCAGGGGCCCCGCCCTCCCAGGAGGACTCCAGCTGCTGAGGGGCCGCGCACTCCCCAGCAGGGGGGAACCCAGGAGACGCGTGCGCCTCCAAGGCCCTCCCCCACCTCTTTCCACTCCCAATAAGGCGAAAGCACCTTGGACTTCATCCAGTGGCTGTGACAATTGTGGCAGACTTACGGCAGGAAGTTACAGGAGCTTCTCGTCCGCTTCCGCCAAGCTCCAGACTCCTCCAGCAAGATGATGATAGTCTTTGAGGCCATCGCCCTTCTTATCGACAGCAACCAGGCGACCCAGAGTGGCGAACGGAACTACGTCCTGTATCTCTTTCCGCTTCGCTTTTTGGAACGCAAATGGTCTTGCCGAGAAGAGGGACGATCTACGTCATTTTGCAGCGCGGTTTGCACTATACGCCATTTTGGTCAGCGAGAGGCATTTCCATCAACACTCCAATCCCGTCTTCCGGGCTACACTTGCCTCCGGACTGACCGAGGTGCCCCTGGTGGCGGCACAGCGATCTACATCCGGAGAAATGTAGTCCACCGCCCTATCCAGATCCCGCAATTACAAGTCATAGAGGCCGCAGCTATATTTGTGGAACTTGGTGGCACGGAGGTACTGATAGTATCTTCATACCACTCCCCATCCAGAGCATTCGTGGTGACTGACTACAAATCCCTCCTCACCCTATACCCCAGTGTCATCCTCGCGGGTGATTTCAATGCCAAATATCCTCGTTGGGATTGCACTCAACGCGCGGATACCAGAGGCAAAGAAATTGTTCGCTTAATCGATCAGGACCCTAAGCTCAGAGTACAGGGTCCCTGTCAACCCACACATCATCCCTATAGTGGAGGACAGCCATCTGTCATCGACTTTACGATTCTCAAACACTTCCCACACCCTCTCACCCTCACATCAATCAACGCATTTCATTCCGATCATAACCCTGTGTTGGCCGAAATCAACACCAGGATTGTCAGTCAAGATGTCGCAGGTCTACACCGCGAGATCGACTGGAAAAGCGTTAAGGAATGCCTCGGCACAATCATTCCTCCCAACCCCAAAATCACAGACATTCATTCCCTAGAGACCGCAGTCTCATCCTTCTCCCTTACAGTCACCAAAGTCACCCACAGTCTCACCATCCAAGCCTCCCCTCCTCTGCATCCAGATGTCATTCCCCTTGAACTTGAGCTCCTCATCCGCCGCTCCTGAGCCGCCCGCAGACTCTATCAGCGGCACCGTACGCCGCATCATCGAGCTCTGTTAAGGACCTTACGCCGCCAAGTTAGCGCCCGCCTTCGTGAGCACAAAAAGCTCGCGGAGGAGGACACTATGGCAAGACAGAACTTAATCGATGGCGACGTGTGGAGGATTGCTAAGAACCTCCGTGGCCAAAGAGACAAAACCTCCCGACCAATCCATGGCACCCGAAGCCTCGTGTATGACCCTCAAGCCAAAGTCAATGCCCTCGCTGACTATCTAGAATGTCTTTTCAGGCCTAGAGATGACCCCCAGGACGACGCCTTCTAAAGTCAGATTCGTCGTGACGTCCGTCGATATCTTCGACGGCCGCCGGATGAAGACGACTTACGGAATCCCATCTATCACCCCCGTGAAGTTCAGGGCGCAATCCAGCGTATCAAACCCCAAAAGGCTGGCGGGCCTGATGGGCTAACGCCCCCCATGCTCCGCAACCTTCCTTTCAAAGCTCTTTGTCACAAGAGTCTTCAATATGTGCATCACTTGGGTCATTTCACACGAGAGTGGAGGGAGGCGCGGGTGATATGCATATTGAAACCAGGCAAACACCCAACCCACCCCTCCAGCTACCGATCAATCAGTCTCCTTTCTACGCTCTCAAAAGTGTTTGAGAGATTACTTCTTGCCCGAATGCTTCCTTTCCTGGGAAACATTCAAGCCATCCCTCCTCACCAATTCGGTTTCCGTCCTGGGCACTCTACGGTCCAACAGCTGCTGAGGGTTGTGGAGGCCTAAGCCCTGAGCTTCCAGGAGGGGGCCTACACCCCAGCAGTGTCTTTTGAAGTAGAAAAGGCCTTCTCGACGACCTGGCACGCCGGGCTCCTATATAAACTCATCCATTTGGAGCTTCCCAAACACTACATACATATTATAACTCATACCTCACACATCGCTCTTTCAAAATAGCGGTGGCGGGAAACAATTCCACACTAAGACCGATACGCGGCGGAGTCCCCGAAGGTTCTGTTCTATCCCCAATTCTGTTCAACATCTACATGTCAGACTTTCCCCACGCAGCAGACGTCAACACTGCTCAATACGCAGATGACGTCCTACTATACAAAACAAATAGAAACATAAACAGAGCCATTCTTTCCATACAAAGACTACTACACCTAATCGAAAGGTGGTGTAGACGTTGGCGAATGTCAATCAACCCGGCAAAGAGCAACGCCATAATCTTCACTAAACGCCGCGTGCCCGCTAAATCCCACACGCGGACATACAGACAGCAAAGGACAGGGTGGAAAAATTCCATAGCCTACCTGAGTGTGCAACTGTATAAAGGTCTAACCTTCAGGGAACACATAGGCCGGACTGCTCACAGGGCACAGGGAGCAATTGCTCAACTGTTCCCTGTGCTCAGTTCCAAGGCGATGCCAGTTCACCTTTACACATTTCAAAGCCCTGATTATTCCTGTCGTGCTATAAGCCTGTGAAATCTGGGGTATGGCAGCTGACAGTTGGCTCGCACTTCTGCTAACGGTACAGAATAAAGGTCTCAGGACCATTTATTCTGTACATCGATGCTTTCCAGCCAGGCTACTTGAAGACAGTTCTTCCCTCCCATGTATCGAGGAGGAAATTAGACGCCGGGCCACTAAATTTTACGCCAAATTGCCATCTCATGAGAGCGCTCTCGTTCGTTCACTCGGCAGCTATTCCTGCAATAATAGGCCTAAGCCCAAATTCAAGGTACCGCGCCTAGCGTGCGGTCACCTCGGATAACAAAGGGGCATAACCTAGCTAGAGGAAAACACTCCAAACCCCCAACAGATTAACAAAAATAATCAGAAAAAATAAATAACCGTTTGCCCATGCTGATCACAAAGTAATGTCATCAACATGCGCTCACCAAAGTAATTCCAAGGATGTCATATCCACCCGCTCCAATAAGGATAAGCTTCTACGGCACAATCCTTCCACCAACCACCCAAAACACAACCACCCTATAACCTTCTTCCCATCTCTGCGGTTAAACCCAACACAGGTAGGGACGCACCAACTACACACAGGCTGAGCACTATCGCCAGCCTGCCAATTTACTTCGACTTCGACTTATCCAATAGCAGGCATTTAACATTTACTTCAGAAAACATATATTCAAAAACAAGAATTTCAGTGGTGTGTTTGATAGCTGTCCGTGTTTCTGATGTCAAGCGACTTGAATGACTAGTTTTACTAGATGGTTCTATTTTTCAAAAGATGCTGAAAAGGTAACGTTCTTATTTAAGCAAGGAACTGGTCTCCAAAACCGTGCGAACCCATGACTTATTGACCTTGGAGACAGTTTGTGGAAGCAAGTAATCGGAAGCAGAAGCTCACCGAGCGGCACCAGGGCAGCGCCCGAGAAGAGCCGCCACTGCTAGGAACCCCCTCCAGCCAGCATTCTCCAGCAGACCTTTGCCTATTGAAGTAGCCCGAGGGCAAAAAGGCATCGGTAGTAACAACTGCTGTTACTGTTACTCTGGTTGCCGCCGCCCAGGGCCTTATTTTTTAATTTCTTTTTAGAAAAGGGGCGGCCCCACTCCCGCCGCCCCTGGTGGCGATCATCCTCAGAGGCTACATCGCCTCCCCATGCGGTTAGTGCTAACATGCAAGGGGAGCTTGTTATGCGGTCCGTTCATGCAGGTGTTATTCGGGTTCCGCTTGTGCACCCCGGTTAGTAGAGGAGTTAGTGTTCATGCTGGCATGCAGTGCATGCGAGCGCGTCACAGATGATTTCCCGGGCGACTCTCATGACGCGTCCTGAGGCCGGCCGGGGGTTGGTAGGCATGCAATGGATTCGAGGTGTTAGGTGTTAATGTGTTAGGTTTGTTAGATTTAAGGTGAATGTTAATGAGTGAATGGTTATACTGAGCAAGCAGTAAGTAAATCGTGCGTGAATGATCAGAATGCATCAGAGGGGGGGAGCGTTAGGGAGCTGTCTAGCCTGCGTAAGTTGATGTGGTTCGTGTTGGGCGAAAGTTTGGTCACCCGTCCAAGCGTTGACCAAACCCAATGCTGCTTAACCTTCGGCTATCAGCATTGAGGGGTTGGTGGATGAGTGATCTGTAACAAGCAGAGGTGTTAGCATGGTTGTTTCTTTTCAGTAGCCTTGCGGGACAGGGATTTAGGTGGGGTCGGGTGGGAGGAGGCTGTTCATATAATTTGCTACTTCCTCGGCTGTATCGTCTTTAAGAAGTGTTCTGTTGAATAGTGAGAGGGGTCTGTTATGGACGTTTGTACTGGTTTGGTAGGTACCGAGATTCTGTATTAACGGGTCGCGGTTGAATACGGCCTTATGGTACAAATTGAAGGTGGGTTTTTTGATGAATTCCTCAATTGTGTGCATTTTCAATCCCTCATGGAGTAGTTTGGCCGGGGCTACTCTGGGGACTTTGGTTACTGTTCGTAGTATTTTATTTTGCAGCGTTTGGAGCTTTTTGATATGGGAGGCTGCTGCGTAGCCCCACACAGGGGCTGCGTATGTGAGGATGGGTCGTATAAGTGTTTTGTACAGGGTGAGACCTGTGTTCAGTTTGAATGAGCTGCTGTAGTTAATTAGTGGGTATAGCTTGCCCAATTGGGCATTGGCTTTGCGACGAATTTGGGTTATGTGGGCGTTCCAGGTGAGATCTTGATGCATTGTTAGGCCAAGGTAGGTGACCTGGTTGGTCCATGGGATGTCGTTATCGAAGAGTTGAAGGGGCTGTAGATGATGTGTGGGGAATCTGTGTTTGATTCGTTTGGTGAATATAATGGCCTGGCATTTGTGGGCGTTAATTTTAATTCTCCAGGTTGTTAGCCATGGGTCTAAAGTAGTTAGGGCGGCTTGGAGATGAGTATGGAGAAGGTGGGTTTTTCCCGATTGGGCCAAAAGCGTGGTGTCGTCCGCATAGAGGTACTGAGATGTGTGGGCGGTTATGGGCATGTCGTTGATGAATAAGTTGCACAGCATGGGACCCAGGAGGCTTCCCTGGGGGACACCTGCTAGTGCGGGTCGGTGCGTTGATGGCTGGTTGTTTACTATGGAGTAGAATTTACGGTCTTTTAAGTAGATGACTATGAGTTTTATGAGTGAGTCAGGGAACTTGTATTCAATTAGTTTCCTGAGCAGCCCCTCATGCCAGACGCGGTCGAAGGCCCTTTCAATGTCCAGCAGGACGGCCGCAGTGGATTTGCGGATATTGAAACCGTGTGTTATATACTCGACGGCGCGCAGCAGCTGTAGAGTGGTGGAGTGGGCTCTTCTGTATCCGAATTGCTGCTGGATCAGAATGATGCCCTTGATGGCGTAATGTGTGTGTCGTTTGAGTATAATCTTTTCGAAAATGTTGCTTAACGAGTTAAGGAGACTGATGGGTCTGTAGTTGGCCGGGTTGTCGCGAGGTTTGTTCTTTTTAGGGAAATGTATAACTTGGGCAGTTTTCCAGCGAGTAGGGAAAATTCCGTTTAGCAGGCAATAATTGAATATTTTGGAGAGGACATTGATGGCGCTCGGTGGGAGGTGTTTGAGGGCTACGTTAGGTATTTTGTCAGGCCCGGGTGCCTTACGGCTGGGCAGGTGGTCTATGAGCCACTTGATCTCAGAAGGGCAAGTGCGGCGAATTCGGTTGTGCGAATTGCATTGAAGGGAGGAGCGAACCATTTTTTCGGTTTGTGCTATGAATAGGGGGGATGCAGGGGAGGAGTTGGGGGTGAGAGTGGCTTGCAGTGAGTCAACCAGAGCTTCAACTTTGTCAAAATCTGAGTGTACTCTGAGGTTGTTGTGAAGCAGGGGCGGTATGTCATATTGGTCTCTGGTGAGACATTTGGCAATACGCCAGACGGAGCTGTGCTCGGGGTCAAGGTTTGCTAGTTTGTCATTCCATTGTTCGGAGGTGACGTGGGCTGTTCGTAATCGCAACAGGGTGTTTAGTTCGTTTAGTCTGGCGCGAGCTGATGGGTGGCGAGTTTGCTGCCATTTTCGGCGAATTTTGTTGCGTTCGGCGGCAAGTTTGGTGATGTTGCGGGGCAGATTGGTGGTTGTCGTTTGTAGAAACTTTACTGGAACCGATGTGGCGGTGGCGAATTTTATTGTGTGTTCAAATTGGCAGGCGGCATGCTCAAGTGCATTGTCGTCCGCAAGTTCGAATTGGGGAAGGTGTAGATCTATTGTGTCGGCAAAGAGTTTCCAGTTGGCCTGGTGGTAGTTGTGGCGTGGGAGTGGGCGAATGAGTTGCAGTGAACTGTCAAGTTGTATAAGCAATGGTAAGTGATCAGAGGAGAGGTCGTTACCACTTGGAGCTGGATGCGGCTGTTAATGCCTCTGCAGAGAGCAATGTCCAGTACGTCTGGCCTGTGGCCAGCGGCTATAGGAATGTGCGTAGGTTCTTCAGGGGCATAAATGATGTAATCATTGGAGTTTTCGTGTGCAAGCAGGCGTTGACCGGCTGCGTTGGTGGTTAAGCAGTTCCAATTTTGGTGTTTGGCGTTGAGGTCGCCAGCTAATAGAACCCGATTGTTAATTTTCAGAAGGTTGTCAATGTCCGAAACTATGAGTTCGCCTGGAGGGTTGTATGCAGAGATGATGACTACATTGGAGTTGTAAAGCTCGGTGGCGATGCCGGTGGCTTCAGTTCTGATTAGAGTGGGGATGGGGATTTGGACATGGGAAATGTCGCGTTTGATTGCGACTGCGATGCCTCCTCCGCGCCGATTGCGGTCTGTACGATAAACTTGATACCCGGGCAGGTTGAATCTGTCGGGTGGGACAAGATGGGTTTCAGTGAGTAAGGCTATATGATTGTTGTTGGTGGTTAAAAAGTTAAGAAGTTCGGATCTGCGTTTGCGGACCCCCCGTGCATTCCACGTCAAGATGTTGGTGCTGATGTGGCGAGAGTGTCCTGAATTAAATGCCATAGATGGTTTCGATTCCGGCGAGTTGCGCGAAGAAAGGCGCGAAGGTAGCCAGTATTAACCTTCCTGAGTTTGGTTTGTACAATATTTCATTGAGCACACGGAAAATGGTTCACGAATGCTGTACCAAGGTTGGTACGTGAACTCGTGACCATTCGCTGCGTGTTCAGCTTGCATATTCTCAAAGTGAGCCTGAGTTTTGGCGTCCACCCTGAAGAAGTGTTCAGGTGGCAGTTCGCCTTCGGCAGGCTGGTGCCAAAGAGGCCTTCTGTGCCCAGTTGAGCGAGCACGGTCCCTGGGTCTTTGGGGGGCCGAATCAGGACTGTTGTGGGTGAGAGGGGGTTGAGTGGGCGAAGCCCGTGGAACTGCAGCAGTTAAGTGTGCTGGATTGTCACTGATTGAGCCGTTTGGCAACGGGCCAGGGCTCGAGTCCGGGTTGGCTCTGGGGGGGGGGCTGGTGCTCATTTGGCGGAGTCCCGCGCATCAGCGAAAGCTGCCGTTGAAATTCATGGCAAGCTCGATATCTGGCTCCTCCAACTCTACAACCACATCTAGTCCCTTCCTAACAACAAGGCCCCCGGACCGGACGGTGTTCGAAACGAGGACCTGAAACACCTTCCCCGGAAAGCCCTAGTCCAACTAACTCAACTACTCAACTCCTGCCTCCACCTTCATTACTTTCCCCAAGCCTGGAAGGAGGCCAAAATTATCATGATCGCAAAAACCGGCAAAGATCGGAAAAATCCCTCAAACTTAAGGCCGATCAGCCTCCTTCCAGTCATGGGAAAATTATTGGAAAAAATCCTTAGCCGGTTAATAAAGAACTCACTTCCAGAATCCACAGCCTTACCCAACCAAAAGTTCGGGTTTCGTCCACTGCACTCAACGGAACTACAGATATTAAAATTAACTAATGACATCACAACACAGTTCAACAATGGCAACAGCACACTGGCCCTCTTTTTGGACGTAGGAGCGGCCTTCGACAGGTGCTGGCACAATGGCCTCCTCTACAAGCTGTATCACCAGCTATCACCACTCAAGCCATACATCCTCATGCTGGCCAGCTACCTTCAAGAACTCCAAGAAAAATCCCAAACCCTACCCATGTCAGCTGGTGTGCCACAGGGGGCAGTTTTAGCTCCTTATCTGTACACCTTGTACACTCGAGACATTCCCCCCGACCACATATGTAAGACGCTACTCTACGCCGACGACACTGTCATATACAACCACCATACACACCCAAAATACAACCAGAGGGAGCTCCAACGTTACCTGGACAAATTCCCGACCTGGGCTGCCCTCTGGAAAATAGTGATAAATGCCGACAAAAGTCAACTAATACCCTTCACCAAAACCAGGAAAAACGATATAGACCTCACTCTACAAGGACGTAGACTGCAGTGCCAACTTACTGTTAAATATCTGGGCGTTACCTTGGATAAAAAACTCACTTGGAACGCCCACATTCAGCAAACGATCCAAAAGGCCAAACAACGCACATATGTCAGCACCGCACTACTACACAGCAAGCACATCTCCATTAAGACAAAACTCATTCTCTTCCAATCCTTTATCCAACAATTTCTCCTGTACGCCTGCCTAGCTTGGTCAAACACCAGCAAAACCAACCTACTCTCCCTCCAATCCCGTCAAAACATCTGCCTCAGGAAAATACTAAGGTGCCGATCCTAACACCTAACAAAATTGTTCACAAAGAACTACAATTTCCCACCTTCCTACAGACCCTGCACAACCGCTGCACAAAGCATGGGCCTCCATAAGAACGCACTCCAACCCAAAAGTACAAAAAATAGGCCAGGCGGAGCCTCTCCACCGCAAGCATAAACGCATACGCATTTTCTAAAAACATCTCCGTGCAAACTGAAACCACTTTTCTGACATCACTATGTACTGTATATATACTTGTAAATATTAACTGTTAAGTATAGGATAGGATTTAATTATAAGTCTGTTAGGTTAACTATGTATTAATTTCACCTTATATGTATGTGCCACTAAACAAGTCTCAGTCTTCGCACCATCACAGGAAGCTGTTCCCCTGGGCAAGCTAATTGCCCCCGCATGGGCTTCCAACAAAAACTTTTCACTCAAAAACTGTCTATGTAAATGCTTAACTGATGCATATTATGTACCTGTAAGGCTACCCCATGTACCAGGGAATTATAGTTCAAAAAAAAAATCAACCAATCAAAAAAAAAAAAGCAAGGAACTAACATTGCATGGCTATCTTTTCCTATTAAATAAATTTGTTTTAAATATCTTAATACAAACCTTCAAAATATCTTCATTTTCAAAATGAGGCAATATAAATGACTGGAAATCATCGCTCTGATTTAATCAATTATTTCGTATTGCTTTTATTAAGTGAACAGTATCATACGACAAATGTGTTGTTTTTTCGTTTGTGCTCTCATGCAAAGTGAATCCTTCTATAATTCCATTTTTTTATTTTCTTTCAAATTTTGAAACGAATCTATTTTGTTATCATGAAGCCCTTTCTTAAAATTAAATTCCTGTCTAGTTATAGTTTCATTCCTTCGTTTTTCAGCTCTTTTCATTTGAGAGTCGGCACTTTGGTCAAATAGGAGTGTTGGTTCGGAAATATAGTAGATACACATCTTCAGTTAATTTTGGTCTTCCTTTGCAAACAAAAGGTACTGTATCATCATCGCCAGTAGCAGTATACTCCCGAATTACAAAATGTTCATTAAAATGTTTAATGCATACAACTATAATTTTACCAGGCACATTTTACCTATGTATGCTCTTAATGAATAAGTGCTTCCCTGTTTCTTCTTTAGTCTTACAATTAAGCTGTTCCCTTTTGGACGACCAGTAACTCCTTTTCTAATGCTAAATAGTGTGCTGATACACATAGAGCGTTCGTACGTGTATTTTTCCCATGACAAGTTTGAACTTCACACTCAACTGTTATTGTGTGGTGTTGAAGGCACTTTTGAACATTGCCCCTTTGTACTTGGCACTGACACTATCTGCACTACCACTGACGGTAATGCTGAACACTGCACTGTCACCTATCCTTTTGGTTTGGTATGAGCAACGCAGCACCAGCTCTTGACACATCATTGATCAATTTTGTTTAAGGGGGGGGGGCACTTTTGTCAATCATTTTCGGTGATTCGGCAATTTTTGTGGCATTGGTGCTGCTAGAGCAGCGGGGCAGAGCAATGGCACGATCTCTGCTTCACCGTGTCACTGTAAATGAGCGAGCGAGCAAATATGGCACGCTGGGTTAGTGCTCAGCCTGTGTGTGGTTGCTGCGTACCTACCCTGTGTGGGTTTAACCGCAGAGATGGGATGAAGGTTGTAGGGTGGTTGTGGTGTTTTGATTGTGAGGCAGACGGATTGTGCTAAAGCTTATCCTAATTGTAGCGGGCGGATATGACATCCTTGGAGTATGCTTGCTATGCGCATGCTGTTCTCTGTGTTGAGAACAGCATGGGCATGCCGCTATCCGCTATTTTGTATTGCTATTCAGGCTGATGGAAATTTGGAATGTTTTCCTGTTGCTAGGTTATGCTCTTTTGTTATCCAAGGGGGCCACACGCAAGGCGCGGCACCTTGAATTTGGGCTTAGGCCTATTGCGACAGGAATAGCTGCCGAGTGATAGAACGAGGGCGCTCTCATGATTAGGTAAAATGGCGTAGAATTTAGATGCCCGGCGTCTGATTTCCTCCTCGATATATGGGAGCGAAGAACTCTCATGAAGTAACCTAGTTGGAAAGCAGCGATATGCAGAATAAATGGTCCGAAGACCTTTATTCTGTACCTTTTGCAGAAGTGCGAGCCAACTGTCAGCTGCCATACCCCAGATTTCACAGGCGTATAGCATGACAGGGATGACCAGGGCTTTGAAAAGATGTAATTTCAGGTGAACTGGCATGGCCTTGGAACTGAGCATAGGGAACAGTTGAGCGATTGCTCCCTGTGCCCTATGGGCGGTCCCGGCAATGTGTTCCCTGAAGGTTAGACCTTTATCTAGGTGCACCCCTAAGTAGGTTATGGAGTTGTTCCATCTGATCATTTGCCATCTGTATGTAAATGTCGGGGCGTTTGCGGGTACGCGGCGTTTTGTGAAAATAATGGCGTTGCTCTTTGTCGGTTTGATTGACATTCGCCAACGCCTACACCACCCTTCGATTACGTGTAGTAGTCTTTGTATGGGAGTGAAAGCTCTGTGTAGGTTTCTGTTTGTTTTGTATAGTAAGACGTCATCCGCGTATTGGGCAGTGTTGAAGTCTGTTGCATGCGGAAAGTCTGCCATGTATATGTTAAACAGAATTGGGGATTGAGCAGAGCCTTCGGGGACTCCGCCGCGTATCGGTCTTAGTGTCGAAGTGTTTCCCGCCACCGCTACTTTGAAAGTGCGGTGCTTGAGGTATGAGTGTATGAGTTGTATGTAGTGTTTGGGAAGCTCCAGTTGGATGAGTTTGTATAGGAGCTCGGCGTGCCAGGTCGTCGAGAAGGCCTTTTCCACATCCAAAGATATCGCTGGTGTGAAGGCCCCCTCCTGGAAACCCAGGGCTGAGGCCTCCATGACCCTCAGCAACTGAAGGATGGTAGAGTGCCCAGGACGGAAACCGAATTAGTGAGGGGGGATGGCTTGAATGTTTCCCAGCAGGGGAAGCATATGGGCAAGAAGTAATCTCTCAAACACTTTTGAGAGTGTGGACTAATTGATCGGTAACTGGAGGGGTGGGTTGCGTCTTTGCCTGGCTTCAATATGCATATCACCCGTGCCTCCCTCCACTCTCGTGGAAAGTGGCCCAGGCTGATGCACATATTGAACACTTTGGTGACACAGAGCACAGCCTTGAAAGGAAGGTTGCGGAGCATGAGGGGCGTTAACCCGTCTGGTCCAGCAGCCTTTTTGGGTTTGAGGCGCAGGATTGCGCCCTGGACTTCATGAGGGTGGAAGATAGGAATCCGTAAGTCGTCTTCATCCGGCGGCCGTCGAAAGTATCGGCGGACGTCTCGACCATCCAGACTTGAAAAGGTGTCGTCCTGGGGGTCAACTCTCGGCCTAAAAAGACGTTCCAAATAATCTGCGAGCGCATTGGCTTTGGCTCGAGGATCATACACGAGGCCTCGGGTGCCATGGATTGGTCGGGAGGTTTTGTCTCTTTGGCCACGGAGGTTCTTAGCAATCCTGCACACGTCGCCATCGATCAAGCTCGTCTAGCCATAGTGTCCTCCCACGCGAGCTTCTTGTGCTCACGAAGGCGGGCTCAACTTGGCAGCGCAAGGTCCTTAACAGAGTTCGATGATGTGGCGTGCGGTGACGCTGATAGAGTCTGCGGGCGGCCCAGGAGCGGCGAATGAGGAACTCAAGGTCCAGAGGAATGACATCCGGATGTAGGGGAGGAGTGGCATGGATGGTGAAACTGTGGGTCACTTTGGTGACTGTCAGGGAGAAGGATGAGACTGCGGTCTCTAGGGAATGGGTGTCTGTGATTTTGGGGTTGGGAGGGATGATTGTGCCGAGGCATTCCTTAACGCTTTTCCAGTCGATCTCGCGGTTTAAACCTGCGACATCTTGGCTGGCAATCCTGGTGTTGATTTCGGCCAACACGGGATTATGATCGGAATGAAGTGCGTTGATTGAAGTGAGGGTGAGATGGTGAGGGAAGTGCTTGAGTATCGTAAAGTCGATGACAGATGGCTTTCCTCGACTATACGGATGATGTGTGGGTTGCCAGGGACCCTGTACTCTGAGCTGAGGGTCTCGATCGATTAAGCGAACAATTTCTTTGCTCTTGCATCCGCGCGTTGAGTGCAATGCCAACGAGGATATTTGGCATTGAAATCACCCGCGAGGATGACACTGGGGTGTAGGGCGAGGAGGGATTGGTAGTCAGTCACCACGAAGGCTCTGGATGGGAAGTGGTATGCAGATACTATCAGTACCTCCGTGCCTCCAAGTTCCACAAAAACAGCTACGGCCTCTAGGGTTTGAAATTGTGGGATCTGGAATGGGCGGTGGACTGCATTCCTCCGGATGTAGATCGCTGTGCCGCCACCAGGGGCACCTCGGTCGGACCGAAAGCAAGTGTAGCCCGGAAGACGGGAGATGGAGTATTGATGGAAATGCGTCTCGCTGACCAAAATGGTGTCTAGGGTAAACCGGGCTGCAAAATCATGTAGCTCGTCCCTCTTGTCGGCAAGACCGTTAGCGTTCCAAAATGTGAACCGGAAAGAGGTACGAGACCTAGTTCCGCTCGCCATTCTGGGTCGCCTGGTTGTTGTCGATAAGAAGGGCGATAGCTGCAAAAACTATCATCATCTTGCTTGTGGAGTCTGGAGTTTGGCGGAGTCGGGCGAGAAGCTCCTGTAACTTCCTGCCATATGTATGCCACAGTTGTGACAGCCATTGGAGCAAGTCCAAGGTGCTTTCGCCTTGTTGGGTGTGGGAAGAGGTGGGGGAGGGCCCTGGAGGCATTTGCGTCTCCCGTGTTCCCTCCTGCTGGGGAGTGCGTAGCCCCTCAGCAGCAGGAGTCTTCCTGGGAGGGCGCGGTTGCTTCTGAGGCTTGGGAGTGGGATGAGGTGGTGCTGTAGGTGGAGTCTGTAGGCTGTTTCTTTGCTCGCGAAATCGGCCGAGCATCAGAGGGCTGTCCTTGCACTGCTGCTGCGTAGTGGTTTACAGTGCGTGTAGTTGTGGCCTTGTCAGGGATGGTGGCTGCAGTGCCTGGCGTCGGAGTTACTACAGGTGGTGCCGTTGTGGTGTTTGGCGTCGAGTTGTCCGGTTGGGCTCTGCCATTGCTGGTGTTATTGATGATTCTCAATCTTTTGGGCACCCTCCGTAGCAGACCACGTGGTCCCCTTGCAGTTAGCGCAAGTTGAGGTCTCCGTGGGAGCTCGCTGACAGGCCTCACGGGGGTGGGGACCACCGCAACGTAGGCATCTAGGGTTCCGGGAGCAGAACTCGCTAGAATGGTTGAATCCCAAGCAGATGTGGCATTGAGCGGGGCCGCCAGAGCATCGAGGTGTTTCAATTTTAATCCTGAGATAGCATAATGACCTAAGCTTGTATATTGCTATCTCAGGATCATCAGCCCGCTCTACTATTACTAAGAATAGGGGAATGGGGACTCTTGTGGCGTTTTCACCTTGAGCGGGCTTGGTGAGTTGTTTGACAACTTGGGATGTATACCCTGGCGCTTGAGGTCGTCAGCGATATCTCCCACTGGAGTGTCCGCTGGCAGCCCTCTGATGATGCGACGAATGTCGCGAGCTTTATCGACGGCAAACGAAAAGTGTGTTATTCCTCGCCGCTTGAGGTTAGTCAACAGGCGCTGGTGGTCCTCGACACACTTCGCCTGAAATCTGTAAGTATTTTTCTTTCTGATAATTCTGCACTCAGCTATCAGGGACGGTATTACTTCCTTTAGGAATCCCGTAACCCCCTGAAAGGAGTCCACAATTATCGGAGCTTCACTGCACTACACTTTTATTTCCATGGGAGTGGAAAAAGCATTGGATGAAGGCAGCACAGCCACGGGCGTGCTTAACCTGAAAGAAGGTTTCTCGCAGGTCTGTCGCTGGGCGTGGACAGTGATTGAAGTGCTGGATAGGTGGCTGTTTTGTCGAGACTGCCTAACCTGCGAGATGTCTCTCCTGAGATCCCTGTCCAAACACAGGATAAAGTCCTGCTGCTGGGCTCAGTTGCGATTGGTCCGACTGGAGCGCGGTCTACCCTACCCTGAATGAAGGCAACCCGCTTCACTGTATCGCTGCTTTCCAACTAGGTTACTTCATGAGAGTTCTTCGCTCCCATATATCGAGGAGGAAATCAGACGCCGGGCATCTAAATTCTACGCCATTTTACCTAATCATGAGAGCGCCCTCGTTCTTTCACTCGGCAGCTATTCCTGTCGCAATAGGCCTAAGCCCAAATTCAAGGTGCCGCGCCTTGCGTGTGGCCCCCTTGGATAACAAAGGAGCATAACCTAACAACAGGAAAACATTCCAAATCTCCATTAGCCTCAATAGCAATACAAAATAGCGGATAGCGGCATGCCCATGCTGATCTCAAAACAGAGAACAGCATGCGCATAGCAAGCATACTCCAAGGATGTCATATCCGCCCGCTACAATTAGGATAAGCTTTAAGCACAATCCGTCTACCTCACAACCCAAACACCACAACCACCCTACAACCTTCATCCCATCTCTGCGGTTAAACCCATACAGGGTAGGTACGCAGCAACCACATACAGGCTGAGCACTAACCCAGCCTGCCATATTTGATTGGGATTGGGATGTTTCCTGAGTGAGTCTGTCTAGTGTTGTGAAAAGTGAACAATTTAAGACATTGTTTATAGTAAAAAGTGTGGAAAAATAAAACTTTGCTGATAATAGTGATAGCAGCAGGATACTGTATGTTTACATACTAACAACTGCCACCAAAGGCCCCGACCATCGGCCGGCACCAGGGTAGGAGTCCGAGAAGAGCCGCTCGGACTGGGCATCAGCGCAGGGGACCTTTTTTATTTTATTATTTTTTTTTAAATTTTAATAGGAAATATAATAACAATGGAAGTGAAGGAAGGATATGATTGGGAGGTCCCGCTTAAAGCACCCTCGTCATTCTTGGGTGATGATTTAGCTATAAGGTGGATTGCCTTATGCGGGTGAAGGAATTAGTTCCTATGCCAAGCATGGCCGAAGCCCTGGGTGGCACCTGGAGGATGGTGGGTAAAAGTGGATGGGAAGTGAAGGGCAATTAAAAACTTTAATCATAAAATTGTCTGCTCATCCTTTCTTCGGCTATTTTACGTGCAGAGCTGCGCCACCGTTCTTGTCTGTGTTGAGCCATACCAAAGGCATGGCCATCTGCCGCTGACGATTCCGGTGGTGGAGGCTGATGTGTAGTAATTGTTGTGAGCTCAGCTTGGATTTTTTTTGAGTAGTGTTTAACGCCTGTTTTTACTACTGAGGCACCACAGGCGGTGGACACTGATGATACATGAAATGAAATGATAAATTGGGAAAGGATATTTTTTTTAAGGAAGGAAGCGTTCCAGGCCTAAGTTTAGGTACCTCCCCGGCATTTGCCAGTTATGAAGACTGAGGAAAACCTGGAAAAAACCCCAGTCATGGAGGACGGTGCTGGCGGGATTCGAACCGCAGACCTCCCGCTCACGAGTCCGTGCCTTAACGACCTCGGCCACCCGTGGCGGTAGCTTGGATTTGACCAAGTATTTTCGTTAAATTGGTGAGCTTCTGGTTGTTGGTAGTGGAGATTTCTTAAAGTGCTATGCTTAACACCGATTTAAAATCATGTTGCTGTTCCTTCAGTGTTGAAATTATTGTTGGTTTCATATCTTGTAGTTGTTTAATGCTAGAGGTTAAACTGGAGTGTGATGCCTTCTGTTCTAATCTGTCCAAACGCGATTCAATGGGTTCGAGGGATGTGTTGTAGTGCTGCTTAAGTTCTTCATGTCGTGCAGCAGTTAGTTCTTGCAGGTTTGAGATGATGGTAAGTAATTCGCGTGTGGATTTAGTGACGGCTTCTACTGCTGCATTGATTAGACGGTGAAGCTCCTTGGTTTCGGTATTTCTCTTCCGTATCTCGCTGGTCAATTCGTGCAATTTTAAGATGTGCTGAAGAGCGGAAGAGCTGGAGTTGTCGATCGCAATATTCGCACTAGGCTGTGTGGCGCTAATTACGGAGGCGGTTTGAAGGTGTACAGGCCGTTTCTGCGATTTCTTATGAATAGTGCTATGGCTCATTGGCTTGGTGTAGGTGACAGCGGAGACGTTCGGGCGAGTTATGTGCCGGAGCGGACACAACGCCTGGCCGGTATAATGATTAGTGCCGTTGCACGATGCGCAGTATTTTCGGCGATTGCTCAGGTCGTGTTCTGTGCAGGCGGCAGTCCGTTGAGCGGCACCACAATAATGGCACCGTGGTTGATTAGTGCAGTCGGATTCCAAATGGCCATAAGCACAGCAATGTCGGCAGGGAGAAATGCGGTTCTGCAGGCTGTGTTCAATCGTGAGGGCGCGGCCCAAAAGTTGTATGTCAGTTTTGATGGCGGCATCGCGCTCCCGACGATCTAGAAAAATCACCCGAATCAGAGATGTAGGGCCGTTGGCGGAAAAGATTCTAGCTATCCTAGTTATGGACGGCCAGCGGTTCTGCAAAAAGCGCAGAACATACAGTGCTTGTGTAGTGCGCGGTACGCCGCGGACTACGGCGCTGAAGTCGCCGGCCGGTAGTGAAGGATTTGCGGGCGGGCGAGCGTGCAGGCTGGCAGCAGACGAATCTCGTTGCGGTTCAGCTAGCGGTGAAGATATCTGATGAGGCACCGCTGCTGGCGGATTAGCAGAAGGAGGCGAGGTTGACTGGAGCTGTTGTGCCGGATTTCGTTCCCTAGATGATCGACCGGTACAAGACCGGGACGCGCTGGTTGTGCAGGAAGAGCCGGTCTTCTTAGCCTTGGCTGGGGCCACGGCGGTCTTCTCCTCATTCTTCCCCGGGTCCAACACCACCGTGGGAGTCCAAGCAACCATGGTGTCTGAAGGTTCTTCCAGCAGAGCATCCTCTTGCCAGAATTTACCCTTAACAACCTGTCTTGGTGGTGTTGTTGGGCTGGCAGGGGACCTTTCCCCTGCCGGCATCTATAAGCATCTGTTTTGGGCCTCTCAGAGGACACCAGTCGTGCGGGCTGCCGACCCCACAGGGGCGCAGCCACAGCGAGCCAATCGCAGGGCAGAGCTAGTGGAGCTGGGCCAGACACCTTGTTAACTCTCACCTACACGCACCCTGACAGCGAGAAACATCTTCCACGAAGGCGTTAAGGGTCGGACAAACTCCTCGGGGAAAGTCTGGCCCAAAAAACGCCTAGACGGTGGGAAATTTGATAAACGATCCACGGAGACGCCCACCTGTCGGAGCAGCAACCAATCGGAGCAGGACCGCGCCGCCGGGACGCAGAGCCGCCTGAAGACACGGACCTGGCAGAAAACGCAGACAGCATTCACAGACCGGCGACCGATGCGACCACAAATAAGCAACACTCAGTGTACAGTGCAGTGACCAGTGCAAATAATCAAAAAATCATGGCGCAAGCCAGCAGTGGCCCTAGTGCCCCTCCCTCAGTGCTGACAACCCCTCAAAAATCTCCAAAAGTGATATCCAATGCCCCGAAAAAGTGTTCAGACAGTGCCACACTAAATGTTAATATAAATCCCACAACCAAAGGTGCCACCCCCAAATGCCATCGTGTCAGTGACAACAGTGATAAATGTGACAATAGTGATAAATGTGAAAACAGTGACCCTAGGTTTAATAACTCACACAGTACATACTTAGAACAAAAACTAACAGTTTCAAGCTATTACCTCCATCTGGAAAAAGAACTCTTAAACCTCCAAAAGGAGCAACTTAACTATAGACGAATATTACAAACCCTCCAGCCTGGTGATCCACAGTGGATCTCCGTGGCACAAAGCCTGGAGGGATGTATCAGGGAAATTACAAGTAAGAGGAGGGAGTTACATTTAGCAAACCAGGGCTGGACCACCCCCTCAAAAAAGCGGCTACACTCCAGCGAGAGCGAGAGTGACCACCGCTCAACAAAATTCAAAAATAAAACAACCAAATCCTTCACCATCCATACATCCAACAAATATGACTCCCTCTCCAGCGAGGACGAATCTGACCAACCTACACCCGCATCGCAGACCAAAAGGCAATTAACCTTCCAAAAACCAGCTCCTCCCAAATCACCCCGCTCAAACAAATTCCCACTCAATACAAACGGACCAACAGCTCCCAACCACCACAACAAGACGGCACCAAGACAAGCCATAACAAACAATCACACACACATACACATGCTAACATTCCAGCAACTAGAAACTCACTACAACAACGGCCCCCCAGGATAATAATCCCTGACAATGGCTCTCTCAAAATGTTAAACTCAATCCTTCAAAAAACCTGCCCCACAAGGGATTACACCATCCAGAACACTCCGCAAGGGCTCAAACTGTTGCTCAAAGGCATAGACGCATTCAAAAACACACTCCCAGAATTGCAAAAAGCAAAATTGCAGTACTACACTTTCGTGCCGAAAAGTGAACAACCATTGAGGTACGTCATCAGGGGAATGCCCATGGGCATCGATGTAGAGGATATCTCGGACGCCATCAAGGCCAAAGAGTATCCTCTGCTGCACTGCTGACAGATGGAGTCCCCGGGGAGGCCCATCCCACTATACCATGTCATAATGGAAAGGGCAGAAAAATCGCATCTATATATCCAAGAACGTTCCCTCATGAACGTTATAGTCAAAGTAGAATATCAAAAGACACAAAATCACATTGCGCAGTGCTACAACTGCCAGAATATCGGCCACAACCACAAAATGTGCACACTTAGACCCAGATGCGTGCTGTGCAGCGGCCTACACATGTTGCAGGACTGCCCCAACAAAACTAAACCTAATTTCACCCCAACATGTGCTAACTGCAACAGTGAGCACCCCGCTAATTACAGAGGATGCACTGTTTTTCAAAACGAAAGGGATAGACGAGAACTCTTAACTCTAACCCGACAGATCAACAGCGTTAAACAAAATCTCCCCACCCCTATCACTCCCATTGCCCCTGTGCAACCGGGAGTGTCATTTGCAGCCACTGCAGGCGGTGACAAAAATGCTCAAACAAACGAAACTTCGTCCATCAAAGAAATCATCGCACTGTTCAAAGAATTCAACTTACAGCAGTTCATCACCAATCAAAAGTCATCCATAGTCAAGTTCAAAGCGGCAAATGGGCTTGCCGACAAAATAACCATAATCTTTGAATTCTTACAAACTGTTCTTTAAATGGCAGCACAAAATCACACCGCTGCTCCCAAAGTCACCGCCCTAGTGTGGAATGCAAATGGCACTCTCCAAACACATACGAGCTAACAGCCTTTCTCAAACGACAACAGATACAAATTGCTTGCATTTCAGAAACCAAACTCAAACCTCACAGGCAATTCAAGATAAATGGCTACAACATCAGTAGAGTGGACCGACCAGGGACACGACCTGGAGGTGGCACGGCAGTGATCACCAGTAACGACATTGCTATTACCAAGGTGACACTTCCCCACCTTGAATCGCTCGAGTGTACAGGTGTACAGTTACAAATCAACGCACAACCAATTACAGTCGTGGCAGCCTACCGTCCCCCCCTCCAGCCTAGAAGGAATGATCAGGAATTTGGACAAATTATTTAGCTCATTCTCTAAAATTTTAATTGCAGGCGACCTAAACGCAAAACACACGGTTTGGAACTCTCTTTCTTGCAACAGCGCTGGAACTCATTTCCTTGATTTCCTCCTGTTTGCATAACGACATAGAAATTAGCACAGCACTGGATCATTCCTTCTGGCACAGCACCCCCTCCATCCCTCCTGACACGCTGGACCTGATCCTGCACAGAGGCATCTTCATTCCCCCCACCCTGCAGGTGTACTACAGTCTGGGCTCGGACCATTTCCCCATTAAATTTCACATTGCTGGCAAACCAACATATGCCCGTACAACAAAAAAGGTAGTAGCCAGCACAGACTGGCACAAATACAAAATATTAATGCACCAAATGGCCGAGCCCAGAAAACGGTACAATACAACACCGGAGCTTGAAGAAGGCATAGCCAACTTCACCGCCTCAATAAAAACAGCAAAGAGAAAATGCACCTCCCTTACCCCCCCTTCCTCCCCCTCCCCAGGCCTACCAGATGTGAAACGTCTAGCCGCCATTAGACGGAGATACCTCCGCCAGTGGAGGACCACTAGGCTTGCAGTATTCCGAACACTTGCCCAGTGGATTAGGCCCGTCATAAGACAACAAATACAACTAGAAAAGAAAATACAATTTGAGGATAAGCTAAAAACTGTAAAACACTCCGATGCCTCGCTCTGGAAGCTACTGCGAGCCTACAAAACCTCTGCTGCGGAGTACATCCGAGCTCAGGCACTACACACTCCACAAGGCCCAATTTACTCCCCTGCAGAAAAATCCCAACTCTTTGCCGAACACCTACATTCAAAATGCACAGAAAATCCTGCTCGGAATGCTGCCCACGACACATTGGTAACAAATTGGACACGTGTGTGGAAAAATCAACAGCCTACACAAGACATACCTGCAATAACTCCTCTACAATTACAACACCATACGCAATCTACCAAATAAAAAGGCACCAGGGCCGGATAACATAAGATATGAGGACCTCAAAAACCTGCCAAGGAAATACCTTGTACACTTCACTCAGCTCCTAAACTCCTGCCTCAAACTCCACTACTTTCCTCATGCATGGAAGGAGGCCAAAGTAATCATGCTTCCTAAACCGGGCAAAAACAGACACCACCCTGAAGCTTACAGGCCCATCAGCCTCCTCCCATGCATGGGCAAGGTGTTGGAGAAACTTATATTTCGCCAGATCCAACACCACACTCCCGAGCAAAATGCCCTTCCCTCACAACAATTTGGGTTTCGTAGAGGCCACTCCACAGAACTACAAATACTCAAAATAACAGACGACATCAGCACTGAGTATAATAACAACTGCAGCACGCTTTTTTTTTTTTTGAGTAGTGTTTAACGCCCGTTTTTACTACAGAGGCACCACAGGCGGTCTGCAGCACGCTGGCACTATTTCTTGACATAGAGGCGGCCTTCGATAAGTGCTGGCATAATGGCCTCCTGTATAAACTTTATCATCAAATAGCGCCTATGAGGCCCCACCTCCCCATACTGGCCAGCTACTTACACGAGCGGCGCTTCTACGTTCAAGTGGAACAAGCCAAGTCTCAAACTTACATCATGAACGCCGGAGTACCACAGGGAGCCGTTTTAGCTCCATTCCTGTACAACCTGTACACTCGGGACGTGCCTGGTGATCACAAGTGCAAAACCCTATTATATGCCGACGATATGGCCATTTATAATCACAATTCACATCTTGCATATAATCAATTGGAACTACAGAGATACGTTGACAAATTTTTAACCTGGGCAGGCACATGGAAAATCTCCATAAACGCCGCCAAGAGCCAATTAATATATTATTAGAAAACCCTTAAGCAATCCAAAACAATAAGCATTCGCATAAACAATCAAACACTACAGTGCAAACCAACTGCAAAGTACTTGGGAACAACTGTGGACAGTAAACTCACCTGGAACAACCACATCAAGAACACGATCCACAAGGCAAAGCAACATATCTACATGTGTTCATCAATATTTAGAAGCAAGCAGATGCATATAAAAACAAAGTTAGCGCTCTTCAAAGCTTTTATACAGCAATTTCTACTTTATGCTTGCACAGCATGGGCAAATGCATCCCACAGTAATCTCCTTTCCATGCAAACCCAACAAAATATATGCCTTGAAAACTACTAAATGTCCCCATCCTCACACCAAATACACAGATCCACACCGAGCTAAACACACCAACATTCCTGCAAACACTAACAGGCCGCTGCACATCAACCTGGGCAAAAATAAAAAAGCACAAGAATCCCCTAATAAATCAAATAGGTAAAAGTGAACCTCAACATAGAAAGTATAAAAGAATCCGCGTTTACTGAAACACAGTACACTTCCACACAAAAATTCAGCCCTATGCAAAACTGTAAATATTAGTTATTATTGTTAGTTATTATTATTATTATTATTGTATTATTTAAACTAGATAAGCAACAAACATAATGTACTAGTAAACAAGTGAATGCATGCCTTGAAAATACTCACAATGCAACTATTCTCATGGGAGCGTCAGAGCGCCCATGCATGTGTTACATATGATAATTTGTAGAAAAATCTGTATAAATTTGTATGACATGTAAATTATGACCTGTAAGGCTGTACTATAACAGCCAAAAAGGCACCCAATTCAATAAATAATCAGCAATCTGCAATCAGCAATGTTTCCTGAGAGATAGGGCGAGAGCGCATTCGCCAGACATCTCCTGACTGAGCAAATTCTCGCCTTGGGCAGCCAGTGCCAGCACCAGCAGCAGCAGCAGCAAGCGGACCAGCGTGGCCAGAGAGTGAACGCAGATCTACCCTCAGTCATTGTCCGGCAGTGGGCACTGGACTACTACTAGCCGGCCCAGCCTGTCCCAGCCGCTACTCAGCAAGAGGTACGAGCAACAGGCAGTGAACGTTGCTTCCCCTGCTAGCCTGCTGTTTTCATGCCCCTCCCTCTTCCAGCCCTGAGCCGCAACCCAGCCTACGGCCGACCGGACTGAGGAGGCTCTACCATTTCGGCGAGGCATCTTCACCTTCTTCTCCCACAACCGTCGTCTGGGACATTATCACCAGTGCCCCTTCCCCGAACCCACTGACATTGACAGGACGATTCGTAACCGGGCTCACAAGGTCGTAGCCAGCAGGGGTCCGGGCTCCGGTCTGGACCTGCGGCTAACTAGTTCCCCTAAAGGTGCATGCTCCTCTGGAAGTGTCCGGCCCTCTGTGAGTAGCTGGATGGCACCCAGGACCACTGACACTCTTCCGAGTACAGCGATCAGATAAGCCGACAATGGACGCTTTTCCCTCCCTTCCGTCTACCTCATCTGCCGCAAACCCCAATCACGTTCTCCCCGTTGCTCAGGCAAAGAGAAAGGAACTAGCTAGGGCAAGCTCCAAAAGAGCAAGGCCAGATCGGTCCCCGAACCGAGGAGCCGGGAGTGAGTCGGTGGCACCAGCTGCGCCCGCCCCTCCCTCTACACTTGTTCCACCCCCTCTCCACTCCTTACTTCTTCCAGAGAGTCAATCTGAGCTCTCGAACTGCGAGGGGTTTGAATTGTCCGCTCCAAGCGGCAAAAGAGGGCAAGCAGAACGCCGCCCTCCCAGAATACTGTTGCGCCCCAGAACTTGACCGGATCCCGTTTCATCCCTCGAACCTGCACCCTTCAAGATGCCAGTTATTATGCCAGACCCGTTCCAAAACCACGTGAGGATCATGAGGGCTCTGGGCGCTAAGTTGACAGCCCTGTTCCAGGCAACACACCTGCCACGCAGGGTCAAGCTGAATACTAGCGCCCCTGAAGACCATGAAGCCGCGAAGTTGATACTCAGGGGGACGGAATAACATTTTATTCCTTCTCCCTGAAGAAACCGAGCGTGACCCGGTGTGTCATCAGGGGCCTGGACTCAGAGATATGCCCGGAAAACGTGCGGGAGGCGCTAAGGGCCGAACGTGGAATCATATCGCTCTCTGTGTCTCAACTGAGGAATACAGTCCTCAGTGAGACCGGCGAGACCTCCAGAGCCCCCGTGCAACTATTTTTAGTAATCGTGGATAAGGAACCGGGGCGGATTCCTGAAATAGACTTGATTAAAAGTCTATTTTACTCTAAAGTGAAGATAGAGCCTTACATGGGCAAGGAGGGACCTGCCCAGAGATTTAAGTGCCTGGGCTTTCATCATTTCAGCTTCGCATGCGAGCGGAGGCTTGCTTGCCTCCGGGTCCCCACCTTGTTAAGGAGTGTACGGTCTCGAGGGACGACCGTAGGTGTGCCAACTGCGGAGAAACCCACATTGGCAATTACAGCGGCTGCCCAATGACACTTAGGATAATAGAAAACATGAGAACCAACAAAACTCAGCAGCAGGACCAGAGGAGCCCACATCCTGCACCTGTCCGGGCGGGGTGACATTTAGGGCAGCCCTCAGCCGAAAAGATCGGGCGCTTGATGTGGCCTTGGAACCATTAAGCAACGAGCAACAATCAGAAAAAAACACAATGCAGGCCAGAGAACCTGCTAGCGTAAGTACGGCTCAGGTACCGAACCTGTCGTCGAGCAGCATACTGCAGTTCCCAAGCTTAGTTCTACAGGAACTACGGGAAAAAAGAAGAAAAGCAAGAGTGGGAAGAAGGGCCAACAACCAACTAAGCAGGCCATGCAAATCAGGCGGCCAATAAGAATCCAGCAACTGAAGCATTGGATGAAAAAATTACCAGCCCTCCGAGAACCACCCCCGGTTAAGGCAAGACAGATAAAACACCAGTTCCCATCCCGACTATGGCCGAACCTGACACCACTCCAATTACTACGCCGGCCACGGAAGTTCCTACTCAGACTATGGGTGTTACAATGTCCAACCAGGATATTCAGGATTTTAACGAGCTTTCTACATGGTTCTCCAACCTTATTAGCAATTCTCTTCCCCTCCTGCAGCGCTGCAGAGCAGGTCGTACTAAGCTCTACCGCCCCACCTACGCAGAAGATTTAGATTGTACTCAGGACGCTTGAGCAGCTGTTCCCCGGCTCCCTTAGCTCGTAATGGCCCCATGGCTGCTCCATAGACCATTGCGAGCTGCATTCCGGAATGAGAACGGAGTAGTGGAGCAGCGGCCTGGCCTCCTGGAATTTGTAGAGGGCCATGGAATCGATATTCTGATGGTCTGCGAAATCCACCTGTATGCCGGTGTTAATTTTAGCCTGTCACAAATGAATGAATAATGTTTAACGCCCGTTTTTGCTACAGAGGCACCAAAGGCAATGGACACTGATGATACATGAGATGAAATGATATATTGGGAAAGGATTTTATGGAAGGAATCGTTCCAGGCTTAAGCTTAGGGTACCTCCCCGGCATTTGCCATTTATGAGGACTGAAGAAAATCTGGAAAAAAACCTCAGTCAGGAAGGACGGTCCTGGCGGTATGCGAACCCAGACCTCCCACTCACGAGTCCAAGACTTAACGACCTCGGCCACCCGTGGCGGTTAGCCTGTCACGCTATGTCGCCCATCGAGTCGGCCGACTGGGCGGAGGTACTACTATATTTATCAAGAGACACCTTACTCATTCTCCCGTTCCCGCCCCGCCCCTACAGCACGTCGAAGCAACCACCATAAGGGTCGCCTTAGGTGTCCAGGACGTCGAAGCAACCACCATAAGGGTCGCCTTAGGTGTCCAGGACGTCGAAGCAACCACCATAAGGGTCGCCTTAGGTGACCAGGACGTCCTGCTGGTTGCGGCATGCGATCCCCTAGATGGTCACTTCTGTGAAGCTGACTATAGAGCACTTTTGAACCTTCACCCTGCAATCTGCATCGCGGGAGATCTCAACGCGAAGCATCCAACGAGGCCCAGACGCACTGCTACTCTCCCGCCTCATGAATGGGGACCCAGCCCTGCTTGCGCATGGTCCGAGAGATCCAACAAACCATTCCCCCGCGGCAGAAGGGATGTCCTCGACATGCTGGTCACCAAAAACATCCATTTTCATCTGGAACTCACGGCGGTCAACGCCTTACACTCCGATCAGGACCCGGTAGTGGAGACACCAGCGTTACACTTTCAGCTCTGGTCATACCAGACTGGATAGAAGAGACCGACTGGGATGCAGTAATCAATCGCGTGAACCAGTCCGTAGAATCGTCCCCTCGTATCGACTCAATCGAGCAGATCTAGGAGGCGGCTACGAACTTCTCCAATACCGTTCAGCTTGCGTTTCATGCCCACACATACCGCATACCTTACGAGCACGCAAACCCTCACACCATCCCCCAGCCATTAGGCAACTAATCAGTGCCAAAAATGCCGTACGGAAGCTATGGCAAAGATTCTGGCTCCACAGGATAGGAGAAATCCACCGACAGTTCGCCACTCTGGTGAGACGCCTACTAAGGGCACACAGAACTGAGGCCTGGGAAAAAACGCTTCGGCACTGAAACCTCAAAGAGAGTAAACCGTGGCGGATCGTCCGAGGCCTTCGGAGATATAAGGCTGAACATAATAACACCGTGCACAGCCGTTTTCTTGAACACTTGGTGTTCGAGGCTGAAGAAAATGCAGAGGCCTTCGCAGACTATCTGGAGTCTCAATTCCAACCTCGGGAGGAGCGCCAGGATGACGATCATACCAATCTCGTGAAGGAAACTGTCTCAGCCTTCTTAGAAGGAGGGCGGTGCCAACACGAGAATTTCCAATCCCGATCACCACGCCAAAAGAGTTGGCCACCCAGATCCAGCGCCTAAAAACCCATAAAGTCCTTCCGGGTGAAAATAGACGGCAAGCTATCTGCAGCTCGGCCCATTGGCGCTGGAGTGCCGGAAGGCAGCGTGCTTACATGGCCGATTTT
Organism: Metallyticus violacea; assembly: GCA_030762175.1. Lineage (NCBI taxonomy): Eukaryota > Metazoa > Arthropoda > Insecta > Mantodea > Metallyticidae > Metallyticus > Metallyticus violacea. Next base: position 125,700,475 of record CM060846.1, on the reverse strand, counting down.
CCAACCAATAGTATAACCTCCACCTGCCAATATGCAGACGACCTGCTCATTCTGGCACAAAATAATAATTAATATTATGCACTATGCCCAATTCAGAACCAACTCCGAGAGATGGAGACCTGCAGCGAAAAATGGCGGATGGCTATTAGTCCGGAGAAGAGCTCTGCGATCCTCCTAACTAAGAGCAGCAATCCGAGCCACCTGCGGAACCTCACGCTGCATCGCCGGCGGATCCCCTGGGTTCATAGCGCGAGGTACCTTGGGGTAACGCTGGACCGCTCACTGGTCTTTAGGGAGCATATGCTCACTAAAGTTCAGCAACGCCATGCTGCATTCCGGAAGTTGTACCTAATCCTGAGCTCTCTTTCTATGAACCTGAACCAAATGCTGCGCGTATACCGTGCCATGATACCGACGATGGTTGCGAAATTTGGGGAGCCGCGGCCTCGTCCACGATCCGCAAAATTCAGCTCCTGCAGAACCATGCGCTAAGGATTGTGTACGACACCGATGGCCGCTTCCCAGCCCACATCCTGCACGACCATTCCAATGTACCATATATAATTGACGGCATGCGGGAGAGAGTCCGAACGCTACATGATATAATCCCGAACCACTTAATTGAACTGGTCAGAGCACTAGGGAACTACGATCACAAGCGCCCTAGACGATGTAAATCTTACTGGCTTCCAAGGATGTCATGGGACCTCTTGGTTAAAACACACTGGCCCATATATATATATATATATATATATATATATATATATATATATATATATATATATATAACTTCTGAACCCTAGTTTGATCAACTCCTTTTTCAATTTCTACCCTGTTAACCAGTCAACGGCACACCGAGCTGAAAACTCCGGCTGATCTTCGGGGTTAATCAGCATTGGGCGTGGTCAGTAGATAGGTGAGTGTCCGTCTTGGCACTGCGCGTGCCACGGAGTTAAACAGCCCCGGGCGTAGTCAGACATTGGATGGATCATATCCATAATCTCAAAGTCCACTATATATACAGCCCATTTAATCTATGACACTTAGCCCATTTTTTGTTTACAAAAGTGAATTCTCGACACGTCTTTCCTTTCACTCCATACGCATATCAAAATATTATTCTCTTAATTGAGTCTATTAATTTTGTTGCCCTCATTATTAAAAAGTTTATTATTACCACAACGCTTTTCTGGATTAGCTTCTGTTGAGCCCCGGCTATAAAAATCTACAATAATATGTTCTTCTGCTATTCTTACGGTAAGTTCCCCTACTGACATTAATCGTATATCTGTATATTTGTTCTGTAGTCCTTCCTTCAAATTTTGTCTCAGCTTAATGTACCAATTTGAATCATAAAAACTTGAAGAGCTAGGAGGAATATAAGCAATACCTAGAAACACTTGTATACTTCTTCCAAATAGATCATTAAATGTGCACCACATAGCATTGTCACCTCCTAAGTCCTTTTTAATCTTAATTTCAAAACTTTTACCTTTTCTTACAAATAACCCTATGCCACTAGATATCCGATATTTTCCCTTAACCTGCACACCTTTTATCTCATAATAATCATACCCCGTGACATTAATAACACAATCCTTCAATATTCATGTCACGTCCATTGCTATCACATTTGCCCAATTGATTATCTGATAAATGTCACCATTTTGTATTTTCTGGAGTAGCCTTTCAACATTCCAGCATAATATAGAAATGATACTTAGTCTCTATATTGATTCTCTCATACCTATTACGCTCCAACTTAGCTTTACTTTTTGTTAATCTCGCCTCTTTATCTGACGCAACTCTTCGCTCTTCTATTTGCATGAAACTTCTTGAAGACTACTTACCTTTATACCGCGAGGAGACACCGCTGGAGCTAAGTTCCGAGCGGAAACGGAGAGAGCCGAATTCCTCAGTCCCGAACGGGAGATAGCGGGAAGAAAGACATTTTTGAGTTTCCAGGAAAACTGTGTGTAATGCAAAATGCTGGGCTTACTGTCACAGGTTACATGCTGGTATAAATACAAATATGCATACAGAGCGAATGCATCAGATGTTTAAATATATCTATCTTCATGGAAAACATGTGAAACGTTTGAATAAAGCAATATTTGGACTAATGTTGTTTGTTAAAGACAAGATGTTTGACAGACTTATGATTACGAAAGGAAAACTGACAGGTAAAGTGAGGTAAATTCGTCGTAGGCATAAAGCCAGTTTGGAAATAAGCAAGGACAGCATTATTAAGGGAGATTGTGGTTGGAATGTCCCATCCTCATCTAAATTGGCAAAGATATATTTTGTGCAAAAATATATCTCTGAGTAGCCTGATCTGCGGCTGTAATGATGACCGTTTCGAGGTGCTCGATCTCGGCGTCGATGGATGGAATATCACACCCTGGAAATACGGCTAAAAGAGATGCCAATTTGCCTTTTAAAATAAGCCACCTTGGCGTGGGCTGAGAATGTACATGTGAAGACAGGTTATGTACGAGGGTTGGAACTTAAATAGTGGCAACTATTTATTTACAACCCATACAAAAGAGTTACATGTTAGCAACCTTTACTGTCCTTCAATGTAGTCACCAGTGTTGTGTATAACCCGTTGCCAGAGATGTGGAAGTCGTAGTATACCTTTAGCAGAGCCTGTTCTCTTGATGGTGCAGATGGAGCGGTCTACTGCCTGTCGAATCTCTGGAACACTTCTGAAGCGAATGCCACGAAGTGGTTCCTTTATCTTCTGAATCAAATCATTCACAAGGACTTAAATTCTGGGAGTATGGTGGATGGTAACAGTACTTCCAGCCCCATCGACCGAACAAATCAGCCACAGCTTGCGCTGTATGCGCCCGAGCATTTTCGTGCAAAATGATGGGTTGATTCTGCAGAAAGTGTTGCCGCTTCTTTCTCAAAGCTGGTCGCAGGTGGTGCTCCAAAAACGAACGGTAACACTCAGCATTGACGGTCTACCGTGGAGGAATGTAATGCGCTAGGATAACACCATCACGGTCGTTCTTTCACCTCATTGGGGCTCTGACGAACTTTCGACTTTCGTGGTGACTCATAATGACGCCATTCGTTCGATTGGCGTTTCAGTTTTGGCTCATACCATTTGGCCCATGTCTCATCCAGGATTGTGATACGGCATAAGAAAGTCTCTCCTTCGCGCTCATAGCGCGCCAAGTGAGTCTTAACGCGGCGTCGTAACGCAACCATTTCTCCATTTCCGTCAAATCATGCGGAACCCATCGTGATGCAATTTTTCGCATGCCCAGGCGTTCCTTCAGGATGCGAGCATAGTCGTATGCGCTAATCCGGTTTCTTGGGCGAGCTCACGAATCGTCTGACTCGATCACTGTCCAGTAACGCGGCAAGACCATGCACTTCTTCTTCACTGACGCTCGTAGGACGACCTGCCCGATGAATGTCTGCCACAGTTTGCCGACCATTTTGAAGGCTTTTACCCAACGTGCCACTGTTCTGTAAGGAAATGCAGATTCCCCGCAAGCCTCTTGAAGACCTTTATGACACTGTCGTGCTGTAAGACCTCTGGCATATTCAATCTTGATCCAACTCCGTTGTTCCTATTTCGAAAACACAGTGACAACAGTACGTTAGACCGCTAGCTCACAAGTGACTGTGTTTCTCTCGATGGTGCGCACGCAGGTGATGTGGGAAGGGAGATTTCATTTGCTCTGAGAAAAGAAAGGTATGTAAACAACGTGTGCTATCAGCGACAATATTAGATTCCGTTCCATAGCGTCTCCATATCTGTGTTGCCACTATTTAAGTTCCAGCCATCGTATCTGACACGGAAAGTGGTCACTTCAGTATAAATCAGAGATGACGTTACAGGTAAAATGCGCAGCAAGTGAGGCGGAAGAGAAAGATAAGTCCAAATGTGGCAGTCTGTGAGAACTGTGTGAAAGAAAAGTAGGTTGACCAGTATTCAGCAGAGTAAGATTGTGGCGGTCTAGAAAGTGTGCTAACATGCTACACCTTGCACACTCTGTGTTTGAACCCCATAGGGGATGATGCGCATTAAAATCGCTCAAAAGTAGAATAGGGGGTGGTAGCTGAGATAGAAGATTATCTAGACCAATCTCTGTGACAGTAGCAGATGGAGGTAAGTAAATCGTGCAGACTGTAAAAGTAAGGCCAGAAAGGTAAGCTGTAGTTGCAGCAGCATGTATAGGAGATTGGAGTCTCACGGAAGAAATGTACCCGTCATCTCTGATGAGAATTAAAACTCCACCATGCGCGGGAGTGCCATCTCTTCGTTTGAAGAAAGATTCCAACACTTGGAATCGATTGGAGGTGGAGAGAGGCGTGACGGCTACCACCTAGCGGGCTTGCTCCCAGACCCATCGTGGAAGCTTGAATTCCGAAGAGGAGAAGGGCTCGAATTCTGCTTCTTATCAATCGTAGTGGATGATTTCAAAAAGTTATTTCGGGTGTAAATGGTCTCAAATTTAATAGCCGGAGCTTCAAAAACAATAATCTCTGGGTGGAACCTGGCGAACTAGCAACCCGTGTAAAAACCAGGTCGCAGGTCTACGTGCTACTCTCTCGGAATTGCAGAAGAAGCCACAACGCTATACGTACCGGTCTTAGGTAAAGCAGGTTGGCGAGATAGGAATCGCCTCCGAACCACAATAAAACAAAGTTTTTCCTTCACCCAGATCTTCTGAATACAGCGTTCTTCGCGATAGCTAGGACAATCGCGGAACAAAGTTGAATGATCACCACGGCAGTTCAAGCAGACGGGAGCAGATGGACAACCTCCCTCATGACTTTCAGTGCCACAAGTTGCACAGATCGAATGAGCACTCTTACAATACATGCGAGTGTAGTCAAAACGTAGGCATTGAAAAAATCGCATGGGACCAGGAATATATGGGGGTAGCTCAATAACCTCATATCCAGCTTTAATTCTCTGAGGTAATTCAACCCGGTTAAAGGTGAGAGAGTACGGTTCTGCTGTACTTCACCTTCCTTTCTCGTCTGTACACGATACACTGATGTTACTCCTTGGTCTTCCACACAACTCTGATTTCTGAGTCGAACATTCCATCTAATACAGTAGTGGTGATAGCTCCTCGCTATTTAGAATTTATGAATTTAGAGTTCGATGTTATTGCACACGGATAGGATACCCGTGGAGAACCGTCGCCTTGAGGAATGAGTTAGTTTGGGACAGTCCAAGTGTTTCCACAAAAAGAGAACCATTACGGAGGCGTGTACATGACTTAATGGGTCCAAATATGCCATCAATGCCCTTCTGAATAACAAACGGTTTTACCCTGTTGAACGACTGACATTCCTCAGTGCGACTGATGACTAAGTAACGAGAAAAAGGCTTCTCGGTTACTTCCTTTACATCTACTCTTTTACGTTTCATTTGTATAAAACTATTTTCATGTGCCATAGAGAAATAATCCTCCACCATTGCAACTGTCTCCGATGGCAGGCTGCTTCACGGCTCCAACCCTGCCTTAGATGACCTGTCCTGACTTGAACAAGGTCACCTCAGGGTCTATCCTCCAGTAGAAAGACAAAGACCCAGTCGCCTACAGGAAGTTTACGGCTTTTGCCTCCCCGGGTCTGACCTTTACCAGAGCATACGCTCTTGTCCTACATGATAACCCAGTGCTGGGAGTTACGCCATTACCCAGTCACTTTTTAGCGCGTCAAACATGGGGTAACCATCAGACAAATAACAGGGAAGCAGGACGAATAAAAATTAAAATGGAGGCGAAATTAAAAGGAGTCAAACACGCTAAGCGTGGACCTGTGGGAGCATTTTGGGTGCCTCGGGGTCGCTACGCCCCGTACCCAAGGGGCCCTGGTTATTCTGAAAATAATGCCTTAATTATAAACACTGAAAATGTTTCTGTTCTCATGAAAAGGAGGAAATACTAGCCCACGTAAGCAAACACGGAAGTCGCAACTGTTCTGTGCTCCTATCTGAATATAAACGTATGCTTGCAAGTTATTGAATACGATTAAGGGAATTTCCACAACAGAGCTTGAAGTTGTGAAGAAACACACGGCATTCTTAAAGGTAATATTTGCCGCAGCTCGCAACCGAAATGAACTGGTACCCATCATAATTATTCAAGGCAAAGTGTTACTAATGACCTTACTTTGCAACCACTTCAACCTCTGCATGTCTTGCAACTGACATTAGAAAACAATATTCATTTGCATACCACTACCAAATTCAATCAGCAGAAAGCCACCTACAGTCATACGCTCAGAGCCTGTTTCAGTGCTACTATTTCTGCTCACTTCTCATTATATTTCTGCCATCCATCAAAATTATTCAAGGCAAAGTGCTGTAACTAGTGACCTTTCTTTGCAGCCTATACCTTGCAACTTAGGGAAAAAAAAAAAAAAAAAAAAAAAAAAAAAAAAAATCAGTTGCATATCTGCTACCAAATTAAATGCAAATTTGTTAGCCTACCAATGTGATTTTCTATAAACCAATACTACGAGGAGTATATTTTTTCAACCTCTGAGCGTGCTGCTAAGTGACCAACTGAGTGCAGGGGAGGAAGATCTGCACACTGCACAGTTTCCCTGCCCCCATAACTTCTGCCACTGCTGAGTTCAACAACTTACCCTTACAGAATTTATCCTTAAACTGAAAACTAGTAATGCAGGCTGCAGTGCCAAACGATAACGAAGACTGCCGATTGGTTACAATTTTAGTTGAAGCTATTACTTTACATGAATTTCCACTCTGGACATGAAGCCCTGTTAGTTCAGTAGGTTAGAGCGTTGTAATACTGCTGTAATCGTCGCGAGTTCGATTCCCCGTAAATAAGAAATTTTTCTTCTTAATTGTAATATTTTTTCTCTCACAATAAATATGTTTTGTAATTTTCATAAATTTTCTACACTATTATTAATTGAATAAATATTACTTTTTAATAAGCTAGGTTAGGTTAGTTCAGTTTAAGAAAAATAATAGAATATAAAACAGATAATATTGCTCCATAATAACGCTTTTTTCTACACTATTCTTAATCCAATAAATATTACTTTTTCATACGTTAGGATAGGTTAGTTTAAGTTTAACAAAAAATAACAATATAAAAAAATATCAACCCAAAATAACTACTTTTCACTCGTTATTTTTTCTCCCCCCTTCCTTTTTAATCTTCATAACTTTCCTGCAGTATTATTATGTTACTCTTTCGTTAGTTCGGTTGTATCAAAATTTGATACTACATAATATATATTAGTTCCATACGAAACGAAGGTATCTATTGGCTGAGTCCCGAATGGTAGCGGTCGGATTTCTTCGCTACGGTTTGGCTTGCAGTTTGCGTTGCGTTCCCCGTATAAGGGGTAAGTGTTACAGGCAGCTCAAAGCGCATCAATTGGAGCTGAGTTGCAGGTCCCTTAACGTTACCGTGGCCAGCATAATTGATTCTCCCGCCAAATGCAAATTACGCAGCGTCATTTGTTTTCTACAGGCAGAAGGGATCAGTGCAGCAGACATTCGTCGCAGAATGAGCCACATTTGCGGTGCAACTGTGTGAGTGTTGGGGCTGTGCGTGAACAGTGTAGGGAATTTAAAGAATGCCAAACTAATAAGCCTGATGAAGGTGGACAAGGATGAAGGTTTGTTGTAGCAACTGGAGATCTTGTTCAGCAAGTTGGCCAAGCGGATCAAGAGAGACGGAGTTTACCAGTAGTGAATTATCTGTGGATTTTTCGAACATTTCACTATACACAAGCGTAACGGAACACGTTGGCTATCGAAAACTTTGTGCATGTTGGTTTCCCAAACATTTGTATGAGGATCACAAAAAGCGGCGCATGGCATCAATATTAACCTTTCTCACACGTTACGCTGATGAGGGGGAAGAGTTTTTGAAATCAATGATAGATGAAACCTGGAATCTTTATGACAACCCAGAATCGAAAGAAAAATCCAAACAATGGAGAGCACACATATTGCCCGAACAAACCCATAAAGTTTAAACAATAGTTCAGCAACAGGAAGACCATGGCTATAAAAAAAGATGTGCTCTTTTGGATGGAGCTAGGGACTAGGGACTGCAAACGTGGATTGTCAGACATTTGATTTCCTGCAGAGAGCCATTCAGAACTAAAGAAGAGAAAAGCTGTGAACTCAAATTATTTTGATTCATGACAATGCATGACCGCATACTGCTGTGGTAATCCATCAGCTTTTTGCAAAATTTCAATGGGAAATGTTTGATCACCCAGCATACAGCCCAGACCTAGTGCTGAGTAACTTTCACTTTTTTGGCAGCTGAAGGCAGATCTGGGAGCACAGCGCTTCCACACCAATGAAGAGCTTCAAGAATCCATGATAACATAACGAACATGCTGGCAGTGAACTTCTGTGAAGAGGTGGATGGAAAACTCGTTCACTAGTATGACAAATATCTCGGTGTACTCCGTGGCTATGTTAAAAAGTAACTTTGATTGTACTTGACTCCTGTTAATAAAACCATTTTGTGATCTACACTTTTTTTATTTTATGCTCCGTTGGAATTTTGTACCAAAAAAAAAACTATATGAATGGATGATTATTATTTACTGTTAAAAGATCTGCTTAGTATTAAGTACAACAATTTTAACAAATTTGAAACCGGGCTTGAAAAATGAAAATGTGTACATGCCCTTTTTATTCTGAGAAAGTAATGCTGTCATTGATGGCTCCTATGTCAAGAACTTTAAAATAATAGAGTTGCAATTATTATAACTTCTGAAGCACTAAATGTTAAAATTCATACAATGTGCTGTAAAAATAAATTGAATGCAAGATGACAACAATAATATTTATTATTATTATTATTATTATTATTATTATTATTATTATTATTATTATTATTATTATTATTATTATTATGGGTTTGCTATAAGCAGACCTGATTTACAAGTTGCTAGCTTTGTCAGTTAGTAATTGAGCTAACTCCTGGATCAAACCATGCAGTTCAGGTAATTATAAAATAAAGTATAAGTCTGCAGAAAATATACAATGATATGCATTTCAATAAAAATTTAATTGTGGTAGACACAGCATCATGTACTTAAGTGACTGAATACTCTTTGTAAATCTTCAAGGAATTTGTCTTTTTTCCATCTCCTTGAAGTTCTAGAGGAATTGGCTGCTAAATTCAGTTTCTATGAGGCAGAATGTCCATTTTAGATCATTAAATACTGGACCATAATGTCATTTTACATAATTTATCTTGCCTTTTCCTTTTTCCCCTCTTTGTTTTCCTATGTTATATTCCTCACCTTTCTGAACTTTCTCTCAAATAGTGTCTACTGCTAATTGGTCAAAACATATAGTAGTGTTTATTGTTCAATAGAACAGGTGACATTATCTTACTGATTCAAGTGCTTTCCCAGCTCACTTCACTGACATCAGGTTGTTGATCATTAACTTTCCTTGTGAAAACATTATTGTGGCTATTGGCTAAGAGACTGAGCAAGCCAGGATCTCATGCTTTGTATAAATCTTAATTCCCCACATTGGGACAAAACCTTTTCAGTATCCTTAGCTCAAAATTTATTTTGTATAGCTGTGGTCATTACCTGGCTTATTGTGGCAGTGAACAGGGCATTTGTTAAGTCAGAAATTAAAGAATTTTTTGTCAAATTAGATAACTGATGGAATTTCTTTGAAAAACTTTCGTAAAACTAAATAATTGTAAAATATTTTCCTGTAGGTTACATTTATTACACAATTTCATTTTGCCTTTGTTTTATTGTGTTAAATTTTAAAATACACTTCAGAAATGTTAAAATGCTCCTTTACTAATTGTAAGTATAATATTAATCTGTATATCCTTGGTGTTATAGTGTATCTGAATTATTCATTTAAGGAGTATGTTTGTTAAATTTTCATACCGTCCTCGGTACCTTATCAATGATAGGAGATTGGTAAAAATGTACATAATATATTATTTGAGTTAAATATAAATACAGGGTTTGTAAGATTGTAGAAGCATTCATGAAAACCTAAATTCTAGATCGAACTGCAGGAAGGCAGATTTGGCAGACAATGTGAGTAAATCCATTCTTTGTGCTCAAGTAAAGGGCATGTAAATCTTCAGTTGGGCAAGCTACCTGGAAATGGGGGTGATGGCACCTGTGGTCCTGTTACAGTTCTTTAACGGATGCTAGCTGCTCATAATCAGAGAACGATTAGTGAAACCGGTAAATTAGGAAAACCATCTAGCAAATAGTATAAAAGCTCCATTACGTCAATAGTAGCTTATGGGCGAATCTGACATTTAATTGGCGAGAAATCTACCTTGGGTTGTGTCATCACAGGGTCAGTTGTTAAGTATTTAAGGAACAGACTGCTCCAAGAAGTTATGTAGTTTTACGCAGTCTTGAGGCTGTTTCATATTCTCCAACCCTTCAGCTCTGTCGCCAGCAGTCAGAGTAAGAGTGACCTAAGTCCGTGGCTTCAACACTAGTAAAACCCAGACAGGAACTTTAAACACTTCTCGAGTCGTCTTAGCGAGCAATTGTGTAGTATTAACTATGCCAGTATTTTCTGGGTATACAGCTCCAGATTGGTGAACATTATAGATATACATGTCTGCCAAACCATTGCCCTATAGCTGTCCACCGTGAGATGCCCATGTACTCATGTGTGATCTAATAAACTACGTTAACAAGCAGACGAGGTGTTCATCAGCAAATACCACCTTTAATTTCCCTCACTGAATCCTAGCAAACTATCAGTTCCAGAAATCCAGGAACATACCCTAGAGATCGGCACCAGGAATAATTGGTTGTAAGCTGCATCTGCTTAGTCTCTCTTTCCATCACTAGAAGCCCCTATAACTCTTAAAAATTTGGTTCCCAATGTCAGGTCCATTACAACAAGGTCCCCCTCAGATCAATTAAACTCTGACAATAGTTAATGTTTTAATGCATGTTTTAATTAATGGGAAAGCGTTGTCGCAGAAACTTTGTTTCCTTCCTCCATGATAAATGATACAGGATTTTATCACACCCGTAAACTTCCTTTAAGAAAAGAAGGAAAACTGTGTGACACTAAAAGGAGAAAGCTGATAATATGTGGCAATAAATAGTACAGAGAGTTATATTGTGTGTGAAGATGATTCAACAAAATTCTGTTTTAAAGAATGTGATTTTCCTGCAATCTTCAATGATGTTTATATTTCTCCATAAAAGGTGCTCCTTGCTGACAATCCCTTTAACAAACTTCAGAAGTGCAATGGGAGTTCTGAATCTGTCCATGGCAGACTTAGTTACTTTGAGCTAGAAAATAAGTCAAATTTCAAATATCAGAGCACCATATTTTCCACATCAGAGAACAAGAATATTGCGAAGGAAGCAAAACTTAATGAATAAAGTAAGAGGTAAAGAAAGGCATTTACAGTCTATAATGCTATCTCAAACACAATTTGAGGACAAATTCATATTTGCTGGACATTTGAAAACAAAAATTCTATTTCAGTCTTATAAGCTTTCAAACACAAAGAATAACATGCGAAGATAAACATTTCATTGAGGAAAGAGAACTTTCACATTCTATTGGCTTAATTTCAGAAATATATATATCTCAGGAGCTGTATGCAAATGGAGTTTTATCAAGTACAATAACTAATGTTCCATTTTAAGTGAGTTTGTTCAGTTACTGAATGCAATTCTTACAGCCCTAATGACAACATGTGAGGCCATATGATGTTTCTCCAATTTTTTATTGAATTTTCTTATAAGGATAAGCTGTCTGCACTTGCCTTGCTTTCCAGTAAGAAGGATTTCAATGAAGAATAGAAATTGCAACAACTGGATTTTGAAGTGTGAACTGGTAATTGTACAGCAAATTATACAGTTAAACTACTTATAACTGAGTCAAATTACACACTCTTGTGACTTCACTAACTTTTTTATATCCAAATATGTTTTGCAGACCATCATCTGCATCCTCAGCTAATTGTCAATTAATGTTCTTTTCAAGGTTATAGATGGTGCAGTTTAAGCCGTCTAGGTGTAACTTACCTTGACATTGGTCATCTTCAATTTATCCATGCTATTCATTCCTTATGGGCTCAAAGGCTGGGTAATTATTAACTTGAAATGTGAATAGGTACTTGTACAGTGAAGCAAATCATATAATTAAACCACTGTAACACTGAGTTAAACTACACACTCTTGTGGCCTCACTTAGTTGTTCTATATCTAAACATGTTTTACAAACTATTATCTGCCACCTCAGAAATTGACAGTTGACAATTAATAATCTCTCCTAGTCAAAATATTTAGAACCCTCTTTATGGTTTCAATTATAAGAAACTTATTCAGGACATGTTTCATGGAACAATTGTCCACATCCTCAGCTGTTAAATGACTGTTAAATTATCTGTAGAAGTTGGGCAGGTAGGTATCAAGGTGACAGTCTTGTGATAAACTTGAACAAGGAGCGTCTGCTCCCAAGATGTTTAAATTCATAAAATTTTGCTTTCCCCCCCCCCTCTTTTCTTTCCTTTCCTTTCCTTTTCCTCTCTCTCTCTCTCTCTCTCTCTCTCTATCTTTCTTTTTGGTAAATCCTTTCCCATATGTTTCATTCTTTTGGCTACTGCTGTCAGTTTTCGTTAACTGATGCATTTTTCTATTTCATGGTTTCATTCCAAAAGTGTGCTGCCACAGCTGATTTATCTATTTGTTTGTAACGGTGTTTTGCCAATGTTCCTTCATCCTAATGCCTATATTTCTCTTGTTTTTCCTACATAGATTTTTCAACAATCCTTACAACTAATCTAATAAATACCAGATTTTCCCCTTTGGGCATAGAATCAGTTTTGTTTACTTTCAATAAATTTTTTACACTGTATCGGTTTTGAGGTGCTAAGATGATATTGTACTGCTTGAAAATTGTTTAAAATTTCTTATTGGCTGACAGGTGGTAAATGAACTTTTTTAATATTTTTTCCCCTGCTAAATCACTCAAAGTTGTGATTTATTTCATTCTTTTTTGTTTCTGAAATCTTTAATTTTTTGGTTAACCATCTTTATGCTGAATCCATTGCATTTAGCAGCTTCTACTATGTGTAAATATTCATTCTTCTATTCTTCTCTAGAAAGATTGCTGAAATAGATTTGCAGTTATATGAATTACATTTAAAATAATTGAAAACGTTAGGCACAGCATTTTGGGAAATTTTGCAAAGAAATGCCTTTGAGTTTATCATTTTCTGAGTAAAACAGAAAGCCTACTCCCAAAAGAGAAAATGTAAAAAATTATATAAAAATCAGTGGATAGGAACAACATTATCCTCAAACCTAACCTCAATGTCGTCAACATTTCTAATGATAGTTTTAACTCGGAAGAACTGGAATTTCTTAACAAAGGCATTTAACACATGCATAGATTTCTCATGTAATCTAGATAAGTATATAGAAAATATAAAGCTGGCAATAGAGAATTTATTCATAACAGACAAAAATTTTGTTAGGAAAATGTTGGAAAAGTACTACACGAAATTAAAAATAATAACTTTTTTGCAAGATCTTATCTAAAACTAACAAAAGTTCTGAACCATAAAGATGTGATTTACATAAAACTGATAAGGGTAACAAAAACATTATTTTAGATAAAGAAAACTACAAGCAAAGAATGCAAGATTTATTAAAAAGTGACGAATTTGTCAAAATCAAAACAGATTCATTGAATAAATGCATTAAATCCATGAAAGTAGTCTTGAAAAATAGAACTCATAATCCAAAAACAGAACGATACAAAATTAAGACCCATGATTCATCTTTAGCCAGTACATATGGCCTTCCGAAGATCTACAAACCTTGGAGAAGTATGAGACAAATTAATAATAATATAAATACTCTGATCTACCATTTAGCAAAATGGTTATCATTACAGTTTCATTCACTAACTAAATATGAAAGCTGAAGTTTAAAAAGCTTTATGGACCTCATCAACAAAATTAAAGATAAAAAATTATCACACAATGACACACTGATTTCTTGTTTTCCAACATACCATGGAACAAATTATTAGCTTTTTTTAAGAAAATGGTTACAACATTCAACCTAACAGAAGAACACATCAACAAATACATCATATTCACTCAGTTGTGCACAAACAATTTTTTTTAAATTTGAGGACAAAATCTTTAAACAGAAAGCAGGACTAGTAATGGGCTGTCCATTATCAACTTTCCTAGGTGACTTATTCATGAACCATTTTAAGATGCACATCACTAAGGCTTTCCCCCAAGATTTGGCACAGATATATACACAATGTATTCACCATTATAAATAAAACAAAAAACATGTGGAAGATGCACTTAAACTTTTATACTTGCAAGAGCCTACAATTAAGCTGAATGTCAAAATGGAAACTGATAATATTCTGCCATTTTTGGATTTGGAGATAATAAAATATAAAAATAAACTAAAATTTGGCATCTATAGAAAGGACACACATACATACAATTATATCAAGGCCCGTGTATTCCATCCAAGATCACATAAGGAAGCAGCATTCAATAGCATGACATACAGACTAATGGCTATAACGCTGAACAAAGAAGAATACAAGAATGAATATTACACATAATAGAAGCTGCTAAATCCAATGGGCTCAGCAAACAGATAATTAACTAAAAAATTAAAATATTCCAGAAACAAAAAGGAATTGAACAAATTACAACTTTGAGTGATTAGACGGGAAAATACATTTAAAAATTCACTTACCACCCGTCAGCCAAAAGGAAAATTCATAATTTTTTCAAGCAGTACAATATCATTTTAGCACCTCAAAACCAATATAGTATAAAAAATGTAATGATATTAAACAAAACAGATTCCAGGCCCAATGAAAAAAAAGTTGGTATTTACCAGATTAATTGTAAGGATTCTGAAAAAATTTACATAGGAAAATCAAAGAGAAATATAGACATTAGGTTGAAGGAACATTGAAGAAACATCCGTTACAAACAAATAGATAAATCAGCTGTGACAGAACACTTCTGGAATGAAAACCATGAAATATAAAAAGGCATTAAGTAATTAAAAATGTTCAGCAACAAAAAGTATTAAATATATGGGAAAGGATTTATATTAAAAGAAAAGAAAAACATGAGCAAAACTATCTGAATTTCAGCATCACGAAAGCAGACAGCTCTTTATTCAAGTTTATCACAAGACCATCAGGGTGAACCCAGACACCTACCTACACAACTTCTATGGATAATTCAACAGTCATTTAACAGCTGAGGAGGATGTGGACAATTGTTCGAAGAATCATGTCCTGAGTAAATCTCTTATAACTGAAACCATTAAGAGTGTTCTAAATATTTCAAATCAGAAGAGATTATGAATGAGTGTTTCACTGTGTTTAATTCCAAACTGAATTTAATATTGAAGATGATAATTAGTTGAGGAGGCAGATAATGGTCTGCAAAACATATTTAGATATAAAAAATTATGTGAAACTACAAGAGTGCTTGACTTAACTTAGTAATAAAATAATTTAATCCACTGAGTTATTGTTAACTTTTATCAGCGGTAAGGAGAGGGGCCCCATGTTCTCCATAAATATGTAAGCATTATACAAAACAATATATATATATATATATAATTCATTAAAAAACATTCAGAATGCAATATAAAAAGAGAGGGGCCCATGTTCTCCATAAATATGTAAGCATTATACAAAACAATATATATATGTAATTCATTAAAAAACACTCAGAATGCAATATAAAAAGTTCATACTAAAAACTATAAAATGAACGCTGAAACCACACAATATTTCGAGCTTGGCTCTTGGTCACGTGCTGAGCATGAACTGAGCTGTGGCG
This sequence comes from Metallyticus violacea, assembly GCA_030762175.1. NCBI lineage: Eukaryota > Metazoa > Arthropoda > Insecta > Mantodea > Metallyticidae > Metallyticus > Metallyticus violacea. The sequence goes on along the minus strand of CM060846.1, from coordinate 125,684,618 downwards.
GGCAGTGTCTGTGAGGCATAAGGGATGTGACCTGGCAGCAAAACTGCCAACTATAGCTGAACAAAGTAGTTTGGCAAACCTAGCAGTATTACAAGGAAATATTGAGGCCTGGAGGAATATGGGCTTATGTAAAACTATTGCTTCCATCTCTAGGTCTCTAAGTAAGGTATGTTTGGATGGAGGGGCAACATCTATGAGAATAAGGGAAAAACAGTCATGGAACGTGGCCTGGTGAAAATTAACATGTTGTGATACCGGCAATGGGGAACAGGGAACCCTTAGCACCATTGGCATGGCGCAGATTCATTGACGACATTTTCATCATTTGGACTCATGGTATTACTGCATTTGATGGTTTCTTCAATAGGCTGAACACTAACTATCCAGTTAAGTTAACATCCACAGTTTCCCGTACTCAAGCTGTCTTCCTGGATGCAGAAATTCAGTTAGTCAAAATGCAATTTCTGACATCAATTCATGTTAAACCTGCTAACTTACAGCAGTACTTACATTTTGAAAGTTGCCATCCATCACATATTAAAAAGGCCATTCCCTTTTCTTTGTCACTACGAGGACACCGAATCTGCAATAACGACTCAGCTCTGGATAGATACATTACCCAATTAACTGACAAATTAGTTAAGAGGGGTTACCCCCCTTCCCTGGTAAAATCCAAAGTACAAGCCTCCCATCATAAACATACTCCTAAGACTTGTAAACCAGCAAATATTGACCCATTGAATTTCACAGCGACATATTTTCCGGGCATTGAAAGATTCAAAGCTGTCCTAAAAGACAGCTTTAATATTCTCGTTCAAAATCAGCTAACTGCATAATTTTTTCAGACATTGCCAAGGCTATGTTTCCAGTTGGCTCATAATCTCAGGAGCATTTTTCGCAGAAATATTGATTATTCTCAACCCTCCTCTATGCTTGGCTTATATCCATGCAACTGCCCTAAATGTAAGACTTGTGCCTTGATATCCCCATGCTCGTCTTTTGTTATTCCGAACCTGAAATACGAGTTCAAAATTCACTCATTTTTCAACTGCACCTCTACGAATGTTGTGTATTTACTTAAATGCAAATTTTGTCCAGCTTTTTATATTGGACTAACGTCCACTATGGTTTCTATTAGAATGAACAATCATAGGCGTTCGGTTAAAACCTGTTCCCCATTGCCGGTATCACAACATGCCAATTTTCACCAGGCCACGTTCCATGACTGTTTTTCCCTTATTCTCATATATGCTGCTTCCCCATCCAAACATACCTTACTTAGAGACCTAGAGATGGCAGCAATAGTTTTGCATAAATCCTGTATTCCTCCAGGCCACAATATTTCCTTGTAATACTGCCAGGTTTGCCAAACTACTTTATTCAGCTATAGTTGGCAGTTTTGCTGCCAGGTCACATCCCTTATGCCTCACAGACACCGCCCGCCACAGCTCAGTTCCTTCTCAGCACGTGACCAAGAGCCAAGCTCGAAATATCATGTGGTTTCAGTGTTCAGTTTTACAGTTTTTAATGTGAACTTTTATGTGAAATTTATATATTGCATTCTGAGTGTTTTTTAATGATTTTATGTTTTTAAGAAGTTTTTATTATTCCATGAATAGTATATATATGAATTTTTACAAAAGGTATATTGATATATGCTCAATTCTTTATTTGTTCATTTACTGTAATAAAAATATATTTTTGGTGTTTATTACATTCTTAAAATAACAATTAAAACTATAGCACTGTAAAGTATAAAAGGCACAACCAGGTACTAGTCATAAGATCTTATTTTCAGTTCAGAAATAATTTGTAAAACAATATAAACATGAATCATGTTTTCTTTTTGCTCAATTTGTTTGCTTTCTAATTTTATAATATATATTAAAGAGTTGTTTCCTTTTCTGCAAATCTTTATAAAAGTCAATAAACCCTCTATCATTTCATAAAATTCTGTATATTCTGGATATAGGTATGCCTTTTTTGTTACTAAATTATCTTTGCTAAGCCTTTTACACATAATTTACAAATCTTATAGCTAGTACACATACAGCATGTAAAAAGTTGGAACGTAAGCCATAATTCTGTTGACATTTGCATTTCAAATACATAACAGAATAACAAATTAGTAGCTGTGAAAATAGTATATCCATCGCTAACAAAACAGTAACTTCAGGTCCCTTTATATATGTATATTATGACAAGAGAAATAGCACAGCCACCAAGAGTATATTCAAAGATAAAGAATTAATGAAGATCTTGGAGTTAAAATGCTCACTTCTTTAAAAGATGTATATTTTATTCTGGGCATATCACCTTCAACACTTAATATTTTATCTTCTGTGTAAAATCTGTCCAATTTCCTGCAACATAATTATAGCAAAATGTTAATAAAAGCATAAATAATAACCTAAAAATAACAGAACTATAATTTCAATAATGAAAAGCATAACAAAATTAAAACTTCCACCAATATTTACCAGATATTTGCATATTCATATTAATTTATTCCACTATTTGCATTACACATAAGTATGGTTTCCTCAGCATTTAAATATTTACAATAACAAACAAAATTACAAGAGCTTCAGATTGTACTGTTATATTAACAGGCTGTTATAATACAAGGAGGTACATACATTGCTATTAACAGTCACTTGTGTAGTTTCTTACCTAATAAGGTAGAAGGATATAATAATAAAAATAGTAATGATAATAAATCCAACATTTGTTACATCAGTATATAAATATTTAGAATAACGATGGCAACTATGAAAACTTAAGGTTATGCACTTTATAATTAGGTTATTTTAATAGCTTATCTAAAAAAAAAGTAGAAGGATATTATATTACTTACTATACTGAGTTGATGGACATATTTGTGTAGAAACATCTCTATTGAATAGTAACAGTTTTAATTAGCAGGTCATGTAGTAGTACTTTAAATTTGTACACTTGTAGAATTTGTTTTCATTTCTCTTGTAATTTGTTAATATAGCTTTATTCCATTAAGGGCAAAAGAATGCTCATATAAGGATGGATTATAATTCATAACCAATAATTTTGAGTCCCCGCTAGTATTATGTAAGTGTATCATAGAGTTGGTTTTAAATTATCACATAGACAATATTACCTGCAATATAACACTATGTATGTATAAAGATGCTAGTTTCAGAATAATTTAGCTGTTTAAAATATTCCTGAAAACTGGTAGTATTTGAATCATTAATGATTATTCTTATTACTTATTTTTACAATTTAAAAAAATTATTACTTTTATTCTTTTTTATTTTACTTTTTTTTTTCTTCCCCCATATCACAATAATAATACTTTTTTATCATCACCTGGTAAATCTAAGTGTCCCAAAAGCTTAAAAGCAGAGACTGTCAATTTATTTGCAGTTCAGTTGTGGTAAGTATAGTACTTCCATGATTTAGACTATTACTGGAGTAAAAAGGGATTGGTCCAGCAATTTTTGTGTGCTCAACTGGAACGCTGGTTATTTTTATATATTCAAAATGCAAAACCTTATGTGTGTGAGTATGCATGCTTGCGTGTTATATGTAGTTAAGATTTAAATCTTAGGTATTATTATTTTTTTACCCTTGTTGCTTGCTTTATCTGTTTCCACACATTGTGTTACCTTTGAGATTCAATATTTATTTGTACCACCACCTTCAATTGCATTTTCTCTTTGAAGAACATGGGCTGTTTGAAATATGGTGAAAATTATGCTACTATTTCAGTGCTTTTTTTTCTATTTCTTGTTCTCCCATTCTTGTTATTTTAGTTACACCATTCCAAGAGTTACTTTATTTGCATTTATATATACATATGTATATAAATGAAAAATAAATACATGTGTGTGCATACATACATACATGCGAATCATTAACATGATATATAAATTCCCTGATAATATTACTGTGGAAGTAATGTCCAACATTTCTTCCCACATTACTTTTTTATTTATTTATTTACTTATTTTCAATCCCTCAAGTCCTACACCAATTCTTGGAGCTTCCATAACTGTTATAGTTTGCAATGAAATGGTTGAAAGTATTATCTGACCCTGAACTTCAGCAATCCAAGCATTTGATTGTACAGATCATGACATTCTACAAAAGAAACTAGACTTCTTTGGAATTAGGAGGGTGGATAACTTATTATTTAGCTTATATTTAAAATATAAGAAAATATACATCAAGAGAATTATGTGTCTAATGGTCAGTCCAGCTATAAAAGTTCAAAATTTGTGAATCCGCAATTTTATGGCTCCTGTCTTTTCATACATTAATGATATATCAGCATCTCAGAATTATGAAGTTATATCTTTTGCTGATTATACAACAACAGAATGTTATGGAAATTAATTTGAAATGTTGCATATACACTTGATAAATGCTAACAACAGATGTTACCTTCAAGTACAATAGTCTTAAATGCAGTATGGATAAGATCACCATTAATAAATTTTAACTTAAAGGATAAGAATATGAATGAACATGATATACCTATAGGAAGTCAATGTGTTAAATGAAATAGTACCAATACAAAACTATTAGATAGGTATCTGTAGACATGGTCTGAGATATCAATCACATTTGTGTTAAAAATAATAAGTCTATTTATCTGTTATATTTTAAAATGTTATATAGAAATCTTCTCATGTTTATTTATTGGTCTCATATTTCCTTATTTGGCTTATGGAATAGTAATATGGGCAAGGAATATTTTGGAAGGTATTTTTTCTGCAAAAAAAATGCACTAAAATAACTTTACAATTTGAAACTAAATAAAATTTGAAGAACTAAATTGGCAAATAATTCCATATTAGCATCATACCCATGACATATGTATAAGGCTATATTCCTGGCTGTTTGTAATCAGTAGAGATATACACAAATATAATATGAGATCCAAATGCAATTATCAAAGACAGAAATTTAAAAAATGGTTACTGAAAAGTTTTAAATACTAAAGATGTAATACTGTATAATATGCTACCAGAATCTATAAAGCAACTTTGGAGTTATTGCTGTTGTCAAATGGTAAGTATTTGGCAGGACCATTTTCCTCTAGCTTCCCAGAGTACATAAGACAAATCGTCCTTCTTTAGCCCACAACTTCAAGATGTACATTTAAGGATAAAGTTAAAATCACTTCTCGTTTGTGTTTATAAGACACAAAAGTATTTATAAATTTCATTTAAATAGTTATTGCACATAATAAGTTGAACAAAGGTGATCTACCTTTCTACATTGCATCATCAGTGGTGCATTGACAAAGTGAACTACAAAGGCTGAATATTATATTAATTTAAAAACCTATTGAAAATTCAATACTACATTATGAACTAGGTAAACATTGTACGCAATGGTTTGTCTTAACATAAACTTGTATTATGGCCTGCAAATTACTGTACTTTTTTTTGTGAATTAGCTCATAATTGAATGTAAATATGCTTATGATTCCTGATAATGCCAAAAACTTGCATTTTAAGCCTACTGCCAATAAAACAATTACCTATTTTTATAACTAACTGCTAATACAATTTCCAGGCAGAGAATACAGAAGGAACTGTAGCAATATATTTAGCCTTCATACTTATAACTGTATAAATTCACCTCCTGGAATTCCTAGATATTCAGTCCAGTAATGAATGACAGTTTAATAAATAATTAAAATAAGTTGTTTCTTTCATTGAATTGATGATTACATTTCTTTTCACTCATTTTAATTCCCTTTCCAATTCTGAATTTCTAGATCAAGCCTGTGACAGCTCAGTTAACTTTTGCACATATTTTTAGTTTTTTACAATTTATTTCTATATATGAAGCCTATGCTTGTCTAACTTTCCTTATAGCAACATATCTTTGGCCTATTCTTGCATGTTTGTTACATTGTTTGCTACTTGTACTGTGTTTTACAAATTGATTTGTCCATCCTGAGCCTGGACTTGGTCATTATTGGCTATTATATTTTATAAAAGTCCACATTTGCATAATTTTTAAATTTGTTTTGGTTCATACAGTTTCCTGATTCTCTGATTTGTCTATGCAGAACACATCACTATTGCATTGTAAAACATGAACTTTATTGTTTAGAGGAAACTGTGTTTTATGTTTATTTTTATATAAAAGGATGAATTATGATTAGTTTTTCTCTTACACGCACTATTAAAAAACATTCCTAAAGACTCATCATATTATTCTACCAAGAAAACAAAATTACTAGACACTTCAGTACAGCCCTTTTGGATTTATACACCATATCACAATTGTAAAGAAGGTTATGAAAATGTTGCTGGCATTATTGTCATATGTGTGCAAATCAGCATTTTCTACAATGAAGATAGTGAAATCTAAACGAGAGGAACACATTGGTGAATCTTGAATTTAGTTGACCTGTCAACCAAGGACAAGTGTTGACAAACTCTGTGAAACACACAAAGTTCAGACTTCACATTAATTTAAATATGTAAGTTAAAAAAAGTAAATATACAGTGAACATAGATCAGAAGTGCATTGTCTTTCTCTGATGCCATCTGACATGCTGAGTACAAAATAAAATAGTCAGTAATTCCAGCACTATATTACACTTTACATTTTTTGTATGAAACATGTTTCCAGAACCATTACTCTCATTAATCTGCTGCAATTGGACTAGCATTGTTGGTGTCCCAATATGAGTCATCACAAGCTGTCCATTGTGAGAACTTTGAAATGTATAAACCACATTATTTTTGTAGATAAAAATTCTCTTCCAAAGTGCTAACTCCATTGGACTCTCTATAGATTTCAATAACTGCTTCTCTTGCAAAGTTATGATTTTTTTTATCCAAAAATGTACAGCAACTGCCATTATCTATTTGTTTATATTTAATGCTCCTAAAATGTTCTTTTTTAATGAGGCGGTAATAATGAAAAACTATCTTCAGCAACAACAGCTACAGTTCAAACAAGATGAATCTGGACATGTCTGAAATTTTCTTTCAAGTATACAGGGATAGTAAAGGTATACAAATTTGTGAGTTGTGGAACTATTCATTCTATTGATAATATAATGGTCTGCATGTTAACAAAAGTCATTATATCTGAAATTTTCACAATAAATAAAAAAGGAATAAAGAAGAAAGGAAAAACATAAAATGCTGCAGTATGCTTATGTAGCTCTTTCACTTACATTTTTCCTTTCAGGGCTTACAAGCCCTAGAGGTACTCTTCCATTAGAGCCAATGATATTTGTACAAGCTCCAAAGCTCACCAACATTCTCATTACATGGACTTGTCTCTGTAATGGAATGTCATTCCTCATAGCTGCTAAATGAAGTGCTGTGTCTCCATTGCTATTCATTGTGTTTACTAGCTCTGAAGAAGTTCGAAGTAAAATTTGTACTAAGCAGGGATCACATGCTCCTCTGATGGCCAAGTGAAGTGCATTGTGTCCTTGAGAATCCTGCAATCATTATTATAAGATTACTAAGATTTATTAAAAATGCTAAAACTCACAAAAATTGAAGGTAAAAGTTGAAATACAAATGTCACAAAACCCAAATTGTTGCAATTAAATTACCTGAAATAAGATGCCTAAATGTGAATGATTTACATATTTTTTTCTGCAATTAAACATTCTGTTTATAACTGTAAAGGACCCTCTCAGAATAAGGTAAGAAAAAAGCTAAAAGTTGTCATGTCCTGGAGTCAGCAAAGTCATCCGTGAGAGCCTTTGCCAGGAGAGGCCGAGTGGGAGTCAAGGGACATTTGGATGACAGAGAAGTAAGACAAAGGATCTGTGAATAGGTTGGTCACTTAAGTGTTGAAACATAACACTGACTTTTTTCTAGTAAGAATTTTACAGAGGACGGATGAAAGAGCTTACAAAACAAGTGTAAGGCAAATAAGATACTTCAGGAGATTTCAGGATGTGATGCTTATTTATCAAATTGACAAAGAGTATCAATACATGGAGGCTTAATAGCAATACTGACACATAGAATCTTACATATTCTGTAACATTCTACTTCCAAAAGATCATTTCTGGGGTCTTATGTAGTCCTTTGTACAACTAAGCTGGCTTGAAGCAGACATACAAATAATTAAGAATATCTAGCTATATGTTTACGGAATGTCGGAATCCACACAATGAAACTTTTGTTAATCTTATTTTGATTTAAAGTAAAACACTAAAAATCATGTCATCACATTAAAACTCTCTTTAAGTTTCACAAACACACATACACAATCAGGAAAAAAAAACATTTAAAAAGTTCACTTACCACCCCTCAGCCAATAAGAAAATTTTCAAGCAGAACGATATCTTCTTAGCACCTCAAAACTGATAGAATGTTAAAAATTTATTGAAATTATACAAAACAGATTCCAGGTACAATACTTGTTTGTGAAACTTAAAGAGAGCTTTAATGTGATGACATGATTTTTAGTGTTTTACTTTAAATCAAAATAAGATGTCTAGCTATACCTACTTTAAGTACAAAAAGAAAAAAAATGGGTATTTACCAGATTAATTGTAAGGTTTTTTAAAAAGATGTAATTTGGAAAAACAAAGAGAAATAAAGGCATTAGATTGAAGGAACTTGGAGAACATCCATTACAAAGATGCTCATAAATTGCTGGAAGGAGTTATTGGATCTGGACATAAATGCGTGGCTGTGTGTGAGCAATCTAATATCCTCCCAAAATAAATATGAGTAACCTCAAAGTTGTGATTTGTTTAATTCTTTTCCTTTTTCTGCAATCTTTTAATTCCAGGCCCAAAGAGTAAAAATCTGGTATTTACCAGATTAACTGTATGAATTGTAAAAAAATCTACATAGGAAAAACAAAGAGAAATATATGCATTAGCTTGAAGGAACATTGGCAAAACACTGTTACAAACAAATAGATAAATCAGGTGTGGCAGCACATTTTTGGAATGAAAACCATGAAATAGAAAAAGGCATCAAGTTATTAAAAACTGTTAAACAACTAAAAGAATTAAACACATGGGAAATGATTTATATAAAATAAAACATGAGGAAAACCATATGAATTTCAACATCATAGAAGCTGGCAGTTCTTTATTCAGCTTTATCACAAGACCACCAGAATCACTCTGGATACCTACCTATCCAACTTCTTCAACAGCCGTTTAACAGCTAAGAGTGTGGACAATTGCTTCAAGAAACATGCCTGGAGTAAATCTCATGTAAGTGAAACCGTAAGTGTTCTAAATATTTTGACTTAGAAGAGATTATTAACGTATGTTTTACTGTGTTCCATTCCAAATTGAAATAATTTCTAAACCATGCTTATGTTAAAAGTAATCAATCACCATCTTCAAGAGTTATGAAGAAGTCCTACAGATTTCTTGAAAAACATTATATACAAACAAGCAACAAAATTAAATTCAGGCTGCCCTTTGGAACAATAGACTGGTTCACATGTTACCTATTGCTTCATTTAGATAAAAGTGTGATGGAGAGATTCGGAAGAAGCCCCTTTGCTCTGATGACTGATTATGCTGCACATGATAAATATTCTGTTGATATTTAACTAAGAAAGTTTTTTCATAACTATAAGAGAATCTACTCAATATTGAATTGATGAAAGTCCAAAGTGTTTTATAATGGAGTTGTGAGCCATTTTAAGCAAAATTAATCCTCAAACAATCTAACACTCCTTTCTAAAATATTTAGTTAATTCCAAGATATAGTGTAACTGATCCCAGTACAAAATATTATAGTTTCTGAGTTGGCTCTGGTGCTTAAGATTGTTATACCTTTTGTACAGGATGCAGGTTTTAGGTGCCTCTCATTGTGACTGAAAATCATCAGACTAATCATTCTATGTTCAAGATCTGGCATCTAATTTAATTACCTATCCAAATTCAGATTTTCCAGAAAGTTTAGTATTTTTATGTATGACTTCATGCATATTTTTTAAATATTAAGAATAACTGTCTAAATGCTATAAATATGAATAATTTCCAGATTTGACACAAGTGACCTTTGCTATACAAATTAAACAATAATTTATGTAGGTCATTAATATTTATGGTGACCATAGCATGTCTGGCTCCAGGGTGAGAGGTCAAGTATCAGTAGGTAAAATGCTCCCAACCTCAGAAACACAAATGGATTAAGAACTTTACTGTAGAGTATATGTTGAAAGTGTACTCCTTCTATTTGTATACAAGCTCCATATTGTGTGAATATGTTATCATTTATTTGTCTAAGCTCATCAACTTCATTTCAGCTTATTTCATGTTCATTACAACAATTGGAGTACTGGAGTTTTTCAATAGGTATTCCTGCAAAATATTCTGTCTTTCAAAAACTACACCATAAACAGGTATCACATCTAATTTAATTGGGAGAGTACAAAGGCCACAACTAACATTGATTACTCTATAATCAAACATCTCACTTATTGTATTTAATATAATAATTCTTGAGGTGTGTGTATGGCTGCTGAGTTCTATTTGAACTAGCCACACAAATTTTACTCTTTTGTCAACTGCTCAAGAAACAGTACAATTAGTAAATTATACCTAATCTGTCGTCTAACACACTCTTATGCTTCACTTACTTTTAAAAATGGTGGGACCGGTTTCGAAGAGACATCCTCTCCATCTTCAACCAACTTGATGACTGAGTCTCTTCAAAACCGGTCCCACCATTTTTAAAAGTAAGTGAAGCATAAGAATGTGTTAGACAACAGATTAGATATAATTTACATTTAACAAGCTTCACTGTGTGAGTTCCAACAGAATTTTTTAAAAATGTCTTATTTTTCGAAAGTTCTTAAATGAAGTACAATTAGTGTTTAATACTGATTTGCATTTATTATCAAATATGACTGGTATGTATTTTGCATGCATCCCTATTTCATGCTGCATGAATCAAATTTTCTTGGATGATGCTAAGATTATGGATCACTTTAATGTCAAGGGGACTAGGAGAGTAATGGAAATACTGGCCAAAACAGTGGCATTCTTCAAGGTTGCAAATGTGGTAGCCATAAAGTTTAATGATCCTGTAATTTTCATAAGGAAAGCATCTTGTTGTAAGAAACACTTTTAAACTTAATCATAAGTCTGTGTTTTACAATAATTTGAATAGGCAAAAAATGAGTTATGTTAATAACATATATCTTCATCCCTCTACAATTACTGCAGTAAACAATGAAAAAAATATATTACACAGCTAACACACTGTAATAAGTAATATGTAATGGGATATTGTAAATAACAGGAGTATATCCTTATACCAAATCTCTATTTTTTATTCTTGACAGTTGTTGCTACTTACCTCTATTTCACCTCATTTTGCTCAAAGATAATTTATTTGCATAATACAGCATTTAATATGTTCTAGACTCAAATTTTACTGTCATTAACTGTATTGTAAATACTTATGTAATCCCATGTAATTGTCCCTGGTTAAGTACAAGAGAAGACCTTTAAGCCTTTACTTTGTCAAGCGGTGGTGGTGGCAGAAGCAGAAGTAATAATATTTTTTTAACTTCAAGTTAAGAGAAATACTTCATGCAAACCATTCATAAATACTGCTGATTTAAGAATTAAGTTTTTAAATACATTTTTGTATTGGTTACAAAAATGGCCAGTAACATGTACTATGTACATTTATCATTTTGCATTTTCAATATTATTACGCAAAGAACACTGGTTTTGGTAATTCTGATTTACTATTGTGTATTTTAAGTATAATAGAAATTATTTTCTTTATGAAGGAAGGATTACTTTGGAGAACTCTGACTCAAACGTTTGATATGTATAGGTTGCTATATGTGTACTATTACATGATTCATATGACAGTATTGTTTGCACAGAAAAGCAGTTATATTTTAGACACATCCTAAAGCAAATGAAAGATTATTTTTCATTGGTTGAAATGGGATTAGGATTCAAATATGCAATATCAGCTAATGTAAGTATCCAAAATACTTCAGATTTAAGAGAATTTGTTCCTGTATTGCATTTAAAATTATTAGAGGTTACAGAAATTGAGGGTGATCAAGAAAATGTTTGTGATTATCTTGTGTATTCTATTGCTGGAAAATAAATGCTGAGACTGCACAAGAATACAGTGCAAAATACAGTAAATATGTATTTTGATTTTCTACAAATACCAGGTTTGTCTATGGCATCTAATTGTTGAAAGATTTATTTTTTCATATGTTTTCCATATTGAAGTATGACATTAATAATCTGAAACTCAAAATGAGATTATTAATGCCATACCTTTAACACCATGTGTATTCATATCATCACAGGTTATTGCTTTCCATATAGCTTGCTTCCAATGCTTGGCACAGCTTTGGAGAACATTATCAACTCTTTAAATCAATTAAAGATGATTGTAGTAGCCCTGTCCATTTATATCATTAACTTTATATTTTGATCTGTAGTAATGCAGTTTATTTCTAGTTAGTGTTGTAGCAGCTGAAAGAGGAAGTAAGTAGATCAGCTAAAGAAGAGTGTGGTAACCTAACCTTGTCCATTCATATTATTAGCTTTTGCCCTTGATCAATTGTTGTGGTACAGCTTTATTTCTGGTTAGTGTTGTATCATTTGGAAAAAGAAAGAAGTGAATCAGTTAAAGACGATTGTGGTAACACTGTCTGTTATATTAAGACTTTTATCCTTGATAAGTTGTTATGGTGCAGCTTTATTTCTGGCTAGTGTAGTAGAATTAGCAACTGAAAGAGGAAGGAAGGTGCACTTCAAGTAAGACTTCTATTTCATTTATATTTATGTTTTGATTGTGCCATAAATCAGTTTAACATGTTCAGAAATGATTCATATTTATTATACAATTAAATAAAACTATAGATTAATGTATATATTTTGCCTACAATCATCTGAAACATAATGTGATCACATGAACATGCTGGCCACCACTATAAGCATTATATATTTTAATGTATGTTCATCCTTGTGTTTTTAATCATGGTGTGCTGTCAGAAATATGAAACCATTTATTACCGTGTTGATAATTTTTTAATTTCTGTACCATTATTGCCCATTTTAATATCTAGCTCTGTTTTAATTTGCAGGTTGTTAGTTATGCTCTGCATTACAGCAATTGCAATTGTTTTTATGGCTCCTGTTATTATTCTTAAGGACCTATATTGTATTGTATCCAATTTAGTTTAAGTTCTTGTTTATTGTGGATATTATCTCACTTACATAGAACAAATGAGAAAATAGCTAGAATAAGCAACCAGACTTTCAAGAATTACATACAGAAAGAAGATTTAGACAAATTTTAAAAATAAGCACTAAACAACTGATCCTTTGCAATATATAGATATCAGCATGAAACTAAATCTGGATACAATGGTCTCCAAGAAGAATGACCTACCAGGTATTAAGATTGACAGCAATCAATACAATAAATAACTATTATCAGACTGATACATGGTGTAGAGTATATACAGTGGAGAAGCAGACTTTGGAATATACTGTGAAGAATTTTCTCAATAAAGACTTTTGAACAATATGCTAACAATTTTGATGGCAAAATAATAGGATTTATAGCAGTTTTAGAAAATCTACTGTATAGATACAGAAAATCTACTGTATAGATACAATGTAAATAAAAGAATTGTTTTCTTAAGTAACTCTAAAGCAGCATTACAAAGTATAATGAATTATAGTTGCCCACTAACCTACACTATAAGAACACTATATCATATAATCCAGATCAGAAATACAGAAATAGTTTCACAATGGATCCTGAGCCATGTGGGATTAAAGGGGAAAGAGATTGCTGATACTTTAACAAAAAGGGGAGCCATTATAAGATTATAACCACCTTTAGAACTAGAACTTCCCTCTAAATTGAAACTCATAAAAAGATTAATAACCTATAAAAGATTAATAACTGAACAATAAAAACAAAATATCTAATAAAAACTTCAATGATAACCATATCAAGTTCTAAACACTTTCAAACATCATTTACTGAAACCATGAAAAATTGGAGTTGCCCAATTCTGCTTAATTGTTGGGTATGATTGCCTGTCAAAAACATCTCTTCAGGATGAAATTAGTCAAGGACAGTCACTGCCCATTGTGTAAGGATGTGAATACTATTTTAATCAAAGAACATCTACTGAAATGCAGTCAACTTGATAACAACAAACAAATTAAAAATAATTTGGAATCTATTTATTGGGAAGCTAGGGAAAAAAATGATAAATATCAGTACCTCAATTGCCACTAGCAACCAACCATCCTAAAGTTTCACTATTTAAAAGAATATGACCTAATTATATAGAACAGCATATATTGCCATAAATTATTTCAAACAAGGACATAAATTGCTAGGAAACTTCAATCTGACAGATCAATAAGAGATATTGACAGTATCTAATCTTATTTTTATAGAGAATCCAAAAGTTAACATCTCCGATGGAGATTCAGCCATGCCGGGCAGACTGTGAGAAGAGGCCAGACTAAGAAGCAACCCAACTTCATCATTTCATCACTTCAGCCATCCATCTTTAATCCAATCTATCTTTCACTCATCACTCATTATTCATCCAACCTCAAGATGTAATGCAACCTATGCCAAGGAGGTGCGTGGCACATGTAAGATGTACATTCAATGGAGCCTGCAGAATACCAGGCAACCTTCCAGAGTATTTAACCCTAACCAAGTATGTGGGGCTCTACCTGGGCAAACCACTATCCCTAGCTTCTCATGGGATCTTTATGGAAACCACCCAGAAAATTAATAATTCAATCCTGAGAACCACATTTGCGAGCCCTCAGCTGTTGCCATTTCACCCTTCAATGATGAAGCTCTCTACAAGGAAAACCCCAGACATGGAGGGTATGAACTCTTCCAAGGGGATGTAGACAAAGAACCTTTGGGCTCCTGTAGACTTACATCATGACACTAGCCAAGGATGGTCCTAAAGGTCCTTCAGATCAACCTCCAACACAACAAGGTGGCCTCTGCAGCCTTCTGTAGAACATTTAATGAAGAAGGAATAGACCTAGCTCTGATTCAAGTACCCTGGATTAACAGGGGCCAAATTACAGGACCAGGAAAACGCCAAGGTAACCTGATACATTGCAGCAAGTGTAATGGACCTAGAAGTTGTATCCATATTCATTATGGAATCCAATGCCTACCTCATTTAAAATTTTGTTCTAGTGATTCACCATGGTGAAAATTGACTGGAATTTTTGGGGAGGGAAGAAGGGCCTATTGCTGAGCTCTGTCTATCTCCCCTTTGATGGGGAACTCCACCTACCAGAGTACCAGATCAGTTAGTCGCACACTGCACTCAGAGAGGGAACCAGACCATCTTTGGATGTGATGCCAACTCTCGTCATGAAATCTGAGGTAGTAAGGATATCAACAAAAGGTGTTGTGAGCTTTTTACATTTTCTGCTTTCAAATACTCTACATAGACCTAATGTCGGTAACAAGCCTATTTTTGCCAATCGCATAAGACAGGAAGCTATTGACATTACTTTCAGAAGGGAGTACATCTCTACTCAGATTACCGAAAGGAGGGTCTTAGATGAACCATCGCTATAATAAACTACATATTATTAATGTCAATGTAGTGAACAATATTCAATCTTTACAGGAATCCCAGGAGAACCTGGTGGGATTCCTATAAGCAAGATCTCAGGTAGTATTGGGCAGATTGACAAGATTAGATCTTTCGGCAATATTGACAATGCCGCCTTTCTTGTCCAAGGGTCTATACATGATAGATATCACAATAACTGTTCCATGCAAACACGGATGAAATCCAAGAAAGAGTCATGGTGGACTGCAGACCTTGAACACAAAGAGAGGTAGGATGTGACACCTCTTTAGCAAGGCAAAAAAAATTGAGACTGGGGGGTATATCATACAGCCCTCTCAGAATACAATAAAGGTATATGTTAGAACAAAAGGTCTTCTTAGCAAACCTCCTGCCAGGAAATATCCAGCCTGTCAGAGGCAGCAAGATTACATATTATGTTGGCCCTCGGCCCTATAAACCCTATAGAAACTATATGTAAGCATACGGGAGGCTTTATGTGCTCAGCTGAAGAAACACTCAAAGTTCTCTTTGAGGTACACTTCCCCTGGTGCATTTTTTGATGACAACACCTGTGTATCCACAGATCACTGCAAAAGCTCTATACCAAAAGCATTGCAGAAGGACTAGGAATTTGCATGTCAAGTTGACACAATTCAAAGTGTCAAGTGGACAGTTAATAAATTTGACACATTTAAGTCTCCAGGAGGAGATGGCATCTTTCATGCTTTGTTGTTGCAGAAAGGATTGACTCACTTTATATCCTTCTCTGTAACCTCTTTTAAGTCAGTATAAATTTCAGCTGTATTCCTCAGGCCAGGAGAGCTACCAGAGTAGTGTTTATTTCTACGCATGGTAGTAACAATTACACTGAAGCTACGGTTTATCGACCAATTAGTCTAGCATCACTCTTCCTGAAGATTGATTTAAAGACATATCCAAAGGAAGGTCTTGACTGACACTTCCCTCCATCAGAATCAACATGCATACCAGTCATCCAAGTCTTGCATAACGGCATTACACTGCCTAGTTAGCAGACTGGAAAACTCTATGGCTAGGGAAGAAATAGCCCTAGGGGCTTTCCTAGATATAGAGGACGATTTTGACAACACCTCTTATTAGTATATGGTTTTAGCTGCTCATAAATATGGTGTTAATGACACCCTCTGCAGTTGGATAAACTCCAAATATTACTGCTAGCCTTCTTGGGGAAATGAAAAGAATCGTCGCCACAAGGGGCTGCCCAGTGGGATTTTACCCCTCCTTTGGAGCCTTGGGTTGGATAGCTTAGTCCAAGACATGACCCGGAAGGGGTATTATATACAAGGCTATGCAGTTGACATAGCATTGATAACTTTTGGGAAATTTCTCAATACAGTCCCAGACACGATGAACAATGGGCTGAGAAAAATTCACATCTGGTGCACGCAGAGGTTTTATTTATTAATCCTAGCAAAACAGTTGTCGTTCCATTTACTAACACTAAGAAACTAAAAAGCTTTATAAATCTTAAACTAAATAATTCAATCCTAGAATATTCTGCGTCTGTTAAATATCTAGGTCTCGAACTGGATAAGAAACTGACCTGGAATAACCACATTAATAATATTTTCTGTAGAGCCAGGTGGTCTCTCATAACCACCAGATGCACATATTGGATCCACCTGGGGCCTTAAACCATAATTAGACATTGACTATATGTCGCATTAGTCACTTCAAAAACTACTATAGCAGGTAAATATACCAAGCTACAGAGATCAGCCTGTTTATGTGTTACAGGGGCCTTCAGAAGTACTCCAACTATTGCAATGGATACTCTGCTGAGATTCCCTCCCATGGATATCTACTTACAAGCTGGGGCTAGGCTTATGGTACTTTTCTTGGTTTACACAGGGAATTGGAGAATAGCTTTGCTATAACTTGATGTACCTCCACGCTATATTTCCTGGACATTCCAGAACTGAGGATGAGATCAAAGCTAATGAATACTCAATACTGCAATTTCCTCCATTTGGGGTTATTCCTGGAACTCGAGAAGACAGGATGGAAGGAACCACACACAATAAAGAAGGTAACCAAATTATATGGCATGGATCTCATAAAGGGATACAATCAGGTGCAGATATACATGACCTATCTCAAAGGACTAACTTTAGTACAAGCCTTGGTATATATTGCACAATTTTTCAGGCAGAAGTATTTGCTATCCTAAACTGAACTGGTCTTGAGAAGGGTTATCGCCAAAAAGGAATTCTTGCTCTCTGTCAGTCTAAATGCCTTAAAAGCACTTTCCTCTGTCCAAGTGAAATCTAAAATGTTATGGGAACATCAAAATGCCCTATCTGCCCTGACATCCTGCAAAAGGCTTGAACTGCAGTGCACGCCAGGACATTAGGGCATTTATGAGAAAATAGATTAGTTGGCAAATAGACACCCTTTTTGGCCATGAGCCCATGGTTGGAATATGTACACGTACTGCTAAGACCGCAATTAAAACTTGGATTGGGGATAAACATCAACTAAGGTGGAAAACCTATCCTGGACAAATGCAAGACCAGAAATTTATCTTAGGTCCTAGGAATACACTTTCCACATCTCTTCTCAAACTAGGGAGAAGAGGAATACAGAAATTATTGTGTTAATTACTGAACATGGTCATTTCATGAAACGTTTATGAAAAGTGGGTCTCTGTAAGATGAATCCACTTGCAGATTGTGTAAACAGGAAAAGGAATCCTCCTCGTATATCCTGTTTGAGTGTTCAATCCTGGAAAGAATGAGATTTGTTCCCTCTATAACCAGGGAAGATTTAGGAAATGACGCCAACATGGGATCCAAAATACTGCACCTTGTACAAGGAACAGATGTTGAGAAATAATGAAGGCATCTTTCCCAATGGGGTAGCACCATAAGCCTTATAGGCTGATGTGCTGAAGGTTTTTCAACCTCTATATCATCCATCCATCCATCCATCCATCCATCCTTTGGGCCTACAGAGACCATTAGAAACGATGGAAATCCAAAAGAGTGTCCTCTCATGCTTTCAAAAGAAATTAAACATGCACAAACTACCTATGACATGGCTAAGAATTCTAATGAAATAAGTATCGTTCATTGGACAGATAACTTCATGGTTACCATGATGTTGATATGTCATGTAGTTGAACAAGATTCATTATATTTATATGCAGGAAAATTAACAAAAATGCGTCAAGGTCAAACTGGTTTGGGGCTCACAATGCAGGAATGGTCAGAACTAGAGAATAGACCAAAATGTGCTGTACTATAGAGCTGGAACCATGGAAAAAATGGTGGTGGGCTCTGTTCAGTTAGTTGCTGGATGAATTGGTTCACGATTTCTTTTTACTTCTAAAAAAGTCTGGAAATAATATTTCGGATATCAATTTTTGCCATTATATTATGAGATATACCTTGAGAAATATAAAGTAGCACCATTAGAAAGAAGCAACTCCCTGAAATCAAGATGAAGCATTCATCATACCAGTTTACTGACAAAATTTGTCTCGAGGGGATTAAGTACCTTATAGTGCCCTGCAATTTATAATTCTGCACTGGAATAGTAATGCACTAGTACTATTTGTACAGTGTGCATAAAATGTTATGTTAGTTTTTACATCACATCTTATTTTCTGTTCCGCACTATATAGAACACTTGAAATTTACTATTAATTCAATCGGTTTATTTCAAAGGATTAAATTTTAATGAAAATATTTTTATAATATATTAAATACTAATAATTAATTGTAATATTATAAGCTATTGCAGACAGATACACAGACACTTGGGTGGGTGGTTGAATGGATGAAGAGCATTTATGGTCAATACACTTTACAGTTCCTGACGATATCAAAGAAAGAACAAAAATAATGCACATATTATTTACATATCTATACTAACATTTTATACAGCAGAATTTATCCATGCCATACATGGTTTTGTTTATTAAATATCTCTTCAACTTATTTTTGAAATGTATGCCATTGTTCTGTTTTACAAAGCAGGCATTTATTTCTACAGAAATAAATCCATGACATGGCATGGTTTTATAAAGCCATTTTTTATTAAATGCTTATCTAAAATGGACATCATTATATATTGTATTATGATGATAATTGTTGCTGATTATCAGATTTTGTTTTTGAATTTCAAAAGTTATCACTTTATACACACACACACACACACACACACACAGAATATATCAAAAACACTCGTTTAGCTTTAAAAGTAACCCTGCATGACTCACTAACATTTAGGTGGTAGATTAAGCTGATTGCTTTCTTCTGTAGATTAAAAACCCTTTCCATATTGATTCTTGGAGAAGATCCTCAAATTTATATGCCATATAAAAAGTGAAGATATATGATGCCAAAAGATATCATTTTTGACTATATATGTTCCTAAAGTTCCTTAAAAGGTACAAGAACTTTTTGATTTTCCTACAAATGTGATTGATATGTTCTATCCATGTTTATTTACTGTCAATAAATATACCTAGAAATTGGTGTTTCTTTACATCTGTAATGTAGCTGTTTGCAATGGATAAAGTATTTAGTATTGAACTTTTATTCCCTAAATTAAACTTTATTAATGTACGATAGTTTTTGGCATATTATATAAAAGATTGTTTCTTTTAAAAAATGCAGTATTGAATCAATAACATCTACCATAGTACTATTTAAGTTTTGTTGGTATTCCTCTGGCATACTGCAATTGTATCATTAGCATTAAGAGTGCTATTGGATGCAAAGACAATAGATATTAATTATGTACTAATGACTAGATTTGGAAACAACTGGCAAGAGAATGGCAATTTTCACATTTAACATTCAATTTTAAATATTTATGGAGGACCTAGAAATTATCATGAACCTGAGGATTGTGACTGTTTGCATTAGGAGGTGGGATTAGAAAGACCGCCCTTCCCATATTGTTTAATTTTTTTATTTTTCATTTAAAATCACAATTTGTGCTAAAAGAAACATTGTGTGCACTCTTTGAAATACTGAGTGATAACTGAAACTGTTGTGCAATTATACCTTACTATTGTGATAATTATCCTGCTTAATTATGATGGTAATTCCAGCTGTGGTGTTAAACATGTTGATTGTGACATTAAAACTATATAATTGTCATACTCATAATATATAAACAATAAGTCACAAATTATATAAAAAATGCTTTGTAATCACACTTACACTTTAAATCGTAGTCAGTTGGTTCAAAACATATTAAGTTTAAATTATAAATTAAAATAACAGATTGCTTATTTATGAAGTAATTTAAATGCTCATTATTACAAAACAACTTCTCAATTACCAACATTTGACGTTTTGGATTTTAGATATGTTATATAGTTGGAAAATAAAATATTTTTCTTCATTTATGAAAATTTAATATGTTGAAATGGGTATCGTCGCGGATGCCAGGCGCCAAAATTTTCATATAGTAACTGTCGGGGTTGGAAGATGAGACCCAGTTGTGATGTTTTGTGTCTGATCTTGCACGGGAGAAGGATTGGAGATGAGTGGTCGAAAATTAATCAGCGATGATTCGTAGGCTTTCTATGGGTTTTATATGGCTGATATTATCTGTCCTGTTCCTCGAAGCGTGTCTGCCTGGACCATAAAGCTCACATTGCTGCACATGAACTGCATCGGAGACGGAAGCAAAACTGATTGCTGAAAAGTGATTAGTTCACTGAGAACGAATCCCGAATACTGAAGTGCCCGAGTGTTCCATCATCAACGCCTCAACTAAGCGAAGATTTTTACTGTTTGCCGAGTGATGAGTGATTGTGAGTCGGCCTGAATCTGAATGTCGAAAATGAGCCCTGAGAATAGTGCAGCTTATAACAAGTTGGCGCTAAAAGCCACAAACATGATTAACACGTTCAAGGTCATATGACATCACCAAACAAACTTGCGTGGGAAATTAAACAGGACGAAACGTACACGATAGGTGTCAGGTCGTTGAAAACCTGTACTGTCATAAGTCCAAACCTGCATGTCCGCCGAAGACAGCTATATCTAGATACACATATAAATGTGGTGGTCAATATTATACAATACCATGTGTTATTTGGCAACATTAAAGTGAAAAGTAGGTTTAGGTAATTAGCTGCGTCACTAAATTATGTGATTGATAAACGATGTATTCATTGATTGGACAAGGAGTGATGGAATATATAAATATATATTTTTTTATTTTATGTAATATAAACATTTTATGATGGCACTTAGACGGACGCAGCTGCACATTCGATGAATAAAACTGCGGATTATCTTTTGGTGGTTATGCTTCAAGCAAGACACGTTTCCGTTCTAATCTGGACGGGATGTAACATGTTTTACCACAAACATCACTAGACTTATTGTGCAAGTACATTCATGTTTTAAATTAGATACGGCTTACCTGATGTGCATAGGTAGAGTATCGGAGAGCAATGTAATGTAAAAAGATGATCAGGTAATGTTGTTTGATGGAGAAGATATATAATGGTCAGAATAAAACATGCGGACGAATAGTGTTCGCTATTTATTTAATTGTTTATTTTAACATTTTGAGCAAATAGAAACATACATACACAAACCTGATTATAAATGTTGTTACACATGATAATGTGTTATGTGTCGACAATAAAGTGAAAAGCAGTATTACGTATTTGCTTCTTTAGTAAATTATGTGATTGGTAAACGATGTCTTCATGGATGGGACAGGGAGTGGTGGAAAATTACACTTAAGCAAAATGGCAAATATCGCAAACTTTAAAATGTATTCTGTAGTTTTACATAATTGTACATGCATCGTGGATTCCAGTCCCGGATAACTTTAAATCATTGTGTTATTGGGTTGTGTTTGTTTACCATTTTGCTTACAGCGAAATTATTGGGTTTTTAAATACCATTTCTATACACCCCAATCTTGTCCCCGTTCATTTCGGTTCACCGGACATTGTACGTGGCCTATCCTGCCTCATTTCCTGTAATTTACATAAAACTAGGCATTGCTTTGTTGTTTTTTTTCTGCATTTTCGCCTGTTTTCCCAGTAATATTTGTAATTTAGTTACAACGATGACTTCCTTTGCTATTTTAGCATTTTAAGAATGTTTTCTCAATTATTATTATTATTATTATTATTATTATTATTATTATTATTATTATTATTATTATTATTATTATTATTATTATTATTATTATTATTATGCTTTATTTAATAGAGTTCATGCTGCATATTATGTAATTTGCTCTGTTTTTGCCTATTATTATTGTTTTTGTTTTCAGTGTTTGAAGAAATATTGCTTATATTTATCTATTTAACCCCTTTTCCCCCGTTCCCCCCGTTTTTCATCTTAATTTGAGCCTTTTTCACGTGTTTGCAAAATCAATTTACCTATTTTAGAATTTTCTTGCAATTTACTTAAAAGCCATGCCTTTCTTAATCTATTTTAGCCTTTCCTGCTTGTTTCTTCTGTCATTATGTTTAATTTTGCTTAATTAAGCCTATTTCACACTGTTTCGTTAGAAATTCTATCCATCTTCGCCTATTATAATTTTTTCCCCCCTATTTTTAAGAGTTTTCCTTTTATTCATTTTACAATGCTTCCTCAGTAATTCTGCTTGTTTTTATCTAATTATAAGGTTCTCTTCACACGTTTCTTAAGAAATTTTGGCTATATTTGCCAATTCCATTTTCACGGAATTCCTAATAAATCCTGCATATATTTGAACACCTTTTCCCCTGTTTCCTCATTTGTTTTGCTTATTTGAACCTGTTAGTCTTTTTTCACCTGTTTGTAATATCATATTACTTACCCTAGACTATTCTATAGCATTCGGTGCAATTTACATAAAAACTATGCCAAAGAAGGCAAATGTAAGATTTATACTAACATAAGCGGAGTACACGGATTTTGCTAAATCAGCAGCAACAGCAGGCAGGCGAAGACAAACTGAAACACAATAAATACCTGACAGTGAACAGGATACAACTTGCACGAGAACGTCTGGGGTGGTCAGAGCTTTAAAACATAAAACAGTTGTTAAGAGATCAATATATCGATGTACACTCGTCGAGTGCTGCACGCATCCAGATGACTGGTTTATTTGGACGGTTGTTCACTGCGTTTTGCAGGCTGCTCCACTCTTCTTTGTAAATGTTATTAAATTAATTTTTATCATTTATTATTCTTTTACATAATCACACATTACATTTATATTGTGACAATTTTGGTATCCCGAATAGGGATGATGCATTTCCGGTACAAATATCATTATATCCGGTTGGTACAATTCTCACCTCGTCTGGTGGCCCAAGAATTAAAAAAAAACAAAAACAAAAAAACTCTGTTTTTGATCAGAGCTTTACAACTTATTTTCGCGTGTGAATGCTGTCATAAGAGAGATAATGTTTGCATCTGAGTGCATACATTAACCCGTTATTTAGAATTGTCAATGTTACTGTATAATTATTTTCAACAACATAAATTACTTTATTTGCTATATAGTTTACTATTAAGTAAGGTTTTTATTCAAGGAATATTAAGGATTATGTATTTTAATTATTTTCCCCATTAATTAGCCTACCATCCTCCTAGCTCATAAAACTGTAGCCATGACTTTTCCTGCAATTGAAACAGTTTTGGAATTAGGCTGCCTTCCAGTTAGCGTGTGATATCACTTAATCTTGCATTTATATTCAGTTATTTTCTTTAACTTTTTATTAATTTACTTTCCAGACGTTACTGTTTGTGAAGTTAATACTGTTTCTCCTGTTGCTGTTCTCTAGGCCATGCGATTTACAATCGTAAGTTGGGTTTTTTTTTTTTTTTATTGACTATTTCTGATCCCCTAATTCTGGTTATTTTAACTACATTGTTCCAAGAGTTCTTTTCATTTTCATTTTTAATATATAATAGATTGACATCAAAAATCTCCTTGCGTAAAAGTCTGCATGCTCTTTCTTACATAACCTGTAAGTGCAGCCAGAAATTGTAGGAAAATTTCGTGCTGCCAACCTAACTGTTTGAAAAGGGGTTTGCATCAGTGTATGTTTGCTCTCCTTCTAGAGTACAGCCGAAGCTTCATAATCTAGCTAACCTAATTATGAAAATTAAAATGTGCCGGTTCCTAACATTACCATTTACTCGTTTGCGTCAGACACCAATTAGCCTTCCTTCCCGTTAGCGTATGATATTCGTAGCCCCACCGTTCTTCCATCTTGCATTTATTTTCAGTTATTGTATTTAACGTTTTACTTATTGACTTTACAACCTTTGCTGATGATGAAGTTAAGTGTTTCTTGTTTACTATAGCGTTATTTTATTTTTACATAATTTCATTTTATTCGACGTAATATTTATTTTAATTATTTAAATTAACAATTGACTGTTAGAGTTAAAGAAATGGAAAATTTTCATTCTTACTTCTCTTTCTCCTTTCCTCTTCCCTGCACTCATTTCCTCTTCTTTCCTCAACTCTCCGCTCTCATTTCTTCTTTCTCTGCAGCTAACCTTCCTCTCCTCTTTCTTTCTTCCTCTGTTCTCTTCTTTCCCTTCCTCTTCTATTTCTTCCGTCTCATTTCTTATTTTCTCACCACGCCGCTATCTTTTCTCCTTTCTCACCACACTCTGCTGCTCTTTCTCCCATCCACTCTTCTCTTCCTTCCCTCCCATCATCTTCTTTCCTCCTTCCTCTTCTCTTTCACCACTACTCTCTTATTTTCTCTTTTTCACTTTCTTTTCTACTATCATCTCTTCTTATTTTCACCTCAACGTTCTCTTTTCCTCTTTCTTTCCTCGCTTCGTTCCTGTTTCTCCCTTCCTCTCTTCTCCTTCCTGTTCTCTTTATCACCTCCGCTTCTCTCTTCTCTTCCCCTTCCTCTTCTTTCTCCCCTGCTCTCTTCTTCTCATCTCCATACACATTGTTATTCTTTTTCCTTCCTCTTCCCTTTCACACCTCCTCTCTTGCCTTACTCTTTCTTCATTTATTTACTTTGCTTTTGCCTTTTTTTTTTTTTCTGAACAGGTATAATTGCCTATTTCGAATTGTAAGGTGTTGTAGAATGTATTATTTTTATGGTGGATATACATCCGCTAAATGTAGTTTATATACGGTAATTAAATTTCTTCGCCAAGATTGTGAGGCACAGTTTACCCTACATAACAAGGCGGTTCAAGATGAGCTTTAGATCTCCCAAATAATATAAACAGTGGAAAATGATCTACAAGTATAACATTAACCGGGGCAAATTTAGTATTTTAAGTAAATATTTTGTCTACATGCTTTATAAATAGTTTTCACTCATAATCTAAATTAATTTCTTTCCACCTTTCCACCACCCGGTGCTACGCAGCAGGACCAAGTTCGTCAAAGCACCTCTATTAAACACTGGTATCACTTAAAATAAAATAAAAACTATACTAGTTTTTTCATTCAATCATTCAACCACTCCCTATTCCATCCATTAAGACATCGTTTAGCAGTCACATAATTTAGTAAAGACGCTAATACATAATACTGTTTTACATTATAACGTTGACAAATAACACATGGTCATGTATAACAACATTTATAATCAGGTTTGTGTTTGTATTTGTATGCTTCTACTTGCTAGAAATGTTTAAAATAAAAACAGGAGACACCGTCCGTCCATGCGTTTTATTTGGACAATCATATTCCTCCTCTACCAAATAAAATTCAGCTTATTTCCCCTAATCACAACACTGCCTTACCATCTTTTAACTCATTACATTGCTTGCCGATACTCTACCTATGCGCATTAGATAAGCCGCATCTTATTTAAAACAAGAATGTACTTGCACAATAAGTCTAGTGATGTTTGTGGTAAAACATGTTGCACCCTGTCCTGATTAGACGAAAACGTGTCTTACAGCAAAGGATTAACCGCAGTTTTTAATCGTCGCATGTTCAGCTACGTTAGGTGAACACTGGGAGTTAACGCAAAACGGATGATGTAATGAGGAACGGTACAAAGCTAATTTCATCCGGAGCGGAGGTCTGGAAAACTGGATGCTGTGCAGATGGTCCGAATGCTGACGCAATGCGGATGTTGTAATGCGATACGATGCATCCCGTACAAAGTTCATTACATTCGGCGGAACCAGTTATCTCGTTCCATTCTTAATGTTTCTTATAATGCGCGTAAGCAACATGACAGAAATAACATGTACCCAGCGGAGGACAACCAAATGGCATTTTCGCGTAACTATTTTTGTAAAGTTAAATAGTTTTATTTTCAAAGTTAAATGTTTGTTTCTAATGTGGATTGATTATTACAATGTATCATCTTTTTGTACAATTTTTGTTTATAACAAATAGTTTTCACACAACCTTAACCGTGCACCACCGCGCACCGTCCTTCCATCACCTCGGCGCGCCAGACGCCATATGTTGATCCTGCCCGTTCAAGCGTCATCATAAAATACTTATATTACGTAATAAAAACAATATATATTTTTATTCATATTTACCACTCCCTGTTCAATCCATGAAGACATTGCTTACCATTCTCATAATTTAGTGAAGCAGAACATCACTTAATACTACTTTTCATTTTATGGCTTTTTTTTTTTTTTTTGATTAGGTTCTTTATTCTTTACGGACACTCTTTAACATCTCAGATCATCAGCGTCCCATTCAATTCAGGGCGTGAAACGGCCGACAAATTTTGCTCAGAGGCCTCGTTTTTCAGGCTTGAGGTTCTTTATCGTGCCGTAAATGGCGACACGGGACCCACGGCTTTACTTCCCTTCCGAAGGAAGTCATAATTAGGATTTTTACACCGGAAAAAAAATCCATCGGTCCTGGCGGGATCTTGGGTTTAGAAGGCTAATATGGTAACTACTACACCACCAGGACGAACACTTTATTGTTGCAAATTAACACATGGTAATGTATAATAATTATCACAATTTATGTGTGTATCTACAAATT
Organism: Metallyticus violacea; assembly: GCA_030762175.1. NCBI lineage: Eukaryota > Metazoa > Arthropoda > Insecta > Mantodea > Metallyticidae > Metallyticus > Metallyticus violacea. Next base: position 125,657,069 of record CM060846.1, on the reverse strand, counting down.
ACTGTATTCGGCAGAAGTGCAGGTCTGGATTTTTCTGGCGGCGCATGTCTGAACAGGTTAAAACGATCTGACACCTCTGGTGCAGGTTTCGTCCTGTTTAGTGACCTGCGCAAGTTTGTTTGGTGACGTCATATGACCTTGAGCGTTAGCTTGTTACAACCTGCATAGTATAGCTCACTTTACTTTCCTTCACCCGCGCTTAGTCATTACTTGAACTTGGTTGTGCCAACATCTGCCGAGGCGATGTACGCCCCGGCATCTTTGTAAATACCTCATAAACACATGCATGTGCTTCCAAAAAAGAAAGAAAAATAATAATAATAATAATAATAATAATAATAATAATAATAATAATAATAATAATAATAATAATAATAATAATAAGGAAAGAAAAAAATAAAGTCCCCGGCCCGCCTATCAGCCTTCATCAACACATATATGTGCTTTACAAAGATATAAAAACAAAATGAAAATATAAAAAAGAAAAAAGTCCCGGCCCTGCCAGTCATCCTTCATTAATGACTCTCTATCTATACATACTCCGCACAAACGACTTCCCAGTGGAGGTCTAATGCACAGTCGCAACGTATGCTGACGATACGGCAATGTATTACCACAGCAAAAAATTGAAATTCGACACGCGCGAAATGCAGCGCTATATTGAAAAATTCACGTCCCGACTTCATCTATGGAAGATTAACATTAACGCCAAGAAATGCCAATTTACCACATTCTCAAAGCAAAGGCGATTTCCATAAATCTATCTAACGACCGATGGTGAAAACTTGCTCTGTCTACAGTAAATAAACTACTCGGGGGTCGCGATGGACCAAATCTTCTCTGGAGCAGTCACCTGAAAAATACACCCCACAAAGGGAGGAAGTAGTTAAAATTATGCGCGCTCATCCTACGCAGCAAACCCCTTCATATTAAGAATAAACTAATTCTGTCCCAATCCTTTATTTTATCTGTTATGTTCTACGCCTGCGTGGCCTGGACTCACGCGTCAAAGTCGGCCCTTAACTTGCAAACAGTACAAAACCTCTTGCCGTGGAAGAAATTTAGTCCTTCAAAAAATAAAACAGTACAAGAGGAGACCAGCACGCCCACCGTAGAGCAGCAAATACAGGCGGGCTAGATGTACTTGGGGAGCATCCGACGCCATTTGAATCCTTCCATCGCTGACATTGAGAGGGGGAGCCAATGTACAGAAATCACAAGCGTATATTTCTGTTATAGAGAGTAAGCGAAGAACAAATATGGTGGCGGAAGTGTAAATATTGTAATTGCGTACTCTGTGTTATTTTTGTTTAAAAAACTGTTTTTCAATGTTAAAAAAGAATTTTACAGAAACAAGAAATAATTGTCCAATGAACAAAATTATTAACATAGTACCACTGTTCTCGAGTCCCAAAGTAAGGGCCTTGCCTGGGTGTACCAAAACCCCCCAAAATAATATTGACAAACCAGTTAAATGTAAACACATTTTAAATCATGATTTGTAAGGACGAGTCCATCGTGCCGGCTTCAAATATCTTTTAGCTAATAAAACCATTCCATACCAAACGCTACCCTGTCCAAATTTTTCTTACTCACAGACGCCTTTGTACAGTAGTTACGATTTCACGAACAGCAGCAGAGAAAACCAATCCTGATTCTAGGTAGTGTAGGCAAATAATTACATTGATACAAATATCGATCAGATGGGGAAGTTGGTTAGAGCGTAGTGCTACTAATGGGGAAGATAATGGGTTCAATTCACCCAGCTGATAACTTTCTTATTAATCTTCATAATTTGTATACACTTTTCCGATATTTAATAGATATTATTTTTTTCCTTTTTATGTTAAAACAATTCACAGATTGAAAAATTAAGTTCAGGTAGGTTTATTAGGTTAAGTTTATAAAAACAATATATGCAAAACTTACAGGGGTAAAAGTATATGTCTGCTCCCCTTTCATTATTATTTACTTATTTACTGGCTAACTTATTTTTTAAATCATCATAATTTGTCTATATTGTTTTAACATAATAAATGTTATATTTTTGTGATAAAAATTATAGCTTTAAAAGAACGTAAAATTTACAAATTTAGGTAGGTAGGGCTAGGTTAAGTTTTAAAAAATCCAAAACTGTGTTAAAAGCCCGTGTTTTTTCCCCCCTCCTTTGGTTATTATTTACTTTACGTGTTACATTGCTATATTACAGTTTCTTATTTCATTTCGCTTTATACTTAATGGGATTTAACTTAACATATTTAACTTTAACATGCACCCTAAAAAGTTAATTTTGCTTATTAATACTCGTTTCCGTGCGTTACGAATGTTCCATTAATTTGCATTGTTGCACACTATCACACAGTTTTGCAAACTGCCGTTCGTGAAAGAAGGCGTGACTATTGCAAAAGAGTGGTTACTTTGTAATGGCAAGTCTGTGCCCATCCGTACCATTAACAGGTCAATACATGAGCAGGCATGCTGCGGGCAAACTGTTACGTGGGAGAGGATCCACCGCCATTGCAACCCCTCCATCACTGACATTGGGAGAGGGGAGCCAGTTCATTGAAAACACCGGCGCCAATATTTAGGTGTAGACAGTGCTAGTACGCGAGTAGTATATACCCTCGGGAGGCAGACAGGGTCAACGTCTTTTCCGTTGCCACACACTCAAGGTAGACAACCTTAGGAGGTCGCCTTGCAAGGTTGTTGGCCCTGAGTCTGGGTTGCGCTGCACGAGGCACTGCGCACCCCACCCCTGCTTCCCGAGGGGCCGCTACTTTATTGATTAGCAATGTACATATACTCCAATTATTTATAGCATAGCATTATGGAATTAAAACAATTTACAGAAATTAATACAACAAAAATTAAAGTGGCTAGCGTTATGTTACTTGCTGCTGTGGTTATGTTTATGTAACGTTTGTCGAAATGTACGGTTCACTCAATGAGCGTTAATGCTTCACATATAATATGCACAGTAAGAGTAATAGTCCAATGAGGAAAGCCGTGAGGTCAAGTACGGTGCACTGCAAGCTGATGACGTGGTGGTTAGGTGGCGTTACTGCAGGAATGGTAATCTGCGACGTACGGAGATGGTCTGTCGATATGCGAGTCGGGAGTTGTGTTGTAGTGTACGGTGCACCTGCGGTAAGGAGCGCAGACCTTTTTGCTGGAGGTATCTAAATTCTCCCAAACAGCGTCGACGTCCAAGGTTCGATGAACGTCCAGAATGTATGGATGAGCAGCTAGAGAGATGCGTTCCTATTCGGTTGGAAATGACAGTATCCTGTGACACTTCAGATACATGCGCAAGCCTCTTCTAAGTAGCATATAATATCGTGACCTGATGATGATGATTATTGCTTAAAGGGCGCAAAACTGCTAAGGTCATTAGTGCCCAATGTAATATCATGAAGCATCACAATGTATTGAAAAACACGTGTTTAGTTAATTAAACAAACACTTAGTACGCACCATTAAATGAAGAGATCACATGCACGGTGCAAAAGCTAAAACGGAGCTGAAGTGGGTGAGTCGTATAACTAAAAATAAGGATCTGATGCAATGGATTACGTAATATATTATTTTAGATGACACTTGCAGATTGACTAAAAACAGAAGAGAGGGGAGTTGCATAAACATATAAAAACAGCTGATGCAATAGATTACGTAATTGGTTTTTAGTTGGCACTTATCGATTGATCATAATAATAATTGTACGGATTGATCAAATCAGTGCATTGAGCATAATATAATTGAACAAAATAAGCTGTGATATAATTGAATGAAAATATCACGTGTTATATTGCTATTGAAGTGAGTAAAAAAGCATTACGTTAGTACAGGGTGATTGCGTTATTCCGACCGAAGTTGTGTAAGTTTTGGAAGAAGCGGTATCGAAGTGAACGACAAAACAGGATGCATGCAAAACGCAACCATGTGTCGCACAAAATACGAAGTTATGCCAAATTGTTCATGCGTTTACAAAGGAATGCAACGTGCAAGTTTGAAGTTAATTTGCTGAGTGTAGAAAATATAAATAACGTGTACACGTGCTTAACGCCTATAACAATGTGTGTTTCGGGCGGACGTTGCGGAAACGTGTATTACGGAAAGTTACATGTAGGTCACGAAAAGTGCGAAAGATGCCTAATGATGTTTGCTACTGGGTGGAATCCTTCACGTTAAACAATACAGGATGCAAATTTTATGGTTAACCCGTAAATATTATAACTTAAATCGTACTATTATGGTGAAAATGATGGATTGTCGAGCAATACTTGACATTGCTCTAGTGAATAAACGGAAACTAAAAGACGAATTAGAAAAGTCGTAAGAATTTATTGTAACTATGAAAAATTTATTGAAAGAAAGAAAACACAAATTAACTCGCCACACAGCCTTGGTAGATGCAATTAAACAAAATATAGATATCCGAGGAATTTAAGGGATTGAAAGATTTCATAACAAATCTAACTAAATTACGATTATGTAATGGTAAGAAAACCGAAAGCAAATGCGCACAGGATCTTTAAATTAATTAAGATGAGCATATGGAGGAATATGAAAAGAATGAATATATATTTGAAGAGGAAGAGAAAAATGTAAATGCAGATTGTGAATATATAACTAAATAAAGTATAATAAATTCATATTTATTAATATTTGTGTAAAAGTGATATACATAACTTAATATTTTTCGGTGCTGCCAAAACTCTTATTACCCCTAAAAGCATTAACATGTTAATTTTTTTCATTACTTTTTATTGGCTTATTTTTTTGGTCATTTTTTGTTTTTTGGATTTTTTTCTTGCAGTTTGAATTGTTTCTCAGTAAAATACACATTTCTCCGGTAAAGCCTGTATCTACGCAACCACCTGCAGCGCTAAGACCTAAAATAAATAAATTTGGCTTTTCTGAAATACTAATATATGTGTTTTTGAGAGATGTAACTGAAATTCCAATAGGTATTTTAATTGTTTTGAGAGGTTTAATTACATGTGATTTTGGAGAAACATCTAATCCAGCCGATTCTTCAGTACACCTTACAGGCATTATTGCATACTTATTAAATAATACTATTTGAAGGGTTATCTGAAAATAAAAATTTTAAATGGCGAGCTTTTTAATTGTAATATGGTGTAATATGTTTTTTAAAATAAAACCATTTTTATCAAGTATTGTTTAATATAATAAAATTACATATACTACTGTAAACCCATTAATAACATTGTTGGTTTAAAATTAGAAAATTTTCATTTTTGTTACAATGTTTCTCTTACGGAAACCGCAAGTACAATCACGTAATATATGATAAAATTAAATATATATATATATATATATATATATATATATATATATATATATTACTAGCAATTGCAGTATTGTGATTTTTTAAAACTAGACATTTTTAATTTCGTTACACCATTTTTCTTATGGAAATAGCAAGTACAATAAAATAATATAACATAAAATTATATGTATAATAATACTACTAGCAAATGCATCACATTGTCATTTGTTTAAAACCACACATTTTCACTGTTCGTTACACCATTTCTCCAGCAAAATAATTGTGTTCCCCTTTATAAACAGGGTTTGGAGAATGTGAAAACTTAAACAGGAATACTGCAATTGTGTCAACATTTTCACAAGATATCAATTGACTAGAACATATATCTTCAATTTAAGGCTTGGTTTGGAATCAACATTCCCATACACCCAACCGGATCTTTATTCCTGTATCTATGTACAGCTTTCCCAATTAGTATGATAGCTGCACATATCGTACTTCTAAATTCAAATATTGAGGATACGTTAATAGTAATTACAAAATTAGGTGAAATGACATCGTATTGCAAAGATGGTGATCTTGTGCAGGTTTAGACAATTACTTTAAAATCTATAAATTAAATATATGTTGCGATACAGTTCTTGATTCCTAGTTTTTCAAGATCAACAAATTCAATATCATCATTTTCATTATCATCATTTTTATCACTTTCATTGCTTACATTATTTCTTAAAATATATATTTGGATATTTTCACGTATTGAATGAAATAATTCCCCAAGCGTGTTAACTGGTAATTTGGATTTTTGCTTTAAAGATTGCAATTTATCCAATGTATATTTAAACAAATATACCTGCTCAGGTTGCTGTTGCTGCTCAGGCTGCTGTAGATGCTCAGGCCACTGTAACTGTTTAATCTGCTGTAACTGTTCAAGTTGCTGTAGTTGTTTAGGTTGCTGCTTATTTTCGCAAAATAATTTAAGCATAGATATAGGTATTATTTTAAGCATAGGAGGCTTATTATTCCACCATTATGTGCTCCTTTTAAGTGTTGTCGTTGTCTATAACTGATATCTTGTAGTACGCTTTCTTTGTTGCTGTTGCTCCTGGTTAAGCGTAGTCTAATCTCTTGCTGCAAATGGCTATGATGGTTTAAATTTTCAATGTTATATACTTCCACTGTTGTAAATTAATTTGATGCACAACAGTAGAAGTTGTTTGTTGTGAATTTGCACCACAACAAAGTAAGAAAATACGTAAGTTAATGGGTACAGTTTCAAAACACAAACGTGAGTGCTTAATTGCACCGGATAAGTGTATTAATGTTCACAAAAAATACTTCACAAGCGATGGCTCTGATATGGCTTAGCTGGCTGGAACTGAAGCATAGCGTGACGATTTAACACGCGTTAAATGGTCGAGAAGTGCTAAAATTAAATCATAAAGTCGATGGCTACAAAGAAAATATAGAAAACAAAGAGATCGTGTACGTCTTTCACGGTTGTTTCTATCACAGATGTGGTCAATGCTACTCTAATAGAACGTCGATTCTCTGTGGCGCGGGAAGCGAAACGATGGATTCCAGGTTCGAAACCACCGAAATTGCAACCAAAAAGAAGAGAGAGGCGGAGTACGAAGTAATCGAAATGTGGGAATGCGACTTCAATGCCGAGATGAAGCGTAGCGAAGAGCTCGCAAGATTTGCGGATTCGTTTTCCATACTGCCGCCTCTAGAGCCGAGAGATGCGTTTTTCGGTGGTCGCACAAGCTGCATCAAACTGTACCGCAAAACGGCTGCGGATGAAAAGATACTCTACTACCTGTCCAGCTTCTATCCGTACGTAATTAAGACTAAAACGTTTGCGATAGATCATCCCAAAATTCACTGCGTCAAGCACAAATTGCGTAAGTTAGAAAACGTCAGAGAACTGATCAAATATAAAGTCTTGCCTCCTGCCGATCTCTATCATACGGTGTTTCCGATGCGCGTTAACGGCAAATTAAAGTTTTCTCCATAAAATTAACTGGATGACTGCAATAACGATGACAAAGACAGAAGCATTTCGGGGACCTGAGTGGTGGACGAAGTGAAGGTCGCCATCGACGAAGGTTACGTCATATTGGAAACGTACGAAATATGGGAATACGACATGGGGCGCTATGACCCGACTACCGGCCAAAAGGGCCTGTTTGAGGGTTACGTCAATGTATTCTTAATAATTAAGACGGAAGCGATTGGCTGTTTGTCGCATTGCGCTACCGATGCCGACAGAGAGCAATTCGTGAGCTTCGAGGCGAGAGAAGGCGTGAAATTGGACCAGGAGGCAATCGACCGCAATCGCGGCAGGCGGGAAATCGCGCAACTCATGCTCAACTCCTCATGGGGCAAGTACGACTAGAGGACAATTTGCAGGCCTGAGAATTGATTGACACGTACTCTCGACTCTAGAACACCTGAAAAATCCCAGCATAGCGGTGCAGATGTCCCTGCCGGCCTAGCATCGAATCATCCACATGGTCTGGAGGTACGTCAAAGAGAGCCCAAAATTAAATTGAGCGGTTAATGGTAATAGCGGCGTATATCACGGCTCACGCTAGACTGGAACTCGTGGCGACGAGCGCTTTAAAGGGGGAAATTGTGGATGAGAATTGCAAGAGTAAATTTCGTCGCGTTCGAACCCGCAGGGACATGGAGAAGAGAGATTTGGAGGAAGAGGAAGAGCGGCTGTTCGAGATGGTTGATCCTGAGTTCACCAAATTTAGGTTCCCCAGCGAAATGCAGATGGCGGGACCGCCCCGTTGCGGAAAACTACCTTCGTGAGGAATCTGCTTAGGAACGCCAATGGGGTCTTTGATCGCCCCATTAAAAGAGCAGCAACAGGGACGGCTACGATTTGGCAGTAAATGAGTGCATAACAAACGGTTTGATAATTTTTAAAAAGGAAAATTCAGAGACAGCATCGGCGGAACGTGCTACTTAAAGTTTTATTATCTTTAATGCATTAATATTTCAAAAACTGTACATTCATGTAGCGGTGAAGGAACAGTGTACTTAAAAAATAATATGTATTATTATAACTAATGTTTCAATGCACTACATGTTTACATTCACATGTGGTGAACGAACAGTGTGCTCCATATTAAAAATCTAACGTTTTTTGTATTATTGTAACTAATGTTTTATGTAAAGGAGCAGCGCACTCCATTTTATCATATATATAACAAACCAATGTGTATATATTTGTGAATCAATAAAGTAGCTGCCTTTCGGGAGGCCGGGGCAGGATGCGGCGTGCCTCATGCGGCACAACCGAGACACTCATGTCAACAACCTTACAAGGGCATTCGACCCTAAGGTTGTCGACCTTGAGTGGCTGGCGTCGCAGAGGACAATAACCCTGGCTGCCTCCCGGGGGATGTATACTACTCACGGCGGCATAAATGTAATATGTTGATATATGTAAATATTTCTGTGCTGCGAAGTTCTACTTTACAGAAAAATAATTAAACCAGAAGCCACCCATTATAAAAAATGTAAAAGGTGTGTTAAGTTTCATGAACATACAAAAAACATTCAAAACAAAAATAAAACAACAGTGTTCTAGAGGTCCTAAGGCAGGATTTCATATGGGTGATGTAAGAAACAGAATTGTCGTACAAAAATTGCAAAAACCTATAAACACAATTTATATTAAGCCTTTAAGGCTGGGTCAATTGTACCGCTTTCAGGTATGTTTTATTTTGTTTAACAAATACTTATGATTTATGACAAACGCTATTCCAGCGTCATCTAGGCAGGAGTCATTTCCCCTTAATTTTCCCGCAGCGCTACATGGTAAACGTCAGGTGATTCTTTATCAACTGAACTACAGCTTATAAGCCCTGGAGCTACTTTTTACTGGAGCATCATCGGCCATGAAAGCCTAAGTATGTGTATGTGTATATATATATTGTGTGTTACATTTTGTAATATATCAAACAAGAGAAACCCCTATATGTACAAACACATTCATAACCACTTCTGTTTCCGTCTATGCATTTCAAGGGACTGTTGTTTAGAGTTACTAAATTTATTAACTTTTTTAAACCACAAAAAGTTTTATAAGAAATAATGGGTCAACGAAGCCTTAGGACGAAATTAAAACGGAAATCAGATGTAGGGTATAAAAATCAATAGGTCCATATTTGCCATAAAGAATTTTGATCTTTGAAAAATCCTAAAGAATAATGTTTACAATCACCGCATTTACACTGATAAAGGGACCGGCAACACAAGAGACGGATATATATATAATGAAATTTTAATCGTGAACAGTGTATAACTGTATGTTCAGATAACTGGTATATCTCACTAAAGTTATTAATTTTCGCGTGTAACAGAATGATAAAGCAATTGGAACAATACTTCCAAATCTTATTGATTTCCCAACGGATGTAAATACTTTCGTATTCAGAGAGAGGAAATGAAGGTGCATCAGCTCCTACCATTGGCAGACATTCGAAAGATAGAATGTAGTCACAGCATTATAAAATTGTAGTTCAACATTTTTATGGTTGATACAGACAACATGGATATCCAAACTAACGTGTCAAACCTGTTATAATCTTATCACTATTCCAAGTGTATCATTACTATGGACGCTTTTAGAGGTACGTTTGAATTGTGTTGCATAATTTATATAAATTGTTTCATGGAGAAATAGATAGCATAGTGAAGAAGTTAAAAGTATTAGTTTGATACGTACGCAGGACATTTATGGATTTAATTATTGCTAGAGTCTATTTAAATGTGCTTACACGTTCATGTATTTACCCCCTAAAAGCCGCATGATCTTTAAGTTAGTGGAGTGGCTTCAACCCTAAAGTGTAGTGCGACTCGTGCTGAGGTGTAAGGTTCAGGGGAAATGTGTCTCAAATGGAACCTCTGGACACGAGGCAATCTCCATAGTCTAAGCCTTACCCAGGTGAACGGGAATTTGCCAGGGCGCAACTTATAAACCTCTAGCATCTTGTGGTAAGACTAATAATTGTAGAATAACAAAAACCTCAGCAATAGCAACCATTTTCCTCGACAAGAAAGCTGTTCTAGAGCAAGCCTCAGACATAAAAATGTGTACTATCTCTTCCGAGAACGATTGCTAAACTCGACCGAAGAATGACCTAACAGTCCTATTCCAAGTCTAGTAAACGCCTTGGACGAAATGAATAAGCTTAAGGTCCAACAGAAAAGACTTTGAGAAAACAAGCAAAACTTAAAGAGAAAGGCATTTCTTGGAATCCAAAAAAATGGGGGAAATGTAAATCCAACCCTCAAACCCCAAAATTTCAGGGGGAAAGGGATAACATAGATGGGCCCCAAACATAACCGTTCTGAAGGACCAACCTATTCTGGAATTATAAAAATGAGTACGAAAATTTCGGGCTTGGAAGAGGACAGGCCTTCCACCTCAACCAAAGGAACCTACAGGGAATCGCTAACCAGCTTTAAGGTAGCAGTGATCCCTAACAATTTTTCCCATCAGTGAACTCTCACAGGTCCAATATTTTACTGGAGCCCACGGGGAAAGAGTTACTCTCATCCTCTCCTGTGAAAATGACGTCACCAAAGAACGGCTGATTAAAACTATCCCTCAATTGGAGCCATGGGAAGGTATCATAGGACTTGCCATGGGACCCAACACGGAAATATTACGAACTTAAGTGCTTTTTAAGACACCAAAGACGTGCATAAAAACTGGTCCTAAAATAGCATCAATGTGCATAAGGATCAGAATAAAGCCCTAAGCGTAAGAGAATGGAAAGTCATTAGTTCGAAATCCGATACGTCGGGGCAGACACTCGTTTGCTTGGTGGATGAGAAAACTACGAAAGCCAATTCAAGGCCTGTGCAAGAGAGCGATTTTGGGCCTCGGTAGAATTACAATTGTGATTCAAGCTAACAATAGCCCCTAAAGTCCTTCACATTAACCTTCAACATAATGCGACCTCGGCTGCATTATACAAAATCTTCAATGAAGAATAAATAAACGTAGCCCTAATTCAAGAATCCTGGCTTAACAAAGGCCGACCGCCACGGGTGGTCGAGGTCGTTCAGGCGCGGACTCATGAGCGTCTGGCGTTCGAATCCCACCAGGGCCGTCCTCCCTGACTGGGCATTTGTTCAGGTTTTCATCAGTCCTCATTACTGGCAAATGCCGGGGAGGTACCTTAAACTTAGGCCTGGAATGCATCCTTCCTTAAAAAACTTCATTTCCCAATATATCATTTCATCTCGTGTATCATCAGTGTCCACCGCAAGTGGTGCCTCAGTAGTAAAAACAGGCGTTAAACACTACTAAAAAAAACAAGGGCCGAATCACAGGACTAAGAGAATGTGAAGTTAAGTTGACACATTGCTGCAAGGGTAATCGATCTAGAAATTGCATTCTTATTCACAATGGAATTCAATGCTCACCTCCTCTAGAATTTTGTTCCAAAAACATCAACACGGTGCAAACTGACTACTTATGGGGAGGGGAAAAGGCCTATTATTGAGCTCCGACTATCTCCCCTAAGATGGAAGCAACTCATCCACCAGGGAACTAGAACAGTTAGTCGCACACTATACTCAGAGAGGGGAAGACCAATTTTAGGCGTGACGCCAACCCTCGCCACGAAATCTGGGGCAATTAATATATATCGCCACAGGTGGCCGAGGTCGTTAAGGCGCGGATTCGTGAGCGGGAGGCATTAGGTTCGATTTCCGCTAGGACCGTCCTTTCTGACTGAGGTTTTTTCTAGATTTTCCTCAGTCCTCATAAATGGCAAATGCCGGGGAGGTACCCAAACTTAGGCCTGGAATGTTTCCTTTCTAAAATAAAAAGTCTTTCCCAATTTATAATTTCATCTCATATAATATCAGTGATCAACACCTGTGGTGCTCCAGTAGTAAAAACGGGAATTAAACACTTAAGAAAAATAGTAATCTATACATACTTAATGTCGAAAACAAGCCTATCTTTGCCAATTATATAAGGCAGTAAGTTATTGACATTACCCTTTATGACAAGTACATTACTACTTAGATTACCGATTGGAGGGCTTGGATAAACCAACACTTTTGGATCATAATTATACATAATTTAATATTAATGTACAGCTAATCTCTACAGGAATCCCAGGAAAACCTGGTGGGAGCCCTATATGAAAGATCTCTCAGGTAGGATTGAGAAGAATGGTAGTATTAGATCCTTTGGTGATATTGACAAGGTTGCCTATTCCATTCAAGAAGGTATACTGGACAGTTATCTTGAAAACTGACCCATGCAACCACAGATGAAATTCGAGAAAGTGACATGGTGGGCTAATGACCTTGAACATAAGAGAGGCCTCACAGACTAAAACAAAAGTATGCATAAGGCTAAACTATCTTCTAGGGAAGCCTTCTGTAAGGAAATATCTCGCCTGTCAGAAGCAGTTTGGTCACAGCGAATTTGATCCAAGATCCAAAAAATGCTGAAGGAACAATATGTAAGCCTACAGGTAAGTTCTCTTTGAAGTACACTTCCCTGGATGCATATATGATGACAATACCTGTGAATACACAGACACTGCAAAAACTCCAGACCAAGAGCATTAGAGAAGAACTGGGAACTTGCATATGAAGCTATCACAGCCCATAGTGTTAAATGGGCAGTCAATAAATTTATCCCTTTAAGTGGCCATGTGCAGTTGCCAGGATAGCCTTTAAGGGACAATGGGAGTGAATTTACAAAGTTTCACATTTTTGTGTAAATTTTTCTTAAAAACATTCTGTGATTGCATTGCTGTTAAATTAATATGTATACCAAATTTCATTCAAATTGAATACTTGTGAGATATAAATTATTTCATTAATTTTATTATATAAATATGTCTCATAATCAAAATGTTACATGTGTCTGATGAGTTGAGAAAATTGGTTGGCATTTTTGCAATTGGAGTTTTGAACCTCATACAAATGTGTATCAAGAGATATTTTAAACAAATTTAATCAGTAAACTATGTTAATTTTTTATTCTATATAAAATTATAATCTTTAAAATTAATAATTCTTTCTTAGGAAAAAAAATTGAAATTAATTTTGGTGTTAGCATGTATTTTGTCTTGTAAAATATTGAAATGGATACTTCTGTACATTCTTGAAAATTGTAATTGAATTTAAAAAAACTGGAACACATGGAACGTTTTGAAAGTGTGAAAATGAAGTTTTGAGAAAAATACTGTTTTATAAAATAGTACGTTGGGAAACAGTGAATTGTACACTTATCAGAACCCTTCTTATTTGTAGTTAAATGTGTCTGTATTTCCCTGTGTGTCCTTTTATGTTGTAGTTGTGCTACTTATGTCACCTGCAGGTTCATTTCTGCTTGTGGCAGCTAACCCCTGCTCTTGCAGACCAAGCAATATCCCGAGTTTTCTGATCTTTGAAGCATCTGCCAAACTTTTCTCACCCCTTACCACAGATCTCAGCTCCTGAGAAGCTGGACAGCCCATATTAAAAGTGGAAGTACCATTTAATGCCCCAATTTCTAGTTACTTCTTAGAAAAATGGGACAGTTTTTCCTAATGAGTGAATGAACACTTTCATTTGAATTTTGTGTTCCTCCATAAGCACAGCACGCCAGTAGTTCAGTGCAAGCTAGTTTCTGGTAGATGGGGAGAATTCTCCTAACCATATCATCAAACTGAACAGAAATCTTGCAATGGCTCTGCGGAGTCTGGACTAGAGCTATGCTCCTATTATAGAACCACCAAAAGTCTGTCCCTGTGTGGGTACTTCTGATGTTCTGACTTCTGGTCTGTTGACTTGTAATTGTAAAGTGTAACATATATATGGCATTTTACATAACATATGCTTCTGGATGATCATTCTGTAGCAGCTGGTTAGTCTGTTTATAGTTTCTAACTTCAGCTTACCATAGCCTTAACCACCCAATCTAGTGTCAACAGTATCTTTCTTTAGCTTGAGGTAAGCTCTATGCTATATGATTGGCACTTTTTCCTTCACTATTTTCAAATCAGCAGCATATACCGCCACTTTAGGTGCTGGTGAGTCTTTGCATCTCCATCAGACAGTATGGTTATGTATCTAATTCCACAATTCTGTACTGAGGAAGTGTGGCAGGCTGGAAAAGGACATGCAAATTCTTTAAATGGCTGTAGAGCCAGAAGGGAGGGGGAGAGGAGAATGCAAATGTTGAATCCCTGTGGATGCCCATTGGTATAAAGATTTTGACCCATTTTAGCCAAAAACTCGCTCCCAGTCTCCCTTAACTTTCTAACTATATCTACCAGAGTAGTGTTCAATCCTCAGCTTGGATGTATTAGTTGCACTGAAGCTAAGGGTATTGAATGATTAGTCTTGCTCAGTCCTTTGAAAGGCCTCGGTATGACTGGTCAAAAGTTATAAGGTATTATTAGAAACTCCCCTCAATTGAAATGAACATGCCTACCAGTCATCCAAATCCTGCATAACAGTGCTACACTAACTTGTTAGCAGACTGAAGGACCCAATGGGTTTGAAGAATTCAGCCCTAGGAGCCTTTCTAGACATAAAGGGCGTTTTGATAATACCTCTTATAAGTCTGGTTGCTCAGAAACATGGAGTCAATGTCATCTTTGTAGTTGGATAAACTCCATGCTCAGGAGAAGAAATATTACTGCTAGTCTTCTTGGGGAAACAATAGGGATCATCATCACAAGGAACTGCCCATTGGGGGAAGTCCTCTCTGCCCTGATCTGGAATCTTGTGGTGGACAGTCTACTTCAAGATATGATGGAGGAGGGATATTATATACAAGTCTATGTGGATGGCATAGTAGTGTTTATTTTTGGGAAATTATCCAATACAGTCTCAGACATGATGAACTGTGGGCTGAGAAATATTCACAGCTGGTGCATGCAGGAAGGTCTTTCTCTTTATCCTGGCAAAACAGTTGTCTCTTTTGACTAACTGAACAGATCTTAAAGGCCTAGGAAATCTTAAACTAGGCAGCTGAATCCTGAAATATTCTGAGTCAGTTAAATATCTAGGTTTGTACTGGATAAAATAATGACCTACAGTGATCATATTGACAATATTCTCCATAGAGCCAGATGGTCTCTTGTAACCATTAAAGGTACTATCTGAACAACTTGGGATCTAAAGCAGCACATTAGCCTTATGGCTATATGTTGCAATGGTTAGGTGACAGATATCTTATGGTGCCATTGTTTAATGGCAGAAAACATTACAAAATACCATAGCAGGTAAGTTTACCAAGCTACAGAGATTAGCATGTCTATGTGTTACAGAGGCCTTTAGAATTACTCCAACCCTGGCACTGGAAACTTTGTTAGGTCTCCCTCCCATGGATATTAATTTACAAATGGAGGCTAGGTTTACTGCATACTGCTTGGTGCAAACAGGGAATTGGATAAGTAACTGTGCAACAACTGGACACATCTTCATTTTAAATTTCCTGGATATTTCAATACTGAGCATGAGGTCTGACCTAATGACCATCCAATACTTTTCTTTCCCTCCATTTAAGGTAATGCTCAGAGCTCAAGAAAGGAATAATCATGAGAAAGAACATGATAAACTTGTATGATTCACTGACTGATCCCATATAGGTATATAATTGGGCACAGGAATAACAAATATTGTATAAACTTTGGGAAATATTACAATGTCCTTCAGGCAGTAGATTGCGCTATCCCTTACTGTGCAAACTAGGAAATTGGTCCTAAGTCTAAGCAACACTCTTTCCTCATCTCTCCTGAAATTGGACAGAAGAGGAATAAGTAAAGTATTTATATTAATTAATGATCACGGTTACTTCAGAAAATACTTACCTAAAGTGGGACTCTAAAAAGATGAATACATTTTTAGAATGTGAAAAAAGGATGAGAAGACTGCGTCGCATATCCTGTTTGATTTCTCATTCTTGGTAAGAAAGAGACTTATTCTTTCTGTAACCATGAAAGATCTAGGAACAGTTGCTTACATTGGAATCAAGTTACTGCAATTTGTTTAGGGAACCGATTTTGGCAAACATTGAAAGCATCTCTTCCATTGGGGTTGCACAAAAGCCTTTTAGGCTGATATGTACAAAGTTAATATGTCTCCAATAAAACCCCACATTATCCATCCATTCATCCATCTACATCTTGGAAAAGTGTAGCAGCTACTCCCATTATATCAGTATCTTTTCTGCCATATCCAAATGCATAGTGTATGACTCATTCTTCTTCTTAAACAATTCTGACTATCTGGATGTACTGACACTGTTTTCACAATTGGAAAAAAGAGAAAGAGAACAAAGAGTTTCTTTTACAAAAGATGAAGTAATACTCCACCTACTGCATTGAATATGAAAAAATTTGAATGCACATATGTCAGCAAAAGTTAGATAGGTGTAGGGTCACCCAATTCTTGTGGAAATAAGTTAGAGAGGCCTTTTGACACTTGCTGCCTCATATTCTGCAACATTTGTGACAAAATATGGCTGCTGCAAATCAAGTTCATGCTGGTGTATATGCTCTAGTGTGTGTTTGTTTGTTTGTTGTTTTTTTAAAATTGATTTAACAGCATGTTCCATTATATTGCAATACTACATGAATTATGAATTACATATATTAAATGTTACAGTTATAATTTTTTCATTTTACATTTGCTCTAACCATACTATTACTCTTAACAATTAAATTTGTCATTTATGGATTAAAGAAAATAATAATAATGATAATAAAGGAAAGAACTGGAATATGAGATTTAAGAAAAACTGGAAGCACCTTGCCTGTGACCAATGAACAATTAATTAGCAAACATTACCACACTTTTGTTAAATTCACAAAATCAATATAATTGAGTGATATGTAAATACACAGACAATAACAGAGATAATGAGCAAACCAATACATTAGGTATTTAATGCATATTGATCATTATTATTTTGCTGTATATGTGTGTATTTTTTTAATCTTCTTTATTTACTTCATGCTCCATTACTGTAATAATTAGTAATACTACAAGCCTTGCAATCATTTCACTGTCACATATTAGCCTTAATACTATTTCTTTACACTGTTACATTCTTATTTTAATCTAACAGTAATATTTGAAGATTGTGGAAATTGGCACCATATGCAATGTATGTGTGTGTATTTTATACATTTGTTTTAATTTTCTTTATTTACTGCATGCTCCATTACCATAATAATTAGTATTACTACATGCATTGCTATTATTTTACTGTTACATGTTATTCCCAATACTATTTCTTTACACTGTTACATTCTTATTCTAACGCAATAGTCATATTTTGATAATTGGCACCATATGCAAATCAGTTACATTACAATTAGTTACATAAACATTCTTAGTCAAGTAAGCAGTTATGTTATTTACAAAATTCCAATACTTATATTATTCATAATTTAATGCCAATGGCCATTTCTTTAGACTGTTTCACCGTAACACCCTATTTTCTAACTATTAGTTTGTGTTAATTTGAAAACTGTCAAAATTGATGCTATTTACAAATTTTTTAATTGTTTATTATATTTCAGACCAAGTTCATTACTGTCTATTGGCCATCACATAGTTACTTTTCCTACACCTTTCCACAGTATTCCTCACTCTTTCTTCAAGATGCTGCAATCCCCCAAGATGTGTTCCACCATTTGTATATCCTGCAGACATATGTAAGATGGATCCTCTGATATTTTGAAGCAATGAAAGAGACTTGAAATTTTCCATGTCCTGAGAGGATTGTTGTAATATTCGGGCATAGTAGGATATTGGTTTTTTACCTTTTAGTTATAGTCAGAAAATATGATTTTGCAGTTGCTCCTTTTGTTGTCATTTACCACCTGTTTCCCATAGTTGCTGACTTTCTTAATTTATTCTTCATTTACATTTTGGTAAGAGGTGATAATCCACTGGCAGGTCTTTGATGTTTACTCTTTCTTTTGCAAGTCAATCTGCTATTTCATTTCCTTCATTGCCAATATGTGTTTTAACCCAAGTAAAATGTATTTCCCAGTTTTCCAGCTGCAGTGATTTCAGCTTCTTCCATATTTTTTTCACAGAGATTACTGTTTTGTGTAGTTGATAATTAAATCTATTATAATTAGACTATCCATGTGGATTGCTGCTGTTCAGTTGTTAAAAGGTTACGCCGTCTATATTTTCCAACTATTCTGGTGCTCTAAATATAGTAAACTGTTGCACTTGATTATTTGAGCATTTTTGGTGCAACTTATACTGTAGTTGAAGAACTGGCATATTGTTAACATTCATATTCTTTCTGCTCCTACACCTGCATCACTTTTGCTGCTGTCAGTGCTTATTTTGAGTGTATACACTTTGTCATTTTGTTTTTCCTCTATTGTAAGTATATCAGCAGGATAAGGCCATTCCCTGAATGGTGTTTCACTGTCAAATTAGTCTACCATTTAACTTTCATTTATGATTGGTCTTCTCTGTATTTCTCTTGTGAATTTGTATAAGTTGGGGATTTCTTTAAGTGCTATCATTACTGGAATTAAACCTGTAACAATGCAGAGAGTCTTGTGTGGTGTTGTCCTGAATGCCTTTGCTATTTTGATGTTTATAATTCTGTGTACTCTTCTTAGTTTCTTTGCATTCTAAGTCCACTGTATAGTGTCTATCCAGATAATGTGTGTGTTTTTTTCATCTTCTTTATTAACTACATGCTCCATTACTATAATAATTACTAACAGTACATGCATTGGTTTCATTTCACTGTTACATGTTATACTTAATGTGTATGAGTGTGGGGGGAGGGGGAATATTGCTTTGTTGTACGCACACCTTAGGTGTTTGTGAGATTGACAGAAATACATTTTGAGCTGCTCCTTCTGGTGGAACTGATTTCATGTGTATAAAACCATCTACAGCAATACCATGCACACAATTACAGAGAATATTTGTGGATATTCTGTGTGTACAGTTCCTTGTGGAACAGATTTCTTATATTGACATCATGCCTAACAGTGCAATTATTACATGCATTAAATTAGTTAATAACAAAACAGATTATAAAATCATGTTTGGGAATAAGGAAATAGAGGAAATGAAGGAGTTTCCATATGTAGGAAACATTATTTCAAATGACGGGGGGCCAGAAGAAGATGTCAAAGCTGGAATCAGGAAAGCAAAATTTGTTTTCTCTCAATTAGCCTCCCTATGGAAATCTAAACAAATATCCCAGAAATTAAATATTAGAATATTTAACAAAAATATAAAATCACTTCTAATGTATGGGTGTGAAACATGGAGAGCAACTAGCATAAATGTTAAAAAATTTTAAGTGTTCATGATTAGATGCTGAAGATTCATAATGGGATTATGGTGGCCGAAAAAAACATTTAATAACAATTTAATACAGGCAACTAATCAAAAGAAAATTGGAATGGTAGTAAAATGTAGCAGGTGGAAATGGATTGGATATGTGTTGCAGAGAGAAGATGGAAATATAGCTAAAGACACTTTTGACTGAAATCCACAAGGAGGAACCAGGAAAATAGGAAGAACTAGAATCACATGGTGCAAAACAGTCAGGAAGGAAGAGCAGGTTGGAAAATAGCTGGAAGCAGATCAAGACTATGACTAAGAACAGGATACACTGGCATGCTTTCATTAAGGCCCTATGCTTACCAGAGGTGTTAAAAAAAGGTTATACTATTATTAAATTAGCTGTGATAAATTTACTTCAAATATTAAAGTTAAGCATAATATAGCAAATAAATGCTATACTATTTTAAATTATTTAATTAAAAAAGATATTTTGGAGACATGGTACATATGTACCTATTTTGAAATTCCTTATATACTGTGTAGTCAACAGAGTGACCAAGCCAAAACAAAGGCTCTCTTAATTCACTACAGAATTGCAAAATACCAATTTCTTCTTCCTTGATTTATCACAACATATAGCAATAAAATAATTACTTTCAAAGTAATGCATTTAGATTGAACACTGTAATACCAGTCCTACGAGTTTAATTTTAAACTGTTATAAATCTACTGTTTTGAGTTAAAGGGGACTTCATGTTAAAAAGCCATGGAATATGTTGAAACATCATTTCATTTCATTGAGGATCTAGATATGGAGCAGGGGTATGTTTTTACATGGAATTCTTAGCAGATAACGACAAATTATTTCAACCCAGGTTATGGTGGAAAATACATGCTTTTGATTTTCCATAAGAAAAATTGTCACTGTGTTCAACAAAATGTGGTTAACGTGAATATGCTTAAATACATAACAGCATTACTTTAAAGCTGAAATATGCACTGTGTTTTATTAGAATTACTCTGTTCTATTTAGTATCTCTATTTTTTAATAAACATGTATCATGACTGGGCATTCCAATATCAGGATTACATATTACTGCCATGTGAAAGCTTGATCAACACCACCTACTGCATAACTGTATCATAGATCTATATCTTTGGGTAGTACTTTGGTATTTTAAAGTGTTTAATTCCTAATAAACTATAAATGCAGAGGAGATAAGCTCAAGTAAGTTTTAACCATTATCATTGACTGTGTCTATACTAGAAATCCTCCTCATCTTAGCATGTCTTAGAAGGGACTTGGGGCAACTACTGCATCCTCTACCCCCATCTAGCAACATATGGTAGAGGACAGGGGCCATGTGATCAGAATACCAACACACATGTCATACAATTCCAAGATCAAAGAACACCTCCTCTCTATCAGGTCAGGAATGGGGTCCACTCAGCCTCATGTGATAACTTAGAAAATGTCTAACCAGGGATTGAACCCCAAACCTCCCAGAGAGCAGCCAGTCATATTGAGCACTAGACCAAGGAGGCAGTCCTGCACCAGAAATATATTCATTAAAAATAAATTGGGACAGCTACAAGAACATTACTAAAGGATCTATGAAACTTTAATATAATCACCTATAACAATCCCCAAACAATTCAAGTTATACAGTTCATATTATTTTCTAAATCACTTAGGAGTAATGTGTAATCAATATGATACATACCTTTGCATGAACATCTGCACCCTGACTAATCAAAAACTGCACTGTAGAAGCACAGTCTACCTTCTGATTACCAAATCCCACACCGATTTGGTGGTTTCTCACAGCAATGTGCAAGGGAGTGCCTGAAATATAAAAGGGATAAAATATTATTGATATTTTCATTAGTGAATAACACATGTTTCTTTAATACAATATGAAAGAAATAACCTTTAAACCAGAGCAAAAAGATTAAATATGACTGTATCATATAAAGTAGCTTGTTTACTTTTGTAATTTTTGAGGAAATCACTCAAATTTCACTAAATTTGTTCCCCTTTCTTGGACATATTTTGAAGGCTGTTGCCTTCATCATCAGCATGGTTCCACTGTCAGTTTCCCAGCATGGTATTAAGGTGTTGTTGCTTTGTGAACTTTACAAATTTAGTAATGAGGTTACTGTTGTTTGGTTGACCAAAATGAACCATTTTTTTTTTTTGCTTATATTTTTTCCATACTGTTAATTCTATGAGTTTTAAAGAACTTTCAAATTTGTTGTTCATTTTTATTTATTTATTTATTTGTTTATTTATTTATTTATTGCCAGAATTGGTATGCTATTGCTCATTTCTCTGTGTTTATATTTCTCATATGTTCCTTAAATCATAGGATAATGTTTCTTTTTGTTTGGGCCACATTTTTCATATTGCAGTCTGTGCAACTGATACTCTAAATCCCCGATGTTTTCCTGGTGGAATTTTGTCTATTGTGTTGATTTTTAAGAGATTTTTTAAACTGCATTTGTTTACTGAAACCAAAATAATGTTTGCATTTTTAAAAAAATCTTCTACAATTTTTTGTGCATACATAGAAGGATTCTGAATTTCTTGTATATATGATCTCTTTGTACCCTTTAAGTATGGTGATGCCTTTTATTTGTTTTTGTTTTTTGATTTTTTTATTTTCTTGTGGATCAGATCTATTGTGTTGCCATTTTTCTGCTATATCTATTATTTTGTTATTCAGATTTGTATCTTTTCTTGCTTATTAGTACATTTCTTAATCTGAATGATATAAAAATAATAAAAGATATCACAATACTAAAGGCTACAAACAGATTATATGTACAACTTTGGGTACACCAAAAATTTCAGAAGATTTTTAAAAATGCAAACATTATTATGACTCCAGTAAACAAATGTAGTTTAAAAAATAACTCTTAAAAACCAAAACAAAACACAATATTCTGCCAGGAAAACACCCAGGCATTTTCAAATTCATTTGCAAAGACTGTAATATGAAAATATGAAATATATATGCAAAACAAAAAGAAACATTAACCTATGGTTTAAGTAACACATGAAAAATATAAACACACAAGAGAAATGAGCAATAGCATAACATTTCTGGCACAAAAAAAAAAATCCAAAATGAAGCAAAACTCATAAAAGATCTTTAGAAACCCATATATCTAATATGGGAAATTATATTCATAAAAAATAAAAGAAAATTTAGTTAATTTTGATCTTCCATACAACAGTAATCTTAACACTAAATTGGCCAAATGTACAGAGCAATATTTTATTACCATGCTGGGAAGCAGACAGTGGATAATGATAAAGGCTATAGCCTCTAAAACATGTTCAAGTAAGTGGAACAAAATTAATGAAATACAAGTGATTTCCTCATAAATTAGAAAGGCAGTACCAAACTAAGCATTTTGATGTTAGGAAAATGCGATCTCAGATGCAGTATAATAAAAGGAGCACTGCATGAACGTAATTGAAATGTGAATTTATGAAACATCTTCATTTGCCAGTTAAGATGTAAGTCACATGACAAGTACAAGAGTACAAGTTGGTACTCTCTAAACTAAGGAGTACTGGAACATGATGAGAAACTAAACATTACATTCCCATACTTAAATTATGTACTATATAACATGCCTCAAAAATACTGAATGGAGAAACTCCAATGTTTGTGCTTACTTTTATAACATTGTGCTTCATTTTATAACATGTTCTAAAAAGTTCACTGATACATCAAATGCTTTTGCTTCTTAATGTACAGTTACAGAGAAATGTCAAAAATTGAAGAAGAAAAAATCTTACAATTCTTATTGCTTAATTAATGGTAACAAGCTGCAACAAATGTTCAATATGACCAAAATTTTCATGATGGCAAACAACATAGTGGTGTAACAAGGATCTATGTGTTATCTGAAATACACCAGGACAGGAGTAGTCTGATGCACTTCTGCTGCCACCATAATGCGACATTTAAGTCTTGTGGATCATCAACAAGTGTTTCACAACTTCTGTTTTTCATGGTGCCCAGGGGAAAAAACCCAGTAGTGTCAAATCAGATGGCCATAGAATCCTTGGCATTGGTCCACCACGCCCAATTGATGTTTTATGTGTTTCCAAGCTGCTGGTGAAAAATTGCAGGGACGTTGGCATGTTGGAACCGTAAATATTGCTTAATTTCAAGCAGTACATTCTTAGGAGTTCAGGCAATACTTCTTGTACAAACACAAGGTATCTGTGAGCATTCAATCTTGGAGGTAAAATGTACCAGCCAACAATCGCATCATTCATAATTCCCTCCCAGATGTTGAGAGAAAACTGCTGTTAATTACCCGAGGTACATTATAGGGATTCTGTAGTGCCCTAACGTGGCTGTTGTGTGAACTAAAAATGCCTTCATGTGTCAAACAAACCTCATCCGTAATAATACATGTTGAGGGAATTGCGGTTGGTGTGCTAATTGCTGTAGGGACCAGTCAACAATTTCCAGATGCACAGGGAAATCGTCTGGACCCAAAGCCCGTGTTTTCTGTCGTTGGAAAGGATGGAGACCATTCTCAAAACGACATTCTATATGTGACGTCGGTCCACGCCAAATTCATGAGCGACTCGTCTGCTACTTTCCTTGAATCTTGATTGAAACGCTGCAACACGGTTTCGCCAATTCAGCTTGCGAACTGACCGTTTCCTGCTTTATGCTTATTGGCCTCAAAGATCCCATTCCTCTCATTTGTCTGTAAATTGACGCCAAGGTTTTGTGATTAGGTCTTCGATGTGGATACCGGTCCTCGAATCCTAAGAGCCTCCTCTGATTACCAGCAGCACCGCTGTACCATGTACATGTCATTCATTTCATCCCATGTGAAAGCATATTCCATGATGCTGTTTTACAACACATGCACAACCTACTTCAGTCGAAACACTGTAGTGAACAAAACGAGAGTTCGGTATTACCGTACAATCCAGTAGGCTTCAAAACACAAATACTGCATTGAACATCATACACACCTAGCGACAATGACCAGTACTGTACGTAGCGCGCTAAAAAAAACCTTTTGGGATGCTTTGTTCCTATCCTCAAAATCCTTAGTTCGGTACTGTTTTTCTCTCTACAATTTTCTGTGTGAGTGAAGTTCGTTAACCAGCAAACCATTATGGGTGGGGATTAACCACAAGCGAAAATTTAAAATCGCTCTAGTGGCTGCAAATTAAATTTTCGCTCAATAAAACTCGGTATATGCAGTTGAAATTTAAAAAAAAAAAAAAAAAAAAAAAGTAGTTTAAAATCAGCGAAATCAAACTATTAAAAATGGGGTTTAACCTAAAAACAGAGTGTAAAAATCGTACTAGCAGCACCAAAAATTATTCTTCGCAACGAAACTTAATATATACAATTCAAATAAAAAAGATAAAATACTTTCTGAAAATTAGATCATTAAGAATGAAGGAAAATTTAAAAATTGTTCTAGAGGCCGCAATGTTTGCTTTTTTTTTTTCAACAAAACTTGAAATATGACATTGCAATTAAATAAGAAAAAACAGTTTCTAAAAATCAGTGAAATCAGACAGTTAAGAGCAGAGAGTTTATCTGAATTCAAAAATTTAAAAATCACTCTAGAGCCACAATTTTTATTATTTTTTAACGAAACTCAGTATATACCATTGGAGTAAAATAATATATATATATATATATATATATATATATATATATACTCTGAAAATATGCGAAATCGGAATGTTAAGAGTGGGGGTTAACCTGAAACCCAAAATTTTAAACTCGCTCTAGCAGCACTAATATTCTTTTTTGTAACAAAATATAAAAATAAATTAAGAAAAATACATTATGAAAATTAGTGAAAACGGACTATTAGGAGTAGTAGTATAAATTAAAACCGAAATTTAAAAATCACTTTAGCTTGTGAATTTCTCTCACTTGTTTCAAAAAGGGGGGAGGGAAGTATTCATAATTTATAACGTTGTATATGATTTATTTTTGACAAAAGCATTTACGTTAAGATAAAAACTGTAAAATATTACTCTATTATTGCAACGCTAGTAGTATATATCCCTTCTCGCGTGATTTTTATATAAAATTGATATCAAAAGTGGTGTGGGGTGGTGGGGGGTGATTGTGGGGGTGGTTGGAGGTGTGGTTGGAGTTGGTGCGGGGTGATTGTGGGGGAGGTTGGAGTTGGTTGTGGGGGGAGGTTGGAGTTGGTGGGGGGTGGAGGTAGTGGTGGGTGTGTGGTGTGGGGGTGGTGGGGGTGGGGGGTTGATATCAAAATCTCAATTTGAATTGATATCAAAATTTCTGGTTGATTAAGCGATAGCAAAATCTCTGGTTGATCGAGTGTTGGATTTAAATCTCCGAAAAAAGTGTGTGTGATCAATTAGCATATACAATTACGCTGTAAAAAAATGGAGAGCCCTTCCGCCACTGCGTTTCCAGTTCCCCACTGCTCGCCACCACCGCCCGCCTGCCCGCTCGCTATTGTTAGCGCGGCACCACACAATGCTTTTTGTTCCCTCACATGTATCAAAAGGAGTTGTTTTCCTTTCACGGTGTTTTCAAAAGTCAAAAACAATATGTGGGTATTTTAAAAGTTCTTTTCTTACTATCTTTCTTACTAACACATTGGCTCTCTCTGTATTTCTAAAAATCTTATTATTTTCACAAGGAAACAAAAAACCTGTGTACATTCTTCTAAAATCCTATCTTCAGAGACATTTAAAAGTTCTTTCTTAGTATGTTTTTAAAAGAATTCGGGGGAAAAGACATTTTTAATAAAAGTTCTTTTCTTACTATCACATTGGCTCTCTCTGTATTTTCTAAAAATCTTTCATTTTCACAAGGAAAACTAAACCTGTATACATTTGCTTTTGTTCTTTTTCATGCGTGTTTTTAAAAAGAATTCGGGACATCTTTTCTTCTAGCAAAAACTCCCTCCGCATACATTTCTAAAACCGACCCAATGGGTGATTTCTTTTCTTATAAATTCGTTTGTATATATTCTTTTTAACAAAACTCTGTATTTTTTACCTCTGTATTTTTACCATTTGTACGACGATTGGCTGGAGGGTTATGCATGCGCAGTAGAAACCTCCGCAATGACACTTAAATTTTATAGAATATGCAATTGCCATCATCTCTTTTTTTATCGTTTGTCAACCTGGACTTATATTGTTGTTGAATTTGATTAAAGGCTATTATTATTTTTTCAAAATTGTCTATATTCTGCAAGAAAGAAAAAAAATAGCTAAATACTCAGTCGTCCCGAAATAGATTAGAGTTTTGGAATATTAATCATTATTTTTAATTCCAAAGTTAACTTTACCTTTTTTTAATCTGTCCAAATTCAAACAATAACAACCCAGGCTGACAGGCAGCGATAGAAAACAAACAAACAAAAAACAACAAAATACACAATTGAGTTTTGTTTGAAATTTAAGGATTATAAATAGGTTACCATTTTAAATTTTCAAGTTGGGATGATTGGGAATAATGATGAAAACTAAAATGTATTCGACATTGGATTTAAACTTTCCCCCCTCAATATCTAAAATGTCTTGCTCTTTTGTTTAAATTAATTGTTTTAAATATATATGATTCAGACTGGAAAGTTTTAAAATATAAGCCGTGTATTAAATTTTATAGTGATGCCTTTTTTTTTAAATTTATTTTGTTAGTTGCAAAGAACGACCGGGGGGAATATTTCGATAGCTATGGTATAGAACCTCTTTCGGGGGAAATTCAATTTTTTAAATCGATGTTGTGGTACAAGATGGACTCACAACACTAGAAGGTTGCAAGGCGATTTCAGCACTACCTGTGGCCATTACGTCGTTGCTTACCTATCCCACCGCTTCCAAGGTCTGCGCAAGGAGAAATTCTTTTCAAAATTCAGCATAAGTGATTTTAATCACAACGATGACATCATTAAAAGAACCTACAGTCTTGGCGGGTGCTCACAAACTACACATCAGAGATGTATATCGTTAAAGGTTAGTATTAATACAAATTGTGGATGATCATGCATGAATAACTCTGACACATTTATGTTGCTAATTCCTGTATTTTTTTTAGAAGGCGCATTGACATGATCCACTCTACCAGTTGTTCCGAGAGAGCTGAACAGGTAAGTCGCATTCAGTATGTGTGGTTAATTGACGAATGAAAAAAGAGTGTGCTACATAAGGGGTGTTCTTGTTTTTACAGTGACATGGAGAGCCCTGGGCCGCTAACGGATGTTTACTTCCTGAACAGCAAGCAGTCCAAGTTTGCAGCCGTTGGGTTTTCACCTAAATCTCCACACAAGATCGTGGTGACCATTGGCGGGCGACGCAACACTGTGGTCCTGGGTTCGACCGAGTGGCAGAAGCTTTCAGAGACGATGCCGACTATACAGAGCTTGACCTTTCATCTAAGAGAGTGGCAGATAACCAACCGACTATCCATAATTTTTAAACGTTTATTTGGCACACAAAATATTATCATCAAAATGGACGGTCGTTGTACATCGTTGAGTATGCAGGAATGGAGGACACCAGAAAGCCTACAGCGTATGGTGACCGACATCATCTATCACAAGAAGAAAGAAGAGTTCGAAGTACAAAATCAAATAGCCGCCTATCGCATGTACTTACTTCACGCCCACGATTCCGGGGAGAAAAGGAACTACACCGAATACACAAGATACATCCGTTGCGCAACCTTTAGAGTGTTCCTAGAGATGGAGCATTTTCTAAAACCGATATTCATCAGAGAGCTGGATCTGGACAAGTCCAAACAAGGCGAAGTTGCATGACGTCACGAACACAAGTTCAACCATGATGGAGGGTGATGACGTCACGAAGACAAGTTCAATCACGATGGACAAGTTCAGGGAGAAGTTGCACCGTGATGACGTCACGAACACAAGTTCAACCATGATGGAGGGTGATGACGTCACGAAGACAAGTTCAATCACGATGGATAAGTTCAGGGGGAAGTTGCACCGTGATGACGTCACGAACACAAGTTAAATCACGATGGAGGGTGATGACGTCACGAACACAAGTTAAATCACGATGGACAAGTTCAATCACGCCTGCGACCACGTCACGAACACAAGTTCAATCACGACGGACAAGACGACAATGGACCTAGTGATAAAGTTTCTGAAAAATGGTCGACGCCTCACAATGATGGAACCAAATGAATGTCATCTACTTGCCGTGGAGGGAAACGCCATCTTTATACATCATTCACCAGAAGAAGTGGACGCTGTATGGGCGGTGCTTACACTTGAAGCTAAAATAATTTACGCCCCTTACCGCCGCTGCAACCAGCACTACAACCTCCCCACCACTACCACTCACATCGATGGTCCACCCCCTCTCACCAAAAACTGCCCAATGTGTGTCAGTAGCAAACGTTCTACAGAGAAGTCAACATGATCAACGACGCGTTACGCCAGCTATCTACAGTAGCGAGCAACTCGGAGTACGTGTCAGTGTCAACGTTACAACCGAACGTACCATCCGTTGTGGTAGGGGTCCGGAACATATCAACAAAGCACGGACCCAGGGCGCTTGTTCGACTCGAAAACGGGAAAGAAGTGTTTCTACCTACTAGATTTAACAATCTTTCCGCAGAACTCATCAACCAGCTCAACTCGTTCGATTTTTACATCGTGTACCAGGGTGAAGAGGTCCTCAGAAACGGCTACCGGAGACACGTATTGAAGTTTACACCGAAATAAATGAACATGGCCTGTCAAACAGATCCGGTGGGGGTCGGCAACAATGTGTTTGTCAAACTAGTTTTTGACAACCAAAATCACGTCACAACAAGCGGCAAGTACCCTGCAAACATCAAACTCATCTCAACTAAAATCTCCTTCTTTGGCGATGACAAAACTGTCACCGTCAAATTAGCAACCAACAACTCCGACGTCGTGGAAGTCAAGTGCACCCCGTCTAAAGTACTCCACTATGGCATAGACGCACGCTGCACTATCTACCTCGGCACCATCGACAAGACACCAGCCCTAGAGTACAAGGTCACATCGGCAGGATGCTTCACAACACCATCGATCAACGATTTCGTCGTCCCCATCGCCACCCCGTCGACCCAGGAACCTCTCAACATCAACTTTTCCCACATGTCGCTCACCTGCGTCACCACACCATACGAGGAGGAGGAGGAAAGCAGCAACGACGAAGACTGTGAAGTGTTGTTTGTCAAAAAAACATATACCACATATTTTAAAATAATTTTTGTGAAGGGGTAAAAACCCCCAAAAACATTTTTTGAAAACCCTCACCAGTGGGACAGACTTTTTGTGTACAATAAAAATATTGCATTTTTAATTGTATTTAAAACAAATTTTTAAAAGTGATGTTTTTTGTAGACCGCCATTTTGTAAAACCTCCAAGTTAATTTTTGTGTACAATATGTTAATGTAAAAACATCAGTGAACACCATTTACCGTCATATTGTATAATTTTGTGTACAATAAAAATCTAATTGTATTTAAAATTTTGTAGACCGCCATTTTGTAAAACCTCTAAGTTAATTTTGTGTACAATAAAAAATATCTAATTGTATTTAAAAAAATGTATATGTTAATTTTTTCTGTATAATAAAAAAAAATATCCCGACTTGCGTGATTTAAAATTGATAGTTTGATATCAAAATTACACCTCACCATCCCCACCACCACTTTTAGTAACAATGTCTTTCCCCGAATTCTTTTAAAACATATATGAAAAACAGATCAAGTAAAATGTACACAGGTTTTGTTTCCTTGTGAAAATGATAGATTTTTAGAAATACAGAGAGAGCCAATGTGATAGTAAGAAAAGAACTTTTATTAACAATGTCTTTTCCCCGAATTCTTTTAAAAACATACTAAGAAAGAACTTTTAAATGTCTCTGAAGATAGGATTTTAGAAGAATGTACACAGGTTTTTGTTTCCTTGTGAAAATAATAGATTTTTAGAAATACAGAGAGAGCCAATGTGATAGTAAGAAAAGAACTTTTATTAACAATGTCTTTTCCCCGAATTCTTTTAAAAACATACTAAGAAAGAACTTTTAAATGTCTCTGAAGATAGGATTTTAGAAGAATGTACACAGGTTTTTGTTTCCTTGTGAAAATAATAGATTTTTAGAAATACAGAGAGAGCCAATGTGTTAGTAAGAAAGAAATTTTAAAATGAATACGATTGTAAACACGCGTGAAAATCGCTTTGTTATCCTTTGTAACCGCCACGAACCGCTAGAGCGGGTAGAGCGGTGACGCGAGCGGTGGGGGGAGCGAGCAGTGGGGAACTGGAAACGCAGTGGCCCAAACCCCCACCAACATCCACACCTCCACATCCATCACCCCCACACCACACACCCCACCACTACCTCCACCCCCATCAACCCCCACCACTACCTCCACCCTTATCAACCCCCACCACTACCTCCACCCCCATCAACCCCCACCAACTCCAACCACACCCCCACAATCACCCCACACCACTTTTGATATCAATTTTATATAAAAATCACGCGAGAAGGGATATATACTACTAACGCTCATCGGATATCCACCCGGTATCAAAAGAGGCGGCAAGCATTTTATGCGACCGTGACTCGATATCCCACCAGTAACACAGATAAATTTTCCCGCAGCTGAATGTTTGTTTGCTTTTAATTTAAATCGACATTAGCAAATGCTTTTTTCAAAACTCCACGCGGATTTTGTCTTCTGTTAAATCCTAGACGTTTCTGGCTAAAACTTAAATATTAATGTTGCTGTAAGACAGAGAAATTCCATCGCTAAACCATTTAACTCGAAGGCTCTGAGAAAAACGTGGCAACTAAAGGCAGTCACATCTCACATGGAGTTTGTCAGTTGTTAAATCCTAGACTACTACTGGCTGAAACATTAAAAAAAAAAATCCTTAACGAAATTCGGTATATAACGATCATTTAACAAACGATTCATTGAGTTCGAAAACCAGCAAAATTGGGTCATTCGGGGTTTGAATTAAGCTAAAGCGAAAATTTAAATAAAAATTGCACTAACGGTAGGAATTTAAATTTATTCACAATGAAACTCTGTGTATCCCACTGAAATGAAATTTAAAAAAAAAAAATAAAGTTACTTAGAATCAGCGAAATTATAGTAGTAAAAATGGGGTTTACCTGAAATGCCAAGTGTAAAATGCGCTAAAGCGGCACCATTTCACAACCAAACTTAGTGCAAATCATTTAAATAAAATTAAAAAAGTTTGAAAATCAGGAAAAAACGGACCATTTGGAGCAGAGGTACACCTGAATACCAAATTATAAGGAATGGGAATAAACCTAAAGTGATTTTTTTTTTTACAAAACTCGAAACATAACATTTAATACAATAAAAAGTATTTTCTGAAAATCAGTGTAATCAATTAGGAGTGGGTGATTATATGGTGCCCACCAAAATATAAAAATAGTTCTACCAACCGCATTTAAAATTTGTTATCAATGAAACTCTGTATATGCTGTTGAAATGTTTTAAAAAGAAGTTTGAAAAAATCAGCGAAATCAAACTAAGTTTGAAAAAATCAGCGAAATCAAAACTATTAAAAGTGGAGTTTCCCGGAAACATGAAGTGTAAAAATTGCTCTAGCGCCACCAAAAATTATTTTTTCACAACGAAACTGGGCATTAAATTAATTAAAATAATAAAAGATATTCTGAAAATAAGTGAAATCTGATTATGAGGGGATGTTTACCTGAAACCAAACATTTAAAAATCACCCTAGCAATCTCAAAATTTTTATTCTTAAACAATATTTACATAAAACAAGAAAAATAGTTTTTAAAAATTAAATCCGAACATTAGGAGTAGGAGTACACATAAAAACCCAAATTTAAACAGCGCTGTAGCGTTTAATTTTCTTTCGAAAAAATTAAAGCTGACAAATTAAATCATAATTTATAAAGATATATAAATGATTTATTTTTGACTAATGCTTTATGGTGAATATAGTAAATACGAAATATTAATCTAATATTGCCACGGTCATTTTATACCCACCAGGATACAAAAGAGGCGCGAAACATTTGATATGACTGTTACTCGATATCCCACCAATAACACTGATAAACTCTCCCGTAACTGTAGGGTTGTCTGCTTTTAGTTTTAGACAGCTATTACCTATAACATTACACAATTCCTGCAGGAATTTGTCTGCTGTCAAATCCTAGACTGTTATTGGATAAAGCTAAAATATTATTCGTGCGCTAAGACAGAAACTCTTTTGCTAAACGATTTATCTTAAAGGCACCTTGGGTGACAATACCTTCAGGGATTAAGCCCAAATTCAAGGTGCCACGCCTAGCGTGCGGCCACCTCGGATAACCAAGGGGCACAACCTAGCGACAGGAGTAAACATTCCAGACCCCCAACAAAAACAAACAGCAAATTAACAACAGCAAATCAGATGACGATATGCTCATGTTGTCCACAATGCAGTGAACAACACGAGCATATCGTGCAAACTCCAAGGATGACATATCCGCCCGCTCCAACAAGGATTAGCTTTTTCTGCACAATCCATCCACCTTAAAACCAAATCAACAATTTCACCCTACAACCCCCATCCCGTCTCTGCGGTAAACCCCAACACAGGGTAGGGATGCAGCAACTATACACAGGCTGAGCACTGACTTCAGCCTGCCAGATTACTTCGGACTTCGGAATACCTTCAGGCAGTGGACTGTGGTCCCCTGCAGAGCCTGCCCCCCCCTCACCTATCTTAAGGAGAGCAGAATCATTCCAAATCGACGAGCTGCGACCGTGGCAAGCAGTGGACTAGTTTCCCCTTCTAGCCTGCCCACGGCGCAGCTATTGTCGTTGTAGGAGCCAGCATCCTGCCGCAGCCTGTTGCAAGGCTTGGGCTTTCCTTTCACCCAGTACTGAAGGTAAGGTTGATAGATCTTCATAGGGGTTTCTTCCTATGTTTCTACCTTCTACTATACATCTTTCCGACTGACCACAACAGACTGACAGATTACGCCGACAGCGGGGCTTGCAAGAGCTAAGCCCTCGAGCCGAAATAATGGCTCGAGTGGGCGACCCCCTTAAGATGGTCCGCTCCGCTGCAAGCAGCCGGATAGCACCCGCGACGACCCATACCATGAGCGCATCTGAGGAGGACATTCCACAACCTGGGCCCAGTAATAAGGGCACTTTGGCCGCCTCACGGCCATTAACTAGATCTTCTAAGAGTAGTAAGCTTGAGGGGGAACTGCCGGCGGACGCGTCCGCCCCTCCTATCTCGCCTCTTTCTCTCCCCCATGCCGGAGACGAGCAGCGCATCTAGCGAAGGCTCAGACTAGGAATCGGAGGGATTCACCGAGGTGCGCAGCCGGAGACGGCGGCGCTCTGATCGGGAGAACACTGGCGCCCCCCCCTAGTACCGGCCCCAGCCACGCCTCTATCTCCACTCAGAAGGAGGGAATGAATACTACCGATTATGGCGGACCCGTTTCCCAGCTATGTGCGAGTTATGCGCAAGCTGGAGGCAAAGTTAACTGGCAACTTTATTGCCACGCGCAAGCCAAGGCGTGTGCGCATACAAACTTTCACAGCAGTAGATCATGAGGCTGCACGGACAGTCCTTCGAGACGAAGGAATTCAATTCTACACTTTCTCCATACAGCGTCCTCAGGTGGAACGCCGTGTCATTCGGGGCCTAGACTCCGAATGCACGGTCGAGGAAGTGAAGGAGGCGCTGTTGGAAGAGCACAACATCCAACCGGTTACGGTGGCACAACTGAGTAGAGTACCTATGCCCTTGTTTCTTGTAATCACCAACAAAGAGAAAGAAACAAGAATGCAGCCAATCGACACAGTGCGTGTCCTGATTCATACCAGAGTGACCATAGAGAATTACTATGGGCAAGAAGGACCGGCAGAGTGTCACAGGTGCCTGGGTTTCCATCACTTGAGCATGGCGTATGAGCGGAAGCTTGCATGCCTGCGGTGTGCTGGGCCCCACCCTGTGAAGGAGTGCCCGTCCCCGCTCGAAGAGCGTAAATGTGCAAACTGTCGACAGCAGCACATTGGTATTTACAGCGGCTGTCCAATACGCAGGAAAATTATAGAAGGACGCAGGCATAAGAGTTCTGCGCCAGTTAGTAACACTACAACTTTCGCGGTGGCAGATTGCAGATTATTTATTGAATTGGGTGCCTTTTTGGCTGTTATAGTACAGCCTTACAGGTCATAATTTACATGTCATACAAATTTATACAGATTTTTCTACAAATTGTCATATGTAACCCATGCATGGGCGCTCTGACGCTCCCATGAGAACAGTTGCATTGTGAGTATTTTCAAGGCATGCATTCACTTGTTTACTAGTACATTATGTTTGTTGCTTATCTAGTTTAAATAATACGATAATAATAACTAACAATAATAACTAATATTTACAGTTGATTCTTTTATACTTTCTATGTTGAGGTTCACTTTTACCAATTTGATTTATTAGGAGATTCTTGTGCTTTTTTATTTTTGCCCAGGTTGATGTGCAGCGGCCTGTTAGTGTTTGCAGGAATGTTGGTGTGTTTAGCTCGGTGTGGATCTGTGTATTTGGTGTGAGGATGGAGACATTTAGTAGTTTTCGGAGCCATATATTTTGTTGGGTTTGCATGGAAAGGAGATTAGTGTGGGATGTATTTGCCCATGCTGTGCAAGCATACAGTAGAAATTGCTGTATGACAGATTGCAGATTGCAGATTATTTATTGAATTGGGTGCCTTTTTGGCTGTTATAGTACAGCCTTACAGTCATAATTTACATAGCACTGCAGGGGGCCGAGACCACCCTCGCAGCAGCCAGCCAAAGCGAACCAATAGGAGCAGAGCCTCGCCCGAGCGGCGCTCAGGCACCTATTGAGCAGCAACATCAGCCAGCACCACATGCACCTACACAGGAGGCCCAACCTAAGCCACAGAGGCCTAAAAAATCCAAAAGCAAAAAGAAAAGGGCACCAGCAGCCGCGACACAGGCCACCACCAGTGCCGCATCAAGCACCCAATTAGCGGCCGCTTCGCTGCCAACGGCGCCTACTGTCGCCCAGCCAGCGCCTGTGAAGCAGGCACCCGCCAACATCGCAACCACCAGAGCCATGGAATGCTCCAGCGGCATCACCAGATTTCATCGTCGAAGAGGACCTACGGGAGTACCACGCTCTTATGAAGTGGTACCTCGAAATCATTCAAGTACAACTGCCAGCATTGCGTAGCTGCAAGGCGGTGTATGAGGACGCCAGTGCATCCCCCAGCCGATAAGACCCGTGCGATGCTTCGCACGATGGAGTTATTGTTTCCTAATACCCGATCTTAATGGCAGGCAGACTTGTCCGCCGACCATTTAGGGCCGGGTTCTGGAACGAAAACGGTATCAGGGATAAACACTCCACCGTGCTCGAGTTTGTAGAGTACCACGGAATTGATATCTTGTTGGTCTGTGAGACTCAACTATCGAACGGTGTGCAGTTTACATTTCCAAGCTACGTTACCCACAGGGCTGACCGAGTCGGCCGACAGGGAGGCGGCACGGCCATCCTAATTAACCACATAACCCACACTCCTGTCCAGATCCCGCCCTTACAGCAGGTCGAAGCTTGCGCCATCCGGTTAGAGCTGAGGGGGGGGGCAAGACTTACTGCTGGTTGCGGCCTATGACCTGCCTGGTCACCGCTGCATAGAAGCGGACTACACAACCCTACTGAACCTCCACCCAACTGTATGCATAGCAGGAGACCTCAACGCGAAGCACCCGCATTGGCACAGTCGCCAAACGCACAGAAGAGGCCGTGCGCTCTACCGCCTCATAAGCGGAGACCCGGCCCTCATCGCGCATGGCCCGAGAGGTCCAATGTTCCACCCGACCCACGGTGGCAGGTCGGATGTCCTTGACATCATGATCACCAAGAACATTCCATTCCATCTGGACCTCACGGTAGTCAACGAACTGGATTCCGACCATGACCCGGTCATGGTGGACACAGACGTGACTATGGCCGCTCTGCATTTTTCAGAGTGGAGTGAAGAGGTCGACTGGGAAGCGGCAGTCCTGCACCTAAACCAAACTGTAGAACCGAATCCTCGCATCAACTCTGTTGAGGCGCTCGAGGCCGCGGCTACAGCCTTCTCCGATCGCATCCTCAGAGCGGTACGCGCCAACACCTACCGCATCCCTCACGACCACCTAAACCCCATGACCATTCCAAATGAGCTTAGGCAGCTCATCAAGGCCAAAGGAACCGTACGCAAGCTATGGCAACGCTTCCGTCACTCCAGGATCCGGGCGGTCTACCAGAGGTTCAAAACCCTGATGAGAAGACTGCTCAGGGCGCACCGCAGAGAGGCCTGGGAAAACAAAATTCAGCAAGTTGACCTCCAGGAGAGGAAACCTTGGCGGATCATTAAAAGCCTACTAAGGACCAAACCTTACATACACACCCGATTCACGGCACTCGCGGGAGGCTGTCTTTCACACCCCGCGATAAAGCCGAGGCTCTCGCAGACTACCTGAAGACCCAGTTCGAGTCCCGGGAGAACACGCAGGACGAGAACTTCACTGATATCGTGGAGGAGCGGGTGGATGCCTTCCTTGAGGCCCCGACTATCCCCCACGACGGCGTCCACATCCCCGTCGCCACCCCAAAAGAGGTGGCATCCCAAATCAAAAACCTGAAACCCAACAAGGCCGCTGGACATGACCGTGTCACGGCGGACATGCTCCAGCACCTACCTAAAAAAGCTGTGCTCCACTTGACATGGACTTATAATGCATGCCTTCACCTGCGCCATTTTCCCCGTGCGTGGAAAGAGGCGAGAGTGGTATGCATTCTAAAGCCTGGCAAGAACCCAGTTTTTCCCTCTAGTTACAGATCAATCAGCCTGCTCCCAGCCATCTCAAAACTCTTTGAGCGGCTGGTCCTCTCCCGCATTTCTCCTCTGTTCGAGGAGAAAGGCCTCCTTCCGGACCATCAGTTTGGTTTCCGGGCTGGCCACTCCACCACCCAGCAGCTACTCCGAGTAACGGAGAAGGCCTCCTTGGGATAGCAAGAGAAGGCCAAGGCCGTGGCAGCACTGCTGGACGTGGAAAAAGCCTTTGCGGCCACGTGGCATGTGGGGTTACTCTATAAACTCATACAAGGAAGCATCCCTCCACCCTACATTACACTGATCGCGGGTTTCCTTAGAGACCGTAGCTTTCGTGTAAGGGTGGAGGGGAGGATGTCCATACAAAGGCCCATTGGCGCAGGAGTGCCGGAAGGCAGCGTGCTGTCCCCGATACTCTTCGCAGCTTACATGGCCGACTTTCCTACAGAGCCCAAAGTTACGACATGCCAGTATGCAGACGATGTCCTGCTACTGGCACAAAACAAGAATTTGCAATATTGCTACCGGCCACTCCAAAGACAGCTCAGAGCCATCGGGGAGTGGAGCGAGAAATGGCGCATGGCCTTCAGCCCGGGAAGAGCTATGCCCTTCTCCTAGCTCAGACCAGGCTCCCGCATGACCGACATCCTCTCCGGCTACACCCACGCGAAGTACCTCGGGGTGATGTTGGACAAGCGTCTCACTTTCCTCCCCCACGCTAAGGGGAAAATAAAGCTAGGCCATGCAGCTCTCCGGCAGCTGTACCCGATTTTCCGATCCAGAACACTAACTACGTATCAAAAACTGAAGATCTATCGCGCTATCATACCGCCCCTGATTCTGTATGGCTGCGAGGTCTGGAGTGTGGTGGCCAAGGGCATCATCCACAGAATCCAGTGCGTACAGAACAGGGCGCTTAGGATGATATACGGTACATGCCGTCGGTTTTCTGCCCACATTCTCCATCAACATTCCGGAGTGCCATACATTGTCTATGTCATTCGTGAGAGGGCAAAGACTTTGTATGATAAACTCCCACACCATCCCAACCAACTGGCGCGTCTTCTGGGGCAACGCGACCCCAATGCAAAAAGACGCTGCAGTTCATACAGGCTCCCCAAGGACATCTTGGTGACTTGCCATTAAATAAATAGCCTTCCACCTGAAAAGCGGCGTCAACTCTGCTTTACCGAAGAGTTCCTCAGACGTGAAGCAGCATTGGGCGTGGACGCCGCTTGGATGGGTGACCGATGTTAAGTCGTATTGGCCGTGGTCAGTGGTTGGATGGGTGACCGTGTTGATAAACTGGCCAGGGCCAATTCAGCAAGAATAACCATTGAAAACCTCCTCAGATCCGACTCTATTATTATTACAGACGTGTTACAACATAACATTAGAAAGATATAACCCAACGAAGATCTATCAACCACACAGGTAAAGTCGCAGATGCGGCTAGGAACTGTGGCCTTCAACCCGCCCGCAGGGCGGCTCATGACTGTTCTGGCGTTCTGACAATAGCTTTAATCCCTACTACTGAAATTACTGAGCAATTTCAACAGCACTTATTAAAATACACTACAATTCAACAGCAATATGTACATGCTAAAAACCTGAAGAAGCTTTTAGAACATGCCTATATTATCGTAAAAGTCTGGACACTAGATCCACTCCTTTTGTCAGGAGAAGTGGCAACACTATCCCCTAATACATACATACCTCTACCCCACAAACAACATACATCCCTCATCCAACTCTATGGTTAAGCCCACACGTGGGTAGGAACATAGCAACTGTACACAGGCCGGTTACTAACCCAGCCTGCCACTATTCGTCTGCGTCTGAGGACAGTCATTGGCCGGCAGTAGGCACTGGCCCCCTTGGAGCCGGCCGAGCATCACCCTGGCGCTACTTAGCGGAGGCACGTACAGTAAGCAGTGGACAGTGTTTCCCCTAATAGCTTACTGGAATTGTGCCCCCCCCCTGAGCCGCTACCCAGTCAGGCAACGGAACTGAACAGAGCCCCTGATACTCCAGCGAGGCGCAACTCTTCGCTTTCACCTCCCGCTACCGTCGTTTGGGACGCCATTGCCAGGACCAGCGACAAAAGGGCAGTTAACGGGATCCTAAAGAAAGCAATTTCTGACTTCCTGAGCTGCCCCCACCCCGACCCGAACTGACATTAAACAGGACGATGCATAACCGGGCTCACAAGGTCACAGCCAGCAGGGGTCCGGGCTTCGGTCAGGATCAGGGGCTAACTAGTCCCCCTAAAGGCGCGTGCTCCTCTGGAGACGTCCGGCCCGCTGTGAGAAGCCGGATGGCATCCGGGACCACCGACCAACCCCCCCCCCCAGTACCAGCAAGCAGGTAAGCCTGACTATGGACGCTTTTTCTGCCCTACCGTCGACCTCTTCAGCCACGCACCCCATCCCGTTCTTCCCGTTGCTCAGGCAAAGGGAGAGGAGCTAGCGAAGTCTAGCTCCAAAAGAGCGAGGCTGGATCGGTTCCCGGACCGAGAAGCCGGGAGTGCGCCGGAGGCACCAGCTGCCCCCGCCCCTCCCACTGCACCAGTTCCATCACCTTCCCTGCTTCTTGCCCCTCTTCCTGAGAGTCGATCCGAGCTCTAAGACTGCGAGGGGTTTGAATTGGTCCGCTCCAAGCGGCAAAAGAAGGCAGGCAGAACGCCGCTCTCCCAGAAAGCTGCGGCACCGCAGAATCCCACTGCACCCCGCCCCCTTCCTTTCCCGGCTCCTGCACCATTTAAGATGCCTGTCTTCATGAACCCTATGGTTAAGCCCACACGTGGGTAGGAACATAGGAACTGTACACAGGCTGGTTACTATCCCAGCCTGCCATACTTCGGCTCGGCTCGGCACCGATCCCTTCCCGAACCACGCAAGGATTATGAGGGCCCTGAGCGCTAAGCTGAAAGCCCCATTCCAAGCTACACGCTTGCCACGCAGGGTGAAACTGAATACCAGCACCCCCGAGGACCATGAGGCCGCGAGGTCGGTACTCAGGGAGAATGGCATAACTTTTATATCTTCTCCCTGCAGAAGCCGAGCGTGGCACGACGAGTCATCAGGGGCCTGGATTCCGAGACAAGCCCGGAAGACGTGCGGGAGGCGCTGAGAGCCGAGCATGGGATTGTCGCGCTCTCCGTGTCTCAACTGAGGAAGACTGTCCTCAGTGAGGCCGGCGAGACCTCCAGGGACCCCATGCCGTTTTTCCTGGTTATTGTGGACAATGAAGGTGGAGGCATACCAGCTATAGACCTGATTAAGAGCTTATTTTTCACGAAAGTAAATATAGAGCCGTACATGGGCAAGGAAGGACCTGCCCAGTGCTATACGTGCCTGGGCTTTCACCACTCTAGTGTTGCATGCGATCGGAAGCTTGCTTGCCTCCGCTGTGGGGGTCCTCACCTTGTTGTGGACTGCATTGTGGCCAGGGAAGACCGCAAATGTACCAACTGTGGGGAAACCCATATTGGCATCTGTGGCAGATCCCAATAAGGTTCAGAATAATTGAAAATATGCGGGCCAAGACAAGAAAACTCAGCAGCGGGACCAGCGATCTTCATCCTCTGCGCCTGCCGGCAGGAACAGATTGAGGCGGCATCAGCGCAACAGCAGGAGACACCAGCGGCAGCCGCGTAGCACTCAAGCGGCGAAAACCAGCCGGGGCCCAGCACGGCCCAAGAGACAGAGCCGACCGCTGAAACTACGGCCCAGTTACCGGCCGCCGACAAGCATACCCCCGCAGCTCCCCAGCCCAGTTTTACTGGAGCTAAGGGGAAGAAGAAGAAAAAGAAGGGGAAGAAAGGCTCCCCCTCTACCCAGCCAGTCACGCCCAAACTAGTGGCCAATAAGGAGATAGCGAACCAAAAATTGGCGGAGCAAGTGGCAGCCACCCCGGCGACCACCCCCGCTCCACCTACGACGATTCCAACGCCAGCTCCAACCTCGGCTGAGGCCGACTTTACTTCCAACGCTTCCGCACTGACACCCGGTGCCGAGTTGTCATCTCAGGACATACAAGAATTCCAACTCCTCTCCATCTGGTTTACGGACCTAATCACTAACTCCCTTCCCTTACTGCGGCACTGCAAGCAGGTCATGCATAGCACCACTGCCTCACCGGCGCAAAAGCTCCAGATCGTGCTCAGGACGCTCGAGCAACTGTTACCCGGCTCCCTTAGCAAGTAATAGCCCCACGGCTGGTCCGAAGACCATTACGAGCTGCATTCTGGAATGCAAACGGAGTCGTGGAGCAGAGGCTCGGCCTCCTGGAGATTGTAGAGGGCCATGGAATTGATATTCTATTGGTCTGCCGGGGTAAACTTCAACCAGCAAAGTTACGTCGCCCATCGGACTGACAGAGTCGGCCGATGGGGCGGAGGTACTGCAATCTTCATTAAGAGACACCTTGCTCACTCTCCCTTTCTCGTTCCGTCCCGCACCTACAGCACGTCGAGGCGACCGCCTTAAGGCTCTCCTTGGGCGGCCAGGACGTCGTGCTGGTTGCGGCATACGATCCCCCAGATGGTCACTTCTACGAAGCCGACTACACAGCACTTTTTAACCTTCACCCCGCAATATGCATCGCAGGAGATCTTAACGCGAAGTACCCTTCGTGGCATAGCCGCAATGCAAACCGCATAGGCCGGCTGCTCTCCCATCTCATAAGCGGATACCCGGCCCTGCTCGCGCACGGTCCGAGAGGTCCAACGCACCATCCCACCCACGGCAGAAGGGATGCCATCGACATCCTGATCGCCCGAAACTTTCACTTCCATCTAGACCTCAAAACGGTCAACGCGCTGGACTACGATCACGACCCGGTCGTGGTGGAGCGCTCGTCACGCTCTCAGCTCTGATCACTGGATTAATGAGACCGGTTGAGATGCAGTGATCCATCGCCTGAACCAGTGCGTAGAACCGTCTCCCCGAGTCGACTCAATTGAGGAGCTCGAGGAGGCGGCTGCGAACTTCCCCAGCACCGTTCTCCTTGCTGTTCGTGCCCACACATACCGCATACCGTACGAAAACTCGAACCAGTAAAACCACCCCAAACCCCAGGAAAACCAACTGGAGAACCTTTACAGCACTGCTGGCTGAAACCGTTCCATCACTAACGCCATGTACCACGCCAACGGCGGCAGATACGCTAACTGAAGGAATAACCTCCACCCTGCAGAAGGCAATGAAGCTCTCCACCCCATCGTCCAATAGACGGACGAAGCAAGCTTCTCTCCCCATCCATCTGCGACAGTTGATAGCCGCCAAAAACCGGACCAGGCGCCGATTCCAACGCTCCCGCAACCCACAGGATAAATGCGAACTAAATAGAC
The DNA here is from genome assembly GCA_030762175.1 of Metallyticus violacea. Classification (NCBI taxonomy): domain Eukaryota; kingdom Metazoa; phylum Arthropoda; class Insecta; order Mantodea; family Metallyticidae; genus Metallyticus; species Metallyticus violacea. The sequence goes on along the minus strand of CM060846.1, from coordinate 125,614,171 downwards.
TACAAGCGTTGCTGAGGTTAGAACTCAGGGAATACGCCAATGAGGAATGGGAGCGCCGAATGTGTGAACTAAACACCCATGACGCCTCCTTGTGGCGCCTCACTAAGACCATGCTGCGAATTCCAGAACCCAGGACACCACTAGTATCTGGATCAAGAATAGCCGAGTCCGACAGGGAGAAGGTGGAGATGATGGCTGACCACCTGGAACGCACTTCCAAGCCCATGGACACACAAAACCACGATCATGTTCACCAGATCGAGGCCACCGTCGAGCAGTTTCTGGCCAACACATTTGACCAACAGGAGGTACAACCAACCAACCCAGTAGAGCTAGCATCATTGCTAAGCAAAACATCCCCGTACAAGGCCTCAGGGTACGATGGGATTCCTTATGCAGCCCTAAAGGCTCTACCTCCCACATGGATGAAGCTCATTGCTCACCTATTCAACTGCTTACTCACCGCCTGTGGTGCCTCAGTAGTAAAAACGGGCGTTAAACACAAAAAAAACTGCTTACTCACTTACGGCTACTTCCCTAAGTCCTGGAAACATGCCAAAATCATCACCTTAAAAAAGCCAGGAAAGGATCCGCGGGATCCCCAAAACCACCGGCCGATCAGTTTACTACCTGCTTTGAGTAAGCTGTTCGAAAAGGTGCTGCTAAATCGACTTCAGAAACCGCTCGACGCTCACCAAGTGCTAAGGCCAGAACAGTTTGGCTTCAGGCGGCAGCACTTCACCACCCACCAATTGCTCCGCATGGTGGATGAAATTATTGTAGGTTTTAACAACCAACACTATGTACCGGCGTTGTTTTTAGACATCACGCGGGCCTTCGACACTGTCTGGCACCAAGGCCTTCTACACCGACTAATCCACTATAACATCCCTCATTATCTAATACACCAAATTGCATCCTACCTGAGTACCCGCACCTTCACTGTCTCCGTCTCAGAAGTCTTTTCCTCTCCCCGTCCTATCGGTGCAGGAGTCCCCCAAGGCAGTGTCCTCGGCCCGGTTCTCTTTTTGGCTTACATAAATACTCTGCCATCCTACACAGGCTGCTCACTGTACCTCTACGCAGACGACACCGCAATTACAACTAAATCAACACGTCACCGAGTTGCTGTCGAAAGACTGCAACGCTACGCCGACCAGCTAACCACATGGTTTGCCACCTGGAGACTGGCTGTAAATCCCAGCAAATCCCAGGCAGTAACCTACACACAACGTAAAATTGCGGATGTCCCTAACATCACTATCGCAGGTGGCAGTGTTCCATGGAGCACAGATGCTACTTATCTCGGAGTACGTCTAGATATGAAGCTAACATGGAAGCCCCACATCAGTGAGCTAGCCAACAAAATTAGCCGTAGGATGGCCATGCTATATCCATTATATTCTAAATTTTCTCCGATGTCCGTCGGAAACAAAGTGTTGGTATTCAAGCAGGTACTCAGACCAGCGCTGACATACGCCTGCCAAGGCTGGGGCATAGCCGCCAAATCCCATCTCCATCGCTTACAGGTCCTTCAAAACCGTTACCTCCGTACTGCCACTGGAGCAGGGTGGTACATCCCAAATTCCAACATCCACAGTGAACTAAACTTCCCAACCCTAACCGAGTACATCCTTCAACTTTCCAAACAATTCTACTCCAGTCTCCCCAATAATTTCAATTCCCTCATCCGCGGCCTCGGGGAATACGACATTGACCCCGGAGCCCCCTACAAACGCCCCAGACTAATGATCATAAACTAACTACATCGTAACATTTGATCATTAACACGCTACCACATACCCACAAACACACACGCAACACACACCTATATATCAATGCCACCATTCACTCACAATCACCTTCTCATTAACCATACTTCAGCCAGAAAAGGACTTTGTCCTGGCATGGCAAAAGCTTGGAGATCCCCTCCCCTTTGGGGAGAGGTTCTCCTTCCGCTCATTTGCTGCTACTGCGAACCAGTAAGTCCTCCAAAACCGTTTCCTTCGCACAGTCACAGATTCCGGTTGGTACATTCCAAACTCCAAAATTCACCGAGACCTAAAATTGCCGCTCCTAAAGGAGTACATCCTCCAAATCTTCACATCCTTCTACTCCCAGCTCCCAAACAACTTCAACTCCCTAATTCGCGGCCTCGGGAAGTATGATATAGACCCCCAGAGCCCGCTATAAGCGCCCCAGACTGCTACTGCAAACATAAATGTACATTCATTCATCCCCGCAAACCAAATATTTCATCGCTCAATGCAATCCACCATGAACCCACCATCCATTCCTTTAACAACCCTTACCCTCAGCCAGTAAAGGACAAAGTCCTGGAATGGCGACAGCTTGGAGACCTCTCCTCATTAAGGGGTTGGATCTCCAAACCGCTCACCTCGTCTGTCTGCAAACCCGCACATCATTCCACAACCTATTAGGCAACTAATTAGAGCCAAGAATGTCGTACGGAAGCTATGGCAGAGATTCCGCCACCCCAGGATAGGAGAAGTAGGTTCAAAACCATGGTGAGACGCCTCCTAAGGGCACACAGATGTGAGGCCTGGGAAAACAGGCTTCGGCACGCAAATCTCCAGGAGAGGAAACCGTAACGAATCATCCGAGGCCTTCGGAGAGATAAGGCCGAACGTAACCACCCCGTGCACAGCCGTTTTCTTGGACACTTAGTGTTCGAGGCCCAAGAAACGGCAGAGGCTTTCGCAGACCTGGAGCTTCAGTTCCAACCACGGGAGTAACCCCAGGACGACGACCACACTGAGCTCGTGGAGGGCACCGTCTCAGTCTTCCTAGAAGGTGGGCGGGGCCAAAACGAGAATTTCCACATCCCGATCGCCACACCCAAGGAGGAGGCCACCCTGATCCAAAGCCAAAGACCCCATAAAGCCCCTGGGCAGAACCGCATAACAGCGGAAATGCTCCAGCACCTTCCCAAAAGGGCCGTGATTCACTTGATACGATTTACAATGCTTGCCTATATCTGGGCCATTTTCCATCATCATGGAAAAAGGCGCGGGTGGTTTGCATTGTGAAGCCCGGCAAGGACCCAGTCCATCCCTCCAGGTACCGCTCGATAAGCCATCTGCACATCGTTTCAAAAAATTTTGAAAAGCTTCTCATGTCCCGGTTTCTTCCTCACTTTGAGGAAAAGGAACTCCTACCCAACCATCAGTTCGGTTTTCGTCCTGGACTTTCCATGACCCAGCAGCTACTGCGAGTGGCCGAGGGCTCCATTGTCTTCCAATCGAAAACCAAGTCGGTAGCAGTGCTGCTGGACGTGGCAAAGGCCTTCTCGACTACGTGGCACGACGGCCTCATCAACAAATTCCTCGAGCATTACATCCCTACCCCCTACATTTCCCTGCTGGCCAGCTTCCTCAGAGAACGCAGCTTCCGGGTAAAGATAGACGGCAGGCTCTCAACAGTCCGGCCCATTGGCGCGGGAGTGCCGGAGGGCAGCGTGCTGTCCCCGACTCTTCATTGCTTACATGGCCGACTTCCCCACCAATGACAGAACCACCACCTGTCATTATGCAGACGACCTTCTTATTCTGGCACAAAATAATAACCAAAATTATGCACTGTGTCCAATTTACAACCAACTCCGAGCGGTGGAGACCTGGAGCGAAAAATGGCGGATGGCCATTAGTCCGGAGAAAAGCTCTGCGATTCTCCTGACTAAGGGCCGATTTCCGAGGCGCCGGCGGGACCTCATGTTGCATCGCCGGGGGATCCCCTGGGTCCGCAGTGCGAGGTACCTCGGGGTCACGCTGGACCGCACGCTGATCTTTAGGGAGCACATAATCGCTAAAGTTCGGCAAGGCCATGCCGCCCTCAGAAGTTGTATCCAATCCTGAGCTGTCGCTCAATGATCTTGAACCAAAAGCTGCGCGTCTACCGTGCCACGGTCCCGGCGATGGTTCTGTACGGCTGTGAGATCTGGGGAGGCGCGGCCCCGTCCACGATCCGCAGAATCCAGACCTTTCAGAATCGTGCGCTAAGGATTGTGTACGGCACTGACGGCCGCTTCCCAGCCCACATCCTGCACGACCATTCCAATGTTCCATACATCATCGACGTAATTCGGGAGAGGGCCCGGTCGTTACATGATACCATCCCGAACCATCCAAATGAACTGGTCAGGGCACTAGGTGCCTACGATCATAAGGCCCCTAGACGATGCAAATCGTACTGGCTCCCCAAGGACGTCATGGAACCCCTTGGATGACACAACAGGCCTATACTCAGATCTAGCTCTTGAACCTGAGATTGAACAACTTCTCATAAAAACCCATCCCGAACACCAGTCAAAGGCAAATCATGCTGCAAACGTCGGCAGACAACTGACGTTAAGATGCATTGAGCGTGATCAGTATTTGGATGGGTGACCGCCGGGCGCTGCGCACGCAACGAGGTTAAGTAACCTCGATCGTGGCCAGTGCTTGGATGGGTGGCAGTCTGAGTGTTGAACTTCCCGCTGGCAAAAAAAAAAATCTAACACATCCTTCTTCCTGTGTTACAATGAAATCCTACGTCCATCGAGCAGGTAAAGCCGCGTGCGGCTAGGTAATGCTGACACAACACACCCACTTGGGAAAAATACTTTTCTCAGGTGACCCGAACTGGCGTCTGGCGTCTTACGTGGCGGGCGGCGGCGGGCACTTCCGCTCTTGACTTCAAAACAGATAGATCAAGATCAGCAAGAAGAAGCAAGCTGCGGCGACTCCCCGCTAGGTAGCATTGGCAGCGCTGCAGCAGGCACTGAGCTCCCCGGCACCTCTAACGCCAGGAAGCCTCGTCCTGGCAGCCCACCGCAGTTCTCTACTGGCAACACGGCTCCTCAAAAGGGAACATCTTTGCCCAGTACGCTTTCTAAATTCGGCGACCTCCTCCTCTTTCTACACCAAGCTGTCGAACGCCCACGCCATAACTCCTTCCCCCTGCACAGCTGAATCACCTGCTAGTCCTGCATACTATTCACCTGCACTCATTCAATCCATTCCTTACCTCAACAGTTTTCCCATCCGTATCTACAGTATCGTCGCCGTGGGGGTCCCGAGGGGATGCTCGCCTACCTATGTGCTCAAAGTCACTCAGGGCCTCTGGCCCTCCGCGGTTAGAGCCATTAGGATACGTTCCTCAAGGGGCCTGACCGCGCTGGTGAGCACAGTGCTTCTTGACGGCTCAGACAACGCATCTGCCATTACCTCTGGCCTGCCCCTTGTGGGCAAGCTGCTTAAAATCGAGGCCAGTAGAAGCATTCGCGTAGCACCATGCCGGCGTTGTTGCAGATATGGACATGAGGAAGAAAGCTGCACATCAGAACCAAGTGCCACTACTGTGGTGCCGAGGAACTGACCTCCAAATACCAATAGCACGACCTGAGACACCGCAGTCTTTTCTGCGTCACCTGCGGTGGCACAGAACATTACACTGGTCAAATTCGATGCCCGGGGGATCCAAACTACAAACCGGAAGCATCTCCCGAGCCATTGTCACAAGCAGTAGAAAATGCCCAGGACCAACCACGCTGGAAGTCCAAGCGCTGAAACCGGAAGCCAGCATCCCCGGAAACGTGGTCTCTGGCAGTGGTAATCACCGCCTCAATCGAGGCGCTGAACGCTGCTGTTCAGAATCTCGCCACCACCGCTGCACGACTGGCAGAGGCAGCACAAAGCATTCTACAGAGTCAGGCGTCACTGGAGAGCAAACTCTCCGATCACCAAGCGGAGGCAGGCTCCTGCCTTGCAAATCTCCACAGCAAGCAGGACGACCTCCAGCAGGATATCCAACTTATGCTCTCAAACACTGAGCATACCCAACAAACTCACGCTAAGAACCACACACGCAGCATAAATGAGTTGCAAGCTCTTCTTCTCTGCACTCATAACCAACCGACGAAGAAGAAAACCTCGAGAGCTTAACCTTGGGGTGACCATTCCCCTTGAAAATGGCCGTTTTCTACCATACTGAGCTGCCAGGAGAAGATCAAGAGGTGACGGTGGCAACACCTGTGGCCCCGGCCCAGGTTAAGCAGCCGTGACCTTGTTCGAACGTTGGATGGGTGGCAGGTCCACCAACAAAGAAACTTTCCGAGAAAAATCAAATATCAGCGAAACATTATCATCTTCTAACAACCTGACAGGTAAAGCCGCTGGCATCAAACGCCCACCTGGAAAACAGGTGACCCGTACTGGCTTCTGATTACGTGGCGAGTATAAATTGGTATTCAACATCAATTCAGGAAGAGGTAGTCAGTTGTTACATCCTAATCTAATTGTGGCTGAAGCTAAAATAATATTAGTGCAGTAAGAAAGAGAAAATATATTACTAAACAATTTATTTCAAAGGCTCTGAGGAAAGGCTGACGATTATAGGCTGCCATTCAACATCACTTAACGTGGAGCTTGTCAGTGTTTGTTAAATTTTAGACTACTATAAACTGAATCTTAAAACATTATATATGCCTTTTGTAAACGAATCAATAACAAACGATTCATCGAGATCGAAAAGCAACAAAATTGGTCCATTCGAGGTTAAGATTAATTTTAAGCGAAAATTTAAAAATGGCTCTAGTTATCTCAAGTTAATTTTTTTTCTCAATTAAACTCGGTATATGCCATTGATATTGAATTAAAAAAAAAAGTAAAAAAAAAAATCAGAGAAATAAAACATTTAATTGAGGATTTACCTGAAACCAAAGTGTAAAAATCGCTCGGCACCAATAATTGATTTTTCGCAACAAAACTTGGTATATACCATGTAAATAAAATAAAAAAAAATGTTTTTGTAAATCCTGGAAACCCAGCATTAGGAGTGAGGGTATACCTGAAAACCAAAATTTAAAGAGTGGGTTTAAAGCAAAAGCGAAATTGGAAAATCACTCTAGCGATTTCTCAACAAAATTGAGATATAACACTGCAATAAAATAAGAAAAATAGTTTCTGAAAATTAGCAAAACTAGACAATTAAGTGAAACCCATTTGTTTGTATCTTGCCTCTAAATGTCTTAAAATTAAGTTTAAATGCCATTGCTGCTCTTGGGTTACACCCCTTTTTCAGCTTTGATAGTGAAGGTTGAATGTTATTTTAATAGATCAGTGAATTTACATGGAGTGAGATGCTTAAAATATTTGGGAGATGGAGATAGCAAGGGGCTTTATGAAAGTAATTGGTTCTAATCCATATGGTGACTGTTAGATACAAAAATTAGAATGCATAGGACAGGTGCAGAAACGAATGAGAACCAAATGAAGGAATCGTCACAAAGAATTTTATGGTAAAAAGCTGGAAGATGGGAAACGCAATTTCTGGAAAAGGAAGGCTAACAGATAAGAAAATTGATAATTTGCAAACATATTATGGCATTGCTATAGGAAGCAACACTGATGACATAAACAAATAAAGCACGCAACATGGGCTATATTTTTTCACAAGGCTTCAGCAGACAAAAATCCAAGCAGTGGTTTATGTCGAAAAGATGAACATTCATGGTGCAAGTATAATCACTTATTAAAACAGGTAAGGAATATCATCACAACCATCCATTGCCTTATGCAATATGTGAAGTGATAAAATCAAACTTCAGAAGTCTTAACATGTGAACTTCCTAGCAAAAAGTCTACATGGACAAACTCTAAATACCAATGAAAGTTTCAATTGTGTTTTAAGGACTAATATACCAAAACTGTTTTTGTTGCATCTAGGTGTTAATATGGGGGTTATGACTCAATTATTTCATTTAATGAGGGTAATATAGGCAGAACCTTACCTGGGCATTGAACCAGAACAAAATATGCAGTAAATTTGTGTTATATGGACCAGATTCACCTAAAAACTGAAATCGAGAGACTTTTCAAAAGGCAAGCGAAAGTAACAGGAATACTAAGAGAGGTAGAGAAGAGGCACAGGCTGATGTGCACCCTGAGTATGGCCTAGTAATGTACTGAGGTTGGAGAAGTATAATTTTCCCTTCCAAAATACATAGTTTTAATCACAGTAACATTGTTAAAACAAGTGCAAAAAAAGTTTAATCTTCATATTACAGTACAATATTGCCCTATTTACACAAGATTCTTTCATTATATGTCTTGCCAGCAAGTTCATCATATTACTTGAATGCCTCTTTGATTTTGTAGTACACATACAACCTGAAGATTATTCCTAAGCTAAGCTAAGTCATTTGCTCCTATAAATCACTATATGTCTTCATACTGTAGGTGTCTTTGTTGGTTAAGGCTCTTTACTACTTCTTTCAATTGGTCCCCTTGCTTGACTACAGTTTCCATCTTATTTTGTAGCTATTATTTTTTTTGCATTTGTTATCTTTACTTCTTCCATTGGCTATCACCAAACAACAAATTTGTTTAGTCTTGCATCTTCAGTCATAACATTTTCTTATTGGTAAGAGGCTATGATTATTTTGTGTGTGTTTGTTCATTTCACATCTGTATATGTGTTCATGTTTCCATTTCCTTCTATTAGTGTGCCACTTTCTTTGCTTTCATTTGACTCATTCAAAATTGCAAAGCTGTTGCTCATAAGTATTTATGGTGCTGGTATTTATATTTGTTTTTAAACCACTGCACACAATTTAGGATGCTGTCGTTCTTTTGTTGTATCATTTTTCTTTTCCACATATTTATGAAGTTCTTCCTTTAGTAAATTAGTTTCCTTTCTTTGCTTGTTTGCTTCAAAAGTAATGCTACCATAATATTTCTATGACATCATTACTAGCCACATGCCATTGGTGGCCCATTTTATATTATTTTTAGTGGTTTGTTTATGCTTCATTTTGAAAAATACATAATCAAAACTTCATTCATTTTGATTGCCTTTATCTGTTTTTATATTTACTTATTTGTCAATTGCCTACCTTTGTCACCACCTACAGTAACATACTCACTATCACCTTTAAAAGGACAGTGGGTAACATGAAATTTTCTCTAGCATTGCAGCATGCACATACTGTAACAATTTTCCTATTTTTAGGACTGATCAAATAGACACCACATTCCTTTCTCAAGTAGGACGTGCCCATTTCTTGTATCAAAGTACGGTTCATATTTGTCTACATTAAAATTTGAGTCTAGCTAAGTTTGCAGGCCTAAGGAGGTCATTTGTTTTTCAAATGGTCAAAAAACCTGCTCATGGCACACTTATTCATATCCAATGCTTTGTTTATGAATAGTTCTATTCTTTCTAAATGCTCAGTCTTGGGTATCTGTTTAAGAATGAGTAAACTAATATCATTCTACCATTTTTTGACTTGTTAAACCTGCAACTCACTCCTAACTTTTCCACGAAATAAAAGGCCAGGCTTCTTAGTTCAGATCTTTTTAGCCTAAACCCATTCTCCTGCAGCAGAATTGTATATTTTTGAAGCTGATCTTGTGCTTCATGTTCCTTTTTATTTTTCTACCCAGTTTTGGCATCACAAGTTTATCCTTTAATAAATATTGCTGCAAAGTTTGCCATGGCAAATTATATATTCTAGTTGCTTAATATTATTTTCAGTCACCATTCTGAGCAGATATTATTGTGTGAGACATATCCAATGTGTTCCATTTCTGGCAGATATATCCTCTTGGCAGCAACATCTGAAAAATGTTCATTTTTCACAAAAATTAAGCAATATAAGGCCATAATTCACAGCATAAATTACTCAAATATTAATAAAAGATTAATAAACTATGAGCTCCACTTCGCATATCCTTTAAAGAAAATATTATGTGATACTGGTTTTGTCATAATACCCACAATGTTACTATGGCATTGTGTATTTCCAGAGATACGGTACCACTGTAAAAAGTAGTTCTAAGCTATGCTTAAAGTTTCTGCACTAATGTAAGAAATATGTTAAAGAGATACATTGTAAAATATGCAACTATGGCATGTGACAGCTTAAGTAAGTTAACTGCAATATTTTAACTAATCTATTTTTACAGAGAGGCTGTCAAACTTACCTTAAAAACTTGATTATCTAAATTTCTCTGTGGATGATACAGCTACATGATCAGAACACAGATTTACCTTCAATTTTAGTAGCATTGCAGAGTGCTTCAATTGCACCATTTCATAAATTATGTGTATTTGTTTAACAATGGCCATGTTTACCAAGGTTAGGGAAACTTTGTTTTTGAGAATATCTTGTCTGCACCTCTAGTGTCATTTTCATTCACCTTTATTATAGCTGATGCCACTGTTATTAAATAACTGGTTTGGGAGAAAAATTAATAATATACCTGCAATATGTTATATTTTGATACCATGGAGAGATAGAGAATACAGGTTAAAGAAAATAAGAGATGGAAGGACTAACATATTATATTATACTTCCTTACAGGCCAAATAAAAACAGTAACTTAAAACATATATAATCAGTAATGACAATATCTATTAAGGGCAATGTACTTTGTAGACATCACAAAACATCTCCATTCCTTAAATTTGAACAAGCTTATTTAACAGGGAGGGGTGGGTTACTAGTTCTAAAAAGTATTTCATACACAAACTGTTATTTTTCAACATTTATTAAATTTGGAATATATTAGAATGAAGCATACATAAGTAAGTAATCTCTTGTGAATGAAAATATTTAAGAAATCACTTTCTGGTTTCAGTTACTTTCAAGTAAGTATTCACAATAGACTATTGTTTATTTTCAATGGAAATTTATAATGTATTTTTAAAAACTTTTGCTTATTCAGAATTGGTTACAGCTATCATAGAAGAATTTACTTGACTGCAATTAGAATAAAATTAATTTAAAATTATAAGGACCTGACAAACTGTAAAGAAGAATCTATCAATAGGTTAAAATATTAGTCTCTGCACTGCATAAATTGCCTGGCTAGTCCTATTAAAAAAGGGGCAGGATTTTATATAACAATCGTTGCACCTATCTGTTTTCTAAAGTTTTATTTAACTGCACCTTTGGCATGAAAGAAATGTTCCTCAAAGCAGTAAAGTATACAAACAATTATGCACTACACCTTTCATACTTACATTCAATTTAAAACATTACTTTGAAAACTGATCAACCTAGAAGCTGCTCTTTCACAATGACTGTTTTATTGAACACATAATGGGAATTCTAAAGTTCAGATTCTATCAGGTTACACTGAACAAAATTATAGCAGACATCATTAAAAATTTACTTGAAGGCATTTTACATCATTTAATTATTCTTAAACAAACCATCACCATCTTTATCATTCAATACATTTTTGAAGAGTGATAAATAAAACAACATGTTGCTTTCCTCTTTATTCATGCTTATTTTCATAAATTCATACTTTTGAGTGAAAATCATATTTATTCTACTTTTAATTAATATTTTTTCTATACCATTTCATTTCAATTTAAGATTATTTCACTGAATCACAAATATCAATTAAGGTCACTCTATAATAAATTTGTGCTCAATTAACTTCTATTACTATAATGAATACTTCTTATATTTGGCACTAATTATTTCATAACTAGAAATGCTAATTAGAATTTGTACAGTGAAGCCAAACATTTATATAATTGAAATAATAGTATGATTGTGTCAAACTAAACACTCTTATTGCTCCACTTACTTGTCTATAAATGTAGAAACAGTTTCAAGAATATTCAAGATAGAAACATATTGTTCACATATGAAACTGAAACAGATAACATATTACACTAACAAATTTAATATAGTTGAGTCAAATTTGTAACACTTATATCACTTATAAATTCAACTCAACTATATTAAATTCATTAGTGTATTAAACATCACTGTTACAAAAGTCCACCACACTTAATAGATAACATGTTAGACATCAAACTTATGAAGCATCAAGGAAATCTAGAATTTGGAATATATAGAAAGAATATACACACAATCACATCAAAGCTGACAGTTATAACCCCATGATGCACAAATATGCAGTTATTAATGGTTTAACACACTGGCTGGTTAACCTACAAATTTACAAAGAAGAATACTTCAAAGAATACAAACAAATAGAAAGTACAGCAGCTAAAAATGGTTTTAAGAAAGAACTAGTACACAAAAAGTACAAAAATTCAAGAGGCAAAAGCTTATTAAAGAAACCACAACGCTTTCAGCTAGTAAAGATAAGCTAATTTTTAAAAAATTCACATATCATCCATGGACTACAAAAAAGTTTAAGAATATTCTTAAAGATTTCAATATTACGTTAGCCCCTGTAAGTAGATTGAATTAAAAAATCTGATAAACAATATTAATGCTAATATTCTACAGGAGAAAAAAGCAGGTATTTACAAAATAGTTGTGCAGAATGTGCATAAGTCTACATTGGAAAAACAAAGAGAAACGTAGACACACGGTTTAAAGAACATTTTAGGAACATAAAATACAAGCAAATGGAGAAATCAACAAGTTGGATTTCATTTCTGGACAGAAAACCATGACATATTGAATGAAGCAAAATTATTAAAATCAGCACAAGGACTTACAGAATTAGTAACTTAGGAAAAAATCTATATATGCAAACACAAAGAAAGTTTAATGAACTTTGATACTTCTGGGGATGAAAACATAAACTTTAAGCTCATCACACCTCCACCAGAACAGAATACACATTCCCATAGCATAACAAAGTATCCAAACAATCAACTTTTAGTTGAAGATGTAAATGAAGGTTCATGAAACTGATTCTACATTTATAGACAAGTAAGTGGAGCAATAAGAGTGTTCAGTTTGACTCAATCACACTATGATTTAAATTAAATGATTTTATATTTAAAACAACAAAACTTTGTGGTAGGTGCATGCAGTAATGTGTGCAAGCAATCATGAATACCCAGCTTAACATTTAAATTTACATCCATGCATCTAAAACGGTTTATGAAAATTTATGATAGAGTAATAAAAGGAAAAATCACCTTCTTCACAGCTTTTATTAACATTGAAGCATGAGTGGTTATTTGCATCCTTAAGGCTCATCAACTCAGTCAGCATTTTAAGGTGAGTTTTTCCATTCTCAGCTAGATAGTGTAAAGGAGATTTCCCATATTTGTCACCCTACAAAGATATAAAAACAATGTACTTTTTCTCAAATTATTTTTATGGCTTTTCCATATACAAAAGTAATGCACAGGTATGAAACAATTAGTTTTCCTTTGAAAATTAGAAAAACTCATCATTTTCATAACTATGAATATTTCAAGACATTTAGTCACATCTGACACATTGTAAATACTACCATACCTTAAATAAAGTAACTAATTCAGTAATTACTAAAGTCCTTAGCAGCCAGAATAAGAAAGTGACTAGTGAATAGCACACTTTCTGAATTAAAATTACCAACACACTTAAGTCGCATGACTCCCAAAAACAACTTAACTGTACAAATTAGATAAATTAATGGGAAAGTGAATATCTTATATTATGAGCACACTCCAGTAGCCACTTCCTCCTGCTTCTGTATCACAGAAGATGTTATCCTTTCCTTGGTACAGAGGATTTTTTGGGGAATAAAAATAACCTTTTATGTACAATTTGCTACAGAAGTTAAGCATTTGAAACTGTGGGTATGGACTTTTTTCTCGATTAGGCCTTCATATTTATATTTGTTACTTGGTTCAGTCATCTATTTCCCACCCTGTGGAATCAATGCTCAACTCCAACTGAGCTAAAATCACTATTAATACTTTTTCCTCATTTTGCAAAGATGAATTCTTGGAATGACCATCACTATATGCAAAGATTCTTTACATCATTGTTAACAATATCTGAATAATAATTATACCTAGCACTTTTATTTATAATTAAAACTTACATCCAGAATTTGCATGAGATGTGAATAGTGTTCATTACTATCTATAACAAATATAAAGCACATTTAATGCCTACATTGCTATTGCATTTGCTATCCTGAGCTGTGCTTATAGAGGACTTGAGAAGAATTATCATCAAAAACAAATTCTCATTCTTTCAGATAGTCAAAGTGCCTTAAAAGCACTTTCCTCCAACCAGGTGAAATCAAAACTCGTATGGGAGTGCCAAAATGCCCTGTCTGCCCTGGCATTTTGCAACAGCCTGGAAATGCAGTGGGTGTGGCATAGAGAGATGCAGATACACCCTTTTTTGGCCCTCAGTCTGCAGGTGGAATCAGCACACATACTGCTAAGACCATGATTAAAACATGGTTTGGGGATAAAAAACAACTAAGCTGGCAAACCTATCCTGGACAAACACAAGCTAGAAAATTTGTCCAAAGTCCTAGCAATAATGTTTTCACATCTGTTCTAAAATTGGACAGAAGAGGAATAAGGAACGTATTAATCACTTAACATGGTCACTTTAGGAAAAATCTACAAAAGTGGGACTTTATAAAGATAAATCCACTTGTAGAATGTGTAAATAGGATGAGGAATCTACCTTGCATATCTTGTTTGAGTGTCCAATACTGATAGGAAAGAGACTTACTCTTTCTATAACCAGAGAAGACCTGGAAATGGACACCAATATTGGAACCAAAATACTGCAACCAGCCTGCCTGTCTGCCTTCCTACCTTCCTTCCTTCCACCCACACATATTGTATTTCATTCTCATTATTTTGTGCACATCACTATGAGGAACTTGATCTATAAACTTTTACAAGCAATGAGTAAAAAATCTCTAACCAGGAATTATTGGCTGCATAGAGTATTTCATTCTCATTATTTTGTGCACATCACAATGAGGAACTTGGTCTGTAAACTTTTACAAGAAATGAGTAAAAATCTCTAACCAGGAATTATTGGCTGCATAGGTTTGGAAAATCAATATCTTTATGCATGGTTATGTGCAACAGCTTATTCCACTACATTCTAACTATGTCATTGAGTGCTAGATTTTCTCATTAGACTGAAATAAGATTTTCTCCCAAATACACTATTTTACTATGATAGTATAATTGCTATAATGGAGAAGTCTCTCTGATGTCTTATGTAATATAACTTTTACTGCTGCTTATGTTCCATTCTTTATAAAAATGGGTTTTAGAGTGTCTTTTTTATTATAAATGTTTGAAGTACAATGCCACTTGCTTTAGATATTTGATATAATGGATGAAAGGAATTAAATATGGCAAACGTACCCAGAGTCCTTTGACACCTTAAAATAACTTGGAATTCAACTTTTCAAAATGATGAAAAACTGTACAAAGATACCCCACCCAGACAACTTAACCCAGGTAGGATTCATCCCTCCTTTTATAGGGTTTTGAACCAATGATCTTATTGATTAAGTCATGAAGTTTTTTTTTTTGGATGGTGTTTAACGCCCGTTTTTACTACTGAGGCACCACAGGGGGTGAACACTGGTGATACATGAAATGAAATGATATAATAGGAATTTTTTTTTTTAAGTAAGGAAACATTCCAGGCCTAAGTTTAGGATGCCTCCCTTGCATTTGCCAGTTATGAGGACTGAGGAAAATCTGGAAAAAACCTCAGTCAGGGAGGATGGTCCTGGTGGGATTCAAACCCCAGACATGCTCACGAGTCCGTGCCTTAATGACCTCAGCCACCCATGGCAGTGAGTCATGGAGGTGGTTATGTGTAATGGTTCACCTGTAGATAAGTTAAAGTATTCACCAATATTATGTTGTTTATTTATATCATTGGTTTGCAGTGAATTTGTCTAAACTCAACATTTTGTCTAAACATTTTTTTGTTTCTGCTGAAAACATCTATATGTCTTTCTCTGCCAGAATGTTAATTAAAATAAGATATAAAAATATATTTTGAAAATTGTTCTTTTATACTAGACATATGTAAGACATTTGGGTCAAGGCCAGGATTCAAAACATGGATCTTCAGCCTTCCGAGCTAATGCTTTACTGACTGAGCTACTGAGTCCTCCAAGAATGGAACCACAAACTTCTCTCATCTGAATCTATATACACCACATATCTCCCTAAAGTGCTCTACTATTAGAGATAAATTCCTCAAGAGGCAATTTATAATCTATTACATATAACACAGGTTTCAAGTTTAACCACCAACTATAAAGAGGTCGACTTATTCCTACACATACAATGTGAAAGTACAATTTCCATTATAAATTAACCTCTATATAGTTGGTGTTTAAACCATAAGCCTAGGTTATAAGTACTCTTAGCATTATGAGTTGTCTCTGAAGGAATTAATCTCATAGTAGAGAAACCTAACAGAGGTCTTCTGGGTATGTAGAATCAGATGAGGTTCATGGTTTCATGCTTGGAGGTAGTAGCTCAGTTGGTAGAGTATGAACCCAAAATTTTAAGATCTATGGTTCAAATCCTGGCCATGGCCCACATTTTTCAAGTCTGATTCTTTCTTTCCAGGATATATTTTCTTTAAGTGTCATAAATGGATACAGATTAGAAAACTAACTTTTGAAAAGAAGTTTTTAAAATGTTTCAGGATTTGGTTTAAACAACCAGTATGCATAGAAATGTTATAACTTTGGCACCTCTAATACTTGTTTTAGTAATTTACACACAGAATAACTCTCCGAGCACCTGCTGCTTAACTTTTTAGCTCTCTGCTGTTTTCTTTATAAATATGTCTGTTTTATAAGTATTTCTTTTTCTTTCCATTGGTCACTAATGGTAAGAGGAAACTATAGCATAATTTAGATGATATAATTTTCTAAAAAAATGCACCTACATAATTGGCTTACTTGGACATTTCATAACATACCTTCCTCAGTGTTTTACTGTGGCAATATCTTATCTGTTGGTTGAGTTACATGAATGAATGTCAACAACAAGCAGGAGCATATTTGCTGGGTGAATCTGACACAACGATCAAACTCTCATAACATACTGTTGATATCATTCAGAGTATTGTTTTATCTTGTACATAAATTTGCACAATTGCTTTTCCATTGCAAGCAGATATTATTCTTTTGACATAAGCATCAGCATCAACTATGATCTACAAAACCCTGAGGTTTTGAAAGAATTTTGTTTGTTTTTCAACGATGATTCCTTCAAGATGATAATAATTTCTATTAAAATGATCATTATAATTCTGATGAAAAACTTGATCTTTAGATTCATAAACTTCCCATGAAACTGAAGAAGAGACAGATGATGAAGGAAACAAATTTGATGATGTAAGGTGAGGACATAAATCACTATCATCATTATATTATCATTATTTTTGTCATTATTATTTATAATTCCATTTTCATCTCCAGGAAGAGATGAAATGAAAACACTCTGCTCATATAATATATAATAATTCAAAAGTGGTTACTCATTTGGAAATTGCTATATTGGTACAGTTGCATGCCCATAAAGGTCATGGAATTTTGGTTACATTTATTTGAGCAGTTTCTATGCAGATATTATGTTGGTCAGTTATGTATAAGTATAATGAAATAATGCTAAAAGAGCATTTTTGGCAAATAAAGTTAAACCTAAATAACAAGGAAAATAAAAAGCATTTGAAATAAATGAATAAATCAAGACATAAAATGTATAGTGTGGGTCTTCTGAGCTGTCAAACTTCATGCCTAATGAAAGGTTAAATACTCATCTATCTCATTACAGGTGGCCGAGGTTGTTAAGGTGCAGACCCATGAGCAGGAGGTCTGGGGTTCGAATCCTGCCAGGACTGCCCTCCCTGACTGAGGTTTTTTCCAGGTTTTCCTTAGTCTTCATAAATGGCAAATGCCAGGGAGGTACCCTAAAGTTAGGCCTGGAATGTTTCCTTCCTTAAAAAAATCCATTCCAAATATATCATTTCATCAGTGCTCACCGCCTGTGGTGCCTCAGTAGTAAAAATGGTCATTTAAACACCATTCAAAACAAAAAATCTCATTTTTGTTAATCTTTTACCCTATTAGATGGCATTGTTTCATAGGCATATGGGGTTTCACTCAGTGCAGAAGATCTAGGTTTGTTATTCAATGAAATTGGACATTTCTTGTAGTACTCTTAATATTTCTGATAAGTAATAATTTTATTAAAACTAAATTGGCTTATTGTAAACCTCTGAGGCTGAAACATGCACATCTAAATTAAAACCTGAAAGATAGATTAGTATGCCTTGATACAAAAACATTAATAAGAACATACCTAAATAAATTATTGTTTAATATTTCAATACAACACAATTTTAGTAATTTTCTTTTTGAAAATACATGAAGGTTATTAATATGCAGATTTATATTTTATCTAATAGTAAACACTTTATAAAATTATCTTCATTTCTTGTAAAAAAAAATTATCACTGATGAAAATATAAATACACTCAGTAGTATTAAGATTTTAAAAATGATTGCAAGAGGCTCTGTTATGCATCTCTTTTTTGTTTCAAAATGAAAATGTTTTAAATAGTTTAACCCCATAAATCTACGCTATACAATGAAAGTAGGCAAAATCAATGGTTTAATGACTTCGCTGGAGTAAACATTTAGCACTGAATCAAATGTATACAAAGTGGATCATTGGCAAAATACTAGTGGAGTGTTTTGACAATGGGCAAGCATACTGCTTGTTAGCTAGTTAGCGGTATCAGTGATTAGCAGGAGGGTATAATAATAAAACAAATCAACTATACACTGTGCTGCAAAAGAGTTCCGGTTTACTCGTAGGAAAACCCTAAGCCACAGGGGGAAAGCATCACTTATCACATTCTATATGATGCCATTAATTCTAAATCTCAACATATCCATGATAATGTAAGTAAAAGAAAAACAGAAAACATTATTATCACTACAAATACGGGATTAAAATTACAAAAAAATAGGCAAATTAGAACTAAATTCTACAAGCTGGTCTGTGATAGTAGCAATAATCTAGAGCTGTACTGTAGAGAGATAATAATTTATGTTCATTGTACATGAATTTTGGAACATGAGAGTACAAGTTTATTTGTGGAACAAACAATAATGGACTTTTGGAAGGTTTATGCAATAAGCCTTAGTTGAATAAACTGTGTTTTTTTTTTATTAAAAAGTTAAAATAATCAACACTCATGAGTGTTTCACTCACTAGGTTGTAACAAGGAGTATTGATATTGTTTATTATGGGTCTCATGTCCCTTCCAGGCTTGTGAATCTTTGGAAGGCCGAAAACTCTGGCTAAACAAGGGTTGTTATTTGTTACAACCTAGCAAATTGGTTAATTTCACAATTCAATGCAGTTCCCAAATTCGAAAGTTTAAGTTTGATGAATTTGATGGATCTCATCAAGAAAATCAAAGATTATCGACTATCTCCCAAAGATACATTGGTTTCTTTCGATGTGAAGGATTTATTCCCTAGCATACCAATAAACAAGGTTTTAAGTCTGTTAAAAAAGTGGCTTTCAATATATAATATAACAGAAAAACACATTAAGGAATACATTAGTCTTACAGAATTATGTCTAAATCAAGCTTTTTTCACCTTTGAAGGAGAAGTATTCAAGCAGAAATCAGGATTGGTCATGGGCAATCCCCTTTCACCTTTTTTGGCTGATTTATTTATGAGTGCTTTTGAAACACATATTACAAGGGCCTTTCCTTACATTTTCAAGATCTGGTATAGATACGTGGAGGACATATTTGCAATAGTTGAAGAAAGACATGTAGTTGATGCATTTAAACTGTTAAATTTACAGGAATCCACAATAAAATTCACTATGGAAATGGAGATGGAGAAAGTTTTGCCTTTTTTGGATTTAAGGATAATAAAATGTAAGAACAAACTGGAATTTGGCATCTACAGAAAGGAAACTCACACAGAAAATTATATCAAGGCCAACGGTTTTAACCCTAGAACACATAAAGAAGCAGCTTTCAACAGGATGATACATAGATTAGTCAATGTACCACTCAACGGACATGAATACAAAAAGGAATACCGACACATAATAAACATAGCCCTCTCTAATGGTTTCAAAAAACAGATGATTGATCAAAAAATCACAAGATTTCAGAGACAGAAAAAAATCAAACAAATTACAACTTTGAGCACCTTATCTAAAGATAAGATCTATAAAAAGTTCACTTTCCATCCACTTCTGAATGACAAATTTCAAAAAATGTTTAAACAGTATAATATTAGTTTGGTTCTTCAAAATAAATATAGTGTGGGTAAATTATTGAATTTAAACAAAGTAGACAGTAGATCAAAAAAGGAAGACTCAGGGATATATCAAATAAACTGCAAGGATTGTGAAAAGGTATACATTGGTAAGACTAAAAGAAACATAGGCATTAGAATGCAGGAACATATGAGAAACATCAGGCATAAATAGATAGAAAAATCAGCTGTGGCGGCACATTTCTGGAATGAACACCACAAAATTTATAAAGAAATAAGATTACTGAAGGCTGTCCAAATTCCTAAGGAGCTTAGCATATGGGAGAACATCTTTATAAAGGAAAAAGAAAAAATTCTTATGAATTTTGAAATTCCGGAAGCAGACAATATTTTGTTTAAATTCTTTCAGAATCCACTAGAGCGCCTTACAGTGGCCCATTATTCAAACCCCGCATGAACGTTAGTTGTACTCAGTTGATAATGTGAATGATATGTTCACGAAACATGTCCTGTTATTTTAATAATTAAAGGAGTGAAACGCTCATGAGTGTTGATTATTTTAACTTTTTAATAAACAAAGAAGTTATATTTCGTTTCACTGTGTGGATTCCTTCAAAGGTATAAATTAAACTGTGTTTTGTTGTTTATTTTGCAGAAAACTTAAATATAGCACATTTATATAAGTAATGTCAAGAGGCCACAACAAAATTTTACATAATTTTTCATTTTAAGGAAATTAAATTTAAGCTTTATTTAAAAAAAAAAAAAACATTAAACCCCATAAGTATCAATCATTGGTTTTGTCTTCTGTTTTAAAAATAATATCAATTAGCTGAATCAATATTATTCATTGGTTCATCTTCTTGTTCAGATAAGTCCAGGATATATACATTAACCAGATCCTTTTAGAAATTAAGCTCTGAATTAAGTTCCTGCTCAGTGCCAAAATGTTTCTTGAACAAGGTTACAACATCTTGCATTTTTAAGTGCTGGTAAAACTTTTGGCTCTAAAGGTTCTGCAGACATTTATTGCTTTATGTTTTTTCCTCTCTTACAAACACTCTTTGGTGCTCCTACATCTGTAAAATAGTTTATTTCTCCTTTAATGCTTAAACGTTTATTTTTTTGTATGATGAATCTTTTCGTAGGAGCAAATTTGAAGTGTGAATTCCCAGAAAGTTTGAGTATATCATTTATTGTTTTCTTCCAGTTATAAAATGCAACATTGCAAATCAATATTGCAAAATTTTTAAATATTTCTATATAGTCTTCTGATTTTAGGATAATTTCCTGTTTGGGAATAACTTTCTCAATGCAACCAAATATTCTATCTAGCGGCATATAACCACTTACCTAGCATACCCATCATCATTGATTTTTATTCTGCCTGTCAAAACAGTTGGCTAATAAATTAATTATGTGCACAGATGCTAGGAATAATGTATTATTTATGTGATGATGGACACAAGAAATTATTTCATTGAAACCTTTGAAACATTCACTTTCTGTCCAGCAATAGATAAATGTGTTGTCTTTACTTTGAACATATTTAGACATTCCTTCACACAGAGCTAAATTATTTATACAAATCTGGTGGCTGTAATAGGCAGCCTGGTTTGAAGACTTTGGTAATACTAGGTTCTTCTGTCATTCAAATGAAAATGTCATCTCACCCTCAATCTGTGTTCTTAGGAGTTTGAAGAATGCCTTCACATGCAGTTTATGGTAACCCAGATCAACTAACAGCTATTCTTTAATGTTATAATATCCCTTTTGGCTTTGGCTTTCTTAATACATTCCTCTAAATCCAAACATTTTGAACATTTTTCTGTGGCATTACTTTTGAAGGTTGCTTATATTATAATAGTTGTAAAAATATTATGAAAGAAATTGTATTTAACTCTCAGTTCAGAATTTGTGCTGCATTATTACATGACATATAAACTTCCAATAATTTAAAGACTAGTAACAGTCAGGCTTAAAATATGAAATTTAAATATAAATTTTAAACATTTATATTCTTACATGTCACGTTTCTATTGATTTTCATCTCACTTTCATTTTCTACTGTGTTCTGGATAGAGGCACAGATTTTGTTTTCACAAAATCTGAACACTTTCTTCTACACCCATTTCTGTGTTAAGCATTGAGCTCACTGAACAAGATAATTTCTATCTCTACTGTACATGTAACATGCCAACAATAAAAAAATTAATTGTTGACAAACTGCTATTAATATTGAACTTAGTGTCATTTCCCATCATTTTATACAAATAGTAAGAAACTAACAGTAAAACATTCCCCATTAGTATCCTTTTGGCATTTAACATACAGAGTTTTGGAACAGAGCATGCTGTGGACATATAAACTTCTTGAGCAAACACCTGTTTTAAGGTTAAATATCTCAAGGATAAAATGGGTTAAGGAAACAAACATTATACCATACAAGATAAGGTACTGACAACATTATGGAATGTGCATTATTTCTCTCTCTCTCTTTTTTTTATTTAAGGACATGTTGAGTTTCGGAACTAATCAACTCATATAATAACTAATAACAATGAGACTATCTACAAAAGTAGGGTGATTGAATCCTATCTACATGAACATACTGCACAATGTATGTTTTTGAACTGTATACTTAAATTAACAAAAAATTTCATTCACAATCATCCATGTTAAAATCTGATTTCTTCTTTAATAATTAATCTTATATAGTTAAAAGCCCTTGTAAATGAAAACTGGTATCAGATCTTACCCAAAACAGATCCTAGTGTTTAGTTAAATAAATTTTATGCTACACTTAATTGCTACATTAGTCTTTATTGCCCTCTTGTTTAGCCTACAAACAAAAATATAATGAAATGGTTATAAAAACTGAGTAAGAATTCATCAATTTGATTCTAAGTAATTGTAATATAAGTAAAATGAGCTGGATAATAAATAATGTAAGAAATAAGACATAATTAAACAATGTATATATAGAGAAGACTTCATAACTGCTCTGTCCATATTTGTATCATCTTTAAATAAGCATTTTGAAACTATTGGCAACAATACTACTAATACAGCAACCTATAAAATCTCTAGTTTTAAGACAAAAAAAAAAAAAAAACCACAAGCACGCACATGCCCCTTACAAATTCCAGTAAAGTCATCAATATCAATAATTCCCTTAAATCTAAATCGACTACTGCCATTCATAGTGTCCAAATTACCGTATTAAAAATTTGTAATACTGAATTAGCCATTCATTTTCTTCTATAATCAATTTCTGTTTGGCAAATGCAATCTATCAAAATCAGCTCAAGATTGTGAAGGTCATCCCTATGTATAAAAAAGGAAACAAGTCAAACATAAACTACAGACTCATTATAGGATTTAAGATATTTGTTAAGTTGTTTGTAAAACTACTGCCTAAGTAATCTATTTTTCATTTATATATGCCCACATTACATAGGGAATTGAACTGTCAAGTTGCCTCATCTACTAATTTTCATGAAACATTCATATTATAAAAAAGAGGCAAACCTGGTTATAGGGACTCCTGCTAACTTCCTTTTAAAGAGTTAAAAGTTCTGACATTTGCAAACCTTTTAATTTATAGAAGTATTTTGTCCACAATTAAATATGCATTTCCTATCAAAACTCTAATAAACATGAATATAATCCAGAACTAAAAATAACATTGCAGTAGACACTCATAAGCTAAAACTATTAAAAAAAATACCTAAGTGTATTGGTGCCAAGCTTTCCTACATGCCACCTAAAGAACTACAAAAAACTTCAACAATGCTCACTTTAAATGAAAATTATCCAGATTTTTAACTAACAAAGTGTACTACAGCATTAAAGAGTTCACCAAAAATAACTTTGTACACATTATAACCTCATAAATTTCCATGAGAATTATATATCTCATTTATACATATAATTATGTTTAAATTTATTGAGCATAATACAACTTGGACAATATGTTTAAATTAATTGACAATGCTTTGTATGAATATGTAATATGACAATGTTCTTTTGTGACATACACATAACGATTAACTAGCTGCAGCTGCCGCTGCTGCTATTAAATCATACTAAACTCAATTGGCATCTTAAACTTTTTAGGGTACTGGTTAGCTGCTGAAAAATCTTAACTAGGCAACCTATCCCATCTGGTAATCAAACACAACCATAACAAACCTCTCAAAAAAATGTCAGTTCCTGTATATGTTAATTATACTGTACTGAATAAATACTAATAAATGCACTAAAACATGAAATCTATTCAGAACATAATTTTTTTACAAACATGATTTCTTACACTTAAATTTAACTTTACAATATTTTGTTAGTTTAATGCATAATGTACGTACTAGTTTCACTGGTTCTTGCTTGTTAGAGGTGTGCAAGTTAAGACATGTTCAGTTCAACATATGCAAAATAGAAGTGATATATGACAAGCAATATGCTGCTCTGAAATTCTTTCATCTCAACAAATTTTCAACTAAGGCTTATGCAATGTAACAGGAGGCTTATGGAGAGTTTGTTCCTCACAGTTAGAAGATAGTTTAAAAGGTTTAAAGAGTGGAGGCAATCAATTTCAAAGGAAGATGGACTCAAGCTCTGGTTTATGCTTTAATGGAAGATAACATTAACACCACTGCTGTAATTGTGAGAGAGAATCTCAAATTACATTAAGAATAGTTTAAAAATTTCTGAGCATTTCACTGATTGCCACCCACATGCGAAAACTGAAAAATTGCAAATGAGACATGTTTGTAGGCATAGTGGGTTACAAGACTGCTGATTCCCAAATAAAGAGACATGAACGTGCAGGTTTGCATAAAGTTGAAGTTTCTAATTCTGGATGGTGCACAGTTTCTTTTAAAGGTAATCACAACTGTTGAAACTTTCTCATTTTGATCCTGAGAGCAAAGAGCTAAACTCTGTATGGAAATTCCCATCACCATCACCAAAAAAAGCAAATGTAGTTACTTCTGCTGGTGGTCAACTTATTTTTTGGTAGTCAAGAAATGGTTTACCAGCATATAGACCTGCACACATAACTGTCACTGGGAAATAATACAGAGATATCCTCAAAATTCTGCAAGGCCACATCACATGCAAAAGCCCAATTTCTTTGTAATAAGCTGGATGCCACACCACTATAATGCATGGCTGCACATAATAAATGTTGTTGCTGAATATCTTATAAAAATCTATGTGAAGTGTGTCTCTCACCCCTATATGGTCCAGATTTAGCACCATGGACTTTTTCCTTTTCCCCAAATAGAGAAGCAGTGGTGAAGGCTGCAGAGGCAATTCTGAAGAACTGTCAAACAATTATTTCCAGTATGTCTTTGAAGATTGGGAGAAATGCTGGGACAGATGCATTGCATTTAAAAGGGACTACTTTGGGAAAGATCATCAAATTTATGATAGTTAATATTGCTATGTTATCAAAAATATTTTGATCATTCTTTATTGAACAGCTCTTGTACAATATTTCAAGCTGAAGCCTCTATTGAAAATGGGGTTTAGCTCAAAATATTGTATGTTTTAGTGGTTTTTTTTCTGTTGTTGTTGATTAGTGTTTAGTGCCCATTTTTACTACTGACCACAGGTGATGACACTGATGATACATTGAGATGAAATGATATGTTGGGAAAGGCTTTTTTTTTTAAAGAAGGAAACGTTCCAGGCCTAAGTTTAGGGTACCTCTCTGGCATTTGCCATTTATGAGGACTGAGGAAAACCTGGAAAAAACCTCAGTCAGGGAGGATGGTCCTAACGGGATTCAAACCCTAGACCTCCCGCTCATGAGTCCGCGCATTACCGACCTTGGCCACCCGTGGCGGTATGTTTTAGTGTGAGATATACACACACACATATTTACATATATATACCAATAAATTTATTATTTACAGGCAAACAATTAAGATATCAGAAACAATACATACATTCATTTCAAATATATGAAGCCATAAACAAAATAAAATGAGATAATATCTAAAAGGATACTAATGCATAAGAATATACTTGTATGGTATAATGTTTGTTTCCTTAACCCATTTTATCCTCCAGATATTTAACTTGTGCCTAAATTACCATGACCTAATACCTTGGCTTACAAATGCATGCTCCATGCTAAGCAATTTTATAACAATGTAACCTTAAGCCAATAAAGCTTTACAAAATTGTATTCTGAAGATACATTCTATCTGGGTCACTGGGTGTAGGTTATGAAGAATGCCCTAGACTTAACAATTTAGAATTGAAGAGGCAAAAGTGTATGCATCCCAGCTGAACTTGCTGTGGACATACAAATTTAACCTTAAAAAAGGGTTATTAAAACAATTAAATTCACCCGGGCTGTTTTGCCGTGGTCCATGGTTTAAATTACTACCATAGCTTTCACCGACTACTCCGGTTGGCATCTTCAGTGGACGAAGAGTAACACCTAACTTTTAACACGATGACAGTATTGATCCGTCTCTGTCTGGAAACCAGTTCTTAAAAACAAGCAACTACCTCCACTCCATCCTCCTCCCCTCCACTTCTGCCACACACATATCGATCGTCCTCTACAACCAGACAGAGACGGATCAATATTGTCGTCGTGTTAAAAGTTATGTGTTACTCAGTTAGGTGTTACTCTTCGTCCACTGAAGATGCCAACCAGAGTAGTTGGTGAAAGCTATGGTAGTAATTTAAACCATGGACCACGGCAAAACAGCGCGGGAGAATTAATTGTTTTAATGACAACACTGGCCGTGAAAGCCTAAGAAGTACTTAAAAAGGGGTTTGCTCAAACTTCTTGAACAGTATTTTATTCCTTATTAACAGGAGATATGATATGGTTGCACCTTAAGATTGGTTTGCCAGTAATTCGATTAATCATTATGTGGTAAATGTGGGAAACATTTGAAGATTAAAAATTTAAAAATTGAAGGCTTCCAATGTAATATATTAAAAGTTTTAAAATGGTTTCAATGATGTATTGTTCCCAGACCTCAGAAAGAATATGGCATTGATTCAGAAGATGAGGGGGGGGGGGGGGGGGGGCAAACTAATGACTCCAGAATCTGATAATGGAACATAGCTGACCAGAGCACATCATTTACTCAACACCAGTTAACACAAGAACAATTTAATGACCTAGTTCATAATACGGACCTGCCAAAAGAGAAAGCAGAGTTACTGGCATCAAGGTTTCAACAATGGAAGTACCTCTCAGAAAATGTCTGATTGACTTCATTTTGCATTTGCAATATGCAGTTTGTGACATATATTCAAAAAAAAGAAACTTTGTATTCTGTAATGATATAGATAGCCTTATGAAAGCTGTTCAAAAGAAACATTATCCAGAAGAAGAGTGAATATTCATGGACTTTTCCTTGAGTCTCAAATTGGTGTTGGTACATGACAATAATCAACTTCCCTCTAATCCATTCAAGCATGCTGTGTATATGAAAGAAATGCATGGCAATCTAAAAAACACTTTCTTCAATACAGCCAGTATAGCTAGCATATGTAGTAACTTCGCAACTGGGGCATACAAAGTATTGCAGCTTTTTATGTGAATTTGATAGTTTAGTAGCAAAGTCATTGCACTATCAGAAGAGAAACTGGCCTGCAAGGAAATCAATGAATGTCAGAAAAAAAAGTGAAATATTTATCACTGGTAGACCCGCATAAAATTCTGCTAACACTCCTCCATATAAATTTCAGTCTGATGAAGAACTTTGCATAAACCATGCACGAGACTGGATCAGCTTATAAGTACCTATGTCCTTGATGAATTCTTGGATTTAGTAAAGCAAAAATGAAAGAGAGGGAATATAGTAGGTCCTTAAATTCAATTGCTCTTCATTGATGAAAAGTTTGATAGTTTGCTACGTGGCATTGAGAAAGAAACTTGGGATGCATTCTATCGCTGTCAACTTTCTCAGAAACATCAAGAAAGAAAACTACAGAAAACTGGTTGATAACACGTGCATCACATCTGCAATATGTCTGAATTTCACAAACTGGGCTGCAAAATGTCCCTAAAGACTCCATGTTCCATTACTACTTAGATTTTTTCCCAGAAAGCTGTGACATTGCATCAAGTAATAGCAACAATTGAGAAACTGTACCACGAAAGTGAACCACACATAAAATGTGCATTTCTATTCAATTGTGATATTCTTCTTCAGTACCTCGATATCTATAAAACAGGACTCATTTCTTGAAAGGTACACCTTTGTATAATTTTGTTGCCCAATGTTTATTTCCCTTTATATTCCTTGAAATTTTGCTGAAAAAATTATTTTATGCCTACTTTTAGTAGCTGCTCAAAATTATTTCCTATTCATGCATTTATTACTGCTACTTCCCATTTATTTTCAGCTATTTTAATACATAAATTATCAATGCACATTCCATTATGCCAATCTTTAGATTTTGCTTAAGTAATTTTATTTTTAATGCCGCCTATTTAGGTTTCACATAAGTATTTTGAACCTTATTGCTTTCCACTATGTCGGTCCTGGTGGTGTAGTGGTTACCATATTTGCCTCCTAAACCCAAGATCGCGGGTTCGAACCCGGCCAGGACCGATGAATTTTTTCGGGGCGTAAAAATCCTAAGTATGGCTTCTTTCGGAAGGGAAGTAAAGCCGTGGGTACCGTGTCGCACGAAAAAGAACCTCAAACCTGAAAGAGAGGCCTCTGAGCAAAATTTGTCGGCCGTTTCATGCCGAGTTGAATGGGACGCTGATGACCTGAGCTGTTAAAGAGCGTCCTTAAATACATCATTCAAAAAAAAAAAAAAAAATTCATTCTCTCCACTATAATTAATTTTTTTTTTTAATTTAACAAAATATATATTTTTATTTGCTGCTTGTGATCTATGCTACCCATTTTACAAGTATACATTTTCAAAATTAATTTCTATTGCTGCCATTTTGCACACCATTTAGACTGCATGCTTTATGCAATCTATTTATTTTTATTTTAGTGTATTTTCTATATGTGACAACTCCACACTAATATGCCCCTGTCTACCACTATGTGCCCCTAGTCTGTAGCTTTCATAATTATTTACCACCAGAAGTGCCTTTAAGCCATGCTCAGTGAATACTATAACATTTGGAGCTAAATATTTTATATTTAGTTCTAATTATATACTTCTATTTCTTATGAACTACACTTTGTGAGGGAGAGTCATACATATCCTTTTTTGGTGATACTCTCATTTCTTTATTTGTTTTCCTAGCTATTCCCTGCAAACTTAATTCTCTTTTTATTTTATCATAGTTCATTTTCTTTTATAATCCTTACATTTTATTTATAATTATATTATACAAATTGATTAATTTTTTAACACAATCACTGCCATTGTTCACTTTTAAGTTTCTTCATCACAATCCTTGCCACAAGGCCCTTTAACCTCCCTCTGTCACTTCAACTTCATTTGGAAAATTAGTCCCCCCACAAATTTTTCTTGAGCAAGGAGTAGAGTAAATAAATAAAATAAGAGCATCCCAAAAAAAGTGCATTATGCCTCCAATGACTTATGGAGTAATGTTCTGGGGAAATTCAGTAAAAGTTACAAAAATATATCTTATACAAAAAAGAGTAATAAGAATAATGGCAGGGGCAAAATGATCAAAACCACTATTCAAACATTTGAAATTTTACCATTAGCTTGCAAGTATTTTCTAGCTGTACTACTAATAATTAATGAGATACCTTTATTACTGCACCTTCTATACAGAGGGGGTTTCATGCAATGAAAAATAATAAGTGTATTCATTTTTCTCCCATGAATTAATTCAGTTTAGTAAATATACTAAATATAAATACTTTAAGTTACTCATTTGTAAACATCCTGGTTATAAATAATTTAAGTTACCACCAATATGTGTTTTTGTTATTTTTCTAAGATGGCATATTAATGTAAACAATGTAAAAATGACCATTTCTGACAAACCACAGACCAGAGCGAAAACCTGTAAATCTGAAGTGTGTGACAATTTCATCAAATGTGTACAATGTATGTAATTTCTGACGAAATCTACATCCTAATGTTGGCCTAACTCTTTTTATAGTTCGCTAAACCCTATTGTAGGATCCACAGATTGATTGAAGTGATATTATAAAGTCCAAGCTGTAGGCTGGATAATCTAAGGTCTCCTATTTGAAATTCTGAAGCAGGTGCTTTATCTGTTGAGTCAGGATGAACATTGCAATGGAGGAACTTACACACGCATGCCTTACAGAATATTCATCCATCATGTTATCATTGAAAACGACCACAGCCATATGATGAATACTCTTTGGAGAAACATTTTAATCATTCAGAAAACGGGTTAAAGAACATGCTTCTTAACCCACAGAATTGCAAATTTTCTTAACCATTTTATACAGATTGAATAAATGCCCAACAAAAAATGTAGTCAACAAATAATTAAGGACAAATAGCCTTGCATTATTATCTCTAAAGGAATATAGATAGTATATTCTGCATGATCCTCATTGAAGTTGCACATGGCAACTCATTGTAGAATGGAGTACTTGAACTCTGTCATTTCACTTTGCCCACAGAGTCCTAATGCATCATCAAGTTTTATTTTTATCTTTATCTTTAATACAAAATAGCGTTCTCTGTACTCAATAGCTCCATCACTGTGTATTGATAACTCAGTCATGCCAAGGACATTGCCATTGAATTAACACTGTTCTATAGTAAAGCCTGACTGGATTTATTTATTTTTTAAAATTCATTTTTCTTATATTTTTGACAGCTGATAGTACCTCATCTATAAAACTAATGTTAAAATTTACGTCTTACCTTATCTAAGTTTGCACCCTTTTCTAGCAGAGTTTCAGCTATATATCGTGCAATAAGCGGACAATCTGGAAGCAACACACTGCTTAAGAGTTGAGCTGATTCTCCATTTTCATTTACAGTCTCTAGGGGGTTCCCTGGCATATTCTTCAATCTTTCTACTAATGCATGAACTAGTTCATACTGATTTGGCACTTTTTTTGATACAAGTATCATAAGTTGTCTGAAAAAAAGAGGATCAAAAGGATGATAGATTTCTATTGCTGTTTGCCTTTAAAACATATAAGAAAAGTTAAAATATTCTTTAAAACCAAAATAAGGTAGCTGCTATTCTAATCATTAACTAATAATGCTCAATGTCATACATGAATGAATTTTAAACAGAATAATCTTAAAGATAATTTTAATGTTTATATTACTTTCTGACAACAGTTCTTCAGGAAGGACTTTACTGTGTGTCACAAGCAAATATTTCTACAGAAAATGCAATTTCACAGTTGAAGGAAGAGGTAGAGAAGGCAGCAGAGGAGCAGGAGGAGGAGAAGAAGAACTATACATTTCATTCCAAAGCAAATCTAGTGTTAATTCTGTGTAAAACTAGAGCAGCTTCGCAGGTAGTCTTCATCATGCTATGGTGATGCCTTAATAAAACTGAAATATTAAATAATGGCATATTTAATATGTACTATTCATGTGCTCTCCCAAATAATTCCAAAATGGACATTATTCATGGAATAAATCAAAGAGGAATGCATAATTATGCACAGCCTATAGGATCAAATATATACTTAATTAGATTGTGTGTAGGCATTTAAAACTGTTGCAAAACTATCCGAGATAACTTTATGGAGTGATACAGAAGTGCAAATATATTCATACCAATTCATTCATGGTACCATTTAAGTTTGTAACAATAATTAAACCAAGGTACAAACAGATGATTTTTGCAAATAACATATAGTAAAAGAGCTGGAAAAAATAATATTGCAACTAGATCATTG
The DNA here is from genome assembly GCA_030762175.1 of Metallyticus violacea. Classification (NCBI taxonomy): domain Eukaryota; kingdom Metazoa; phylum Arthropoda; class Insecta; order Mantodea; family Metallyticidae; genus Metallyticus; species Metallyticus violacea. The sequence goes on along the minus strand of CM060846.1, from coordinate 125,582,298 downwards.
TATGATTGAGCAGAAGTACACACTCTTATTGACTCCACTTATTTGTTTAAATGTAGTACATGTTTTGCAGACCATTGTCTGTATCATCACCTAATTGTGGACTGGTGAATAATTTGCTCTGCTTGGGTATGTATATTCTGCTCTGGTGAAAGTGTGATGAACTTAAAGTTTATGGTTTCACCCCAGAAGCGTCAAAGTTCATTAATCTGCCTCTGTATTTACAAATCTAGATTTCTCCCATGTTGCTAAATCCATACGTCCTTGTACTGATTTGAATTATTTTATTTTTTTTTACTATGTCATGATTTTCTGTCTAGAAATGAGATGTTACTACTGATTTTTCCATTCATCACACCTCCACCAGAGCAGAATATACATACCCAAAGCAAAATGAATTAGCCAGCAGTCCACAATTAGCTGATGATGCAGAAAATGGTCTACAAAGCATGCACTACATTTAAACAAATAAGTGGAATCAGTAAGATTGTGTAGTTTGATTCAATCATACAATGATCTTAATTACATGATTAGATTCACTGTACAAGTTCCAATTTTCATTTTAAATATTGTAACTGTTACTTCAAAGAATGTTAGTTAATATTGAGATTAATGTAGCCTCCAGGAAAGCCTTAAGTCAAAGTACAGTGTAGGTAAGCTGTACGCATGAAGAAAATTGTGGAGTATATAGGCATGTAAAACTTGCACTTGAAAAAGTACTCCAGCAGCAGCATTTTGACATTATGTTAGTGGGAAGTGTATTGTCATAAATGCTTTTTCTACAATTTTCAGTCATGGTAATAATATAAAATTGTTGCTTCATCCGTAACTACCACAAAGCTAGAATATACATTTTTAATGGTACCTCCAACTTTGTGCTATAAAAACTTTCAAGGTGAGACAAGTAGGCTTACTCATGTACAAGAGTCCTTAACCATATAAGGGAACCAATGAAAACTATGTGCATTTTCCAATTAGTACATGTAAAATTGAATTTAGGAAAGAAATCTTCAATGGGTGCAACAAGAGTTAAATTCCACAGTCATAAAGGTGCTATCATCTGCAATATCATCATCCTCATAATTACACTGCTATTCTCATTTTCCTCCCTCCTTTTCCTTTTATCCAATATATTTTTTTTCAATATCACCATTTCTTTCTTTTTTTTATCCAATAAAGAATATTCTACATATCTACTTCTCTGTAAACATATGTTTGAAATGTCACATCTACTGCTTTATATACTTTCTAGGTCTGTAGTTATAATTTTAGGCTGTTTAATAACATGAAACTTCTAAATATAACATTTAATTTCTTATCTAAAACAATACAGTGAAGCAACTAATATGTTCTTAATTATCTAGTGAGTCGATTTGATAATCTCATGCTCCACTTACTATTGAATTATGCAAAACTAGTTTCACAGGCTTTTGCCTGCATCCTCAGTTATGAGTTGACTGTCCGGTTCATTGTTGATTGGCTAGACTGGGTGTAGCTCTCATGGATATTTTATGAACTTCTGGATTAATTTGTCCTCTGTTGGGATCTCAAAGTTCATAACCTTAGCCTCATATTTTTATATAAATTTTTTCTCATATTCCCAGCTCCATGGGCCGATCTAAGAATTTCAATAAATTCACTCCCATTTCTACATCGTGTTTATCTCTCCAAAAGTGATGTGCAATGGCTGATTTCTCTATCTGTTTGTACCTGATGTTTCTCCAGTGTTCCTTCAGCCTGATTCCAATGCTTCTTTTTGTTTTTCCAATATATACTTTGTTACATTTTGAACAGTTGATTCTGTATATACCTGGCTTCTTCTCCTCAAGTATTCTATCACTATCATCCAAATTGAGCAGATTTTTCAGGCTAAACTTGTTCACTGGGGACAAAGTAATCCCAAAATTTCTAAGTATTTTTTGGAATTTTTTGGAGGCCCAAATGATAAGTGAACTTCATGTGGATGGTAGATTCTTTTATTGCTGTCAATGTTGTAACCTGCTTTAACTTCTTCTTTTCTATGAACTTCTTGATTTTCTTGCCTACAATTTCTTGGTCATACCCATTGAATTTTGCTGTTTGTATAATATGATAGTATTCTTTGCTATATTCAAACTCATTCATAGGTATGTTAATGAGTCTGTGTGCTAAACTATTGAGAACTGCATGTTTGTGTGCTGTGGGATTGAATCCACTTGCCTTTATATAATTCCTCCAGAGATTTCAAAAATGTCCAAAATTTGATAGCTTAAGTGTAAAGAATTCCAAAGAACTGTGGGAGAAAATTAAAGGTTTGTTTCTCCTAAAGGATGATCTTTTAGTTTCTTTCAATGTAAAGTCACTTTTTCCCAGCATATCAAAATGCAAACTTAAAACCTCTCTTCGGAAATGGTTACAGTCTGTGAAACTAAGCAACAAGGAGATTGAGGAATACATCCAATTAACCAAAGTATGTATTAGTCAGAATAGTCAAGTTCAATGGTGAATTTTACAAACAAGAAGCAGGTTTAGCAATGGGGAAACCATTATTTCCTTTTCTGGTTGATTTGTATATGAGTAATTTAGAAATGCACATCGCCAAATCATTTCTGTACATTTTCAAAGTATGGCACAGATATGTGGATGATTTCTTTGCAGTGGTCAATAAGAAACTCTTTGATGATGCTTTGAAATTGCTGAACCTACAAGATAAAGTAATTAAATTCACTTCTGAAATAGAACAAGGCAACATGATTCCTTTTCTCGACTTAAAAATTATAAGAACAGGCAATAATTTGAAATTTGGAATATACAGAAAGGATACGCAGACTGAGAATTATATAAAGGTAAGTGGATTCAATCTCACAGCACACAAACATGCAGTTCCCAATAGCTTAGCACACAGACTCATTAACATACCTATGAATGAGTATGAATACAGTAAAGAGTACTATCATACTCCTGTAGTTCAGGCATACCTTCTATGTGAAGAACTGGAAGTACATAGAATTGAACAGTTTGTCAAACATCTAAGCTTTATATGATAAAATTATTATTACGAAATCATTCAAATTTCACTAATTTTGTTTCACTTACTTGGACGTTATGTGGATGATGTCTTTGCAATAATGAAAAATGGAAACAGGATACAATGGAACTAATCAATCTATAAGACAGCACTGTTAAACTCACAATGGAATTAGAAAACAACAAGTTTCTTCCCTTCTTGGATATAAAAATTATAAAAAGATATACTGGAATTTGGCATTTTCAGAAAAGATACCCGCACAGATAATTATATAAAAAATAACAGCCACAATCCAAAACAACATAAACTAGCCATAATCAACAGCCTCACATTCAGATTAACAAACCTGTCAATAAGCAAGACAGAATACAAATTGGAGTACCAAAAAATCATAGATATAGCACAGAAAAATGGAGTCGTCAATTGGTTGACAATGTGAGCAAGTGACTCATGAAACTAGTCCCAACTTACATTTTAATAAAAATTTTAATGTGAAACGTCAAGAGAGTTTAAAATACTGACATGATTTTAGAAGTTTTATGTTTAATTCCACAAGATTATGATAGTTTCATATGTGTGGATTCCAACATTTATTTTTAATTGAATTGTTTATTCTGTTTTATATAATTTTAGTTATAAGCATAATCAATATTAGGGTAATATTTCAGGAAGAGTTATAGTAACATAAATGAAAAAATGTGTTGTAAAATATACATTGTTTGAATAGGCATGGTACAGGAATAGGTGCATGAGTAGGAAGATTCATGAGAATTGATTTCTGTGGGCTATCAGTCAGATTTGCCAATGGAAAGATAATACACACAAAATGTAGTTCAAAAACATCATTTAAGGCTCACATGTTTAATTCACATAATCTTATATAGAGGACTATAGAGAGCAGCCCCCTCAAAATGCTTTAACTCCATCAGGCATAATACAAGCCCAAATGCAATGCTAGCATGAATGCATTAAAATGGAGTGAGGGAGTGAATGGTGTTCTTAAGGCAAAAATAATGTGGAAGGCACAATAATGACAATCAGAATGTTTGCTAAAATATTGTGAAATTTGCTAAATAAATGACTGTAAAAATACTTACGTATCTCCATTCTTATCCCCCTCAGCTATTAAACTATCAGGGATCTTCCATATGTTGATGATTGCATCTACCTTCACTTTTGGATTTAATATTTTTTCAAGTCTTGATTTTGCAGAGATAGGAATGGTGCTTGGCAGTGATGGTGCCTCCTTGATAACATCTAATATTCTTGATCCACCAGTATTTGAGATAGTGCTGTTTGTATTCAAAAAGCTATTTGATAGTGGCAGAGTGCTAACAGCTTGTGGTGCTCCAAGGAGTAAAGCCTGTTGCTGAGTGCAGCTTATATCTGTACTGGTAGAAAAACTGCTACTGGATTCGTCACTATACCAATTTGGCAAAGAGTCTGTTTCTTGATATTCAGGAAAGTAATTGCTTGAAATGTGCAGCATGTTGGCTGTCTGTTGAACAGATGTGATTGCATTTGTTGACAAAATAATTCCAGCAGCAGGCATAGTACCTTCATTTGATGATACACTTGTAGTATCCATATTGCACTGGGCTGAATTTTGGTTTCCAATGCCTCCAGCTACCATAAATTGCTCTTTTAAGTCAGAATTACTGTGTAATTCCTGGACATACATTAAATTATCTGAAGTCATCTTGGAGAACTTTTCCAGTTCCTGACTATGGATGTTATTTTGTGGAGAGTCAGGATGAAAGAAACTTGATGGGGAAGGGACACTTGATACCATTGACAATGCATTAGGAGTTGATGGAACATATTGAAGATATTCAGGATTATTTGGTGAGCTAACAGGTGAAAAATAGGAGTCACTTTGTGGAGATGTGGTTGTGAACGTCTGTGGAGAATCAGATAGATGAGTATTCAAATCTAACACTGGCTCTGGAATGAGTATATCTTGATCTTCAGTGTTGCTAATTCCAATGCTACTTGCATTATCTCTTTCCAATGAAGCTAAAATATCATCAAAATATTCTCTGAAACAACAAATAGAAAATGCAATAAGGCTGAAATGTACACATTAATAAACTAAAAGTATAAATTATAAATTAGTATTTATAAATAGTATACAATTCATATATAAAGGAATTATATGTGTGAAATTTAACACACATGCACATGCACAAATACGTTGGATGGTTTTTCCTTTGTGGGACTGCTCAGCATGCAGTTGGCTGCAGTCGACAGAGCTCAGCAGTTTTCATTTCATTCCCACACTTGAAAGTTGGTCAGGGAGCTGGAGGCCAGGCCAATGAGTTTAACTCCAGGAACATGTGGATGTGTTCTTGTGCGAAAATGTATTAAGTATTTATTTGATGGCATAATACAGTGTACTAATTACGTTAATATAGTTCCAGGAAGTCTATTCTCCAAAGAGTATGGAGTATTTATTTATGATTTGTATGTGCACATAGAATTGACTCATGGTGCATGGAGATTGTTTCAAAAGATATTCCCTGATATTCAGCTCCCAAGTTGAAGTTTGATTCATGGATTGGTAAATAAATTTCATGAAAAGGAAAGTACGTTGATAAAAAGCAGGCACAGCAATGTACAGTGTTCAGAGAAGAAACGTTATATAACATTGGACATGCCATGGAATCTTCCCTAAAAATCAGTTCTCAGCAAATGGGAATATCCTATTCCTCTGCTGGAACAGCTACAAAGCTACTGAAGTTAAAATCCTATAAAATTACTCTAGTGCAAGAAATTTAACTGGGTGATCCTGTACCCATGAGTAGATTTTTTTGAATAGTGTGCATGATGAAGAAATAAACCCTAATATAATTTTCTTTATGGACAAATCTTGGTTCCACCTTGGGTGTGTTAATTCACAATACAAACAACACTGAATTTCAGAAAAACCTAATCTGCTTCATAAGGAATCCCTGCATGATCAAAGGATAGGAGTGTGGTGAGCCCATAGCAGCGAGAGAATAATAGGCTTTTTTTAAACAATTAATAGTGATCAATACAAGCAGAATATTTTGCAGCCCTTTTCCCATGAATTAACTGTAAGGGAATGTAGGTTCACAACTTTCCAATAAGACTCTGTAAACAGCACATCGAATCCATATCTCCTTGTATGGAATTCATTAAATATTTGACAATACAGTCATCACTACAATACATGGCCCTTTCGGTCCCCAAATTTAACACCCTATGATTTTTATTTCAGGGAGGCATTAAATAAAAAATTGTACAAGATAAGTCTACAAATTAGATGAACTGAAAACTTATATTCTTGAAGAAATGTCTCTTCCATTTCTCAGAGAAAACTCTTGAGTATAATGGTTAATTTTATAAACCAACAACAGAAATGTTTGGAAAATGAAGTGGGGCAGTTCCATGATCTTCTTGCTTGACAATTTGGATAAATACAACTTTTAATTATTTGTGTGTTAATATTAACTTATGCAAAAATTATAGATGCAGAATTTCTGACTTCCTTTCACAGCTGTATGAGCTTCAGCAGACCAACTGGCAGTTAAGCATGGAGTGGTCCTGTGAAGGAAATACCATTGTCTAATATATAAGTATACATGTGTGTACCTACTAAACTCTTATATATATACACACACTTTTAAAAGGAATGTAAAAAGTTCTCCTTAGGAGAACTGACACAACTTAAAATGCACAAAGGCCTGCCACATTTAAAGTAGTAGGAACACATAAAGACCCAATAAAACACTGTTTGAGGCACTGTAAAACAATGTGGAGCACTGTTGAGGTGACTGGAGGCACTGTAGAACACTGCAGAAGTTACTATATTTTGAGCCAGGATGGGCTCTTGATTGCATAGCTGGAGAACAAGGACTAAGTCAAGCATATTATACAGCTTGTGCGCCTTCAGTCTGCTGAATTGGCGGGCAGAGAAACCAAATTAAAAAAATTGAAATTTCTGGCTGCTGGTGGGAATTTTATATATATATATAAAAGGCCTGTTCAATAAAGAATGATTATAATTATTTTATATGCGCATACATTCTCATGCTAAAATGTAACTTTATAATATATTGTTAGCTTAATGCATAATGTAGCTGTGGTACTTGTCACTTCCAGTTCCCATCTTACAAGATATGAGACATGTTCAGTTTCATCTACAACAAATGGAGGTGACATAACAAACAATATGCTTCTCAAATCTATGCAATCATCTCAACAAATCTTCAGCTGAGACCTATACAATGTTACAGTTTGGAGAGTTTGTTCTTCCCTATGGTGTACTCAAAGATGGTTTACTATGATTACAGAGGGAAACCAACCAATTTGAGAATGATAATCAAAATTATGAGTAGAGGTATTTTGTTTAAAAAATTATGATCCGAACAGCCATCATATATATATATAGTGTTCAAGGTTACTGACACACAGTATTGACTCATAAATAGCCGGATCCCCTCCATGCTGAAAGCAGTAGTTCCATTTGCCTATCAAACTGCTCATCCAGAGTGAACAAGTGTAAGTGCAACATTGATATACTTATGATATGCGTTCAGCTTTAATGGGCACTGCCACGGGTGGCTGGGGTCATTAAGCAGTGAACTCGTGAGCAGGTCTGGGATTCGAATCCCGCCAGGACCATCCTCCCTGACTGAGGTTTTTTCCAAGTTTTCCTCATTCCTCATAACAGGAAAATGCTGGGGAGGTACCCTAAACTAAGGCCTGGAACGTCTCCTTCCTTTAAAAAAAAAAAATCCTTTCCAAATATATCATTTCATCTCATGTGATGATAAGTGATCAGTGATCAGTGTTCACCGCCTGTGGTGCCTCAGTAATAAAAACTAGCATTAAGCACCATTCAGACAGACTCAGACAGCTTTAATAGGAACAAAGCTTTGATGCTCACTTGCCATTTCCAATATCCCCCAATTTCATAAAGAGTGCTATTCGAATAGTATAGCCTATTTAATCAACATTATTTTTAAATATTCAAAATCCCAAACCAGTTGCCAAAGCTCTTTGAGATAAACAGAATAAATCAATGACACAAATGGGGTTGCAGTTCATTAGCATTTAATGTTGCCTGATATATGCCCATATAATATGATAGGAAACTCATGCATCTTGCTAGGAATCAAATGGGGGCCTGCCAATCGACAAGCAGACACTTGGATTCCCATACCCATTTTAAAGTTGGAAACATTTTAGTGGTTAATGTATGTGGAATGACATGTGAATATTACAAGAAATATTTAACACTCAGATTTCAGAAAACAGTGACTAATTCATTAAACCATTTTGACTTTTCTTATATTGTTTAAAATTCTAGTAAGAATCAATCAGATTTATGTACAGAACTTTAAAAAACAGGTTTCTTTTTTTAAAGCAATGCACATAATTATATGTTGTGGAGATAGTTATGAGCAGCCAAATAGAAATAGAGTGTCATTTTCTGTATGCAGCATCTTAAAACAATACTAAAATGACAATCGAAATAAGAGCTTTAGCTTACAGGCTGCTTAATTCAGTAACCTATAACATTGGTACACGTGACGAATCCTGTCTCCAATTAAGAATTAAAAACAGGTAAACAAACTTTAGAGTCATGCAGGAGTTTACTTAGTGTTTATACTAGCATAATGAAGTTGCAACAAAGACACTTTTCCAATTAAAAATTAAATGTTCATCATAGGCTTTCTCTGGAACACTAGTCATCACTTTTATATACATTATTTTTAATCTATACAGTGTAAATTAGATTGCTTCTTCATAATGCACCCTGTGTAATGTAAAATGATCTAAAAACAAAGTGAAAACATCCCAACAAGGAAAAAAGTAAGCGTTCTTGTAAGAGCAAAAGATGCAAATACTCTGCATATTGTGGCATTGGGTAAAATAATTTGTTGGCAATGCTTGCATAATTTTTATGCACTTTTGGGCAAGTAGCTTCAGCATGAAAACACCGAGGTTGTGGAAGAAAATAGTGCTGAGTGAATAGATCATATATCAGGAAGTTACTGAGAAGAGAGTTTTCTGGCATTAACAGGTCAAGCTTAGCATGGGAATAACAAAGGATAGGAATATTTTGGAGCAAGTAGCAAGGGGAGTTAAGAGAAAGTTGGTGAATGAGGGTTTAGAAGTAAAGCTGGCAAGAGGACAGCAGAATGAGAGAGTACACCAAGCCACATAGGTCCTTGGCGAGCCTTGAACACCAAGGCTAAGAGTAGAGTAATTAAACATTTGTTTTTATCTGAAATATTACACAGTAATAAAATCCAGTCATCATACATAAAGTTCAATATGTGCTGTGTTTAATAATCATTCCTTCACTTCCTTTAACATTAAGATTCCATTTGTGGCAACCACGAGACAGATATAAGTTAACATTTTCAGGATGATTCACAAGTAGGCTCTACCAGTTTGCTACTTATTAGTAATGTCACCAGACAATGATTTAGGGACATCACATATATTGCAGTGGAATGCATGTGAGTTAAGTAACACCAGAATTACAGAATTAAGACACATTATAGTACCTATAGAAAAAGACATTGATGTTTTAACAATCAATATGGCAAACACATAAAACACAAATGAAAATTAATGCAATATACCAAATTACACTTATACCCACTATACAAAATAAGACAATTAGCAAGTGGAGTCCAGATAGCAGTTGAGACAGACTTAGGATCAAAAGCAACAATCATACCAAACACAATCAAACAAATACAACAGAAGTGATTAAAGCTGTTTGAAAAGAAATTAAATATGTATCATATATAGAATCGACAGCACTCCCAGTAACAACAGCCTTGATATGGATCATCTAGAAGTAAATAAAATCACAATTGTAATAGGATACATAATGGTATCTAGATGGTATTATAACTGCATAAATGCAGCAGGGAAAAAAATAAGAATGTATACACTCATTATAAATTTAGTCAAAAAGGCCATTGACAACCCAATTTATATCCATTATACAAGACAAAACCTAATCCTCACCTAGCAACAGTATAAACAAATATTGTAAATCAAGCTGAAAGACATGTGAAATTATCGGAGCGTATCCATAAAGCAGTAATCCTATTCATAAAACTAGTTTTCAAGAACCAAGAAAATTCCACAAATTTCAAAATGGAAAAATTGCATCAAAGAATTTGTAAAGAGATTAAGTAATACAATAAGATATCTAACAAACAAATATAATCAAAGAACTAAAAAAAACAATATACTCCTCAGTGCAAAACATAATAATACTGCCAGAGGCAGTAAAAATGTACTGTCCATTCTGGATCAGGAATTTAGGAGTGTTGAAAGGAAGAAGAAAACAAGTCAGAAATGATGCAGAATAAGACTAAAACTTCTGAACAAAAATTAAAATGGAACAGAAGCCGGCCCTTTATTAAAAATAAATTATGATAGCAAAAAGTGTTATATATAATTTTAAGAATACTCTTATTTATGAGGTAGGTTTGCCTCTTTAAAAAAGAAATTATGATAGCAATAAGAGAGACATATAGTTTTATACATAAAAATGATCAATAGAAGAAAATCCTATTCCAGTCAGTCAATAATGGTAACAATGTAGAAGGTAAATCACAGAAAAATTGCAAATAAATTGAACACCTTGTTTTCAGCTCACAATACAAATTACAAAACTAAAATAAAAATATAAGATAAAAATTATTTGATATCAATGTCAAACAAAAGCACAAAAACAACAAACAACAACAAACTCAATGAAAATTCAAATGAGAACAGCAATTAAAAGCAATATGAAATACTACAGAGAAAAAACAACCTGGAATCAATCAAATCTATCCAGAATGCATTAAACATTCTGGTGAAATAACTTTACACTTATTATTTATTTATATGGAAATATGGTAGGCCAAAACAATCTTACCAGATAATTTTATGTAAGCAAAATTATCCCAATATTAAAACCACACAAGTCTTCAGAAAAATAAAATCCTACAGACAACTTTGACCTTAGTATTAATCATAACACAAGAATGAATGATAATAAATATATTAATTTTTTAGAAGAATACAATGTTTTATACCAGAACAAGCTGGCTTAAGAAAGAATAGAAACATATCACAACAAATACTTCAGGTGATAAAGAATATAATGATATAATCATTAACCATCTAATGATGAAAAAAGTACCCTAGCAGTATTCCACTACAATCAGCCATCAAACATGCTAATGAGTTACCATGCTACAGAAAATCAAAGGCATTAAGGCCTGAAGAATGCAGATAACTTAATTATGTGAAAAAATTATCATGTTATAATTATGTTCTAAAAAAAACTGAAATTTCAATAAGATAGAAATTCTTACCAAACTAGCATGGACAAAAGAAAGACTATAATATTATACTTAGTACAAGAAAATCATCATATAAATTTTTCTCATTGAAGCATAAAATCATCCCTTAAATCTACAAACAGAAAATTTCCCACTACAGAAAAAGGAAACTACCAAATATCTAGGCATACACCTCAATAACAAACTCAAATGAAAAAATACAGTAACATCCTGAAATAATGCTCTATGTCTAGGAGGAGCAAAATTGGGAATGTAAACAAGAAGCCTTTAATAAAGTGTAAGAAGCATATATAATCCGGTCATAATTATGGAAGTGAAGTACTAATTGTTGCTCCAAACCATGATATCAGAAGATCTGAAATACTAAAAAAATATGATCCAGAAATTATAATGACAGCTGTAAAAATACCAACCACCAGAAACTGCATTACATATATACATAACAAATAAAAAAAAAACACTCTTAAAACTGAACACAATAAATTATAAAACATATCATAAACACTGTAACACTAGATTGAAAACATAAACACCTCCAACAAAGAAAATTTTACAAACAATTAAATGAAACACACTCCATATTAGATACAGAAACTGCAATTAAATCAGCATATGCAATCCAGAATATGAATCACAGCTTCATCTACTAAAAAACATCAAGAAACAAGACACCTCTCCAGAAATACTTAAAATGTTAAGCAAAGAGAAATAATTCCAGTTTTTCAGAATCATATTAGCTACATATTTTTACCGATGGCTGTAAAATGAAGCAGAAGCTGGGATACACTATAAATTTTTCTTCCTACTATCTACCAGTCACCAAAATACTATCTATTTTGTACCAAATAAGCGTATAGAATGAAAAATCTAATGTTCAAAAGAAATAGGTTTCAAAAAGAAGTTCTGTTGATAGATCCATAATGTTTCTGCTGCAATTGCACCAGAATAGAATATTGGAAATATGAAATCAATCCGAACTTTGATGTGAAAGAAGAAGGTAAAACACTGTCCCTCAATGGATGTCATACCATGTAAACTTTCTTGGAAATGAGAGAGCACATAATTGGAAAAGAAAGGAACAATCTATAGAATAAAAAGAACCCAACTATATTCCATAGACTCAGATCCTCTTTAAAATAAATATGAGCACAGTATAGAACAATGCAATAAACCAAATCATAAGATAAATCTTGGGAACAGACAAAGAGCACCTGAATAAATATTCATAGCAGCAAGAAAAAATGCAGTAGCAATGTTCAGACTCTACACTCACCATGATTGTTTGGCCAGCCACCTAGACAAAATTCACATAAAAAATTCACCTGCATGCCCAAACTGCAAGGACTTAACCATCATCATGAACAAGGACTACCCTTCATACAGCACAATAGAACAACATAAAAGAATAGAACATAAAAGGACAGAACCCAATTATCTATCAACAACACCTAACTGTTGGGAAGCAAGAAAGAATGACTTCTAAAGCTGGCCATTGGAATTAAAATAATTCTTCCATCTTCTGGAATTTACTCACCATACAATGCATCAACAATTAGCATAAATTATAAAAGACAGCATTCTTACACTAAAACTTTGTATCCTTGAGGAGTTGAAAATATTTCCCTATGAGATATCATCAATTTCTTTAAAAAAATCACAGCAGATTATATCTTCACCACATTATAGAAATGCTTAAAAATAGGAAGAAATTTCAGCCTCTATTTTCTTAATTGGAACAAGCATATATATAAATATACTTATTAAATATATACATTTAATAAGTTGTTATACAATGCATAGACATTTTGCAATTAAGAAGAGTTTATAACCAGCAATTGCTAGCGTGGCTGCCAAGAGCACCAATGTCAAGTTTTGTCTTTTTAATGAATTGATCATCCTGTACTTGTGTGGGAGTGCACACACATCTGCATATGATAATACCCCTGTAACATGGAAAACTTATAATATGGAAAAATTTTATTAAAACGCAAATATTTGGAATGCAAAATATTCTTCATTAGCATTAATCCTGTGTGTTCAAAAGCAGAATAGTTTTCACATGCTATTGGCGAACATTTTCTGAGTAAGGCAGTAAAATAAAATAACTAATAAAACCAATAATCTCTGTGCATCGGAATATTAAAACACTCTTTTTGGTTTCACTTAAATGAGATTTTACTCAGGACATATGTTTTGTGGAAAACATTTCCACGAAACATGTCCTGAGTAAAATCTCATTTAAGCGAAACCAAAAAGAGTGTTTTAATATTCCGACTCACAGAGATTATTAATGCATTTTCACTGTGTTTGATTTCAAATTGAACTAATATTGATAATAAAACCAAATTTAAATTTTATTTATTTATTTTTTTTTTTAGGTAAAATGTTCCTAAAGCTGCTATGGAAAAGGACCATGCTGAAACAGAAGAACATGCAAAGGTACCAACAATCACCTGCAGCTAAGGCCTTACTGGTATAAATATTGATTTTGCACATTCCTTATATATATAAAACTAAAGAAGCAGAAATAGAATAAAACACTTAAATATTCAAGAAATTATTGCTTACTATATCTCGAACAACTATTATTCTTCAAAGGCAAGAAGACAAGACTTAGAATAATACTAGTTTTTTTGCGATCTAGCAAATGATAATGATATATCCCACACTCATATTATGTATAATAAAGTAAAAAATAAAGTAACACTTGAAACAATGAAACTAAAATAATGTAACTAAAGAAACAGAAAAAGGATAAAGCACTTAGGTATTCACCGACTTATCCCCTGCTATATTTAAAACTTCTTGAATTTTTACATATATAACACACATATATATTTGAAATCTTAATGCATATTATTTGTCACATACAGATTATTTTACTTACGGGTGAGAAATATAAAGCTGCATAACATCATTATTCAGATCTACATCTGAAAACGTACTGCTATCAACAGCACCCTGCAGAAAAAAAAAGTGGATACACTCATAAAAATTAGTTTGTTTAATAGGCATTTAATACACATATCTGAATCCAGGAATGGTTTATGAAAAAAGAAAATGTTAATCATGTAATTATTTTGATTGTAATAGGTATGAGATTACTTCTGTTAATATAGCTAATGCCAATTGGTGAAATTTAAGTGTGGGGGATCACTTGCAGTTCAACAGAAACACAATTGGTAAGAACTTCAAATATTTTAGGGTAGTGTATATATCAGGTCATACAATAATTCGGTCCATCCTTCATTAATATATTCAACCTGTTCACCCTAACTACATTTACTTACATAACACTGGGAGGACATGTTTTGGAAGTTAATTGTTTCCATCATCAACTGTTGACCAACTAGTGGCGGCTGGATTCCAAGATGCTTTTGTGGCGGTCTCTGATGGTTCTGGTAGGAACTTGCTGAGTTCTTTCATGGATAGAAAATCAAAATTCATCAAGTTTTTCTTACATTTTCAGATAAAAATCTTTTCCCAAGTGGTTTGTGAAGTTATTTTAGGAGCCTAGCCTCTGGTTTAATTTCATGATTATTGGCCCAAAAGTGACTGCTACTGCTGATTTATCAACCTGTTTAAATTTAATATTCCAAAAGTGTTCTTTCCTCCAAATTTCCAAATTTCTCTTAGGTTTTACAATGTAGATTGATCACAAGTTTTCAAAATTCCTGATTTCTGTTCTGGTATGGTGTTTTTTACTGTGCAACCTAAATTTTTTTTATATTATATTTGTTCTTTGGAGCTAACATTATACCTTGTTCTTTGAATATCCTCTTAAATTTGAATCTTAATAACAATATACCTAAAACCAAAAAGCTACCTTGTAGACACTATTAGAAATCATTTATGCACAAACTTTTGGTAAATTGGATGGTATGTGAAGCTTTTGAATTTGTATCTTTCAATAATCATGAAATTAAACCAGAGAGTAGGCTGCTAAAACAATTTCACAAATCAACAGAACTAGTCACTTGGAAAAAGATTTCTATCTTAAAAAGTAATAAAAGCTTCATGAATTTTGACTTCATACCTACTGAATGAACTCAGCAAGTTCCTACTAGAACGATCAGAGACCGCCGCAAAAGCATCTTGGGATTCAGCCACCAGTCCGAGTAGTCAGTCAACAGCTGGCAATGGAAGCCATTAGCTTCTGAAATATGTTCTAGTGTTATGTAAGTAAATGAAATTAGTGTGAACAGGTTGAACACATTAATGTAGCATATATTACTACTTTTGTCTACAGCTTCTTAAGTGCAATTTATTCACTTAATAATCTGGTAACTGATTTGGTGGCAGGAGACTGCAGTGGCTGATAAGCAGTCACTCACATCCAGTTGGGCTACACTAGAATTGGAATAGGTTGGCAAGGCAGCATAAGAATTAAGTGACAGTTCAATAACATTTTTTGCACTTAAAAAGTTACCTAGTCACCCATGATATGAAAGGAAATGGCGAACTATTACTCTTTAGTTTTCACAAATTTCTAGTGTCTGGTTATGAAATTATTAAACTTCTTAATTTTCTTTCGGAAAATGAATTGGTCTTTTTACCAATGTTATTCTTTAGTTTATGTAAAATGTGATTATACTACTAAATTAAGACTTGGAACTTAATCACCTGGAAGTTTCTCTACAAATAACTTCATGAAACCACAAGTGGACTTGGTACAGACATATGAATCATACATTCTTGTTATGCAATAGAATAATTAGGCCTAGTATTTGGAGCTTATTATTCTTAGCAGGCTTTACCACTTTATGTGTTGTTTCTTTCACTGTTCAAACTAATCTGAATGGTATGAGACTCAAGGCCAATGTACCATGGCTGATACAGCTCCACAGAAACAAGTCAGTCATTGGGCAATAGGGCGAACAAATATTATGTTTATGAAAAATTGATTTATTCTTATATGGCCTGCTCTAAGGAAATGGAGCAATTCATGGATAAAGGTTTGCCAATTTTTTTTAAATATTAATTACATTTTATATGTTGCTTTAATATGCATAATAAATTGGCAAAACTCTAAGCATATGGCATCGCACTTTACATTGTCCATGGCAGAAAAAATATATGAAGGTACAGTATCCAATAAAAGTTAGTAAAACAGAAGATTTAATTTCCTGAACCCTTGCTCAGGTATACATTCAGCCCTTAGAGAATAACTTAAAAATAGAGTAAGTTAATAATCAAATAACATGTGGTAATATTATTAAAAATTGTATTATAAGCCTGAAAAAAGAAATATGAGATGTGGCTAATAATAAAAGGACTGCTCTTTTACCATCTATGGGCAATGATAGTGGGGCATATTGGGAGAGGTAACTGTTGACCTCAAGGATTCAGGGAATACAGGAGCAGTTTTATCTATTTTTCTGGTTAGTTTATTTTTGAGCTCGGTATTATTGCCAATTTGTCAGAATCATTCCTAGTTTAAAGATTGAGCTGTATATTAATGTGAAATTTCTTCTAACATCTCCAACAGAATGCTTTAATTATTAAAGGAGGTATACAGGTACACCTATATTCATATGAGCTATGAGTGGCACATCCCGGTTGTCCTGTAACATCAAAATATTCTGAAAGCATTTTGAATATCAGTAAAATATACATAACAAGCAAAGTCTGAATATCATGATAATAGTAGATATAATTAACATTGGCAGAGAGATAGTAAGAAAAATTTTATATAGCAAATTGAACATGTTAAAAATTTGTGCAAAAAATGTCCCAAAACTCACTCAAAAACAAAGGGAAATCAATCTGTTCTAATAACTTAATAGGCCAGAAAGTAACCATACCTGCTACAAAAAGTCATGTTACTTTTTCTCTTTCAAAAGTGAGTGGTGCACAGAAAAGAAAGCGATTACATTGAAGACTATGAGGCTAATTCATTAGGTTCTTGCAATAAATCAAACTTATAATATCAGTTCCATTAACCACCACACTTCATATATGCTGGGCTACTGGTAACCATAAAGATTTTTAAGAACACTTTTGAGAGAAATAGATTCCATCATGTGTTTCACCTATTAATAGTACTATCAAAATTTGGAGAATTTCGGAGATCGTGGTTTACTGGAACATTTAATTCCTGATGTTTTGTTCCTAGCTGCAACTAATATTTTTAGTGACTCCACCGAAGTACTCTCTTGGAGGTCTCAGCATAAACTTGTGGACTTAGTTCATCACGGAGATTGAGACAGATGGTCAGTTCCCCTTCCTAAATGAACTAGTTGGCAGGAAATCTTCAGACGGCACTCTGGGTCACACAAAATACCGTAAGCCAACATTTACAAATCTTTACCTACATAAGAATACCAAATACTCAAAAATGTGTAATGATGAAAACTTTCGTGGAAAGTACTGTCTTCATCTCCATTGCTTTCTTCATCTGCGAATCACTACTCCGTTTAGAACTGGCACACATAGTTCGTGCATTGTATGCTAATGGATACTTGGAAAGAAGTGAAGAGAGCTGTACATTTGAAGAAGAAAGCATGCCAATCATGATTCAATGAAAATGGGCACTACCTACCCTACATATCACAGGCCACACCAGTAAGATTCTCATACGCCATTGTGCAAACACAATCTACAAGTTTACACAACAAAACCATAATATGCTAGATTCTCCCATATACCCCAATATCATGCTCTCCTCAGCAAAAGTTTACAGAATTATCTGATCCTGTACTGTAATATACATATGTAAGTATATGGTGACATGGAGACTATTATACACAACACATTACCTAACTTAACCATGAAGATATAGAAATCTTCGAACTACCCAATACTGCCTGTGGTGCCTCAGTAGTGAAAACAAGCGTTAAACACCATAAAAAAAGGAACAAAATCCCAATAATTTCAACAAATAAAGAGTAATCATGAAAAGTAAACAAGATATGGCAATCCGCTCCACAGAGGGTCCAAATAAAATTACACAAAAAAGTAACCAATACCATATTGCATAGCAGACAGCTAGAACAATAGTAAGCACCCCAAATTATCCTACTGTTTGCCTAAACTTAAGCCTTGTATATTTTCAGAGGAAATAATCCGTTAATCGTTTATCAATACTAAGTAGGCGACCCATGAATAAGAATGTTTAACCTGGGATAAATTTTATTTATTGGTTAAATATATACACATATAATTACAAAAAATATAAATTACAGAAAATGATAACTAAAATGATGAATGGTTAACATTATGTGTGCAATTCTTGGTGGCAAAACTGAGAACTAAACATAAGTTTTATTACCAAATGGCGGGAATTTGAATTACAAAAGTGGTGGCAAAACAGTGAACTAAACATTGATACATACACAAATATTTACACACAGATTAAAAGTAGTAATTATAGAATGGTGCGAACTAAAATAGTTCTTGGTTGGGGGATTAAGATTATGTGTGGAAGTCTTGGTGGTAGAACTATCAACTAAATAAATGTGAGGTGGTGGTGTGATGGGAAATATATTTTAACTCTGCAAAATAAGCTATTATGGTGAAAAATTAATGCACACTAATCTTGAAAATAGAAATTAAAATTTTCAAATAATATTACGACATACGTCAAACAGGGTGACATGGTGGTGCTTCGAGTACAACCAAATAGCTGTTACTGAGCAAAATTAACGTATGTAATCAATTAAGAGTAGCAGGAAAAATCACGTGACTGCCGGAAACAATCTCAAGGGAAAGCAAGTTTCGACATTCAGGGAAAACATGATAGATCCTGTATGTCATGGAAAAACAAGCTCAGGGTTATATGACCTCACAAGGAGAGGGACCGCCACGGGTGGCCGAGGTCGTTAAGGCATGGACTCGTGAGTGGGAGGTCTGCGGTTCGAGTCCCGCCAGGACCGTCCTCCCTGACTGGGGTTTTTTCCAGGTTTTCCTCAGTCTTCATAACTGGCAAATGCCGGGGAGGTACCTAAACTTAGGCCTGGAACGCTTCCTTCCTTAAAAAAAATCCTTTCCTAATATATCATTTCATTTCATGTATCATCAGTGTCCACTGCCTGTGGTGCCTCAGTAGTAAAAACGGGCGTTAAACACAACTCAAAAAAAAAAAAAAAAAAAACAAGGAGAGGGGGGAAAACAAGATAGACCTTGAAGAGTATTTACAGGTGCTCTGCCGCCACAGTGTTGGCCGGCTGAAACAAGTTCCAGCCTGTAGAGGAAAGTGACATCATATTGAAATCTAAGTGACTACTGTAAACAAGGTGTATTGCATAACTATGTGGTGGTAGAAATTGAAGGTGGAAATAAGTGACTGCTGAAATCCTGCATAGCATCTCAAAAATGTTATTTTATATATAAGTCTTAGAAATAAATAAAAACTAATTGTTTACAATATGTAACTCATGTTGGGTAAAACAGAAGTTATGTTATGCAAAAAACCATTTAATTTTATAAACAAGCATTAACATTAGAAATAAAATAGGTCAGTTACGAAAAAATGAAAAAAGGGTTAAAATATTTAACATTACAAAAAGAAGTCATATACGAAAAAAGGATGTACTCTTAAAACAAAATTTAATATTAGAAATAAAATATACCTTTTGTGAAAAAATTAAAAAGATTGTTACAATATTTAATTTAAAAAAGAAGATAGGTTGAGCAGAAAATATGTTATGCCACAATCAAAAATGATTTCACTGACTAATTTAATTTTATAAACAAAATTTAATATAAGAAACAAAATATTAACTTTGAAAACAAAAAATTATTACAATATTTAACTTTGATAAAGAAGTTATGTTGTGAAAAAAGTTGTTATAAAACAATAAAAATATTTTCACTCTTTGATATACTCATAAATAAAAAAAAATGTTAGCTTAGAAAATAAATACACTATTTACAATTTTTAACTTTGGAAAAAAGAAGTTATGTTGAGCCACAAATGTTATGTTGCAATAAATAACATATTTTCACTCTTTGATTCACTTCATATAAACAAAACTAGTAGTAGAAATAAAATATATATGTTCGCATAAAAATGAAAAAGAATTAATTACGGCATTTTACATTGCAAAAAGAAGTTATGCTCTACAAAAATATGTTACGAAATATTTTCACACTTTTATTTGCTCCTAAACAAAAAATAAAATAATGTTAGATATAAAATATACCTGTTTGCGAAAATAATATTACAGTGTTGCAATATTTAACAACATGTTATGTTACAACGAAACATATTTTTACCCTTAATATGCGACAAAATATATTACCAAATAATTTATATGTATGTTTAGCAGTACCTATGTTACCGTTTAAAGGCTCTTCATGATATAAGCACAGGCACCATCAACACGCGTAAATACCGTCCTATCTCTGACATACCATACATTTGAAGTATAAGCCATGCATTGAATATCCCTTCCACTAATGACCTTTTGGAATGTCCCTTTTACTCTCTAATGTCTTTTTAGAGACTTCCTTTTACTCTCACTAATCGAAAATTGCAATATTCCTTTTACTGTTTAATGGCCTTTGGGGATTTTCCCTTTTACTTCCTAATGATTTTTTACTCTATAGGTTTGAGAGTGTTCCATTTACTTGCTAAATGTTTTTTCAACGTTCCTTTGACTCCGCTAATGGATTTTACAATGTTCCTTTCAAAGCAAGTTGTAACTTGCAGAGAGCCCTGATGCCACACGGTCGAACAAATGAAAACAAGTTCCAGACTGTAGATGAAAGTGACTTCACACGGCTACCTACGTGAATGTGACTTTGCAAAAAGAAGGTCTGTTTTGAATAAAAGATGTTAGTTACAATAAAAACAATATTTATCCTTGACTTACTTTAGTAAGTCAAAATTAACATTAGAAATAAAATATCCTTCTGCGGAAAATGAAAAGAATCGCTTACAGTATTTAACTTGGCAAAAAAAAAAAAAAACATATGGTGCAACAGTTGTTATGTTACAATCTAGAATGTTTTCATTCTCTGGTTTACTTTTATAAACAAAATATTAACATTAGTAATAAAATATGCCCGTTTCCGAAAAAATGAAAATAATCGTCTACAGTATTGAAATTTGCAAAAAGAAGCTATGCTGTGCAAAAAATATTTTACAATCAAAAGAAATATTTCACTCTTTGATTCACTATTATGAACAAAAATATTAGAAACGAATTATTAACTATGAAAACAAAAAACTATATAAAACATTTAAGTTCGTATAAAATAATTTATGCCTTGCAAAAAAGATCTATTATAGTTCAAAAAGTATTATCACTCTTTGATTTACTTTACTTTATCTGCCGTCTCGAATTTGTTTTCACCTGTTAGACTGTGTGGCATCAGAGCACCCTGCAAGTTACAAATTGTTTTGTAAGGAACATTCTAATAGCCATTAGCGGAGTCAAAGCATATTAAAAAGTTTTTAGTAAGTAAAAGGAACACTCTAAAAACCATTGGAGTAAAAGTGACCTTAAAAAAGGCATTATCGAAGTGAAAGGGAAAATCCCCAATGGACATTAAAGAGTAAAAGGAACATTCAAGATGTCTATTAACGGGAGCGAAAGGGACATTCCAATTCATGGCTCATACTTCAGATGGGCGATATGTTGTAGAGGTAAGACGGTATTTATGCGTGTTGGTGGTGCCTGTGCTTATATGAAGAATCTTTGAAGGGTAACACAGTTACTGCTAAAATACATATAAATTATTCCGTAACATATTTTTACGCGCGTTATCGATGTTTGTGCATATATTATGAACCTTCGAAGGGTAACATGGTAACAGCTAAATACCCATAATTTTTTCCGTAAAATATTTTAAACCGCATTATCGGTGTGTGTGTGCATTTATTAGGAAATGCTTCAATGTTGAGTTGTTTTATGTTTTCGAAGTTAATATTTTGTTTACATATCTAATATTGCCATAGAGGGACATTTTATTTTCATTTTAATTATTGTATATATATATATATATATATATATATATATATATATATATATATAGAAAATAAATCAAAGAGTGAATAGTTGTATATGAAATATTGCAAAAATTTTGATTTCAATGTTAATATTATGCTTCCAAAATTAATTTTTATTTATATAAGTAAATCCAACAATTAAAATATTTTGATTGAAACATAACATCTTTTTTATTGCTGTTACATATATAAATACCCAATATTTTTAATTCTTTTGCAAAAGGTACATTTTATCAAATATTACCTTTTTGTTTATAAACGTAAATCCAACGTAACATGTGCTTACAAAGGCAAATAATAATGTTTTTAATTTTTTTCGCTAACAGGTATATTTCCAATATTAACTTTTATTTATATAAAGTAAATGAAAATATTGAAATATTTTGATGGTAATATTTTTTGCACAACATAACTGCTTTTTGCAAAGTTACATATTGTAAATAGCTTTTTTGTTTTTAAAGTTAATATTTTTCCAATATTAATTTTGTTTATAAAAGCAAATAAAAGAGTGAATATACTTTTTCGTTTATAACGTAACACCATTTTATACAACATAACTTCTTTTTTTCAACGTTAAACATTTCAAACAGTTTTTTTTTTCATTTTCAAGGTTAATATTTTATTTCTAATGTTGATTTTTGTTCACAAACGTAGATCAAAAAATGAATATATTTTTATTGCAACATACCACCTTTTTGCAGAACATACCATTTTTTGCAAATTTAAACATTGTGACCAAATCCTTCTTCATATTTTCGCAAAAAGTTATGTTTTATTTCAAATATTAATTTATATATATTTGTATAACATACATTCTATTTGCAAAGTTAAATGTTTTAACTGATACTTTTTTATTTTTTCGCAGATTTAATATTTTTTGCATATTGTAAATATTGTAAACGGTTAGTTCTCATTATTTCGCAAAATAGATATATTTTATTTACAAACATGTTACTGAGATGCTATTCAGTATTTCCGCAATCGCGTATTTTCATCTTCTATTTCTCCCACCATATAGTTATGCACTACACCTTATTTCTAGCATTCACGCAGATGCCCATGTGACGCCATTTTCCTCTACATGCTCGAACCTATTTCAAACGGTGGCGCCAGTGCAACTGTTATTACTCCACAAGTTCAAACTTGCTTTCCCCTCCCCCTGCTTACGTCGTGTGCTGTTGAGCTTGTTTTTCTCCGACATTCAGATTTCAACATATTTTCTCCTGTTAACCAGTGTGGCGCCAGGAATTGTTTGTGATGTGACCTTATGGCCTTAAGGCACACCCGTGTGTTGAAACTTGCTTACCTTTGATACTGTTCCCGACAGCCGTGTGACTTTTCATGCGGAACTTTATTGAGTACATGCAATGATTTTGCTCAGTAACCGCTACTTGGTCGTACTAGAGAGAAGCACCACCACTTCACCCCGTTTAAGGTATATTGTGTTTCATTTGTAAATGTTAGTTTATATTTACACCATTAGTGATTATTAATTTTTCATCGTGGGAGCATATTTTCCAGAATTAAAACCTATTTGCTACCGCCACTACCGCCCATTTACTTAGTTCATAGTTTCACCACTAAGGCTTCCGCACATAATGTTAATTCCCTAACCGTCCATCATTTTAGTTCATTTATTTTATGTAATTAATATCTTTAAACACTGAATAAATATTCGTGTATATAGTACCCAACAATTAGTTCAGGTTTGCCACCACTTTTGTAATTCAAATACCCGCTATTATGCAATTGGGAGTTTTAATCACTGTGAAAATTTTTGTGTATGTACCATATGTTTAGTTCACAGTTTTGCCACCACTATTGTAGCTCGAATTCCCGCCATTTTGTAATTCAACTCACGTTTAGTTCACAATTTTGCTACCAAGAATTCCAAACATAAAATGAACCGTACACCATTTTAGTTCGCATTATTTTGCGTTATTTACATTTTTTGTAATTATATATATACAGAGAGAGAGAGAGAGAGAGACAGAGAGAGAGAGACAGAGACAGAGAGAGACAGAGACAGAGCAAAAAATGTATACACAATTCAAGTAAAGAAAAAAATTGTGTTAACATGACAAAACTGAATTCATACAAACAGAAAATGATGAGCACTAATCATCTTAAACATTTACAGTTACAACAGTTGCTCAAAATGCCCACCATCGGCGTCGATACATTTCTGAGTAGGCTCAACTACTGATTGAGCATGGTGTGCGAAAGTGTCCTCAGCAATTTTAGCACATGCGGTATCAGGGTCATCTTCATTTAATGCATGCAAAACTCTTGGGATGAAAACTTCCAACTTTGCTGTTTTAATAATACGACGTATGCTGGTTCTGCTATTCCCAGCCTTACGTGCACATTGCTTTGTAGATTTCTCCAGTGAGTGCTCATAACGTTCCAAAACTATAGTCGAAAACGCGGCGGGGCTTGTTGCTGTGCGAGGTCTCCCAGATCTGCCCTTGTGAACATCGCATACAGTACCATGATTCTCAAATTTGTCTCTAATGAGTACAATTATTACTAGGATTGGCGGTTTTGTTCTGTACGCACGTCTTCATTGCCTTTGAACTTAAAACAATATCTCGTTTTTCCATTACCACTTCAAAATTCCTTTCCGCTATTCAAACGATAATCTTGGCTCCATTTTGTTGTAGAAATGTAATGTAGCATAATGCAATGTGAGTCACATCTGTTTACAGAACACCATTCGATAATCTTGGCTTCATTTGTTTAATGGTGATTTACCTGTCACGTAGCAACGCTATCAGAATGTATGTGAGTTACATCAGTTTACAGAAAATCATACTACACATTACTGCTGTTTTTCGGTCCAGATTTGAAAAATATGAAATAGACATCTACTGTGAAAGTGTGTATACATTTTTTGGCACCCTCGGTATTCAATCAATAAATATAATTTGGTCCAGAGTTAACCATTCTTTGTGGTCGGTTGTCTACTGCTGGGAGATAGAGAGATGGCTAGTCAGATGAATGTACTGATAACGTATTGTGTCAGAGGAGTGCATTGTTCACGTATAGTAAACAGAGCCTGTGCTTGTGCAATGATGAGTTTAGAAAACTGACCACTTACACACCGAAGTTAATATGCTTAGCATATCCTTAATTAATAACGAACTAATAAAACATAATTTAATAAATTTATACACTTCATTTCAGATCACTACATAATATAAATTGTTACTTTATATTAATTTGTCTGCTTATTAATGCATACAATTAATATAATAGATTTAATTTTTAATTACAGTGGGGTGAACATTTACAGATTTCTTGTGTTGTAAATATCGCTGACGTGTGTATTCACAAATATCACAAATGGGAGGTTGCCCTCTCCCCTCAATATATAACAGAAGTCGGCGCCTATGTTAAAGAGTGAAGGCAGAAAAAGTCATAAATGTATCTTTCAGTAACGCTTACATATTAATTTCTCCACTAACATTTCTCTCTCTCTCTCTCTCTCTCTCTCTCTCTCTCTCTCTCAGCAAGAGTTTTATTTTGGACCACGCAAGCTCAATGGGGTTCAGTTCACACATGTATGTGAGCAAACTTAATACTTCATGGCCATGTAATTTTAACATTTCGTCAACGCGAAACACATTTTCTTGCCATTTATGAATCTCTATCAATATGCAGAGTTTAGATTTTTTCATGTCTTTTGAGGAACGAGTAACGCTATTTTGCAGCCATAATATCACCTCTTCTTTTACGGCGTATTTGAAAAAGTGATAGGGATGCATCTTCGTGAGTAACAAGTAAGAATTTTTGCTCCTAAGTTTCCTGTCGCTTTATTTCAACTTGTCTTCTAATGATTGGTCGCCACCATTGTGCCAATGCTCTAAAGATCGGTAATTTGCATTCCTTTATTGCCGTGTACTCTTCAACACCTGTAGTTATTACATGCACTCGCTGCCCAGTCTAGCCCACACAGCCTCTCGCCAAATCATCAGTAAGCGTAAAACCATGGTAACACTATAGCGAGATCCTTCTAGGAAAGAGAATACAAACCACGCAATACCGAGTACACTCATATGCAAGACAACTATATATTTTTATTTAGTCGAGCCTACATACGAATCTCATGAAATAAATCATACTTTACATACTCTGGACATTGCAATTCATAAAATACACATTTCAATCACACTATAGGAGGAACGACATGCTTGCATCCAACTTCTGATATTATGCTGTAATATTAGAAGTTGAAAAAACCCATCACTTCAGAACATTAGCCACGGAGATATAATTGCCATTATACTAATAGGGAAAATGTAGAAGTCACGCTCGATACGAATTTACCACCTGCAGACTCCGAAAGATGTAGATCAAGCAACAACCCACCTTGAGTAAGTTATCCAGATAACGATTGCTTCTGCTTTCGTAATTATATCCCCATACAAAAGAGAGTTGCGATACGCATCTAACACTACATACAGTTCTTATGACCGAAAGAAATCATGAATGCCGAAAGTGGCAGTGTAAGCAAATCATACTCCACAGAGTCAAGATAGAAACACTCTGTAGTAGAAAAAAAAAATGCAGGAGCAGATATAACAGTGGTGAAAACACGTGTTGGAAGATATAGCTCCTGAATCATATAGATAGTGGTCAGTGGGTAAAAAACTGATCAAACCACATCTAAACATATATCTAACCAGTCACAATACGCGAAGATATATACGGACAAAGCAAAATTTTTGACTGCTTTACTGGAGGAGGCTTGTAAACCAAATACAGATTCCATGGACCCACATTTCAGAGCCAGTATTAGCGCAGCTACCGCTAACATTAAAGTCAGCACCTCAACCAACAAACTTCGCAGTACACGTGCAGCAAAATTGAAATATATTATTCAGCATTTTCAAAATGCAAGGCTCCCGGTTCAGATAACATATCAAGTTTGGTACTAAAGAATCTAACACGCAAAGTGTTAGAATTCTCAATTACTGCCTGCATGAAAGATAGCTCCCATTAAGATGGAAACATGCGGCCGTACTCATTTTCAAAAGTCGGGAAAAGATTCTTCAAATCCAAAGAATTACACACCAATTAGTCTTTTAAACACTCTAAGCAAAGTGGTAGAAAAGTTGGTACAATCATGATTAGTAGCACACATTAAAAGACAATATATAATCATTGACGAGCAATTTGGATTTCGCGCGCAGTATCTTACCACACAATTAACAGAAACAATACAGCATATCACCCACAACAGGACTGTTCTTTCTCGATGTAAATCAGGCATTTAACACAGTTTATTGTGTCGGACTTCTGTATAAGCTCAAAGAGTTATAATTTCAAGATTCTAAAACTAAAATCATTGCACATTACTTAAGTGAAAGTATGTTACCGGTTTCACTGAAAGGAGTAGCCAGCCACCCGGCGTCCAAGTGCAAGGAAGTTTTGCTAGGCGCAATATTATTTACCATTGTCTTAAACGACATCCCAAAGACATCAAATACTATGTTCTCCATTTATGCCATTTCCGCGCAGCCCTGGAACACGAGTGAAATTATCTCGCGACTACAAAATGCAATGCAATAGTTTGGAATGGAAGTATAGCCATGGGTACCTGTCATATATTTACGGCAGCACGTAAAAGAACCTCAAGCCTGAAAGAAGAGACCTTTGAGTGAATTTTATCGGCCGCTTCGCGCCCTGAATTGAAGGGACGCTAATGACTTGAGATATTAAAGAGCGCAAGTAAATAAACAACATAAAAAAAATTAAAAATCCAGAGAATTACAGATACTGTTACCGGTAAGCCTTTTCCACGAAAAGAATCAATGGACGGACCAAGTTACATACCTCAGTGTTATCCTGGACAAAAGATTAACATTAATGAATCATGTTAAAACTGTAAACAAAAAGTCAGCATGCAACTTAACCGATTTTTACCCTCTGTTAAACCGTCGGACAACGCTGAGCACCAGTATGGGCCTCACTCTCTACAACGCGCTAATTAGACCACGTGCATGGTGTTAACTGCGCACCAAATATTAAAACGCTACAGAATAGAGCTCTTTGAATAATAACCAAGGCCCGTAAGAGTGTCCCTATTGACCTCATGCGCGAAGAATTTTACATCCAATTCCATACAGCAATTCATTAAGAAGCTTGCATTTGACCCGTACAAAAAATGCGAAAACCACTGTAATCTCTTGGTTAAAACACTCGGACATGAAAGTCCCCAGATGAAATGCATTCTCCCCCTTGGGACGGCTGGGATTTTAAGGGCAATCACACTATGATGACGACTGACTAGCTTATATATTAAAAGAATAATCCTTTAATTAAATTTAAATAAAATATACAAATAAAAATCTAGAGAAGAAGTAATATTAACATATGTAGTTATGCAGCATGGATTTTTTTTTATTATTGATTTATTTATGGACGCTCTTTAACATCTCAGGTCATCAGCGTCCCATTCAACTCAGGGCGTGAAACGGCCGACAAATTTTGCTCAGAAGCCTCTCTTTCAGACTTGAGGTTCTTTTTCGTGCCGTAAATGTACGACACGGGACCCACGGCTTTACTTCCCTTCCGAAGGAAGCCATACTTAGAATTTTTACGCCCGAAAAAAATCCATCGGTCCTGGCCGGGTTCGAACCTGCGATCTTGGGTTTAGGAGGCGCATGGATTCTGCATGTACCCAGTACTTCGCCCCTGCTGGGGTTAGTAAGTGATAAACATAAAAGTAATATATTACACTACTTTGTTTCAATCTAAAGCCCAGATACGACACCTAGCAGCATACAAATAGAATAATCCTACGCCACAAAACAATTAGAAGAAAATCAGCCCTTCTCACTTTGGTTGATGGCAGTGAATATGTAACACATAATCTGTGAACTGCCAGAGATCTTAAATTTGCGACTTTAAAACAAAGCTCTGCAACGGCACATACAGCTCATGTCTCCTTGCATGCAATTGATGAAACATTGGATGTTACAATCATTACTAACTACATATGGCTCCCCCGGCCTCCCAATTGAACGCCCTGCTATTTTTATCCCTGGGAGAAGAAACTTCTTTAATTTCTCAGAGGAACTACAGAGGATAATGGTTCATTTTATAAGCCGATGTCAGAAACGTATGGAAAATGAAGGGAGGCAGTTCTGGCATCTTCTTGGTTGATAACGGTGAGCAAATGTACCTTTTAAGTGGTTAAATGTCAGTAATAACTTACCGACAACCATAGCTGCGGACTTTCCGACTTCCGTTCACCGCGGTACCAGCTTGAACCCACTGACCTGCCATTACGCGTTGAGCGGTTCCGCGAAGGAAAAATCGCCCATTATAACGTTATTTGTGGCGAAGACGGGGGAGGGCACAGATAGGTTTTCCTCGCAAATGCTCTGCACTGTTTGGATATGTTTCAGCGCATTGGCAGACATTTTATTTTTTTATTTATTTATTTTATTTAACATCCGTTTTTACTACCGAGGCACCACATGCGGTTACCCCTGGTGATACACGAGATGAAATGATAAATCGGGAAAGGGTATTTTTTTTAAAGGATGGAAACGTTCCAGACCCATGTTTTGGGGCACCTCCCCGGCACTTGCCATTTATGAGGACTGAGGAAAACCTGGAAAAACCCAGTCAAGGAGGACGGTCCTGGTGGTGATTAAAACGCAGGCCTCCCACTCGTGAGTCCGCGCCTTAACGACCTCAGCCACTAATGGCAGCTCATACGAGTTTGCCCAGGATAAACATGCATACGAGGTGGTATCCAGAATATTCGGGACTGGTGCTGCCATCGGTCAAAAACCTACTTTGAGACTAATGACCGCGTCACCCTCGAAGTAGTCCCCTTCCACACGTGTACACCGGTCCCAGCATTTCTGCCATTTTCCAAGTGTATCTTGGAAGTCGTGTTCTTTGAGGGTGTTTAGCACAGACAGCGTTTCTTCTTAAATCCTCTCAATTGTGTCGAACCGACGTCCTTTCAACTTGATTTTCTGTTTGGGGAATACAGCGAAGTCGCAGGGTGCCAAATCAGGCGATTGCGGTGGGTGGGGGTTAACCGTCATGTTGTTTTTCGTCAAAAAGCTCCTGGTGAACAAGGAATTGTGACAGGGCGCATTATCCCCTGATGCAACAGCCAGTTCCCTTGTCGCCAAAGTTCGGGCCGTCGTCTCTTCACATTTTCACGGAGCCGACGCAAAACGTCACAGTAGTACGTGCAATTCACTGTTAGATTTGGTGGGACGAATTCTTTGTGCACAATTGTTTTGGTATCAAAGGAAACGAGAAGCATGCTGTTGACTTTGCTCTTCGCTTATCTCGCTTTTTTTGGTCTTGGTGAGTTCGGGCCCTTCCACTGGGAGGATTGTCGTTTTGTCTCAGGGTGATAAGCACACACTCAGCTCTCGTCGCCGGTGATGACCCTGGACAAGAATATTGGATCATCGGATACGGCCTGAGAAACTCTGTGCAAACTTCAACACGCTGCGCCTTCTGGTCAGCAGTCAGGATCCTTGGCACAAATTTTGCGGCGACACGATGCATGTCCAATTTATTCGTTAAAATTCATTGGCATGTCCCATACCAATTCCCACCTCATGAGCAAGATCTTCAATGGTTCGACGTCTATCCTCACGACCGAGGTGTTGAACTTTGACAACAATGTCAGGCGTTGTGCAGTTGACGGGCCTACCGGTGTGAGCATCGTCTTTAATAGCTGTACGGCTGACCCTGAACCGAACATGCCACTCAAACACATGTGTCCGGCTCATGCCTTGTCCGCTAAATAGTTGTTGAATTATTGCGAGGGTCTCCGTAGCATTTTTCCAGAGATATGCATAGAATTTGATGCACACTCTGTTCTAATCTTGGATTCATTGTAAAATCGCCACACACTACACACAGAGTAACATAAAAAGTATTGTAGAATTTCAACACATCTACCCAGCTGCATGAAACTTTAAACACTTACTCAACAGATGTGCTAGTGTTGCCACCTAGCGGTACAAAACTCTACTGCTACTACTGTCGAGATGGCAGCACCAGTCCCGAATATTGTGGATACCATCTCGCTTAATAAAAATCCCAGATTTATGTATACTTATTTTGTTGCTATGCGCAATTTTATTAAGAAATATGGGAGTGCAAAATTTCAAACCTTACAGTCTTTTGATGATGCTATTTCGCAGGTGGAGGCTGCATAGAAGCTAACCATCCAGTGTAACTCATAGTTAATTAATCTGGTGTCGACAGGACAATCTCAAATCACCGATCGTTGTGTCTGTGACAACAAAGAATAGCAAACGTGTGTGTCCTACCACTTGATACAAAATTTACTTGGATTGCCATTTGCATCATTAACAACTTTTTCCAAGCCTGTTTGTAGTTGTCACTATGCGGACGTGCTGTAAAATTAAACCCTGGAAAGGTAACAATGGAAGAACGACAACTTGATAAAAGAGAGTAATACTTAAACACAGTTTATTTAAAAGTATATCGTTGATACACTCACAATTATTTGAAACCACTAAAAATAGATAATGTTAGTAGTATTATAAATATTGGTATGACTTAAAATAAAGGTACCACAGCAATAATGGTAATATATAGAGTGAGGCATTTATAGTGTCACGGCCATTTTACTCCCAAACGAAGGGGAAAATTAAAAAATGCTTCAGATAAAATTAGAAGTGCTCATAGGGAGACATAAAATAGCGACCTTAACTCGTTCTCATTCTCAAGGTCATTTCAAGGACATTTTTTTTTTTTTTTTTTTTTTTTTTTTGCAAATGGAATGGTGTCCTTTTGGGGGGGGATGAGAATTCAATTTTCAGTATAAAAGTTCTGGTACATCTATCAGCTATAGGTGATAGATGATGTGCTATTGGACAAATAAGTCAGCAAATATTATTCGCTTACTTTCACTTCTCTCTTTTTTGTTTTGTTGTTGCCATAAAGGAAACTCATTTGTTTATACGCAGATGCTCATTTGTTGACATTGGTACACAAATGAGTGCTCATCATTGCCAATTCAAATCTAAAAGGACATTATTCTCAGTCATTTCCACTTTGTTTTCAATTGTGGATGTTCTATAAGCGATCAATAAGAGGATCGATATGGTTTACATTTATGGCGAAGCTCATAAGAACGCTAGAGCAGCTTGCAACTTTACGGATATCCATATCCTGAAAGGAGGCAGTCATGTTAGACAATTTTAACAACTTGCAAACTTATTCTCCAAAACTGGAGGTGTCACATCAAATAAACAAGACTGTACCTGTTGCAACTGTAAAAAGGGGACTTTCAGAAGCTGATCTTAAAAGCCATGTGGTCATAAGGAAACAATCGCTAAAACCTATTAACAATAAAGAAGAGACTCCAATGGGCTGGAGAGGATCACCACTGGACTCCTGCTGGTTGGTGTACAGTGCTTTTCACAAATGATCCAAATATGAGCACTGCGGTATCAGAAGAAGAATATATGCCCATCAGCATGAACGTGTATTCTACTAACTGAAAAAACATAAGGAAAGGCTTGGGGACATATTTTTTCATTTATTTGTTTATTTGTTTTTTTAAGAGTAATGTTTTGGATAATGTGAAAATTGAAGAACAGATAGATCGGAAACAATATATAAAATTTTTCTTCAGTATCTTGCAATACCATTTGAATTTAATCTAGTGGGGTAAAGCTACAACTTGCAGCAAGATAACAATCCTTGGCCATTTCAAAGTCTGGACTGCAACCCCATAGTATTATTATGAAATGAAGTAAATAGAGGTACTTGGGAAGTGTATCTAAGTAGCTTAAATCATATCTGGAAAGTTATGCTGCACGTATGGAAGGATATAGGAATAGAATATCTCTGTGGGCTTCTAAACATAATGCCTCGAGCTTGCTATGCAGTTATGTATTATTTCCAGAGGTAGATACTTTGGATAAAAAAAATTTAATTTTGTTCCTTGTAATAGATATATGTTGCCTCCGTCATTGTATTTCTAACCTAATAAACATATTTCTGTTCTGATTAATTTAAGTTCCTCTTAGAAGAAGCAGGAGATAATTTGGCAGGTTTAAATTAATAAGCAGTATGTATACACACATATAATGTTCAAGTTTTAAATAATTCTTGGAGGCAAGCATATAAAATGTATAATTTCTAAAAACATGCCAGTTGATAACTCAAAAGTGTTTTTTGTAATGACCATTGTCCAGTAGCTGCAAGTTTGACTGCCAGGTGACAGTTTGCAATATGACAATTTTTTTTGTAAGCATTCAAGACCCAGCTTCCAAAGTCTTTTGAAATGAATAAAATGATAATGCAATTAAGTCTGTAATCAGCTTCTACTGCTACCTATCTTCAACTTTTCAGGATAAGGGAAAATTGGAAAAAAGAAAATCTTACCGAAGCAACATGTCCTAACTTGGGCCCACCAGTTTTGACAAGGAGATACTGTTACCATCCGAGTCATTGCAGTAGATATAATGGCAGTTAGAAGGCATTTTAATTTAATTAAAAGATGTCTGTTTCTAGTTGTAATTCAAGAATGATCTGCCCTATGGCAATTCCATTTATATGTTGTATGTTCAGTTTCAGGAGACAAAGTGTTTGCATTAGCACAAAAACAGTGCACATGCATCCTTGAAAAAAACATAAGTGAATATGTTAGTCTTTCCAACAAGTTCTAGAGAGTAAAGTACAAGAGACAGTTAGAACTTAGAATACCAACAAATAGTGCACCACAAATTATGTAAGCAATATAATAACAGAAATGCTGTTGGGCAATAGTGACTGGAAAAAGTATGGCACATCTTACGTAAGAAATATAATAACAGAACTGCTGCTAGACAATGGTAATGGGCTGGTTCGTATGAAATTCAGGCACACAAAGCACCTCCTCATTACTATTAGTTGCCATATTGCAAACACTGACATCCAGCAATCAAAACTGCTGAATAGCAGTCTTTATGAAACAAAATTCTGATTTTCTCTATCAAGCAGCACAGTTATAAATGTTATACAATTGATATGCTGTAGTAACAAAACCTGAACTATTATTTTGATTTCAAGTGTATAGAATACAAGTAACATATTTTGGTTCCATGTAATATGCATACTATATAGGTAATGACAACAGGTAAATACTAATGAAATTTTCAGCAAACAAATTTGAGTGAATGAAGATCATAATTGTAAGGAACATCTAGTGATTCAGTGATACTGTACATTTTATACACAGTAAAAAATAATTATTTTTCAGAAAATGTCAAATACTTACTCTTAAAATACTGAACAATACATCTGAATGTTGGATTTCAGAAGAGTCTTGAGTAACAGTACTTCCACTCTGCAGGGGAGCATTCTGAAATAAATGTAAGTTATATTTTTATATTATCATATTTTTTGTTTCTTTTTCCCATCCTGAGATTGCCTAAATCATTAAACCAGTTCACAAATATTAATTAAAACTGGACCATCAATATTTATAACTATGGAATATTTCATGACACACTAATAATCTAATCAGCAAGGAACCTTTCCTTCTGTAAGCTGCCATAGGTTTTACCTTATTCTTCCTTGAACTTTCTCTGACCATTGCTAAACTGAACTTTCACTTTTAGATCCCTATTTCACCTTCAATATCATCTCAAATGGGACAATACAGTGGCACCCTATGGGCATTCCAGCCTCAGAACTGTGCTACAATGCCATGGAGAATGCCCATAGTTCATGAGAGCAATGGTGGTATTGGACAAAAAATCCTTAAACTGACATTAAACTTAAGCACTTCAAGAGGCCTTGGATTTTGATTCTATGTTATATCCAGATATGTACTGAAAATTATTACAGCAAACCCTTACTAATATGAAAATTTAAAAACTTCACTTCTATGAAAGTTCATTTAACACTAGAACTGCCAGAACCTGTTACATACTTAGAACTACCAATTTAAGTACATATTAAAAATAATAAATACTAACTTTATACTAAATGTATCATTAATGAATCATTTTACATTTTAATAATGAAAACTTAGAAATGTTCCTTAATAAAACACCTATGGAAAAACTTTATTGACATATTTTTAAAAACAGCTACAGGTGGCAGAAGTCATTAAGATGCACGCTCATGAGCGGAAGGTCTGGGATTCGATTCCCGCCAGCACCATTCTCCATGACAAGTATTTTCCAGGTTTTCCTCAGTCTTCATAATTGGTGGATGCTGGGGAGTCACCCTAAACTTGTGCCTGGAATGCTTCCCTCATTTAAAAAAATCCTTTCCCAATTTATAATTTCATCTCACTAATTATGAGTGTTCACTGCCTATGATGCCTCAGCAGTAAAAATGGGCATTAAACACCATCTAAAAAAATAATATTAAAAGTGAACTTATATGTTTTAAATATTTTTCCATTATCTTTAGATAGGAATACAAAAATACAAAATATTTAATACCATAGTATGATTTCAGTGCACTTATTGATATTTCATACAAAAACACTTTCTTTATTATTCCTTTTGTGCAGAGGCTCACAAATTCTCCTCCTCCTCCTCCTCCTCCTCCTCCTCCTCCTCCTCCTCCTCCTCCTCCTCCTCCTCCTTCTTCTTCTTCTTCTTCTTCTTCTTCTTCTTCTTCTTTCTTGTTTAGCTTCCATACATTTAGTGTATAGTTCTTCTGCAAGTTCTAGAATAATATTTCTTTGACCTACCTTACTTCCTGCAATTACCTTGAAAATAATCCATGAATTAATGCTAGCCAAGTCAAGAATATTGATGAAAACAAACACTGGCTATCGACATGTCCCAAAATGAAAGAATATTTTCCTGCCATCTGATCCACAGCATTGACTACCAATCTTGTTTTGTTATGGAAACTAATTATATCTGGAAGTCATTTACCATTATCCTGTATCTCAACAACAGAGTGCATTGAACTGTCTAGAGGAACAATTTTGTTTCTTTTTCATTGAGATGTACAGAGAAATGTTTACTGCTTTATAACATCTGATATTTCCCTAATTGAATATTTAATTATACCAACCAAGTTAGTCCCTTCAGCTTTCAGGTTATATCAAATTTCACTGTGGTATGAGTAAAAAGTTATCTGGTGACATTCAACCCTTTACATGGTGATGCAAACTTCATAATTATACTTTCGGGAAGTTCTCTCTCAGCTCTCTCTGTTCATCTTTGCCAAGGTATGGGATACAAGTACAAAAAAAATTGTATCAAATTCTACTAGAAGCCAGAATTTTATACCAAATTTATCAAGCTAAAAAATGAGAGTTATAACCTCATTTCACATAAATATGCAGTGTTTCACAGTTTGGCACACAGATTGATGAATATTTCACTCACAGAAGCAGAGTACAAAACAGAATACAAACAAATAATAAAGACAGCTATAATCGATGGTTTCAACAAAGACACAATGATAAAAATTATCAATAAATTTAAAAGACAAAAAGGGATAAGGGAAGTTTCCACACTGAAAAACACAAAAGAAGAATACAAATTCTATAGTTTCACCTACCATACAATTTACCACAACATATTCAAGAAAATTTTCAAAGAACATGGGATAATGTTAGCCCCAAAGAACAGATACAACATCAAGAATTTACTAGGTTGCACAGTAAAATACTCCATACCAACAGAACAGAAATCAGGAATTTACGAAATAAAATGTGCAGATTGTGAACAGAGCTACATAGGCAAAACAAAGAGAAATTTGGAAATTTGGAGGAAAGAACATTTTAGGAATATACGGTTTAAACAAGTGGATAAATCAGCAGTAGCAGCTCACTTTTGGACCAAAAATCATGAAATAAAACCAGGAATTAAACTGCTGAAACATCTTCACAACCCATTGGAGTTATCCACTTGGGAAAAAATGTTCATATTAAAAAAGAGACAAAACCTAAAGAATTTTGAGTTTCCTCCTATGGAATTTTCATATTAAAAAAGAAAGAAAACCTAATGAATTTCAAGTTTCCTGCTATGGATGAACTCAGCAACTTCCTACTTCAACCAACAGAGGCTACCACAGGAACATCCAGTTGTCTAGCCATCATTTCGAGTAACGGCGGTTCAGTGAGCAACTGAAGATGGGAGAGATTCTTCGAACACGTGTCTTACTTTTATGTGAGTAAGTGGAGTTTAGTGTAAAAAATGAATACCTAAGTTTAGGATATATTACCACTCCATTGCCAACAGCTTCTAAGTACAATATTTATCGAGCTTGTTTAACAAGTATTGCAGATAAGGGCATCGTGTTCTTTTGGGGAAAAGATGCTCAACTACAGAGACATTTGCACCTGGATTGTAGCATAGTTGACAATGATCATCAATATATATATATTTTCCAAGAATTTATATATATATTTCAAGAATTTTATATTCATGCTTATTTAATGTCAAAATTGTGGCTGGGGCTAGTTGTGAATTATATAGTGAAGCAGTGAATGGTGATATAAATAACTGAATTAATACCATGAGTAGTGAAACGTCTTTGATGGAAAAATTAGGTAATACTTCTGACATAATTACAAATGAAAAACCCATAATCACACGCAGTATGCTTAAGAAAATTATAGAAGTAAGCCTGCCACATGGTGATGGTTCATCTCAAGAACTGGGAACAGATGAAAAGATAAGAGTCACTTCACAAAATAATTGTAATTCTAAACAAGGATCTTCAGGAATCAAGAACACAAATTGACACATTAAAAAGGAGAATGCATCACTCAAAATCAATAAAAGCAATGATGATGAAGAAAGGCTGCAAGTAGGGGCAAGGAAAAGATGACATAATCCCATGACAATGCTATTACTAGAAGCAATAAAATGACAATTATTTGAGAAATTTGTGCAGCAGGAACAGGTCTGATGCATTGACATCCTGTAATGAAAAATAGTGAATGTGTGAATAAGCAATTTGATAAAAGTGGTAAGGTTTTTGGAGCTAAAAAGCCTAAAGTACTTGGTGACTCTTTATTGAAATTTTCTGATGAAGTATTAAGAAAATATTATTAAATATTAAATAAGCATTATGATGTAAGGTGTTAGCAAGGTATTAAAATTAATGTACTGAAACAAAAAGTGGATTTATTGTAGAAAAATCCTGAAGTTGTGGTGCTTCATGCAGGTACAAATTATGTTCAGGTGTTATGATAGGAGAAATAATGGGGAATACAATGGATTTAATAACTAGTATTAAATGTAAAGCATCAAATTCTAAAATAGTGGTAAATAGCATTCTTAGAAGATATTAAGTGTGAGACAAATTTATAGGATAAATAGTGAGTTAGATTGGATATGTGCCAGAAGAGGCTGTTTAATGCTAAATGACATCTGTTAGTTGGATAGGTGGGATTTAGCAAGAGATGCTAAGCATTTAAATTATAAGGATGCCTACAAATTTGGGAAAAATTTATGTAATGTCATAGGATCTTTTCAAAAGGAAACATGTAAAAGATGTGGTGGTTGAATCTTTGTTTGTTTACAGACTAAAACACAAGTATTGGTGCATATAAAACCATTTCAGTTAAAAAATCTACTGATGAAAATTTGGGTAAAATATTTACATTAGTTCACCTAAACATTCAATATATTAACAACAAAATAGGGGCTTTTAATTATTTTATAAATGAGTTATGCCTGCAAATTGCAATTATAACTGAGCATGGTCTAATAATATATAATATTGAAAATTATAATATAGTGGGCTCTTACTGCAGAACTATTTGCAATTGTGGTGGTGCAATTGTAATTGTTAGAAAGGAATTAATTATATTTCTGTGGTTGAATTTAAACCACTACTGCATGGAAAAAGTTTTTGAAGTTTCAGGTATTAAAATAAGATATTTATGAGGGAGCCATTCTAATTTTTGGGGTATACAGATCTCTGAAATAATTAGTAAATGATTTTCTTGTTTATTTAGATAGCTTGTTAAATGCTTATGTCACAAGAAGCACAAAAGTTATTCATGCAGGTGAATGAATGTATAGTGTTTAACGCCCTTTGCTACAGAGGTACTACAGGCGATGGACACTGATGATACATGAAATGAAATGATATATTGGGAAAGGATTTATTTTTAAGGAAGGAATCGTTCCAGGCCTAAGTTTAGGGTACCTCCCCGGCATTTGCCATTTATGAAGACTGAGGAAAACCTGGAAAAAACCTCAGTCAGGGAGGATGATCCTGGCGGTATTCGAACCCAGACCTCCCACTCATGAGCCCATGCCTTAACGTCCTCGGCCACGTGTGGCGGTTTCATGCAGGTGATTTAAATGTTGATTTAATGGATGAAAAAGTATAACTGAAATATGTATTAGATAACTTAGTTGACACAATTTATAAACAAACAAGAGTCACTACCTTCCACTGTCAGCTACAACTATTGATCATATAGCTACTAATATGATAGATAAAAGAAGAGGCAATGGGGTAATAAACTCTTGTATACCAGATCATTATGCACAGTTTCTATATTTAATTAGTACACATGGAAAAGTTAACAAGAGTGTCACTAAAACATTTAGAGAACTAAAAGAAACTAATCTAATATATTAGCAACCATACTAGGAAATGAGAATTGAGAACATCTTATAATATTGATAAAATTGAAGAAAAATGCAATGTATTTTATGAGCTATTTAAAATCTACTATGACACTGCATGTCTTGTAATAACAAAGAGACTATAATAACTGCGCTAAAATTAATCTTCCAAAATATACCATCAAACTAAAAGAAAATACAAAGATTACTATGAATTGTATAAATCTATTGAAAAAGAATTTTATATAAATAAATATAAACAACTTAGGAAAGAATATTTAGAGCAATTAAAAAACACACATGAACAGTATTTATCAGAGAATCCCTGTTCTAAAACTGCATCTAAATCTTTATGGGAAATTGTAAATTAAAAAAGGTGTACATACCTGTATCAGAGGACTAATAATTAATAAATATGGATGGGAAATTTGAAAAAGATCCAATTAAAATTTGGATGTATATTAACAACCATGATCTGAATGTTATACTTCAAGTACCCAGAAAATAGTCAAAATTATGTTATTATGGATATTGTAAATGTAGCTGTGTATGTAAAATCACAAACATGGATGAAATTATTAAAATAATAACTCTTCTAAAGCGTAAAAATATATCAGGTTGGGATGAAATTAGTACTAGACTATTAAAATAATGTAAGAATGAATTAGCAAAACCTTAGAAAATATCATAAATTCTTCCATTGAAAAACGAATACTTCCAGACTGCTTAAAGATAAGTATTGTTAAGATCCGAATTTAAGAAGTATGATAAATTTAATATTAATAATTATGGGCAAATTACATTAACATCTGAGATTGGGAAAATATATGAAAGAATTCTTCTTGTTAGCTTCCTAGATTTTTTAATAATAGAAAGATTCTCTGTAACTTTCAACATGGCTTTAAAAATGCTTCTCAAATAATCATTAACTGCTGTTAGTGATTATGTTCATCAAGCTTTAGAGTTATTAGAACAGAATAAAGAGCCGTGTACCTTATATTTTGATTCATCAAAACCTTTCAGTAGTGCGAGACATGATCTTTTGTTATACAAGTTGAAATCTTATGGGATTACAGGAATTTGTCACAAAATATGTAAATCTTATCATGTGCATAGAAAACAAATAATTGAAATTTATACTAAGAAAGATAATCTCTTGACTAAAGCAAGGTCCCAATATGAATTGGTAAAATATGGAGTCCCACAGGGGGCCCATTAATGTTTTCAATATATGTAAATGAAATTATTCAGCTTTGTAATTCTATTATTACTTCATATGCAGATAAATTCTTGGGGTGAATGTAATAAGTTTCTAATGGACACCATCTCTCTGAGTTCAGAGCATATCCTAAAATATATCAAGATCAATAATCTTGCATGCAATGTGGAGAAAAAATTTATGAAATATTATCCATTTATTAGTAATGCACTAGAGGATTTATGTATGAATGAAAATAAAATCTGTGAACGGGTAGATACACAAAAATTATTAGGGATATGGATAGATGGGTAATTAACATGGACAAAATTAGTAAAACAATCTATCTGTTGAGATTTTTTAATAATGTGTTTGCTCCAAAGACTTAAAAATGATTTATATGGTATAACTTACTCTCATTTACATTATGATATTGAGGTCTGGGGGGGCTACAGCAAAGGTGCACATGGATATATCATTTATGTTACAGAAAAAATGTAGTTGATGAATTTCTAAATTAGAATATAGGCAGTCTTGAAACGATGCATTCACAAAACATGAAACCCTAACTGTCTACTCTCTCTATGTGCATAAGACTGTATTATGTAATGAAGCAAGGAATTTTATAAAAAATAATAATATACATAGCTATAATACCAGAGATAGTAGAGATTATTATATATATATATGTTTATAATAAACAAATAGTATGTAAGAATGTAAACATAATGGGTACCCGTTTGTACAAAAAATTACCAGCAGAGATCAAATCTGCAGGAAAATGAAAATTTAAGTATCAGTTGAAGAAATATCTCATAAACAGATATTTATATACATTTTATGAATTGTAGGTTATATTTTGTATATAGTATTGAAGGTAACACTTGACAATGTCAGAAACTTGCATTACAAGTCTATTGGCTGTAAATAAATAAATAAAATAATTAATTAATTAATAATCATCATCAAATTTTCTGATCTTGTGGTTTTCAGATCAAAGTGCACAAATATTAAGTATTTTGCAGAAGCTAATTCTACTCATTATCTGACTGAAGAATAGAGATCCCCTTTATTAATGTTGAGTCACTTTTAATGTCCAAACCATTACCCTCCAAAACAATAACTGCAGGATGATCATCTTCATCTGAGTTATTACCATGCATCCCAAACATACAAGTATTGCTTATGTCTGGAGTGTCCTCCAGATCCAATAGCTCCTTGGAAAATAATAAAAATCTTGACTATACAACAACTATACAACCT
The DNA here is from genome assembly GCA_030762175.1 of Metallyticus violacea. Classification (NCBI taxonomy): domain Eukaryota; kingdom Metazoa; phylum Arthropoda; class Insecta; order Mantodea; family Metallyticidae; genus Metallyticus; species Metallyticus violacea. The sequence goes on along the minus strand of CM060846.1, from coordinate 125,539,961 downwards.
GGTTGCTGACCTTTCAGATACTAACAATCAGATTCTTAAAATGTTCTTATACTTATCTATGCTTGCAACTAGTTTCTGTGACACATGCAACTGCTTAAAACAAAGCAATTGTTGTTAGCAAAGCATAGCAGTCAGATTGACCTCTTGCCAGTTTAATATACAACTGCTGGTATATTAAAATAAATAAAAGTTAAGTATATTCTTAATTAACTAGGGTTGATTTATTATCTTTAAGCTCCACTTACCATTAAATTATGCAGAGCATGTTTCACAGGCCAATACCTGCATCATCAGCTGTTTGTTGACTACTGGATTCATGGACTTGGTATAGTTCTCATGACATTTTATGAACTTTTGGATTGCAAACTCACAGATGATGGTGTGGGTAGTGGTCTGTGGAACATGTTCTGTATAATTTAATGATAAGTGGAGCATAAGAGTATTAAATTGACTGACCACTAATTAAGAATATATAAGTTGCTTATAAGTTACTGTATTAAGTTCAGACATAAACTTAGTCTTAAATTTAAAAGCCACAGTGCTTAAACAACTTAGAATAACTGACAAACTCCTAATAACATAAAATAAAATTTGTGGCAGCAGTAGCAGTGTGAAAATTTAAAAGCAAACAAGATGATCCTCAGCTGTTCTAATATTAACTAATAAGAAAATTATTTAATATCCACCTTTTGGAATTTCAATTTGAAGAGAGAAAGGGTAGGGTGGATGAGGTTGTTTCTCACTATTGTTATGGGCTTATAAAATTTAAAATGTGAGTGTAAGAGCTCTTCAAACCTCATTGCCAAACAGAATTTCAAGTTTCCTAAAGTTATATCCTATAAGAATGTATTAAACATGTTCACACTAACTCCACTTACTTACACAATACTAAAACATATTTTGGGGCAATCATTCCCATCATCAGTTGTTCAATGATTGATTGCTTGATTTGGTGGCTGGATCCCAAGGTGCTTCTGTGGCTGTCTCTGATGGTTCAAGTAGGAACTTGCTGAGTTCATAAAAATTCATTACGTTTTTAATTATCAAATCGACTCACTAGATAATTAAGAACATAATAGTTTATATAAACAATGTATACAGTTTTTTTCACACTAACTCCATTCACTTACATAAATTTGGAACATATGTTTCGGGAGCGATCCCTCCCATCTTCAGCCTGTTGACAAACTGTCGTTAAACGTAGCGGTTGGGTCTCTTGATGTTCTTGTGGCGGCATCTGTTGGTATTATTAGGAATTTGCTGAGTTCATCCAATGGAGGGATATCGAAATTCATCAAATTATCCTTATTTTTTGTAATGAAAATGTTTTCCCAAGTGGAAAGTTCTATTGCATTATGAAGTTGTTTAAGTAGTTTTATCTCTGATTTAATTTCATGATTTTTATTCCAAAAGTGCGCTGCTATTGCTGATTTATCAATTTGTTTTAAGCAAATATTTCTGAAGTGTTCTTTTTTCCGGATTCCCAAATTCCTCTTCGTTTTTCCAATGTATTTTTTGTGAGTGCGACAAGTGAGTGCGACAAAAAATACATTGGAAAAACGAAGAGGAATTTGGGAATCCGGAAAAAAGAACACTTCAGAAATATTCGCTTAAAACAAATTGATAAATCAGCAATAGCAGCGCACTTTTGGAATAAAAATCATGAAATTAAATCAGAGATAAAACTACTTAAACAACTTCATAATGCAATAGAACTTTCCACTTGGGAAAACATTTTCATTACAAAAAATAAGGATAATTTGATGAATTTCGATATCCCTCCATTGGATGAACTCAGCAAATTCCTAATAATACCAACAGATGCCGCCACAAGAACATCAAGAGACCCAACCGCCACGCTTAACGACAGTTTGTCAACAGGCTGAAGATGGGAGGGATCGCTCCCGAAACATATGTTCCAAATTTATGTAAGTGAATGGAGTTAGTGTGAAAAAACCTGCATACATTGTTTATATATATACCACTCCATTGTCAACAGCTTCGTAAGTACACTATTTGAGAACATAATAGTTGCTTCACTGTATTGGTTCAGACACAAAATTAAATGTTATATTCATTAGGTTTTCCTATTTTTTTGGATGAAAAATTTTCTCATGCAGATTCCTCCATTGGTTTATGAAGTTCTTTCAGCAGCTTAACCTCTGGTTTAATTTCAGGATTTTTTTGATCCAAAGAGAGCTGTCACTGTTGGTTTATCAACTTGTTTAAAACAAATATTCCTAAAGTGCTCCTTTCTCTGAATTTCCAAATTTCTCTTAATTTTTCTGGTAAATATCTGATTTTGCAAATTCCTGATTTCTGTTCTGTTAGTATGGTGTCTTTTATTGTGCTACCTAATAATTGTTTTATATTATTTAGTTGTACATATATATTTATGCCAACATTGCACCATGTTCTTTGACTATCCTATTTAATTTGTAGTGGTAAGTTGGATGGTATAACATAATTTTGAATTTGCATCTTTCCTTGATGTTCTTCAGTGTAGAAACTTCTCTTAGAGATTTTGTTTTTAAATTTAGCAATAATTTTTATTACTTTGTCTGTTGAAACCATTGATTAATGCTGTAGAAATAATCTGTTGATATTCCATTTTGCACTCCATTTTTGCTAGTGGGATGGTAATTATTCTATGTGTCAAGCTGTAGAACACAGCATATTTATGTGGAATGGGATTATAACTATTATTTTTATGTAAGTTTCTGTGTGTGTTCATTTTATATGGATTTTTGTATTCTTAAACACATGTGTGGTTGATTTTGCTTCCATAGACTTGTTGGTCTCATATAATTATTAAATTGTACTTACAAAACTGTGGTCAAAGGTCAGTCAAGAGCTGAGATGAGAGCGACTGCCCACGATACATGTCCTATTGTTGTGTAGGCAAGTGCAGTAGTGAACATGTTTAATACATTCTTGTAGGATATTTTTACCACTGCTTTGTCTACAGCTTTGCAAGTACAATTTAATTAATTATATGAGACTAACAAGTCTACACAAGCAAAATTGGGCACAAATGTTTTTATGAATACAAAAATCCATACAAAAGGGACACACACAGAAAATTACATAAAAATTAATAGTTATAATCCCACTCCTGTAAATATGCAGTTTTCTACAGCTTGCCACACAGAATAATTAACATCCCTTAAACAGAAATGGAGTACAAAATGGAATACCAACAGATAATTAATACAGCAATAATCAATGGTTTCAACAAAGAAAGCACAATAATAAAAATTATCAATAAATTTAAAAAACAAAATCTAAAAGAGAAGTTTGCACACTGAAGAACATCCAGGAAAGATGCAAGTTCAAAATGTTCATATAGTACAGTAAAAGACACCATATCAAGAGAACAGAAATCAGGAATTTATGATTAAATATGCAGATTTTGATCAAAGATATATCAAAAAAATTAACAGAAATTTGAAAATTCAGAGAAAGGAACACTTTAGAAATATTTGTTTTAAACAAATTGATAAATCAGCAGTGGCAGCTCAATTTTGGATCAAAAAAATCATGAAATAAAACCAGAGGCTAAGCTGTTAAAGGAATTCACAACCCAATGAAGTTATCCACTTAGGAAAAAAATTTCATTGTAAAAAAATAGGAAAAACCTAATGAATTTTGATGTTCCACCCATTGATGAACTCAGCAATTTCCTGCTCGAATCATCCGAGACCACGACAGGAGCCCCATTGGATTCAGCCACAAATCAAGCAGTTAATCATCAGCTGAGGATGGGAGTGATTGCTCCCGAATAATGTCATATTGTTGTTTAAGTAAGAGGAGCTAGTGTGAACATGTTTATTAGATTCTTGTATGATATACTGCCACTCCATTGTCTACAGTTTCATAAGTAAATTGTCATTAATTCCTAAAGTTAGTATGAGATTATTCTCACCACAAAAGACTGTTCAATTGGACTTCTTTCAATCAGCAGATCCTCTCCCTCTTTTTGGTTTTCAGGGCTCTGTAAAGTATTTTTTGTGGCTTCTGTATCTGCAGGCTCTTTTATTTTGAGTTTTAACAGTAGCTTTTGTATGCCCTTTATATTCTTAGTAGTAATTTCCTTAGTTAACTGTGGTTTCAGGTTAATGTGTATTTCAGACAATTTTTTTTCCAAAATACTTAATTTTTTGTCCTGGATAGAATGCACATTGCCTAAAATAAGAGACAAATATATACAATTAGTATTACAATTTTAGTGCAACAGAAACATAACTTTGTTATGATGAGTAAAAGACAGTGTTGTTTAATTCATTTACCAGTGAATGTGAGCTTTAAAAGCAAGGTGTTAATTGCATTAATATTATGGAATAATGCACTTCAGTATTATTCTGGAAGCATCCAGAAAAGATTTCTTGCTTCTATTCTTGGAACTGTTCTGAAAAAGTAACATTTCAGCCAAATACAGTGAAACCCCTATTTTACACTTCTGGGGGAGGGGGCACTAAAGAAGTGTAAAAACATGAAAGAGTAGGTAATAGGATAGCATACAGACAAAAGTTAAAAGAATGTAACAATTAAGATCTGTTATGCAAGTTATTAATGACCAAAGGAATTTTATATCTTACCATCTGTTTCTGTTGGTTCTGTACCTGCCACCTTCCCTTCCTTAATGGTACACTTTTCAGGCATTTTAACTTCCTTTTCCTTGGAAATGTTTTCTTTTTCGATGTCTTCCCTTTGTGTTGCACATTGGCCAGCTTTACAATTACATATCTCCTTTGAGACGGGTTTTTCACTTGTGTTAATGTCGCAGTTTTGCTGATTCTCTTTCAAATTCTCTTTTACTAGAGAACATAGTTTGACTTCATTATCGTCACACAGATATTTAATTTTTTCACTGGCTTTAGTTTGCTTCTCATGCCCCAGGTCTTTGTTTTGTTGAATTTCATTTGCATCATGTTTACTGTGTCTGATCATTTCATTGCTTTTGATTCTTGTATTTTCATTTGAAGAAGCATCATCTAGTTCACTGCTACTATTGCAGTTTATATTTTTCATAAATGATTCCTTCACATTCAATTTCTTTTGTGTATTCGTATGACTTGCTCCTTTATCATCATTTTTAATTTGGCTAAGCTTTAGATCAAAGTTTTCCTCTGTCTTGGGGCATAAAATTAAATTTTTAGTGGATGTATGCTGCATATTTGTTGGTATAGTTTCAATACTATTTTGATTCATTTTATTGTTGACTTTTTTATCCAAGGTAGAACATATTCTGCAACAAAAACAAAAATGCCTGCTTACAAATCACAAAATATTAAATATTTTAGATGAATATTAGCTTAAATATTATAACAAATTTAAATGTCATAAGAATATAGCTATTATCAATACTGATAAAATTGCTACAATTAAACTTAAAATAAAAACTGTTTAAACTGTTTCTCATGAGCTATTTATGAAAGTTGATCTTCAGTAATTTCAAACAGCTGCATTGTTAAAATATGGCTAATTGATTTTAATGTAGTATACTTCTTTATTTATTTTATTTGTTTGGCTCAGTTATGGATATTCTTTAACATCTCAGGTCATCACCAACCCATTCAATTCAGGGCGGGAAATGGTCAAAAAATTTTGATCAGAGGCCTCTTATTTCAAGCTTGAGGATCTTTTAAGTGCCATAAATCAGTAACATGGGACCCATGACCTTATTTCCCTTCCAAAGACATATTTAGGATTTTTATGCCCAAAAAAATCCATCAACCCTGGCTGACATTGAACCTGTGATTGGGTCTATGAGGTAAGTATGGCTACCACTAGACCACCAGGATGGACATAACTCTTTATGAGAATCCCATATATCATAAGCTAAATATTTACTTAATTTAAAGATCATGTGGTCCTTTAACTATAAAATTTCATTGTAAACATTATGAAAATAAATACAATGCCTAACACAGAAATGATTCAACATATTTATTTGTTTCTAAAATAACAAATACTTGTATTTAAAAATCAATGACTCATTAATCTTTTTGCATCCAAATACCCCATGGACTCAGTGGTATGTTGGGATCCTCGGTAGTTTTGAAGATGGGCTAAACCCCTTTCCTCTTTGATGCTGCACAATTTTCACTTTGGAGACAGCAAGATGCCAAATTAGTTAATGTGTTTGGTAAGGACATCATGTCCTATGATCAAGCAAAACAATGCAACCACTTCTATCCTTGGCCCAAACGGGATGTTCATTATAGTGCTCCTCCAATCTTTTGAAGTTATTCTACATCCTAGTTCCTGGATGTGTAAATCTTTATGCTCTTCTTTTACATATGACTTAAGGGAATGGTATTATCATTACTTAAGCAATGTTAGAGTTATCTTTGTCCTTTTATTTAGAGCTAGACAGTCTGCTTTTACATTGCCAGATTCAGTACTGTCCAGGGATCCATTGCAGTCTTGTCTTATTAAAAAAAAAATTCAGTAGTTTCACTAATTTACGGTAATTTTGAATTACCTTTGATGATGTGGATCAATGGGATACATTGATTTAATGTCAGTTCTCAAGTCCAAAGGATTACAGCATTGGAGAATTTCCCAAGATGTAGAAGTAACTTTTTTTTTTTTTTGATTGATTGATTTATTTATGGACGCTCTTTAACAGCTCAGGTTATCAGCGTCCCATTCAACTCAGGGCGTGAAACGGCCGACAAATTTTGCTCAGAGGCCTCTCTTTCAGGCTTGAGGTTCTTTTTCGTGCCGTAAATGTACGACACGGGACCCACGACTTTACTTCCCTTCCGAAGGAAGCCATACTTAGGATTTTTACGCCACGAAAAAATCCATCGGTCCTGGCCGGGTTCGAACCCGCGATCTTGGGTTTAGGAGGCAAGTATGGTAACCACTACACCACCAGGACCGACAAGAAGTAACTGGTTCAGGGCTCTGTGAATAGCCTCATTCCCTCCATTGTATGCAGTTACATGTTAATGAACCGTGATATAGAAAGGAAAAAGATGCATGCCTGCTCCTACATTTGCCTGATATTTAAACTGGGAATCATCAGTATAAATTCAGAACCATATTTCTTTTGCATAATTCAAGTTAAATGTTTCCAGAGCTAGTTGCCTCAAGCAAGAGGTGTCCATTGTGCTTTATTTGGTGTATGGATTAATTCCACTCAGAAGTCTATGATGCCATTTTCCAAGTGATTTGCCATTAAATATTACTCATGAAATATTTTACTTCTATTAATGAGGAAAATATAAAATAAATTAAATTACTTACTTAATGGTTGCCTACAAATACTAATTTTTACCGACACATATCTACCGATACATCTTTCCAACTTGCTATTTTATGATTTGAATATTTAGTTAGTTCTTTTGCACCATTTTGACATATACTTCAGACAAGCTCTATGTCCTTTGACCATTATAACTAATAGAGAATTAGCTGATGCCACATTGGTCTGTATCCGTAATGCATGTTTAAGTATCATATACAACCAGATATTATGCAATACTGGTGTAACTATCTACAATTCTTTTCCAGAATGTTATATCATCTGTCATGCAAAGGGAACAACAATTTAAGCATCTTGTAATTATTTACCCTTCTATTCTAGAATGTTAAATACAGAGGGTGCCAAAAAATGTGTACACACTTCAAGCGAAGAAAAAACTGTGTTAGCATAACAAAAACTGAATTCACTAAAACAGAAAATGATGAGCACTAATCATCTTAGACTTTTACAGTTACAACAGTTGCTCAAAATGCCCACCATCGGCGTCGATACACTTCTGAGTACGTTGAACTACTGACTGAGCAAAATGCTGCCAGTGTAGCTGGTTTTCTACGGTGTACAACATCCTTAACAGTTCCCCATAAGTAGAAGTCCAATGGAGTTAGATCCGGAGGACATTTCTATTCTGTACATACGTTTCCATTGCCTTTGAACTTCAAACATTCTCGGTTTTCCAATACCACTTCAAAATTGCTTTCCGCTCTTCAAACGATAATCTTGGCTCCATTTTGTTGTAGCAACGCTAGCATAACGCAATGTGAGTGACATTTGTTTACAGAACATCATACGATAATCTTGGCTTCATTTGTTCGTTGTTGAATTATCTGTCACGTAGCAATGCTATATCGTATGTAAGCACGTCTGTTTATAGAACATCATATTACACATTACTGTTGTTTTTCGGTTCAACTTTGAAATATATTATATAGATATTTACTGTGAAAGTGTGTATAAATTTTTGGCACCCCCGGTATATATCTGTCATGCAAAGTGGCCAACAATTCCAGCATTTTGTAACCAATATGATTGATTCCCCATAGGAGAATGTTAACCACTCATTACTGCATTAGCATTTTCAAATATGGCAATACTTAATTTTATAGAAAGTTAAAATTAAGTTCAAATTATAAAATAAATTATATTATGAGATTAATGAAATACAAAATTGGTTGTTGTGCTTCACATAACATTGAACAGTCATTATTTTTCTCATAAAAACTTAAGTTCAATTCTTAAGCACATTAAGGGACAAATCCTCAAATTGTACCTATAGTTCCGCACTCTGATCTTGCATATAATGGAAAGAAGAAAGTATTTCATTTCATGTACCCAATTGGAATACATAGATATTTATACTATCCAATTGCTGGTCATGTACAAACTACAATGCTTTTCAAGTGATAAGTGATCTAGTACACAGTGAATGAGGCATGTATTTCCATAACGTTGCCAGATATTCTGTTCATCCCTCACTCCACTCATTCCTTCATCACACTCATGGTCAGTCTTGGTGGCTTAATGGTAACCTTACTTACCTCGTAGACCCAAGATCGCGGGTTCGATCCCTGTCAGGGCCGACAAATTGTTTCGTGTGTAAAAATCCTAAGAATGGCTTCGGAAGGGAAGTAAAGCCATGGGTTCCATGTCATGGATTTACGGCAAGTAAAAGAACCTCAAGCCTGAAGAAGAGGTCTCTAAGCAAATTTTATTGGCAATTTCATGCCCTGAATCGAATTGAACACTGTTGATTTTGTTTATTTACGGACACTCTTAAACATCTCAGGTTGTCAGCGTCTCACTTGGGTCTAAGAGGCAAGTTTGGTTACCACTAGTCCACCAAGATCGACGAGTAGGACCCTGATGGCCTGAGATGTTAAACAGCATTCGTAAATAAACCAAATAAATATATTTCACTCACACAATCCGATGTATGCACTTTATATAAGTTTCTTACCTTCGGCTATAATTAATAAAAATAATTACAGACGTAATGAAAAATGTGCCACAACGGAATTATAATATATAGTGTGTGTATTTTAACACCAGTTGAAGTAATTCTGTTACTTTAATCCAATAGAACTGCTAGCACTTCATCATCATTAGTTTCATTGAAAGTGTTCGAAATCTATGTGCTGTTCATCACTGCCCTCATCATCAAAATCTTATAAATTTACAATAACTACCAAGTTCTAAAATTTGGTCATGTACTATTTCTTTCAAGAGGTTATTGTTTTGCAGTCTTGTTTTCTGAAAGATTTACACAAGACCCCCAGCCTGTATGTGTTACCTAGTCTTTTTCTTCGTTAATGCACATTTCCACATATTTCAGTTTAAAAGTGTTATTTGTTCTTGCACTTACCCCCCTGGTCAATTTGTTGGATTATAATGACTATTTCACTTATGTGACGTACTTTAAAATCAATCAATGAAACGAAATCAAATTCTGAATTTTGACCAATCACAGCCGGATTATGGAGTGAAATAATCGGAAAAAAAAGGTCAATGCATTTTTTTCCCCCTGAATGGTGTTTAACGCCCGTTTTTACTAATGAGACACCATAGGCAGTGAACACTGGTGATACATGAAATGAAATGATACATTAGGAAAGGATTTTTTTAAGGAAACATTCAAGGCCTTAGTTTAGGGTACCTCCCCGGCACTTGCCATTTATGAGCACTGAGCAAAACCTGGAAAAAACCTCAGTCAGGGACGACGATCCTGACGGGATTCGAACCCCAGACCTCCCGCTCACCAGTACGCGCCTTAACAACCTCGGCCACCCGTGGCGGTAAATGCGTTTTATCACACGACGTGCTTTGTCTTGTGGTCAGTGTAGCCAAATCTCTACCTCGACTATATAATTCCTGAATACGCATCATTGACCACATTTGCTAGAGGCTATGAGGAGCTATTGATAGCAACAAAAGCGTAAACAATCGACAACTATAACGCAAAATGAAGGATCTTCAGAGCGTTTTGATGATGCATCAAATGTGCAAATTGATCTTATCATTAGGAATTCCAAACCATCGAATACAAAGAAAAATAGAGGCACCTTATGGTATTTTTCTTTTGTTTTGTTTTTCTCAGTTGGTATTACCGCCACAGGTGGCCGAGTTCGTTAAGGCGTGGACTCGTGAGCGGGAGGTCTGGGGTTCGAATCCCGCCAGGACCGCCCTCCCCGACAGCTTTTTTTCTTTTTTCAGTTTTTCTTTAGTTCTCATAAGTGGCAAATGCCGGGGAGGTACCCTAAACTTGGCCTGGAATGTTTCCTTCCTTAAAAATAAATCTTTTCCCATACATTTCATCTCATGTATCATCAGTGTCCATCACCTGTGGTACCTCAGTAGTTTAAACGGGCATTAAACACCATTCATTAATTGATTCATTCATTCATAGATTGATTCATTGATTCATTCAGTTGGTATTAGAAAATCGAACGGTAACGATTGTAATAGTCGACTTTTGTCCATTTCAGTCTCACGGTTTCTGAATAGAATAGATATTCATAACTATAACATTTTATACAAGTGTCAATATTCTGTGCGCGAATTTCAAATATATACGAGGGTAGGTCCATAAGTTTCCGGCCTCGCCGATAAGGATTATCGCTTTCACAAAAGCCTTATCTAGTGTCATACCTTATCTGTTAAGTAAATAATTGCTGTGTTCAGTTGTTCAGATATAGTTGCATAAAGAAAGCTATGTGTAGAAGATTGCAACATGTTCAAAATAGAGTTTCGAGCTGTTAAAGTTCTTCACAAAAGAACGACTTACTGCAAATAAAGTTAAACCGCGATTGGACGGCGCATATCGGGAAGCATTCCTCTCATATTCTACTGCAAAAGTATGGGCCAAACTTTTTCGAATGGGTCGAGAAAGCATTGAAGACAAAGACCATGCAGGTCCACCCTTGGAGGTGCTCACTCCTGAAAACATCGCTCACTCCTGAAATTATGGAAGACCGGTGGCTCAAAGTTACAGAAATAGCAGTAAGGTTGAGCCTTTCTAAAACAACATGCCTTCGAATTATTCATGAACATTTAAACATGTATAAGGTTAGTGCAAGATGGATGTTTAGACTTCTATCCTCAGTCCAAAAGCAGCAACGAGTCATCTGTTGTCAGGCATTTTTGGAGCTCTACCGTGGCAAGGAGAGAGAAGCTCTACAAAACATTGTTACAGGAGATGAAACTATAGTCTTCTACTATGATTTCTTGTCCATAAGAGCGATAAATGGAGTGGCGTAAGCCTGGCGAAGCACTGCCTTTAAAGGCTAAGGTCGTTCCGTCAACCAAGAAAATCATGGCCACAATCTTTTGGGACTGTGAAGGAATACTCTGCACTGACTTCAAGGAAAGGAACCACAGTAAATAGGGAGTATGCTGACCTAGTGCACAGACCACGTGCTTCCATCAAAGAGAAATGGCGAGTTAGCTGAGTGGTGGTGTGCGCCTTCTTCAACGCGCATATGCACACAGCTCTTGTTGCAAAGGAAGTTGTGAATAAGGAATTGATCATCCACCCTATAGCCCAGATCTAGCTCCCAGTGACTATTTCCTCTTCTCAAATTTCAAGAAGGACCTTTGAGGAAGGAAATTTTAAGTGTGACGAAGTGATGAATGCTGTTTATGTCCATTTTGGAGACAAGACCTCTGACTATATTTGAGGGGAGGGGGTGAAATGTTAATCCAAAGATGTGAGAAGTGTATTGCATTAAAGGATAACTATACTGGAAAGTGAAATATGGTGGTTGTCTTTATCATAGCTAGAAAATGGTTAGGCCAGAGACTTATGGACATAATCGTGCATATTCTTTTAATTCTTATTCAATTCATGAAATAGTCCTAACGCCGTATTTTGCTCTTCTCTATTGGCATTACTGAAAATCGGCATTCTTCTGTCGCAAGATTGCTTTGAAAGGTTAAGTACAAATATATTAATTATTACAATTTTGTAAGCCAAATTTAAAGGAATTATATTTAAATTCTTATTCGTGAAATAGTTCTAATAAATACCACTCGAGGGTCTGATTTTCCAGATAGATGAAACGTTCGTGAATTTATCTTCAATCTCAGACCCTCTCGTGATATTTACTTGTGATAATACAACGAGGTAAGCGTATTACCATATGACCCATTTCATTGGGAAGATCATTTGATACATTATTTTGGATTGATTTTTAATGGCATTATGCATTGTAACAGCTCAATTTAATTTTAGTATTAAAAAGTGAATATACTTTTGTTGTAGCCATTCAATAATTTCAGATTTTCTGCCAGATGTGTTTAGAATTTTGTTTAAAATACTTTAAAATACTATAATTATTTACTTGTGATAATACAACGAGGTAAGCGTATTACCATATGACCCATTTCATTGGGAAGATCATTTGATACATTATTTTGGATTGATTTTTAATGGCATTATGCATTGTAACAGCTCAATTTAATTTTAGTATTAAAAAGTGAATATACTTTTGTTGTAGCCATTCAATAATTTCAGATTTTCTGCCAGATGTGTTTAGAATTTTGTTTAAAATACTTTAATTATAAGGAACACAACTACAACCACCAACATTATTATTATTATTATTATTATTATTATTATTATTATTATTATTATTATTATTATTATTATTATTATTATTATTATTATATGTTGTTTCTTCCAAATAATCTTGGAATTTGTTATAAAATAAACCCTTAAATGTAGTAGCTATCATTTCTTCATAGTAACTGGGTGCTTTTTGAACCTAAATATCCACCTGCTCTGGTATGAAAAATGACCTTACACGAAGGCAATCAGACACCTATCTTGCCTCACAGGTACCTCAATTCCACCATTTTAGTGGAATCTTCCCGGCACGACTTTAATGTGTTGTTTGTATTTAGCCATATCTCATCTAATTTGCAGCTGTTTTTCTAGGCGTGAAACCTAATTTCACAGGACTCTGCAAGTGCATAAACTACAGCCATTTATGAAATTTACCTTTCTAATGGTTGAGTAGTTTTTTGTATGTTTGGCAATTCACCTTGAACATAGAAATCAAAAACATCCCTTCATATAACATCCATTTCAAATTCTCATATATTTGAAAGCCTCTCTGGGGGTCTGGTATGTTTTCATAGTGACAGTAAAACTGAAGAACTGCTGAAATCTGATTTCTTGGCCTCACAGCAGTTGTATGACGCGTTGCCTAGCCTAGTTAACACTAAAACTTTTCAGAGGAGGAGACTGACACCACTTTTTAAAAAATTATAAACTTTAAAAATGATAGTAAAAAAGGTATCGAACTTTAAAATTTTGGGTTAAGACCTGAATTCGAACCATGGATCTCCAACATTACGTGCTGACGCTCTTGAGTTACCGGTCCTGCTGCAAGCATGGAATTATGAACCTTTCTTATTTGATACTATGAGTGATTTTTCCTTCGCGGAACTGCTCCACATATAACGGCCTGCCGATCGGTTCAAGCTGGAACCACAGTGAACGCGAGTCAGAAAGTCCGCATCTATGATTGTCCCTTAAGTTATTATTAGCATTAAACATTAAAAAATGTACAGTTGCTCATCATTATCAATGACTGCAAAATAATTTGCACATACCTATCAATATTGTTTCTTCAAACAAAACAGGGCCTATTATTCTCTCGCATCTAATGGCGCACCACATCCATCGTTTGATCATGCAGGATTTCCTTGTGAAGCAGGCTAAGCTTTTCTGAGCCCCAGAATTGGTTATTTCGTGAATTAACATACCCACTTTAGGAAGAATCAAGATTCACCCGTAAAGAAAACTACATTAGGGTAGATTTCTCCTTCGTGCACACTATTCAAAATCACAAAATCTACTCCTTGATACAGGGTTACCTGTTAAGTTCTTGCACTATGGTAATTTTATAGGATTTTTATTTCAGTAGCTTTGTAGCACTTCGAACAGAGGAACAGGTAATTACCGTTTGCTGAGAAAGACGTCGAAGTGATTTTTAGGGAAACGTTCCAGAAAATGTCCAATGTTGTCTAACGTTTCTTCTTAGAGTACTGTACCAGACAATGTACGCTTTTTATCAAGAATAATTCCCGTTTCGCGAAATTTACTTACCATTCTGTGAATCAAACTTTGACTTGGAAGTAAAATATCAAGGAATCACTCTTGAAACTATCTCCGTACATCATCAGCCTATTCTGTAGGCACGTATAAATCGTAAATAAATACTCTTTGTGAAATAGAAAACTTGAATTGAGTAATATTAACAAATTAATAACCTGTAATACGTCGCCTAATGAATACTTAATATACTGTCACCAATACATAAGAACACATCTGTACGTTTCTAGTGTTAAACTCGTACTGTCCTACTCTCCGCTCCCCGGCTGGCTTTCAAGCGTGGGAAGAGACGAGGACTACAGAGTTAGATCAACTGCGGTCAACTGCACATGAAGCGGTCGCGCGAAGGAAAAATCACCCAATTATATGCCCCGATGATATCTCTACTACGAAGGCTTTACTCCTTAAGAGGCGACTGGCAATGCTAAGAGTATTTTTGACCCAGGCTCTTCAATCAACTATATAGGGATTAATTTCATCGTTATCAGGCACTTCCACTTCTTATCCTCAAAAGTATGTTCTATTCCACCATTGGCCTGCCTCCAATCCACGATTCTGCATTTCTCTCGTCACTCTACCCCTCCATGTATTTCTTAGTCTGCTCTTCTTCCCCTGAGATGACCAACACAATGCTCATCTAAGCCACTGTCCTCCGACATCCTGTAATAGTTTCATTATTGATTCTATCCATTCTTGATACTCTCACACTTCTAAAACCTTACCTTTCATCAACATTAATCTGACGTTTTGAGCTCTTTATCAGAATCCAACTTTCGTATTCACGTGTAAGAAAGCTTTCTACAACATATTATTTTTCTCTTTTTTGTTATTTTCCTACCATAAAGGATCCCATTCAACGCTTTTATAGTAGATCTAGCCTATGTTAAGGTACCCTCAACATCAACCTCGCAAACTTTCTTATCTATAGTTAAAGTACCTATTTATAATGGAGCCGGATTCCTTGCTCTTGTCACACCTGCCTGTAACATCAAAATTTGACCCTGTTCTCCAACAACTATATACTCAGTTTTTCTAAATTAAGCGTTAGATCGCTTTTTTCGTATGTTTTTAAAATTCCTCTCACCAAAAATTCCAAATCTTCCTCTTCCTGCCAAATTTCAAATGATCATCTGCAACAAACAATTAATGTGTCACCTCCTCGTCAATACCTATATCCATCCTGCTGTGATTATCGTTCCACTTCTACAAAACTTGTTTTTAATATATTTTACACAGTGTAGGGACATACTACACACCTGATGTAATATTTTATATGTTCCAAACTACTCTGGTATCTTTCACTTTCAAGTGTACTCGAAAAATTTGATATAACTGCTGGATTATCATTATTACGCTCCTTTTTTTTTTTTTTTTTTTTTCCCTTAGCTAGTCATGGTCTGCACATAGGAACAGAGCCATGTATAATTTAAAAGTTCACAAATACTAAATGTAATTATTTTCCTTTCGCAACCATTTTTTCAATCATCTGTCAAATAGTAAACTTATGCTCAGCACACAATCTACCCCAAGTAAATCCTGTTTGTTCTTCTGACATATATGGCTCCAGCATATTCTCTAATCTTTCCTTAAGGATATTTGCTGTCTACTGGAAAATGACATAATACTAAGGCTTCAGTAATTAGGTGAATCATTCTTACATTCTTTCTTGTGTAATATATTATCACACCCTTGGGTATCTCCTATCCCTTCCATGCCTGACTGAACATCCTTGTTAATGTCCTTATAATTCCTTTATCATTTATTTCAATAGCAATGTAACCTGGCCGCGGTGCTGTTCCATATCTCATTGGCTTTAAACTTCTTTCCACCTCATCTTACGTGAATTGGTTAAAAAATTCCCACACTAACATTCTCGCTTGATGTTTCGATCATACCTCCTCTATTCTCCTGTAACAGTTTCCACAAAAATGTTTTAAGGTAATTCATTTTTATTTTACTTGTGCCTTTGTCCGATTTTAATGTTACATTCTTTATAAATCTTATTCTTCACTTAATCCTGAATATTCCAATGTAGCTCAACTTCTCCGCAGGCTCTCTCCAGAAAGTGTCCTAATTTCCTTTTCCAGTTCCCTTTGTATTGAAAATATCTACTCTTTTCTATTTGTTTCTTGTCTACTACTCGCCGATTTTAAGTAAGAAACTGTTTTTCCTTTTAATCATATATTGCATGTCTTCTGTCATTCACCTTGCCTTTAAACTTACTTTCTCCTCCCCCAAAACCTCTTGGGTTATTAGTTAATGACTGTATATTTCATCTAAAATAAAAATAAAATAATCTTAATTAGATAAGTGCTACTCAACAATCAATAAAATCGGTAAAATTTTGTGTGCATAGTGAATTAGGTGTGTAATGGAGTGTTATAAAGATAAATTTAGATCACGCGGGGTGCGTACTTTGCGAAAAGCTATAGCATAGCAGTCATCTCCTCGATTTAGCTTCAGAAAGCGTACTTTCTGAAGTTAAAGAAATAGAGCATCAATTAAAGTTAATAAAAATCAATAACCAAAAGAAGCCTCATGAAATAAGGCATGTTGAGTAACCAGTAGCGGAGACTTGGCTAACGGACCGCCTATTATTTATAATTGGAAGAGGAACAGCAGTTTAACCAATATAAACAGCAGGACAATTTTTTTTTCAGTTTAATACGTACGCAAACTTTTCGAAGCACAATTGGGAGACAAGTAAATTTTAAAGTTAAGGTTAAGAATTAAGTGGTAGTGGGGTTAAAAATGGCACAAGTTTTGCATTTGACGCAGTGACATGTGTATGAACCACGTGGGCGATGAAACAAGAACTTTGGAAGTAGCTGTTAAATTACGTGTGAAAATACTCTCAAAGTTTGGGGAAAATTTCAAGCTCAATCGAGCCATTCTTTTGAGAATGGCACAAGTTTTGCATTTGATGCGGTGGCATGGATATGAATTTGGTGGGTGATGAAATAAAATCTTTGGACGTTTAAAAATACATCGAAAGTTTAGGGAAGATCTCAAGTTTAAAAGGAGTATTTTTTTAAAAAAATGTGGAGGTGGCAGGATTTTGAAGCAGAATCTCATAACAATCTTTAATAATTGATCTAATGTAATAAAATGCATGGAAAATAGGCATTACTGCTGTTAAATACAGAGTGGATTTGGTGTCTCTCGGAGTAAAATTCTTGTTTGAAGAAATTATACGTGAACGTAATAGTGATGAAGGATAGTCCCTGTTTTAAGTTTTTACTTAAATTGATTACATACTTATTTAGTGAAGCACATATTTGAAAGGCGAAGTCCACGAATAGATAAAGATAAAGGGATGGGTCTTTAGATGTGCTTAGGATTACAACTATCGAAATGGAAATATTGATGAAGGTTGATCGATTTGATGTGAACTGACGTCAGGTATTGTTTGGCATTAAGATTAATATTCTAATCTAAAAAAATAATAGAGGCGCAAGAAATATTTGACGTAAATTGTACAGAATAATTGGAACTGAGTTTATGAATTAAAATTATTGAGCAAGTCTGTACGAAATTATCGGTATCATCGATGAACCTCAACCGGTGTATGGGGACGTGATTCTCAGATTGTAAAGTGTTCCTCAAGACCAGCCATGAATAAGTTGGCATACGAAGGGGTCATTCTAGTGTACATTTTATTATACAAAATATTCACATTCAAAAGCAAAAGCGTTACGAGGAAACATTAGCATCGGAAAATGACAGAAAAAAACAGTAGATGGGGTGTGAGGACTTGCTTCGTCATGTGGAATGTTTGTTTGTAGCGATGTAACAACACACGGTACCAAGAAAATTGTCATCATCATTTAAAAGGTCTACCTGGATTAAAATTTCAAGGAAGTAATAGGAATCTAATGTACGATGCTCTGGAGGTGACAAAGAGCTTTACTGCGTACAGGGAGTTCATTCCTGTCACCGGTTAAAGAAAAGTCCATTTAATCGTTTGGTGTTTTCCGTTATTTTTGCGGGATTCATATCCTTTGCTTACATTCTTTATTTTCTATGTTCTGTACCATGCAATATCTTTGGTGTAAGAAATATACAAGATGGCGACGGACTGTGTTTGTTGATGTTACAGAAGTTAACATTTTGGTGCCTAAATTCGGGATAAGACGAAATAACTGGGAAACACCGTTATTATGTTCATGTTTTGTATTTGATGTGAATATTGCGCAAAAAGTGAACACATCAATAGGGACTGAATTTATTGAGTGTGCACAACGGATCCCGCCAAGCAAGAACGTCCCAGTAAAGTGGGAACTGAAATTTAAAATTTACAAATGTCGCGTTGATTTGGTATGATACCAATATAAATATTAATCGGCAATAATAACAATCGCTTTCTTAATGTGGTGCTTGCAAGCCCAATTTTGATTTATTCGTTGATGTACGCGGCCTCCTTGTATTCTGAAAGTGATGCCAACATTATTGTAAGCTCAGTACTTCTCTCAGTTAAGACTCTCCTAGAACTACGAAAAGCTTAGTCGATAATAAATCTGCACACTATCGCTAACCATTATCAAGCGCGCAGAGCGTCTCTTTCATGTATTTCGAGATCCATGGTCATTAAGCACGCTGCCACTTTTCTACACATTCTCTATTAATTCTTCACATAGAAACAAGTCTGAAAATCAGAAACTACACAAATTTAAAAGAAAAAGCAGTCAAGAAAAAAGTAATATATATAATTTTCAAACATGCAGTTCTTACACAGAGACGACGACGACAGTAGACGATTATGAACACCACAGAGACCGCCTTTCGGAATACTTAAGAGCGTTTATTGACTTTAGACAACGAATTTCGTTACCTTCTCTCTGACGACGAGTATGACACTGACATCGCTATTTGCGAAGAATACATTGAGAGTGCCAATCCAGAGTGGCGATCCAGAAAGCTTTAAAGAAGATCCAATACAAATGCATGGCTGCTAAAAATGTTGCTGACTTACCATTGGATACCCCTAAGACGTTGCCTGCCCCTCATTCTGTTAAGACTATCGCCTAAATTAGAACCAGTCACCGGAGTGATCGAGAAATTAACACGATTCTGGAAACAGTTCCGAGTCTTCCGTCGATCTTGATATTTCACATTCCAACATTAAACACACATTCTTCCGAAATTATCTGGTGGGAGAACCCTTTGGGTATGTAGATGGTATTGATGACACATATGAAGAAACGAAGAGGGCATTGAAGAATAATTCGGCAGAATAATTTAGGCTAATCTGGGCTACTTAGAAAATTTAAAACTTAGCCGTACTAGATCTTCAGGATCTTTTAATGCCACATTGATAGTACAATAGGAGGATTCATGATCTAAGGACATTAGACGAACAATGTTTCCGAAAGTGACATCCTGAAGCTCATGGAGTATTTGGATGACGCGGTAAGCAGAGATCTCGTCAGCTAGAAGATTCGAGGCGATACATTTAGTACCAACAGTTATCTTTCCACAATAACGAACTTCACGTTCGTTCCAAATCCGTTCTCAAGACCATGGCACTGCAGACCCTTTTTGTGTATTTTGTGAAAGGCGAGGTCACTGGCTCAAGATTGCCAACAGATTATAAACATTCATCTTAATGCGAAACTGAAATCTAGTAAACGATGTTTCCTGTGCCTTAATCGCGGTCACACTGCTCGGAACCGCAACAAACAAAAGGGGGAAGGCACTGTATCTACATTGAAAAAATAAAATCACCACAGAAAGAACTGTGTCCACCAATTTAGAGAATACTTACCCGTTCGCTGTTTCTTTTGTTTCCACTTCCTTTAGAATCGACACTATCCTTCTAATTTTATTTATCTGCAAATAGTGCAAGTATATTTACAGGATTGACTAGACGAAGTCAGTCCATCTTGATTAGCAAGGACCTGGCAGGCAAGTTTAAAACTGGCAGCTATTGATCACAAAGAATTAGCTGTTACTGCCTTTGAAACTCGAAGGGCGACACGCTTCTACCATAAACTAATTAAGTTTACTCTCAATGGAGTTTTAGAGCAAGGCAAATTTACTCTTGTTAGCGTTTGAAACTAAAAACTCTTATTCACCACACCCACACATACCGTATGACAATCAAGTAAAGTAAGAATGTGAGACTCTGGAGAAAATCTACGTGACCTGCCTATTGAGATACAGATAGGTGACCAGTATTGGAAGATATTGAAAAAAGGAAAGCTTATACGTTTATGAAGTTTTGTGGTTCTTCTTACTTCCCAATTTGGTTCAATTCTTAGCAGAAACAGACCCAAGAGCATTGTTCATTCATGCAGTCGTTAATATTGTCCACTCTGCTGCAGAGACGTTGCCCCATACAATGATATTCCTCAATTTTGTAATTTGGAAACATTGGATATCAAAGGAAAACGGATTTCCCTTACAACAGAGGGTGCCGTGATCCTACAGAAATTTCACGAATACCTCATAAGTGAGTAAAGGAGAAAAGTCGTCAGTTTTCCCAGGAGAGGTCATGTTGTTTTACACTCAAATATTGAAAATGTCAGTTTTTATGCTTTACAGAAAAGACTAGAACACAACCATTCATTACGCGATATGTATCATACACAGATTATAAATAACATAAAAAAATAATATCGTGGAGATGATTAAGGAAGCACTGCACCCTGGAAATACATTTTATTTGCCTCATCATACAGTTAGGAAAGAGAAACGTGTGAAATAAAACAGAATTTTCTTCGATACTTCATCAAACATGTGTAACTCGCCCTTTCTTCTAATTTATTTTAGGAAATACTGTCAACATTGCTTCGTTTTCGCTCAAATCCCAAGCCATAACCAGAGATAGTATTCAAGAGTTTTTACAATTAAACATAAGCAAGAGAGACCGAAACCTTACACGATTCCTTTCGTTTCTGGTCGAGAAAGACAAAATAGTTCGTAAAGGACTACAGATGACATTATCACACACACAGATTCACATAAATGCAGTTTGCCCTTACATGTTTTGTTTTTGTTGGGTTTTTTTTTTGTTTGTTTTTGTTTTTTAATTTATTTATTTTTTCCAACACTAAGAGAACTTATATATAAATTTTATGATAAGTTCCATACAGCAGCTGCACTTTTGGACTAAAGCATGTTTATGGATGACTTTATGATAAGTGCTGAAAATGATAGTGAAGTTCTAACTGTATACTATGAGATGACTGGTCTGCTGAAGCAAATAAAACTACCAATGTCTAAATGCACTAAACTCCGTTCCGCCAAAAGAAATGTGACGTGCTGAAGAACGCGAAATAAAAGAAAACTGCGGTCATGGCAGTAAATTGGTACACTGAATCGAACACGTTGCACTTCTGCCACCAAATATCAGTGAAACACTTCTTGAACAGCCAGCTACAAAGACAGAGTTATCTCATTATTTTATGACAAAATTGATATATATTCATCAGTATTTGTCTAAGCCAAAACATTTTTCCAGAACACCTGACTAACAGGAATAAAATTGGTTTAAATTTTTATAGGCTTTAAAATGAGGTGAAATCTATTGTTATTTTATTCTCTTTTATATATTTATTTATAAATCTAAATCTTTTATTTGATTTGATGATTTCCACTGCAGTTCAATCATTGTGATATTTTCTTATTATGTCATTTTTTTAAAGGTAACTGCACATTGAAGCAATAAGAAATATTCCTTATAAATTCTCCGTATGGACCATTCCTTTCAACATTATTTTACTGTCATTCTTTTGATAGTAAGTAGTATAAATACTTACACTTTCCTCATTTATACTCCTTACATTTTTACATAGCTGCATCAGACCTCTTTTATTAAACTTTGTAAATTTATATTTGAATTGAGCTACTGACCAACATGATCTCAGAATCCAGTTTCTAGTGCAACTGTTTTATAAGAAGATGCATGCGTATTTAAGAGTATTTGATCGATAGCAGTTTTGGCACTTTCATGGGTCCTAATGGCTCATTTAATGCTGCATATAGGCCGTATATATGGAATAGGTTTTCCAGTGCTCTCTCTCTCTCTCTCTCTCTCTCTCTCTCACACACACACACACACACACGCACACAAATTCCCATATTTTAGAAAGTCTATTTTAAAACCGCCTGATATTATTAATTGAATCTCAGAACTTCCAATATATTCCAGGATTATATCTAATTTTAATAAAAATATAAAAACCACTGCTTGGATTACTATATACATACACAAATTAATATTAATTTATGATCTATTAGTTTAACAAAGCTGGCTTCGAAGTGCCATTCAATTTTTCAATCTATGATAACTTATCAGTTTTAATCAGGGATTTTACAAGAATGCATGGACCTCCATTTCTCATATTTTACAAAGCTTACTCATTAAGGGAAAAGTTGTCTAAACTATATAAGCTTAGCTACTTTTCGGCCAACTAATGTTCATTGAAGTTTAATACATCTATATGGATTAAATCATTTTCCATTAGTATTCCATTCGGTTATTTTTAATATTTCTAAGCATTTGAACATTTAAGTGGAAAATTCTTAAGATGTTAGCACTTTTATTTCTCAATGAAGCAACCCTTATAAATGATTCTTCATCATATGCATTTTAGAGGTGTTTAAAACGTGACATTGCCTTACCAAAGATACAATATATGTACTTTTTCGGTCTATATTAAAAACAAATATTCGTTTACATTAAAAATAATACTGCCTGGTGAACTGCATGCTGAAAAATTGTCTAATCATATCATTGATATACCTTTCATCTATGTCTTTTCTATTTACAATTGTAGGAAGAACGTCCTGAGAAAGTACAGGAAGAAACAGAAAAACATGTAATCACCAAAAAATTAACTGAGAGAGGGGGTCGGTGATTGGAAATCTCGGTGCCTGTACCTTGGTAAAATGGGGGGGAGTGTAGCTGGAGAACAGAAGTGAATTATAATGAAAACAATTTTATAAATAACTATGAAGTAATTATTTCTATTTCCTCTTCATTTTGTGAAATGTGACATTTGATTAAAACAATGTATGTGTTCAGTGCTAATAATACTGTCACTATCATAGTTTTGTGTGAAAAGAGGATAAGATTTCATAATAAAAATAGAGATAAAAATAATTCATCGACGTACGTAACGATATATAAAGCGAATACTCATAACATCAGCAAAATTACAGCACATGATATTTAAATTACATCTCTCAGGCGATGGTGAAATGCTTAGTCGGGACTTGCAACGCGTCTCCTAGCAAAACCGGGCGATAGAATTAACAGCACTTGTAACTTTATTGGGCCGGAATTTCGAGAGTAATAATATAAAGGGATTAAAGGTGACATTTTGAAGGGTCACTGAATAGCTCGACACTCATCCATTCGACGCGTTCCGGTCTACGCCAGGGCCAAGCCACGTCGCCCAGAGGACCCGAGCTCTGCCACACCAAGCTACGCCTGCGACATACCCCCGACGATAAAATGTCTGTATTCTTTTGTATTTAATCATTAGCACAGGCCTGGCGTCTGTGTCTTTTGTATTTATTTATTATCGCACACCTAGTGCCTGGGCATTCTTTTGAAATTAGTAGAAGTGCTAGTCACCATGGCAAGCGCAGGCCTAGCGCCTCTGCATTACTCAAGTCTTGCTATATTAAACCTTTTTATTAAAACATTTTAAATATAATTTAGCCCTTACCAGCTGAGCCATTTTCACCCATCCCTTCCAAACTTGAAACGTGACAATGCCGTGCATCCCATTCAGTCTTCTGCCAGCAAATCAATAATGTGGGATTTTTTTTCGGCCAGAAGCTGACCATTGCTTGCATGGCCGATACTGTTGAGTGGAATGTATGGTATGAGCATTGCACTGCACAAAATACTATTTTGTTTTTAATGAATACATTAGAACATATTAAAAAATTAAGCTTTCTTTACTTCCTTCAAAAGACAAATACAAACCTTGGTAAACCTTTCCTACTCTAAATACATCAAAGACAGAAATAATAACAAAACCATAATGAAAATTATAATTTCGTTTTGCAAGTTAAAGCTGAGGGTCTTGTAGTTGTCAAGTAAGTAAGAAGTGCACTTTTTTCCATCACTGTTGTCCATTTATGAGAATTATCTTGCTTGGACTAATATAGAACAAATTACCTTGACCATTTGTCTTACAAAAGTGCAAAATTTATTTGTATCTTTTATAATAATTTGTATCTTATAATTCAGACTTCACTAGGACATTTTAAATTATTGTTATTTATACCTGAAACTTTCAATAACATTAAGCACCAGTCGTTAAGGCACGGACTCATGAGCAGGAGCTCTGGTATTTGATTCCCTCCAGGACAGTCCTCCCTGACTGGGAATTTTTCCTGGTTTTCCTCAGCCCTCAGGCAAAGTCCGGGACGTACCCTAAACTTAAAACCTGGAACGCGTTCTTTCTTTAAAAAAAAATAAAAAAGTATTTCACAGTTTATCATTTCATCTCATATATCACTAGTGTCCACTACTTGTGATGATTATGATGATGATGATGATGATGATGATAATAATGATGAGTATTGTTAAAGAGCAAAAAAATGCTAAGTTAATTGGCGCCAAAATACACTAAAACTGCCGCGGTAGTAAAAAAAAATCATACAATGAGTTGGCTAATAAAAGTAAAAAAAAAAAGTAATAAATAAAAAAATAACAATAGGAAAAATCGACAATGCACAAAGAACATTATAGAATACACCAGCAAGCAATACCCAGGAAAAAAACTGTCTTAAAATACATTATAAAACAGCGTCAAATATAAAATGGAAATTCATACCGTACTCCAGAAACAAGAAATATCCATAAAACGGAGTACTCGTTGGATAGCAACGACGTCATTCGCAAGAACATTCTCAAGAAAAGAAGGCAAACGTTGAAAATTCTAAAATCCCTAATTTATGGTATTCATTTAAAATGTGACGCACTGTATAGGGGTGGTCACAATTGGACTGTTGCAGCTGGTTCACCATATAATATGAGACGGTGACCAAAACAACAATGCCCAAACCGCAAATGTGCTAAAACTACTTCTTCGCGACGAACTGCGCGAGAAAATGAAATCCAATTAAAAGGGGCATATTTGCATTCCCGAAGTTTATTATTTCGGATTAAATACCATTTTTCGCGCCAGTCCGAGAGAAAAATTCTATGTAAAAACTGACTAAAATCCCCAGAGTAAATACGTTTCTGGATTGTGGTAGGGTCTAAAAGAGCTGATTGGGCTGCGACATCTGCTGTCTCATTGTCCGCAATTCCCAAGTGACCAGGAACCCCTAGCTGTGTTACGCTGAAGCCTGCGTCAACTAGCGTGAACACTGACTACTGCATTATCCGTACAAGAGGATCGGAGTTGTACAGGTTTGGAAAGCTTAAAAGAGCGCTCAAGGAATTAGAACAAATTACAGAGTCCCCCAGCTGCTGTTCAGATACATACAAAACCGCTTTATAAATCACATATAAAGTTCCGCCATAAAAACAAATGTAGCAAAGTTAAGATCAAACGTAAAACTAGAACTATTAAAAACAATAACAAACCCAACACCTATGTTCGATTTCGAGCCGTAAAATAGCATCTTGCAAATGATGAGACCATCGCGCTAAAATGTCTATGAATAGATGCGGGCGAAGATATAGGACAGGACGTAAGCCCAAGATGTATGTGGGCCTTTGCTAAAAGCTAACGGGGATAACAAGCTTCCTCAGCTGAGAAAAAAAAAACAGGTAATTGAACGTCCAAGGTCCTTAACATCTCCCGAAAACGATAGCAGGGAGCCTTAGGAGAGACCTAGCAGCGTAAAAGATATCACGTGACATTAAAAGCATTTCATTCGTGAGATGCCGATGTTGAGCAACAATCGACAATCGTACCCACCAAGAAACATATCTCTATGAAAGGACAGAGGAGTTTCGCCCGACTCCGGATACATGACTTGTAGGAAATGCTCCTATTTCGACACGGATTCCCTTGTGATGGTTCGGGTTAGGCGATGAGGTCGCGCAGAGCCATACACAATGCAGCCATTATGGATTTTGAACCGGATTATAGATCGGTAGAGACGTAAAAGAACCGTCCGCTCAGCTGACCAGATGTGCCACCTAAAACACGTAAAAGACAGAAAGTTCACGCCGACCTCTCAGTTGTGCTGTATTAGTTTCCTATCAAAAAGCAGTCAAGGAACTTTGCTTCGTCTGAGATAGATAAAGAATCTGGGTCAAGATGGAGAGAAGGAGAAGGATACTCCTTGCAGCGCCAGAAATTCATGCAGACTATTTCCTCAGGAGAAAAACGTAATTTGTGGTTGACACTCCAAGTATGGAGGCGCTCCAACAGATAGGTACGCTGAGAAGAAAGAAAGATGGAAAGGTCGTCGACGAACAACGATGAGGTAATCTCTGGCGGTAAACAAATGAAGAAGAAATTAATAGCAATGGCAAAGTGTTGACACTAAGTACCGAGCCCTGAGGTACTCCGTTCCCCTGAGATCACAAAACAGAACCCTCGCGTACATTAAAAACCCAATCTTTCATAAACTCCCTAATAAACTATGAAAGTCGACCAGGTATATGCCATTTGTGAAGCGCAAGAAGGATGCAGTTTCTCTCGCAGGTATCATAAGCGTTCTCCAGATCAAAGAAAACGGCGATCATTTTTTTTATATACAAAACCGACCATAATATGGGTGGAAAGAGACGGCAGATGGACGACATAAGAGCGATGACGACCAAAACCGCATTGAGCGTAAGAATGTGCCGAGATTCTAACCACCGCATAAGCCACCCGTTAGTCATAAGTTCCATCACCCTGCATTATCAATTGGTGAGGGAAATCGAACGGTAACTGGAATGTGATGTGGGGGGGGGGGTGCTTTCCAGGTTTTTGTATTAATATGATGGACACACGCCAAGCGCTCGTAAACATGCCGTCACACCAGATACGATTAAAAATCCAAGTAAAAACCTTACCTTCAGCTGAAATGTGCTGCAACATAACAATGGGTATACTAGCTGGTTCCGGAGCGCAATGCTGAGAGGTACACAGCGCATGCTCCAATTCCCTGGTTGAAATGGAATATTATAACATTTATTATTGTCGGAGGCAAAGGAGACACCCTTCGACTCCACTTGCACCTTAACTGTGCGAAAAGCGGAATGATTATTAGCGGAGATCGAAATATTAGCGAAAGTGCGCATTAATGTATTGGAAATGTTCATAGGAGTATCAAGTACACAGCGTAGTACCTTGAGACCAAGTTGGGCAAAAAAACACGCTTGCCTGCAATGCGGCGTAGCTTATTCCAGACAACAGACGAATGCTTTGGGCGGTTAAAAGAAGAAATGAAAGAAATCCAAGACCCTTTTTACTATCCTTAAGTACTGTACAGAACTTGGAGCGCTGCTGTTTATATCGCATCATGTTCTCCAGCGTAGGGTGGCAACTTAAAATTCTCAAAGCACCTTGGTGTGCACTCAATGTGTCCCGACAATCATTGGTCCATCAAGGAACCGGAAAGCGTCTGGGGTGGGAAGAAAACCAAGAATAGCCTGATATGCGGCAGTAATGAGTAAGGTATCGAGGTGCTCGATCATGACGTCAATCCATATAAAAGCACACCCTGAAAATATGGCAAGAGAATTGAAAAGATTTCAATTTGCTTTCCTGATTAGCAACGTTAGTGTGCGCTGTTAACGTACGTGGGAAGACACAATATAGATCTGGCAAGTAAAATGATCACTGGAGTATAAATTAGAGCGGACGTTCCAAGTAAAATGAACAGAAAGAGAAGCAGAACAGATAGAAATATGCAAAACTGTTTGTACTATTGGAAAGAAAAGTGGGCCGACCTGTATTAAGTAAAGAAAGGCGGCGGCGATTCAAAATGTCCGCAGCCATTCTACCTCCCGCACACTCTGTAGTTGAGCCCCATAGTGAATGATGCGTGTTAAAGTGCCCCAAAAAACAAAGGGGGGTGGTAGCTGGGAAATCGGATGGTGTATATTAAACGTAGATAGTAGCAGATGAAGGTCTGTAAATATTACAGACAGTAAAACTAAGACCGAAAAAGCAAACGGTAGCTGCTGCAGCTGTAAAGCGGAATGTAGACTTAGTGGAGAACTGTATACCTCAACATCGTTTAACATTAAAACACTGCCTTGCGTGAGAGTGCCATCTTCTGGTGGAAGGTCGAATAGCACCGAAGTGTAACCGTGGAAGAAAAAGGAGTACTATGGTGGAACCTTGGTCTCCTGGAGACACACAAGGGAAGAGTCAGTCCATTGTAAAAGCAACTCCAGTTCCGGTTTTTGAGTACGAATTCCACGTATATTTCACGATAGGACAGCCATTTTAAGTCAGGCATAAGCGAATAGACCAACTTACTCCTTAGCAGGTGCAGGACGAATCAGTCGTCCTTTCTTTAGACGCGTAGGGCTAGGTGGTTTAGCAGGAACAGGCACGTCCTTCTTCATGACATTCTCAGAGGAAGAGCTTTCCCGTTCAGAGTTGTCAACACCTGGAATCGGTTGGAGATGGAAATAGGCGGTAAGGGCGACCGTCTAGGAGGAGAAGGTCTCGAAGTCTTTTCAGTAGTAGTGCATGTTTTCAAAAAGTCAGTCTTGGTATATAAAGTTTTGAATTTAATAGCCCGAGCATCAAAAACTACCGGTTTTGGGTTGCTCGGTAGAGCGTTTGGCAGAATTTGGTGCACTAGTAACCCAAGTAAAAACAAAGTCGCAGGTCTGCATGCTGCTGTCACGCTTCTGTATTGCAGAAGAGGCTCCTGTCCTACATGATAACCCAGTGCTCGGAGTTACGCCATTACCCAGTAGCTTCATCTTGTAACTCAAACACATCAGCATCCATCAGACTAAGAACAGAGGGGTAAGAAGAATAAAATGTAGGCGAAATTAAAACGTTCAAGCGCGCCAAGCGTAGATCGGAGGGCGCAGCCTTGGGTGCCTTGGGGTCGCTACGTCCCGTACCCATAAGTGAGCCCCTGAGGGCCTGTGATGCCTCAACAGTTGAAATTAGTGTTAAACTTTGTTTAAAATGTTTAGGCAGTATATTTAAACAGATGTTTATAAAAATTGAAAATGTACTACATGTTATCTAAGGTCACTGAAAATTATGTTGTGATTTTTTTGAAGTTGTGATTCTTAAATAAAGTAATTGTCCCTTAAAAGTGATATTTTTTTTACATCTTATAAAAGTATCAATGCCCAACTACATGCTGTTCTTAAAGATCATCTCAGAAAGGAAGAAGTATTTAAGGGCATTTCCAAGGGAATTCAAAATTACCCGTTAAGCTGTGTATTAGAAATGTAACATAAAAAAGTAAAGAAAGAAAGTTATTTTATCACGTTTATTTCAATAATACTAGATTAATATACAGAGTTTCTGCGAAGGCATAGCTGGTTGTTGCTTTCCTTGCTTCCACTTGTTGCAACATAATTGGAGCACTTTGGTTATCTTCTTAATTCTTTCGTTGTAGTACTAAAACCTCGATATAAATTTTAGTTTCTACCAGATATGTTCAGTACAAAAGAAAATATTCCATAATAAAGTTATAATGGTGCCAAGGGAATGAGGTATTTGTCTTGTGTTAAACGTGTTCTTAAAAACCATTTTAGGTTGTTAATTTTGTGCACCATTATGCATTTGTACTTGTGCTGGCACTTACTCCAGCTAAAGTCAGAATAAAATAGCTTTTATTTTATTTTCTCCTTCCTATCAAAAATTGTCTTATTAAATGTAATATGTAGCAAAAGTTTCTTACCACTATTATCAAGTACATCATTCCATGATTTACTTTATTTTTTATATATTCACCTTATTTAATATAAATCAATGTTGATTTTGTCATCGTTCATAAAATTCCATAAATTGCATTCACCCCAGCACTAATCATAATCAACATAAACATGTACACAAGGGCTGCGAAATATATTTAAAGACAGATACCACTATCTTTTTAGATTAATCTAATTGTTGGTATTCACAAAATATTTTGCACAGGCCTAAGTTTTGCTCTGAATCTCCTAAATTAATGGATTTTATGCACTGACTAAAACAAGAAGCAATATTATTACTATATTTTCTTAATAGCCATACCTTTGCTGCAGATTTTTGTTGCCATCTACTTGCTGCATTATCCAGGCCTCTGAAAGACCCATGGCTTGTCCTTACTTAGCAGTTTCCTGTAAGAAGACACAATAATAAAAAATATGCAAAAAGATCTAAGAAAACCTAATGCACAATTTCAAGTAAATCACACATAACCTAAAATTGCCCAAAAGTATGCACTGTACAACAATATGCTTCATCTATGAGATTGCAGCATAACAGCTACTTCCTTTTACCCATAGTGTAGCGCAGTCTATGTCACTATAGTTCATAGATAACCTAATGTCAAACATTAGTAACCCAGGGGCATCAATGGAAGGAGGTTGCTGGTTTGCACTACAGTCAAAAATGTCAAAAAAACTTAATTTACTATAACTATTGTTTAATGCGTTTTATGCATAAAATGTATATTCTTGCGCCTACAGTTGGTATTTGCAGTTATCATCCGCAGGGAATGATGCAAACTGTAGTATCGGTAAGCCTGTAGAGTATTTTTACTGGGGTCGGGGGTTGAAGGGGCCTCTTGCCCATAAGAGACATTATTGTGGGTACGTGTTACGACCGGTAGAAAATACAGTAAATGTTCACAATTACTGGTTATTTTAAATACTTCCATGTAAATGTAGGCAACAGAAAGAAATCATATAATTTTCCAATTCTCACTTTGACCTGCAAGTGTGCGCATTTTCCAAAGCGTTTGTATTAACTGTCTAACACAACTTTAAGGCCGGTTTCACCAACTGCAATTCATTTCTGCTGCTATCTTAGCTTTTATAAACTCAGTTAAATTTTTACTTAAAATAATGTTTAATGCATGTGACTTCATTACATTAAAACCCCGAATAAGAAAAACGAAGTTTTCTCCTAGGCATTTTTAACTATGTGAAAACGAGTCGGATGGGGAAATGTCTTTAACGTGTGTTCGAATGGAGAACATCGGAAGCGTCGCCAAGATGGAAGAGCGACGAAACGGGACAAAAAGAATCCTCCACCAAGAATATTTTTTCCGCATTCGCAGTATAATTGAAGTGGAAAATGTTTTCGTGAATCTTCGCTATTAATTGAGTACATCGTTTGGCGGAAATTTAACTGATCTTTCATAAATTTGGATCGTGAGTTTTCGAGATAAACAAACATTTAATATAACTATCTAAAAGCGTGCAACAATTTGCTTATTAGAGGTTAGACTGCAATACTGTACATTGAAACATAAGGTTAAAGAATGAACGGTGAAAAATTAACAGCTCTACTTTAGAGCTATGCACAGCTATATAATAAATGTAATAAATATTACTGCAATAAATACATCCGTGATATTATCTGAGGGTTAAATAAGCAAATTAAAAAACGTGCAAAAATCATCATGCATATGAATTGTTAAAAAAAGTAATGCATCCAGTATTTTCTTCTCAACTTTGGGATGCTCTTTCAAAATATTAAATAAAATTTACTTCGTCCCCTAGCAAGAAGTTAAAAAGCGTGCGAAATTCACTAAGCTTATGTCTGGTTAAAAATTATCATTAACCAGTATTTTCATAACAACGACCTAAAGACGAAACTAAATAAAGTCAAATGGCATAAAATAACTTAATATTTTATTGCCATGATGCACAAGTCCTTTAAGGAAGATGGCAAAACTGAGAAGCACATGGAAAATTTTGAAGAAAAAAAAATTCAAGAAATTTTGCCTGAAACTGAGAAGCACAGGGAAAATTTTGAAGAAAAAAATTCAAGAAATTTTGCCTGCGAATAAGACTTCAAGGGCTCCTTAGTATAATATTTTTCAACGTAATTTTATTGTAATGTACAATTGTGCGCTGCTGAAAAGTTCCGTTGAAACGATATTTGGTATGTTCGTAATAACTGAGCTTACCTTAATTCATGTATCCACACTACAAATATTAAAACTTGGTACATTTAAGTGGGATTCTCGAATTTCAGATAATAACCCTTGTCTATAAACATATTTTGCCATATTTTAATACAGGACATATACCTTGTGATGGCTTGTGACCCCTGTAGAAGGCATACCCAAATGGGGTGGGGGAAGGGCTTATGTACCTCCATGACATTCTATCACTGCAGAGATATCGTACGTTTGTGTTATAAACTTCTGGTTTATATGAACTCTTCTAATTTACCTGTTAAAGTACGCCTTAAGTCTTCTGCAGTCAGTTCAGAAACATCAATGACTTTTATGAATCTTTCAACCGGTTTACCTCCACTGATGTATCGTAATATCACAACAAATTGTGACATGCATGTAACACCTGTCGTTTCGTCGGAAACGAATTTTTTTTTTGGGGGGGGGTTATATTCTTATATCATTCACATAAACAAGATACGTTTCTCACTTCACACGCTGTCAGCCACAATGTTTTTAAAACATAAAAGGAGCAACCTAAATTTTGTGCTATTATTCTGAGTAAGCGCCTATAGATTTCGGTTGCTGAGGTCCAAATCCCTTCACTTACAATTTAACAGTTAAACTTAG
Source organism: Metallyticus violacea (assembly GCA_030762175.1). Taxonomy (NCBI): domain Eukaryota; kingdom Metazoa; phylum Arthropoda; class Insecta; order Mantodea; family Metallyticidae; genus Metallyticus; species Metallyticus violacea. The sequence continues at coordinate 125,506,941 of CM060846.1, read as the reverse complement.
AAGCGAAAATAGCCTTCAATAAAACGTGCGCTTTATTTGCTGCCAAAAAACAGACATGCTGTTTTTTTTTAAGTCAACTTTTCACTGACAAACAGAGAGGAGGACACCCAAATTCAAACAAGGTGTGAAAACAATCTCTAATCAGCTATGCGTGGTGTCAGTAATCCCTCAACATCTGGTCCTAAGAAAATAGAAAATACTTAGCGCTGACCATGGGCTGTCTTCTTGCTGGCCCAAGAGAACTAAGAATGAATGAATGAATGAATGAATGAATGAATGAATGGTGTTTAACGCCCGTTTTTGCTACAGAGGCACCACAGGCGATAAAAGGCATCACAGCGGTGGACACTGGTGATACATGAGATGAAATGATATATTGGGAAAGCATTTTTTAAGGAAGGAAACGTTCTAGGCCTAATTTTAAGTACTTCCACGGCTATTGCCATTTATGAGGACTGAGGAAAACTGGAAAAAACCTCAGTCAGGGAGGACGGTTATGGCGGGATTTGAACCCCAGACCTCCCGCTCACGAATCCGCTCCTTAACAACGTCGGCCACCTGTGGCGGTTTCTATATTGAATGTGCTGAATGTTATCTATACTCTTATTATCCAGTGGAAGTAACTTGTCAAAAAAAAGCATTCACCGAATTTTTCCAATCTGTGGCCATTTCCCCATAATTTTTTCCATAATAATTTTATAGGGTATTCACCATATATTGGTGTCTAATTCTTTGTCTACGAAAGTTTCCATTAGTTTTGCCTTGTTTTTGGTGGTTTTATATTTCCTTTTAGCTTCTCTAAATTTATTTAGGTTTCTCTCCCTTTCTTCTGCAATTACCGATCTTTGATAAATTCTTCTTAGTTTCCTTACTTTGCTTTTTGCAGTGCAGCCGTCCAAATAGTATCATTATATTTCTTAGGTCTGGTTGTGGGAACAGATTTGTCTTTCGCCTTTCGTGTTGCTTGGACAAGGTTAATGGCATTATTATCAATTGACTCTCTTTCGTATTGTAACTTGAAGATTTCAAATTCCTTTCTCAGAAGATTCCAGTCTGCTCGTTTGTAATTGTAAATTTTCCCTCCTCTTACATCTTTAAAATTTGGCTTTCGTATACAGTAATCGAAATAGATTAATAATATCATCACTAGTGGTTATATCTTGACCTACTTTTAATTAATTATTTTAGCTTAACTTGCACAAAGTTATGTCTATGTTGGCAGTAGCATCAGCTTTATTTTCGAAAGTAGGAGGGTTGTTGGGTTGATTATTTATAAATAGATTTAGTTCAGAAATAGTTTGTTCCAGTTTTTCTCCACTTTGGTCTTTGATGCTACTATACCACCAGTCAGATTTGGCAATAGCATCGCTTGTAAAAATTTGCTCAAAAATGTTAAGTGTTACTGACCTCTTTTATTTTTCCTATATATGGGTTTATTGGATGACTATATTAAAAATAATGGTTTTTAGAATAAATTTTCTCTGTCATGTGTTACTTCAATGCAATTTGTTGGCGCGCGTCTCCCTCAATTGTGTTATATGGACTATTTGTAAATTTGGATTATATATATATATATATATATATATTATAATTGATGCCATAGGATTTTCTCCGTGATTTATTGACCGTGCTCTTACTGGAGTATGTGCTACTTTGCATTTAAAGGAATAAGGTTCCTGAATGCATAAGTGCAACCTCAGTACTATTGCAATTTTCTTTAATTCCGACATCACTTGCTTTTCTCTGCCAGTAAATCCGCAGAGCTTTTTCCGCCCAAAACATTCTTCGGGCTTCGCAGTGACACTGGCCATCTGCCTACAGAGCAACAAGGATCTGGTCAAACCGGTGCCCGACACCACTGGTAAGACTCGCATTCCTGGACTCAGAGGACCGCAACGCCGCCAACGCAGTCGGGTCCCAACTCACGGGTCGCATATTCACAATCAAGCCCAACCATTGCAGTCACACCGCTGCTATTGTGGCTACGGCCACACTGACCGTGACCGTAGGGTAGCAATATACCATTATTGTGGTGCTGCGACACTCACTTCCGACCCGCCGCAGCAGATTCTGTGCGCCCTGCGGAGGCAACAGTCATTGCACGAGCCAGGCTTCCTGCCTGCTACAGCCTGGCGTCACCGCAACCTCATCTCAGAACTGACCACCCTGCAGGACTCAACCACAGCATTAGAGAACATGTAGCAGAACTCACCCATGCAACCACGACCCAATTCAACAACATAAATAAAGCCATAACTGAATAATTAGCACTATCTAGACAACACCATGACGCTCTCCATAGACGCACTCGGTACATCAAATCAAACCTTGAGCTCACCTCCAAAACAGTCTACAGTATCGACGCCAAATTCAAGAACACCACAATTAAAATAACGCAACTCTAACAAGATCTACATTTCCTAAGCAACCAGATATGTGTAACACTTCCAAAGCCAACTCATCCGGTTAGGACACGCCAGAGCCAAAAACGTGCATTTTTCATGTATAAATGTGTTTAAAGAAATATGCTCCTAAGAATAGATTATTAAAAGAATACATCCCTTCGTGTTACTCCTAACTACTCGATATACTCCCAGCGACCCAGCAGAGCTTCTACCATGGATGGCTCCCGGGTCCTCACCTTCTCTGCTCCCAGTTATTAACTGGCAGCGTTCATTCCCCCGGCTAATAAGAGGGTGCTCAGCATCCCATGCTACTACTTCCTATCTCCACTTCCAAAATCTCTTAGCATTAGTTAAAAAGAGAAGGAAGCATCACTGATCGCAACGGTACCTTGGGAAGTGTACATTAGCAGGAAGGCTGCGTGGGACCAAATAATGTATACCATTTGCCTTCAGATGTTAATGCTTTTTCTTAGTGTTTTATCCTTAAGTGTGAGTGTGAGTGCAAGTGTGTGTGTGTGTGAGTGTGAGCGCGCGCGCGCAGTTAAAATTTTGAAACGTTTGTGAAAAACATGGCAATTGCTTTTATGAAGAAAATTAAACAATTATAAAATGTATAGGAATGTCGTTATGCTGCTTCGAGGGGAGTGGCATTACGATTGACGATTAAACTGTGTGTGTCAATCCTGGTGTTGTAGTGGTTACCATACTGACTTACTAAACCCAAGATCGCGGGTTCGAACCCGGCCAGGACCGATGGATTTTTTCGGGCGTAAAAATCCTAAGTATGGCTTCCTTCGGAAGGGAAGTAAAGCCGTGGGTCCCGTGTCGTACATTTACGGCACGAAAAAGAACCGCAAGCCTGAAAGAGAGGCCTCTGAGCAAAATTTGTCGGTCGTTTCACGCCCTGAGTTGAATGGGACGCTGATGACCTGAGCTGTTAAAGAGCGTCCATAAATAAATCAATCAAAAAAAAAAAAAAAAAGATTAGACTGTAATATTTAACACGCACGAAAGAAAAAGCATATGCCGTTCATTTTTAAATCACGGTAAATAAAATAAATATATCCTGTAATATACAGCACTATATTTTCCCATTATTTTGCATTATATGGAACAAAAATTTAAACATTTTATTCCTCTCTGAAATGAAAATTAGTGATTTTATTTAATTGGCATTGCTGGTTTCGATCAAAAGCGTTGTTCTCTATCAGCTAACAGTTTTTGTGAGGACAAGTTGAATTTTTCGCAATATTTCGCATATTGTTTATTTGCATTTAGTTTTAAAATGCGTTTTTGCATTAATTTTGCTAAATCTGTATAAACCAAATCATATATAATGCAAAATATAAAAAAGTCTGCATTTACGTTGCAACACAAGTATAATTTTTACAAAAATTCTCGCTTTTTACAACATACTCCTGACTTACTCTATAAGATGATTCCGAATAGTCTGTGATAAGCTGCCAGCAATAATCAACAAGCACGTCGGGTACTGATTTCCCTTTGTACCGCCTTTCCACTTCCAATATGTCTTAATTTCATGCCAATTACGCTTATCCCGATTATGCCACTCTCATATAAAAAACAATAAAGATCTGCGAACGCTGGCTGCATTCCTCTTAGCATGCCTAAAATTTTTACAGTGTACGACTTTGCCAACCATATTCTGGATAGTTCAAAAACATTTGCAGTAAACTATTTCTTCATTTTCTATAGAAAATGACAAGCTTTATTCTCGTTTTCTGTAAAATATAATGTTCTGTTCCAGACTGTGAAATTTTCCATTCTGAATGGTGGAATCTCAGTATGTGATTTAGTTAATTTCAAAACCCTCACAACATAATTTGATTCAGCATGTGATATCAAATGAGGTTCTCTAGATACACATAAATCAAAATCAGAGAGAAGTGGCCCATGATCAGAAGAGGAACTATAGCCAGGAGATGTGCTTTCTTCCTCCAAAGTCGATTTTTCAGCGGCTTTTGAAGTTGGTACAGAATCGTTAGGTTTGACAGGTTACATGACTGAGACTGATTGAAAACAGTATACTCAATTTAACGCTTAAACTTTTCAGAAAAAAAATTAGATACACTGACCAGAAAAGAAATAACCATTAATGTGGTCAATAGTAGGTTCTTTCCATAACAATGGAATAGCAAATGGCATGCATGAATTAGTACCTTTCATCCAAGCTAAAATGTACTTTGGCAATTTGTGTAGCATGAGTTGCGCCCCTACATTTGTCCTTATATGTAGTTCCGGAAATATAATTGTAGTCATCACAAGTAGGTGCGCGATAGTCCTGCGCTGAGATTTTGTACTCCCCTTACACATACATACACACAAAACTGCGCGTCTGTCTGTTAATAGAGAAAGTTCTTACAACGGCGATGCATTGCTAAATTATAAAAATATGGTAATATTAACAACTAAGATATGACAGGACAGATTGGTTTCACCAAATTTCTTAATGCTGCTGCACCATGCTGTATAAAGCACAACTTCATCACAATTATTCGCTCATAATAAACATAATACACTGCACAGAATGGACTATAGCAAAAACTACTTTATACTATTTACAAAAGCAACCAGCAAATGCATATATCCCGATATTTCTTAGAGTTTAACCCATAAGAATAACATAACTGCGAGAAAGAATTAGAAATTCGCCCTCTTGAGAATGTACAGGCCGCACCCCACGAAAACGAACACTTCTGCTATAGGGTGCGATAGCAATATCTCAACCCTGTTAAGTGATACAAAAAATAGTTTAGTGTTCTGCGGTTTCCAAAATGTAGCAATTTATTCCTTTAGCGTCTGAGAGGAATATTGTTCTGTGTTATTTTTACAGTTGATTTTATAAATACTTACAGAGTAATAGATAAATTACTTTATGAAAAATATTTTCAGCATAGGGAAAATGTTATATAATGTGATCCTTAAGACTAAATTAATATACAGAACATTCAAAGTTTCAAATTAAACAAATATTAGTCAAATTTTGAAGTGAAATTTTGTAAAAAGTGGTTTTATTTATTCCATTTGTCTATTTGCAATGATTTTTTAAGTTAAAGTTGGAAGTAATTTTGTGATATATTTCTTTTTACCAAGTAATTTGCTTATTTCTATTCTGAAACCCATCAAGTCTACCATTGTTAAATATGGGTAAAAAAAATGGAGGTATTTGCAAAACCATATCTTTTATGAATTTTCCTGGTGATGGAACAAAAAATTAAATATGATTCAATATTTGAGTGTGTGCTGGCCTTGCTCTGAAGTACAGTTCAGGGATTGGCGAATCCTCATGATGGTGACAGAGCAACCTCGAGTTATTACTGGAGAAGCAATTGTGCTGGAGGGGATTCGGCTGGTGGGGCTAAGGAGAGCTGGCCTTTCGATGCATCGGATTGGGAGACAAATGCAGCATGATGCTAATGCTAAGATGAGCGATAAGTCACAAATATTGCTACTAGAGGCAAGGACTTCAAATGATACAGCAGCACACCTGTCATTCAAAGCTGCAGAAGGAGAGGAAGGAGGAGAAGGCCCGATTTGCAGAAGAGAGAAATAACTCCTGACATGCTGCATAGATTAAAACCTGAGATAGTTACCTTATCAATGTTATTAAAGGAAAAAGACCACTGATTTGTTGACTATAACTTTTATTTTTATTATAAATATAACTAATATCTTGCATTTTGTTTTTCTTGGCATTTCTCACGCATATTCTGTATCCTTATTAGATTTCTGGTCATCGATTACACAGTACACAGGTGAGCAGCATTTCTACAGCAAACGGATTATGGTATGAGGCAGTGAATAAAAATTCACAGGTTCCGAATTCACAGTTTTAAGGTTTCGTGTATGTTTGTGATTATTTTATCGTAACATGCCACAATTATTGCACAAAAAATGATATAGCAAAATATAATTTTGCAACATCAATGAAGGTACACAGTCATTGAAGAACTCAACGATTTCGAAATATAGCAATTTCAAGTGTGACTTTATCTAAGCCTTTCATCCTTTACTACTTTTATTATTACTGTTAATTTGTTACATTATTAATACTGTTACTTTATTTTTCTTTTTCTTTTATATTGTTTGCCCTCTGGTGTTGCTTTTAACTTGGCTTATTAATTTTAATTCGCTTTTACGTGTTTTGCTTTTGACTTCTTTACTATTTATCTATTATTCTTTTAATTTTATTTCTTACTTTCTCTGTGTTTTCTAATAGACTTTATTGTTTTATATATATATATATATATATATATACATAATGCTTACTTTTTATTTATTCATTTATTTGTTTGTTATTCAGAATTGTTTTCAGAGTGCTTGGAAATGCATGAAAATGTTTAATACGCTGACAATGAACTTGCTTTTGATACCAAATTGAATTTTGTGCTGGCCTATACCGATTTCTTTTGTGTTGTGTTTAAAATGTAAACCTGTAAATTACAAGTAAATTTATTCTGATTTTTTAATGTGAAACGTTATGAGGGGGGAAATACTCGGCTAGTATGTTTAAAATTCCCGTTTATAAATAAAAAAAAAAAATCTACAGAATATTTTCTGAAATTATTCTCATTGCTTTTTTCTGCAATTTAAAAATAATTACGTTACGTATTGAGATAACCCAGAAATTCAATATAGAATGAAAATAAGCAAAATATAAGTTTTTGAAGTTTCGACTGAGTTTAATTTGCTCAAAGATCTGATAAATAAAATGCTAAGCTTAGTTTAGTCGCAATGTACTCAATGGGTGATTTACTGTTCAACTGCTTATATACTTGAGTCCAAGAAATTCAGTAATTGTTGTTTTTTGTATAAGTCTATCATCGTCTGCTATATACATTTACATGTAAGAGGAAATAAATTCCTTACAATGATTTTGTAAAAGTAATTAAGAGCCAGTTTATTAGCTTAAAGGAACTGAAATTTCTAATTTCTATAGTTTTTAAGCTATTAAGTTAGAGCTTGGTGAGTAATATAATTATGCCATTAGTAACTGATGGGCAATTTGAAATTTCTTTATCATAATTTTTTTCAGAGATATAGTTTTTGTAAAATTATTTTACAAAACAATGCCAGTTTTCATAAGCTTGCTTCTGCTGGTAATATTGAAGGTGGTAAAGCATTGTATTTTCTTCTCAGTTCTTACTATTAAGATTACTATATCAGTTATTTGTTTTGTGACCATAGCATTACTTGCAGGGACATTAATCTTGTATTCCCTGAATATTTTTTGCAAAAAGATAAAAAGAATGTTTTGCAGAAACTAATAAGTATACACAAAAAATAACTACATTTGTTAACGTTCCCTGCAGAGAACGCATAAAAATTTTCACTGAAATTTAACTAAAATTGATGCACAAATTTCATTTTCTATGTTGAAAAATGTATATTTGAGAAAATTTAAATTTTCTGTAAACATGCATTTAATACGTTTTTCAGTTAACTCTGTCTTCAACACTGCCATTCTAAGAATGAAGCTACTCACATATGTATGAAAATAACAAGAAAAAATGAAATGAGAGTAAATGCAGATGAAATAGCTAACAGCAGAGGAAAAACATATATTTAAGCTAAATTGTACAATATTCATTTAGTTGCGTTGAAAATGCAGCGTATAATTGTGTGGCTTGCCAATAGATATAAAAAAAAAATGCAAAATAAACCTATTTACAACACAATATGCAAAAAGAGCTACAAAAAATGTAAAGTTTGATGAAATTAAAAGTTTGGATATTTTGAACAAATAGGCCTGGTCATGCACAATATCCATTTAAAGCAGTGAGCACCTAACATTAATATGTTGCACTGGGGCTTTAAAAAAATGTCTGAAAATTAAAAAGTAATTATTCACTTAATCCCTAAGGTTCATAGGTGCTTCCATATGTATAGATAAGTTTGGTAATTTAGTCAAAAAGTCAATTTCCGTACCACTTAAATCATATTCACGCATTTTTGAAGTACTTCAATTTTCAGGTAAAGGCAGCAGAGTTTTTCCTCTTTACTAATACATTAAAAGCATCAGCAAATTAAATTACAGTAACACAGTCATTAATGAAGCAATAAGGAAAAGCAGAAGACTAAGTACTGAGACACTTCATATTTTATTATTACGCACTCAGAAAATAAAGAATGACTACTACACCTGCTATGTTTTTAAACTCCCCATTCTTTTATCTATCTATATATATATATATATATATATATATATATATATATATATATATATATATACAAACAAGTTCGGATAACCTTTTACCCCATAGAGTTTTAAGTTTGCCAGTAGGATATCACGATTCGCATAATCGAATGCTTAGCTAAACAAAACAAAAATTCTCTTACTTGTATTTTATTATTCATGACTGATGTTTAATTCCTAAGAGTACATGTTGCACTTTCTGTTGATATTGCTATGTAAATATTCCCTTTATAAATTCAGACTACTAGTTCATTAGTAGATTATTCTTTTCAAAATAAGATTACAGCCCGTTACATTTTCAAACATTTTGAAAAAGTGATTATGCGAGGAGATATTAGCAGAGTGACTGCCACATATGGTCCGCTTCGAGTTTCAGTTTAGTATCTACCTGCCTTACCTTCCCAACGATTGCTGCGAAGGAGAGGACCTGCCCTCAATAGTGATTATAGTCGAATTTAAGAACCTTTGAACTTTTGACAACACGCAACACACATAGTTTACAGTACTGTTGCCATGGCAACCAAGGTTAACCTTGGAAATGGCCAATCAACGTTTGATGTCCCCTGCTCTCTTCGCTCAAGCTTGGTGAAAGTAGTCACAATATTGAACATATCGTAAATGTCGATGCTTGGCTTATTTGTTATAAATATGATCAGTTCTCTGCTAATATTACTGTTGTTGCATCAAGCCAACAAACCGCTTATTTCCTTGATAGTATTTATATTATTACAATATGGTGAATACTTCGTAGAGTTAAGCCCATAGGAGTTAGGGGCGATTTCATCAACCAATGTTAACTTTAACAGCATTAACTTTCCCTTGTGTTAAAATTTTAACCGTCCTTAACAGTTCGAAAATGGTGATTGTAAATCAGGCTTCTGTCGGTCCTGATGGCGTAGTGGTAACCATACTTGCCTCCTAAACCCAAGGTCGCGGGTTCGATCCCTGCCAGGACTGATGGATTTTTTCGGGTTTAAAAACAATAAGTATGACTTCCTTCGGAAGGGAAGTAAAGCCGTGAGTCCCATATCGTACATTTACGGCATGATTAAGAAACTCAAGCCTGAAAAAAGCGGCCCTGAGCAAAATTTGTCGGCCGTTTCACGCCCTGATTTGCATGGGACGCTGATGACCTGAGATGTTAAAGAGCGTCCATAAATAAACTAAATAAAAAAAAAGCAAATCAGGCTGTAGAAGTCGAAATTTTATATTTACGAATATTGTCCTTCCTAACAGAGATGCAATGACTGAAATGTTTACAAAGTTACAGAATGTGAAAAGCAGTTTGCCATTAAGATTGTAGACAGAATACGAAAGAAGTTAGGATATACTAAATAGAAACACGCCTCTCTCTTCCTCTGCTTATGATGATTTGGACAATGCCGGTATTTTAAATGTTACTGTTTTCAGAATTATCAGAAAGGTTCCTACATAAATTGTATTTAAAAAAAGGAAGAAATGTAATATTCCTTTAATTCAAAAAATGCCCGCAAATTATCAGTAGCATTTAACATTATCAATGTTCAAGTGTTCAGGGAGCAAATGATTGTAAACAGTAAAAAGTAAAAATCCCAGAGGCAACAGAACCGCATTTTTATCGTATTCCTACGGGTTGCCTTTACACCAATGTTTAAGTATTCGGTATTCCAAACTTTCAATCAAAATAGTTGCTAATTCTATGTTGCTTGATTAGCATACGATAGCATATTCAACAATTTTCCACTTCAGAGATAAGTTTGAAATAGATACCATTATGAATGTGAATGGAAGGTTTTAGAGGGTGCCATAAGGAAATTTCTTTTAATGCTTTACTTATATCGTGGATCAGAGTTCAAAACATGTGCATGCAGCACACGACAAAACACGCAACTAAACAGAAAGAATGATATGTGAATGAAAAAGGTTTTTTATAGGCTTCAAACAACGCTTACATTCATGGTGGCTACAGCTGTGTTACAAAACACTGTAATGGAGACGAGGCTAACTGCTCCATTATCCCTTTATACTTCCTAACTCGAAAATTAACTAACTTTTTAAATTTATAAAAAAAATAATGCGCCTCTTCTCCTTTTAACATGTCCATTCTGGTGGTATAGTGGTAACCACACTTGCCTGGTAGACCCAGGATTGAGGGTGCAATCCCAGCCAGGGCCAATGGATTTTTTCGGGCATAAAAATCCTAAATATGGTTTCATTCGAAGGGAAGTAAAACTGTGGGTCACATGTACATTTACGGCACGTAAAAGAACCTCAAGTCAGATAGAAGAGCCCTCTGAGCGAAATGTATTAGCCATTTCACGTTCTGATTTGACTGAGAGGCTGATTGCCTGAGATATTAAAGAGCGTACGAAAATAAACTAAATCAATAAATCTTTTAACAATGATTTGATGCTCCACATTTATCAATTGTTCTATTAAAACACAGTACATCGGAATGTGATCAAAAGCGTTACGCGTCTGAACCAGCCTTTTCGATCTCTGTTATATGTACTACTCCAGAACCTCAACAGTGTGTTAGCTAACATTATGTTGGAAAACCTTGTTGGATCGCAGGAGTCTTTTTGTGTTTATTTGTGTTAACAAACAAAATGTTAGTGTGTTTTAACATCTGCTGATGAAACGGGACATTAATTAATCACACAAATTGAGCAAGATTGGGTCCAGGAAATAATTATCTCTCCTGGTTGTGATTCCGCTTAGCAGGAAGGAAAGAACAAAGATCTGGGGCGAACCCCTTGATGCCTTAAATATAAGCACCAAAAATAAATAAATATAGCTACCTAAATCATAATCATTTGACTTTGTTTCACATAACAAAGTCGGGTATGTAGACTACCAAATATTATTTGTGTTAGTTGTATATGTCCCTTCTCCGGCTAGTTTTATTGCAGGTAGTTACATTACCGACCTTTTAAGGGTAGGCAATCCTGCAACACGCGGCTGCATTACGGACTTGGGTAGCTCCATTGCCACATGTTGCAGTCTACCTTTGGTGGCATGCAATTCCCCAAAACTAAAAACCATTAAATTTTTTTAATGGTGTTCAATGCGCGATTTTACTACTTTGGCACCACAGGCACTGAACACTGTTGATAAATGAAATTAAATGATAAATTGGGAAAGGATTTTTTAAGGAAGGAACCGTTTCAGGCCTAAGTTTAGGGTACCGCCCCGGCACTTGCCATTCACGAGAACTGAGGAAAACCTGAAAATAAAACCTGTCAGGGAGGACGGCCCTGGCGGTCATTAGGAGGTGGGACAATATTTCATTTATTATATAGATTACAAAATTTATTATACAAAATGACACTGAGTAGGTTACATACGCATTTTTTACAAAAATGGCGGTAAACACAATGGGCAAATAAATTATTACATGTTTTCCTGCATTAAAAGTACTTTAAAGATGTAGTATATGTCATTTTGGTAAACATTACACTATCGTCACTGTCTTCGTCGCTGGTGTTCTCTGATCCTCGAAAGGTGTGTAGCATATGAGAAGCTGTTGAGGTGTTCTTGGGCCAACGGAAAGTAAACGGTACGACGAAATCGCCGATGGTAGCGGTGGAGAATCATCCCGCTGACCTGATCTTTTAGTATAGGGCTGGCATCTTCTTGGCAGTTCTAAGATAGATGTAAGGAGATTTTGTGATGTTTGATGGATACTCCCAACTTGTTGTGCAGTAGTTTCGGTTGTCAAAAGCGAGTTTGAGAATGAGATTGGCGCCGATTCTGTCTGTTTAACACGCCATGTTTTAAAATGGATGTAAATTTTACGACGTACCATCGGTAGCCGTTTCGGAAAATTTCCTCTCCTTTGCACACTATGTTAAAGGCAAAAGAGTTGAGTTGGTTGACAAGCTCTGCATAAAAGTTGCTCAATATTGTGGGTAGAAATACTACTTTGTCCTCCTCGAGACATATAAACGTTCTTGAGCTGTTCTTGGTGATGGTCTGCACGCCTTGCACTATATACGGCAGGTTCTGCTGCACCGCCACGGGTGGCCGAGGTCGTTAAGGCACGGACTCGTGAGCGGGAGGTCTGCGGTTCGAATCCCGCCAGGACCGTCCTCCCTGACTGGGGTTTTTTCCAGGTTTTCCTCAGTCTTCATAACTGGCAAATGCCGGGGAGGTACCTAAACTTAGGCCTGGAACGCTTCCTTCCTTAAAAAAAAAAAAAAAAATATATCCTTTCCCAATTTATCATTTCATTTCATGTATCATCAGTGTCCACCGCCTGTGGTGCCTCAGTAGTAAAAACGGGCGTTAAACACTACTCAAAAAAAAAAAAAAAAGGTTCTGCTGCAGCGTAGACACAGTGCTTAATCCAGAGTTGTGTGGTACTTCAGCCAGCTGCCGCAACTCGCCGTGGATCATGTTGTCTGCTGCGTTAGTTCCTCTGTATTGACGCATATCAGACAGCATATTGTAAGAGGGGGCCATCCATCAATGTGAGTTTTGAAGAAGGGGAGGTTATAGTGCTGGTTGCAGTGACGATAAGGCGCATAAACACCTATTGTTTCTGTGTAAGTAACAGCCATACAGCGTTCACATCTATAGGTGAATAATGTGTACAGATAGTGTTTCACTCTACGGCTAGTAGATGACGTTCTTTGGGCTCCATCATTGCGAGACGACAACCATTTTGCAGAAACTTAAGTACAACTTCCATGCTCGGCGTATAAGTAACTCAATCAAGGACGGAAGGGGTGGAAATGGCCGAAAACCCGCTCTGGCGCCATGGTGTCGCAGACCTGTTGTAACCTGCAGTGACGCCATCAAGTATTCAGGCACCACGGTTTCGATAACCTGTCTGAACATGCACGTGACACCATCAGGTGTTTTGCCGCTACGGTGTCGCAAATCTGTGTGGGCAAAGTTACTTTTTCACCTCTTTGATCAATTTTGATTAACTGGCACGCTTTTAGATGACGAGTCAAGACAAGATATTGCCTCAACAAGTTTCTGGAACTCTGTCGATCTCAGGACCACCGTTTTCCATCACTCACGTTTAGCTACGGTCACCTTGTACGGAGGCATAGGCAAAAATCCCATGCTCATAAACTTGGTCTAATAGAGATTAAAAAGTACATATCCGAAGTAGGCCCAGGATGTACCGCTTCGCCCCTATGCTATGCAGCATCGTCTTGGTGCCAGGCTCTGTTGCCCATCCTCAAAAACACTGAAAACACTGCTCATCTCTCAAAGAGCAATTGGCAGAGCGGGCATATAGAAGTTTCCTGCCATAAGCGCTTTCGAAATGCGTGACAAATCCAGAATTAGCACCCTATAAACGTAACTGAGGATATTGACCGAGAAAAAAGTCCATGATTCATGTCGATATTAACATTTAACGCTTTGCAGCTCATGTGTAATTTGTGAGCTATTTCCATCAAATACATCTTTGTAGCCTTTATGACCTCATCACTATGGTTAAATCTTTTATGCTTATTTTGAAAAGAATTTCTCCTGCACAAGTTGCGTCAGCGATGAGATAGGAGAGCAATATGTCATGTCCAAAGGTAGTAATGGCCTCACCTTGCAACCTTCTAGTATTTTGAGTCTATCGTGTGCCAGAGCATTGATTTAGAAAATTCAGAATATGGGACGAAAGCGGATCAATTCCGTAGCTACAGAAATATTCTCCCCGCCCGTTTTTTGCAACAAAGATGAGATCCAATGTTTGCCTGATTAAGTGCTAGGATCGGTGTTGACAATTGCAAGGGGAAGCTATTATGTAAATTTACCGAAGACTTATTACAAGCAAGCACGCTTAAAAAGTGAAACCGCGTAGAAGGACATCTGGGGGGAAAATGCGTCTTCAATGTATTCATGATACAAAAATGGTCCTATTAGCATCAATTTCTATAGTGCGATGTGTCTCTGCCAGCATCAGCCGATTAATAAATCCCGTGATGTTGTCTCCAAATGTAAGACAAGTTGACACTCATATCGACGGTTAGATCAAAGACCATAATTGTATAGCCGGGAGAATATTTATGTCCGGAAATGGAATGTCCTTAAAATGTTCTTAAAAGGAATCCTGAGGCCATCTTGAAGAGTCTGAAAACAGTGGAGAAAAACACCATAATCAGAATTGGGCTGTAGGAGTTGTGAGGGAAAAGGTCCGTTCACATACATTTGAAAGGAATTCATTTTAAGGTTTTGTAAATTGTATGCTACTGTTGCGTCCCTGAATGGCGACCATAGCCACAGCCACCCTTGTGGGGACTTGACTTATGAAGACGTCTTTGAAAGTCGTGGTACTAACTCCCATTATAATGTTGAGAGCCTGAAATCCGACATCTTTGATATGGTACCTTGTGTTATTCTTTGCTAACACTGCATGATGTGCAAGTTTGACGGGTGTCCGCGATCTCTCGGCTTTCAAAATCAGTCTAGTAAACTGGAATCTGAATGTAGTCCTTAAAGTCTTTTATCTCCGATAAGAGTTGAAAATTGGACGAAGAAGGCGAGAGTTTAATGGTGACCCTAACCTTGTTTGAGAGCAGAATATCCTGATTAAAAAGTGCACTGGAAATTTTTCCCATGTGCTGTACAACTTTCCTTCCTTTGGTATAGCCATCACGTTGCTTTATTCCTTGATTGTTCGAATGCGCGCCCATGTTTCCTCCCGTGTCCTCCTTCCAGAGCGTGAACTTTAGTCTGCTGTTCCCCAAACGAGACTTAACACAGATTAGATCGCCCCAGTGTACTTCTTTTTTATGATTTGAGAAATTACACTGTCCGTCGTGCCACTTAAACATGAAGGTCCCGTGTTGGTTCACAATTGCATTAAAATGACCATCGTGCAATATGATATCAATATGCCTGTGATTGATATTTTTTGTTTTTTAAGTTACGTTTTTCCACTGTAGTCGCCAAAAATATTGATATAATAGTCCTTTAGTATCATCTCAAAGATTCTTACGTAGTCAAAGTGAACGGATCTTCGGATTTGTCAATTCCCTTGTACAGCTCTACAGCCCTTTGTTTTTGTGGAATTGGATGTCGTCTAATCGAACTATAATTTGCATCGCCTTCAATTTTGGATTTACACACTGCGATGACTCTAGCTAAACAAATGTTGTCTTTATTCTTAATTTCAATGATCCCTCGGTTTTATTAGTCATTGTAGCAGGAATCCAGTACCTCCCTTGTCCAAATACACGATATTTTGAGTGGCCTACAAAACAAAAATTCCTCCTGACTCTGCATTACTTTCTCTACAGAGTTTAATATGACCCCGGGGTTCAATTGGTCGAACCTTACGTATGCTCATGTTAAAGGGTTCAGCAAGTTGTTTGGTATCATGAATCGTACTTCCTATAAAACCAGTGATTTAACAGATTCCCGTTGGTAAATGCTAAACACCAATAAAAACTTTAGAAATTCATTAGATCTGATTTGAATCTTCGGGAATCGAACTCACTCCGATATTCGTTTTGGAATAACCTTAATAAAAAAGTTGCCCTATTTCTATGATTTATAATTTCAACAGTAGGTTGCAAGGATATGTCTGCATTTATCTGTGTCATGTCACCGTTCTTAGCAGAAGCCGTGTTGTCGACAGAAGACGTGTTTTGAGGAGAAGCGGTGTTGTCGATAGAAGACGTGTTTTGGGGAGAAGCGGTGTTGTCGACAGAGACCATGTTTTCGGCAGAAGACGTGTTATCGACAGAAGCCGTGTTTTCGGGAGAAACCGTGTTTTCGTCAGAAGACGTGTTGTCGGCAGCAGTCGTGTTCACAGAAGCCGTGTCTTCGACAGCATACAAGCGGTTTGTCAAGGGTTCCGTGCCGGTGTAAACGGGTGACAAACCGCCGAAAATAGAAGTATAATTTTAGACGGAGTACATCCCGCGGTCGTTTGTTAAACATGGTGTTGTTGCTGTCGCTGTTGAAACGTCTGTTGGTATAGGAAAGCCTTTTAGCATAGGCTGTAAGACACGTTGGTGATGTGATGATTCGCTTAGGAACTAACTCCGAAAAGCGGTGTATATAGATGCACTGCAAATACACGATACGAACTAGTAAAGTATTACTTGCATTTACCAATTTTATATCGGAAGAGATTCTGTTTTCAGTGACTAGGTCATCACTGCGCATGTGCCATACCCCACGTCACCTCTTGGTTTTCATCGAATGAAGATGGGTTTTTTCTATTGTAAATGCGTAATATCCCTGCCCAGTATATTTTCAACCAATGATCTTGGTTTTTTCTACATCTTAGCTCGAGGCAATGAAAGTGAATGAGGAAGTAAGATTGCTCTTATTGCGTAAACGGAAATTCCAGTCTCAAGGTTAAAACAGAAATGGTATTAAAGGGGAAAAACTTTTAAAAAGGAATTCACTACGTTTAAACTTTGTTAGGGTAAAATACTTTTAACAGGCATTCCAAACCACCATACTTTAATTATACAGGAAATTTTAACAAACATCCAAATTCCATTAAGGAGAAGCCTCTTACTCTCCTTGAGCAGGGATAACCGACCCACTGCCAGCGCGACTTCCCCCGACGCTCAGTAGCCACGGTGAAACAACTTCCCTTACGACTTATTTTGTATTTTCACAGCTTATTTCCTAAAAAATATTATAAATTAAGAAGAATTAATACACTTTAGCATTGCAACGTACCAATAAATAGTAAGTATCCCGTGATAAACTATTTTTTTGCACAACATAGTAAAGTTAAATAAGTTTGTTACTTAATACCATCTTTTTGCATAATAGCAACATTTTTTGCATTTGTTTTCATGTATTTTACAAACACAACATGTTTCACATGCACCATTATAAAAAATAATGCTCTTCCCGCCAAATCTAAAATGTTGGTATTCCCGCCATTTTGTATAATAAATAAAAAAAAAGTCCCTTCTCCGGATGGTTTTTGTTGCGGGGAATTGCATAACCACCAAAGTCGGTAAGGAAGGATCCTCCAACATGTCGGTAATGCACCCCGTGTTGTGGGATTTCCTATCCCTACACCTTAAATGGTCGGTGATGTAGCTACCCGCAATAAACTAGCCAAAGGGGCACACACCATTTGCATTGTCCGAAAACGATCTCCAAATGGGAGGATTATAATCGAATGAATTTTCTTTTGGCCGCTATGTATATGATATATAAACAAAATGTATACAGTATAGAATTAAATGCGTGTATGCTAATAGATAAATGCGCCGAAAACTGAGATCGATCTAAAAGTTTATTTATAGCTTTCTTTCTATGCTGAGAGCTGGAGAAGGCTACTTTAAGGAAAGTGATTGCAACTACTTTATTGAGCTGTGCGTTGCAATAACTAACAAATAACATCTCTATATTGATGGAAAAGATATTTTATGGTATTTGACCGACTAATCTGGTAGCAAGTTGACAACGTGACATGAAGGGAACCGCCAGAGGTATTATTTATTTATTTTATTTACTGACGCTATTTAACATCTCAAGCCATCAGCGTTCCATTCAATTCAGGGAGAGAAACTACCAATAATTTTTCCACAGAAGTCTCTTTTTTCAGGCTTGAGTTCCTTTTTTGTGCCGTAAATCTAAGACACGGGATTCATGGCTGTACTTTCCTTCCGAAGGAAGCCATATTTAGCATTTTTACGCCCGAAAAAATTCATCGACCATGGCATGGTTCGCGATCTTATATGTACGAAGCAAATATTACCACGAGTGAATATCATTAAGTCGAAAGTAACATTATTTCGGCTATAGCTTTCTGAACGTTTGTTGGTCCACAGTTGTATTCAAAAATGAGAAAGACAAAGAGTTAAAAGTGATAGGTGGCTATAAATTTTCCAGAAGTGGTACTACTAAACGTGATCAAAGATGGAGTTCCATTTAAAGGACGTGCTGTGAGTGTCATTATTAGTGGCGAAGATAACTTTTCTTCGCCAAAAAGCCATATTCATCAAGGCTGTGAAAATTTAAGTACAGTATGCATTTACAATATCATGTGAGAAATAACAGAACAACTAAGCTAATGACAAAATAAATATTTTCAGCACGGGTTGTTATTTCCAATACACGTTTGGAAAGAATTACAAAAATTGGAAATGAGAAGTTATGTACTCTATAAATGCCGTCGGTCCTAGTGGTAACCATCCTTGCCTACTAAATCCAAGATCGCGGTTCAATCCCGGCCAGGATCGTAGCGTTTTTGGGCGTAAAATCCCAAGTATGACTTCCTTGGGAAGGGAAGTAAAGCCATGGGACCCATATCGTAGATCTACGGCATGTAAAAGAATCTCAAGCTTGAAAGAGCAAAATTTATCAGCCGTTTCCGCCCTGAATTGAATGGAAAGCTGAAGACCTGAGATGTTATACGGCATCCGTAAATAAACTAAATCTACAAATGTCAATGAAGTTCACAACGAACTGGATATTCCGCATCATGGAGAAATAATTCTCGCTATAAACAAACCAGACAATATTGTGGCCTTTACAACAAATGGGTCGTCTAAATGCGTTTGGATGCAAAACCGGCAAGTCTACCTTAACAACATTTTCAATAAATGAGGAAACGTTATTTATTTTTCAAGTTGTTTGTTATATGCACGTTTCATAAGGAATAATAGAAGTACTTGGAAATCCTATAATTGAAAAATAAACATATTGTTTACTTTCACAGTAAATATTAACTTAGTTTTGAACTTGGTGGGTTTTGGTTGCAACTTATTGACTGTTGTTGGCGCTTCTGTAATATAAAGAAATAGATTGTTTCGTTTCAGTAATTCAATTAGCTCATCATATTAGCTGTCAATTATTCTTAAATGGGTACATGACCTTATTACATCTGAAAAAATCAAACAGGATGGAAAGTAATTTATTAATGACTCATTGTAGAATTTTTTTCCAATTTTATTAACGACTTTATTTTCTAAATTGTGGTCTGCATTTAGTATTTATTCCTTCCTTCTCCACTTTCATATCTCTTGCAAGCAATTTACTTGAAGATATTACAATAACAGAATCATCAATCTTTTGAAATCTCCCTGTGCTATTATGCGCTGTTGTATCATGCAACTTAATGACCTGTAACAGCTGTGGAAGGTCATGAGATGCAGCCAACTATGTCACGTGATGTAATTACAGGCCTCTATGAGCTTTCATGGACTTGGCATTTGTTGCATGCCACAGGCCGGTGAAATTGTCAGTTTTTGCATTTCAGGCTATATTTTAAAACAACAAATTACTACAAAACGGCGGGTTTTCCACACTATTAGTCAAGCAAAAATATAGAGCTGTTCATTATGCGCATAATGACATATTTAGCTAAACTTCTTTAAAAAATGGACTTGGCGGGTTTTGCAAGAGGCTTGCGACTTATGTATGAAAAACGTAAGATTCTAATGATGTACTTTCAAGTATTGTACAACATATTTTTTTTTTTTTTTTTTTTCAAATTTTTACCATCCACACTTTGAAAACAATTACGTACCATCGGAATTCATTGTTTTAAAAGACAAGTAACAGAGCTCATATGCATATCAATTTTAAATTCCAAATGTGAGGGAAACGGAATTTATTTTGAACTACAACGAATAGTTGTGGATTTTAAGGAAGCGGTTCAAAATACAGTTGAAAAAGTCTGACCAGCAGCAACTCTAACAAGCATTGTTTTGGTTTTTCATAAAGATGTACATTATTTTAACATAAATAATATACCTACAATAGACATTCGCTATTATTTACATTATTCTGTTTTGTTCTGGCGTCAGTTTTAAAATATATTTAGCACCAGAAATATTTTCTTTGCTCAACGCTCCCTTATCAGGAGATGAATACGAGAGGATAAGATATCCATCTGGAATGTAACATTTTGAAAGATCTTGTCGATATGTTTCAATTTGTATCAAATTCCTATGTTATGCATAAAATTAAGCTGAGATATTCGAGAAAATGGAATGTTGTTAACATTTAAGATGTTTAATGCTGTTATGAAAATCTTGAAATCATTTTTAAATTGAAGCTGAATACGGAAAATAAATTTCATATTTACTCTTAAGAAACATTCGAATAAATGAAATCGGCACCCAAAATTCACACGTCTGATGTTCCCCCGCCTTTTTTTTATTATTTACTTTTTATTTGTTTTGTTTTGTTTTTGGATGAACTTTATCCACATCCGTAGTGGGAAAATATCCTGGGTACATTTCATTTGTGAAACTTCTATATATGGCTGTTTGGTAAAGAAATCTATCACGAATAAAGGAAAATTTTGATTTATATTTTGTGGCACAAAGCTATCACTGCATGTTGCATGTTTTGCCTTTGCATTTGTTTATTATCTATTCCGTATAAGAATGAAGTGGGTGCAAACAAACTGTTGTATTCATTCGCAAGCAAATGCCACGTGATTGGATGATTGTGTGCGGAGGCGGAAACTTCTTTCATGTAAACATGGTGAGAGGAAGAGAGGGTGGGAATGAATGGTGTTTAACGACCGTTTTTACGACTGAAGCACCACAGGCGGTGGACACAGATTATATATGAAATGATATATAGGGAAAGGATTTTTGAAAGAGAGAAACGTTCCAGGCCTAAGCTTAGGGTACATTCCCGGCATTTGCCATTTGTGAGGACTGAAGAAAATCTGGAAAATACCTCAATCAGAGAGGACGGTCCTGGTGCGATTCGAACCCCAGACCTCCAGCTCACAAATCCTCAGCGTCCCATTCAAATACGGGCGTGAAACGGCCGACAAATTTAGCTCGGAAACCTCTTTTTTCACGCTTGAAGTTCTTTATTGTGCCGTAAATGTATGGCGTGGGACCCACGGCTTTTACTTCCCTTTATAGGAAGTCACATTTAGGATTTTTACGCCCGAAAAAAATTCATCGGTCCTGGCAGGGATTGAGCCCGCGATCTGGGGTTTAGGAATAAATAAGACGAAAATAACATAATTGAAATAACATATTTGCACTGCTTCTTTCATGCCATATGTATAAATTTTGGGGCGCGATTGAATCTCACCTTGATTCCTGCAATGCATTATTAGAGCTGCTGTGACTAAAGGTCAGGCATATGTTGATCGGTCCCTCTATTACTGTTATCCGCTAAAGCGCCGAGTATTGAATCTGTAAATTAATGTGCATTCTGTTCCAAAGTCTTTCCGAAAAGTACATCATAGAAGAGAAGGAATTGAATTGTAAATTTAATTTGTTTATGACAAACATTATATACGCGATTTTTACCTCGAACAAAATAAACTATTACTATATTCTAAAATTTACCAAATATCCTCTAATAATAACATACTCCAATTAACCAAATTTCAATGCTGAATAATTTAGTTTAGCATTAAGAAACAATGTAAGTTTTACATGTCTTTTCAAAACCATTTTCTTTTGTTGTTTGGCAAAAATTTTCTCATCACATACTTTCAGAGTCAGTAAGGAAGTACTTTGATCCAAAGTCACCTAACATTTTCTCTATACCACTATAAATAAACAATTTTATTGCTGTATGCGGTCGCCGCCATAATCTGGCGGTAGCGTTTGCGCTTCCCATAAAACCGGTTCGGATGCACTTCCCGGTCAGTTTCCTGAGATTTTTCAGGGGATTTCCCTCAGTTCTTTAGGTGAATGCCTGAATAACTTAGGCCACAAAGTCCTTTGAACTCATTCGGCCAGTCATCTATCATCCTTCATCTGACAAAATATATTTCGGTCGTGATGCTATGATCATTAAAAAAATAGTCATAGTATGCAACGATGTCTTGGTTTACCACTACTGGCAAATAGTGCCAAATATTGCAAGCAACTTCACCAAACCTTATCCGCTTACTCCCTATACTCAGGTCAAAACTGATTACAATATTTGTTTCTTACTTAAACTAATCAATTTAATGATTCTCTTTCTTTGGCACCCAATTGTCAGGTTTATCAACAAGGAAATCACTAAATTCAATAATATGTTCCCCTGTTGAGACAGATACATCCCTTACAATCTTACTGGAAAGCAATATTTCAAATATAGCTACAGAGTGCCAAAAATGTATACACACTTAAAGCAAAGAAAATACTGTGCTAACCTAACAAAACTGAATTCACATAAACAGAAAATGATGAGCACTAATCATCTTAGACTTTTAAAATTACAACGGTTGCTCAAAATGCCCACCATCGGCGTCGATACACTTTTGAGTACGTACACTTTTGACTACTGATTGAGTAACGTTTGCGAAAGTGTCCTCAGCGATTGCAGCACATGCCGTTTCAATTTCTTCCCGAAGTGCTGTCAGTGTAGCTGGTTTTTTACGGTACACAACCTCCTTAAGAGTTACTCATAGGTAGTAGTCCAACGCAGTTAGATCTGGAGGACGCGGTGAAAACTCACTGAACCTCTTCGTCCTATGCAGTGCCTTGGAAGTTTTTCATCAAGGTACGCACGTACATTTCTGTGGTAATGTGGTGGTGCACCATCCTGTTGAATACGGTGCCATGAGTCTCAAGTTCGTCTCGGATGCGTGCAATTGTTACTCGCGTTGGCGATTCTCTTCTATACACACGTCTCCATTGCTTGTAACTTCAACAGCATTCTCGGTTTTCCAATATCACTTCAAAATTGCTTTCCACGCTGTTCAAAAAATAATCTTGGCTCCATTTTGCTGTAGCAACGCTAGCAGTAATGTGAGTCATATCTGTTTACAGAACAGCATACGATAATGGTGGCTTCATTTGTTCATTGTTCATTTAAGATAATCTTGGCTTCATTTGTTCATTGTTGATTTACCTGTCACGTAGCAAAGCTATTTTTTTTTTTTTTTGAGTAATGTTTATCGCCCGTTTTTACTACTGAGGCATCACAGGCGGTGACACTGATGATGGATGAAATGAAATGATATTTTGGGAATGGATATTTTTTAAGGAAGGAAGCAGTTCAGGCCTAAGTTTAGGGTACCTCCCCGGCATTTGCCAGTAATGAGGACTGAAGAAAACCTGGAAAAAATCCCAATAAAGGAGGACGGTCCTGGCGGGATTCGAACCCCAGACCTCCCGCTCACAAGCCCATGCCTTAACGACCTCGGCCACCCGTGGAGGTAGCAACGCTATCATAATGTATGTGTCACATTTGTTTACAGAACATCATACTACGCATTAGTGTTGTTTTTCGGTCTAACTTTGAAATATATTAAACAGATATCTCCTGTGAATATGTGTATATATTTTTTGCACCCTCGGTATTTTGCGTTGTTTATACAGTAGGCACAAATTAAGACTGACTTATAAAATATCGGTTGGGTAGATGGAATAATGTATCTACAGCTAGTTGTATGGTAAGAACCCATTTTCACCAAAAAAAAAAAAAAAAATGCAGTTAGAACCCTTTTATAGAAATGTCATAATTTTACTCGAATAAGCTTGCACCAGGTGGTCGAAAAGCCTTTCGTTGCTAGGATGCTAAAGCCGCTGCCAAGCGAGCACGTTATTTAGACACAACCGGTAGTTTCTGACATTACATGCAACCCTGAGCAATATCTTCATGTGTAGCTCCCTCCTCGTTATCCATATATGCTCGATATGGTATCATAAAACATATTTTCGGCTTCTTTGACGGAGGAACTAGGTAGCTGTAACATTTGTTAAGATATCGCTTTTACGTAGGGCGTACAAATGTGTTGCAGTATCTCACCGTAGCGTGTTACTTGAGGTTCAATAATAAATAAGCGAAATATGTTTTGATTTTTTTTTCACTTCTCGTAAGAATAAACAGAAGCACGTTTTTTTCTCTTTTTTTCTTTCTTTCTTTCTTTTTATTTTTTTTATTTATTTATTTTTTTTTTTTTTTCATTTTATACTTTTATATTCAAATTATGGTTTCCGTTCAAGAAATATGACAGCTACCTTTTTTCCTTCACTTTTTTTTTTAACTTCTACTCCGGTCTGCTACCAGGAGAAATGTTCAGAATCCTCTTTTATTAGCTGAAGTTTTATACCCGAAAGAGAACATTGTGTAGCCCACAGTACTTGAATTTTGGATGCAGTCGATGTGGAGCATTGTAGTTGTACTCAGATATTTTATCTTTTGCTTAGTCAACTTGAAAGGGGAAAAGAAAAAAAAAGAAAAAAAAAACACGAGAACAAATTATGTCATTTAATGAGTTACAAAGCCAGTTAAGTCAGATTACAATTTCCTTCCTAAGTGTGTGACTGACCGCACTATCCTGTTAACTGCGCAACATGGGATCACGGTAGACATGGTCCAGGCGTTTGTAAAGAGTGTAAAAGCGAAACAATTTTTGTGTGGAGAAAGTTCTAACACAAACAGAATGATGATAAACCTCAGCATGCAGCTGAGTCAAATTCCTGTTTGGAAACATCAGCATGATCAGGTTCTGCTGAATACTTCACCATGTTGATAAGAAGTATCTTTTTTTTATGGTGTTTAACGCCCGTTTTTTACTACTGAGGCACCACAGATGAACACTGATGATGCATGAAATGAAATATTAACGACCTTGGCCACCCGTGGCGGTAGGTATCATTAATGATTAAGCGTTAATGGACTCCCAACTAACGGCATCATTAACTTTCTTTTATCTAATCCTCTAGGCAAAGAAAGTTCCACTTTTAACAACAAATAATATAGGAAATTCAATCATCAATTATGCTTCCCTAAGGCAACTACTTTTTCTCTTTTCTTCGAGGTTGCTAGGGAACGAACTCGAAAACTGGAAGTCTGTGGTTCGATTCCGCCAGGACCTTTCTCCCTGACAGGTTTTATCCAAGTTTTCCTCAGTCCTCATCAATGGCAAATCCCGAGAGAGAGCCCTAAATTATATCTGGAACGCTTCCTATCCTTAAAAATGTCCTCCAATTTATCGTTTCACCTCATATCATTGTCCAGCGCCTTTGATGCTACATATAAAAACGTACGTGAAACACGATTGGAATAAGCTACTTTTTCGTGGAGCTATTATTTATGTATGTGCGTGCATGCAAATTAATTGTTTACCAAGATAGGCTAACGTTAAATGTATAAAATGGTACAAGTCAGACTCAGCATAAAACTACTATTTCTGAAAGAAGAGCAACATGTCCACATAGAAAACATGCTTAACATTTATAGTTCCGATTATAGTAATTTAGGAACGTATAAGTGAAATTACTAGCGCGAAAAAAAGACAAAATAATGCTTAACTGCACGTTTAAACTTCATTTCTGTCTATTACTTTTATATTTAGTCACAGTATTAAATATCTGTATGCGTTTATTTTGTGATGCTTATTTGCAAGATTCACAGATACTAATAATCTGCAAAGATCAGTACCCAAATCGAACATGTTTGCAAATTTGTTACATGAAAATTCACTAAAAACAATTTACGTGAATAGTATATTCAATCTCATTGACGAGTCCTATTATCTCAGAAAATTATATCAAGATTCAAGCTACCGTCACGGGTGGCCGAGGTCGTTAAGGCGCGGACTCGTGAGCGGGAGGTCTGGGGTTCGAATCCCGCCAGGATCGTCCTCCCTGACTGGGTTTTTTTTCCAGGTTTTCCTTAGTCCTCATAAATGGCAAATGCCGGGGAGGTACCCTAAAACTTCGGCTGGAACGATTCCTTCTTTAAAAATAAATCCTTTTCCAAAATATCATTTCATCATGTGTCATCAGTGTCCATCGCACCGCCACGGGTGACCGAGGTCGTTAAGGCACGGACTAGTGAGCAGGAGGTCCCTTGCGGTTCGAATCCCGTCAAGACCGTCCTCCCTGACTGGGTTTTTTTCCAGGTTTTCTTCAGTCTTCATAACTGGCAAATGCCAGCGAGGTACATAAACTTAGGCCTGAAACGCTTTCTTCTTTAAAAAAAATCCTTTCACAATATATCATTTCATCTCATGTATCATCAGTGTCCACCGCCTGTGGTGCCTCAATAGTAAAAACTGGCATTAAACACCATTCATTCAATATTAAGATTTAAGCCTGAGTGGGTGTGGTCAAAATACACAGACTTGGATGTTCTTTTTGTAACCTCTGTTTTTTTCAGAGAATACAACATTCTTTTTTACCCGGACATGTCCCTTTTTCCGAGTCTTAAAATGGTCCGGTTGGATTTTTATGTACATTGGGAAAGGTGCTCATTGTAGGTTAGACACTGCCATATTCTTCAAGTTCAAAATTTCGTAACAAACTTTACATTTACAAAATATTGTTCCCATGTTCAACTTCAAAGAGCGGAAATACAGTATTCCTGGTAGGCAACGCAAAGATTCTTCCTTCCAAGTAAGGAAAGTTATCTCTCTAGAATTTTGTGCGGCTTTGATTTCAAAGTATTTTATATTTGAGGAAAACGAGTGACGCTAGTCTTAAAATGGCAGATGGTAGCGGCAAATATCAAACAATAGAAAGGTATACGCAATAAGCCGCACCTCCTTTGAATTTCATATTATGATTTATACTAATTTTACAGAAGCGTGCGATCTAAGAGCTCGCCAAAATATTAGCGAACAAAGGCTTGTGCTTGAACTGCTGCATTTTCATCAACATGTAAGAACTTTTTGGAAAAAAATAAAAACTTGGTGGTCTGACTTATACAACTGAAGGCACTCATTTTTTCAGTCAAATATCATACAAATTATAAATCAATTAAATGTGCAGGAAAACTGCAGAAAGGGTCTTCAATTTGTTACCAAAGAGTTTAAATTAAAAAACAAAACAGTATATCCCGTAGATTGTTTTAATTTTAACCTTCATTTGTTCAAACAGTTAACGGAAATTAAAATGTCAGATTGGACATTAATACCTGCAAGAACATTTTATGGATACATTACTTTATTTTTGTAATTTTATTCCGTAAGTAGTCAAAATAAATACATTTCCAACCAAAGAAATTAATTTCAGTGCAATGTTCTGATACATTTTCATAAAACAATTGCATGTTGGTCCAATAAAATGAAATGAGAAAACGAAAACAATAATATCGAGGCTATAGGCAGCTGTGATAAATTGGAATTCCTGATGTTTTGATACCGTATTGGCTACTAATTCACAAGTTAATCAATATAACATTTTTTTTAATATGAACTTCTATTCTCTAGATGCTCCCCTTTATTATTATTATAATATTCTAATATCACCATCGATTCAAAATCCACTAACCCATTCATATTTCTTAGTAACAACATATGAATACAGGAAGGACAACTGCAATAGAAGATTAGAATGAGTACGTATTCACGCAATCAATGCAATTCTAAGAGTACTCTTATTATCTTTTGAGTTTAAGTTCATAGTTATGGGCACGTTTGAGCCGTATAAGTGAGGGCTGTTCCGAAATAAGTTTCGCAATTCATTTTTCTCGTGCCTATCTAGTAAAGATAGATCTATCGTATAAGTTCTTGCTCTGTGCCCGGGCGAATGCGCGAACAACGCATTCCTTGTTGTCTTGCTAACAGTTTAACGCTCTTTTTCACTCCTGGGGCATCACAAGCGGTGGACATTGGTAAATACTCGAGATGAAATAATAAATTGGAAAATGATATATTTTTTAAGGAAGGGAGCGTTCCAGGCCTAATTTCAGGGTACATTCCCGGCATCTGCCATTTATGAGGACTGAGTAAAATATGGGAAAAAAAGAAGGGAAAAAAAAGAGCTCGGTCAAATAGTATCGTTCTGGTGGGAATCGAAACCCAGATCTTCCGCTTCCGAGTTCGCGTGCTAATAATCTTGGCCACTCGTGTCTGTTTTATCGTTGCTGAAGTAATGGTGCCTAGATAGATCTTAGAGCTGAAAAAAGTTAGTCAATGGGCACAAGGTCCGGGTTGTAGGGACAAGGTCCATATCAGAAAATTACACAAGAGCTGCTGTTGTCACCACTGCGGTCTCGTGCTGGAAGCACAACACCAATGTGGGCATTTCATTGAATGACCACTTTCAAGTTTCAACCCTGTCTACTGAAAGTTTATACGCACTGTCAATAAACGTTATATCCTTCCGCGCTTGTGCTATGTCGGAATGGCGGATAAAAGACGCAATGGTTGAATATGAGCACAGGTGGAAGTTAGAGGGAGTAAGGAAAACACCTTCCGATTCCCAAAATGACTAGTGTCTTATACTAGTACAGCAGTGTCGCATACAATTAAAATTATTATTGCTTGCAAACCCCGTTCCATATATTTATTGAGCACTTTGTTAATTAATAACCGAAATAATAGGCTGAACTGTGCAAATATTTTCCAACCATATACAAAATACGAGCAGTACGGTGTTTAGATTCGCCTTTCCACCACAGTATAAAGGAGATATACATGAACAGCTTAGGTATTTCGCGGGATCGAATTCCAAGTGTCAGTCCTGGTGGTGCAGTGGTAACCATACTTGCCTTCTAAACCCAAGATCGCCGGTTCGATCCCGGTCAGAACCGACGATTTTTCGGGTGTGAAAATCCTAAGTATGGCTTTCTTCGGAAGGGAAGTAAAGCAGTGGGTCCCGTGTTGTATATTTACTGCACGAAACTGCAGTTAATACCTGTATTCTCCACCAGATGGCTCTGGCATAATTGATTACAAACTGAAAACATTTATTACCACATTTTTAATAAACTGCACAGTTATGTGCAGCATGTGCATGCCATCGTAACCCTAATATTGATTATTGCCTAATTTAACCGTTCTGAAATATTTGCTTTTGCAAACAATGTTTAAGTAACCGGTTTGGTGGCAGTTGGCGATTATATCGGCACTATCTGTTCCTGTAGATTAAAGCCTGCACATTACTTTATAATTCTACAGGTAACGGCCAACTTAATAATTCTTCTGGTTAATTCTGACCAAATGGGTCTTGAATGCTTCATGCTTTTTCACTACTGAAAAATGTTAAAAACACTAAAAACTCTTATACCTAATAATGATACTAAATCTCCAATAACCAATCGGTTGTTCCTTTCTTATTTATTATTTTTTAGGTTTTGTAAACATTGCCAAGAAAATGTACAAAGAAAAAATAAATAAAATTGTTATTTTACAATGAAATTTGTTCTTTGTTAATGGTACATTTTATTTAGCAGTTTTGCAAATCAGCACTCCATCTCTCTTCGTATATTTCACTCCTTCCATCTTCCAAAATTTGACTATCGGATAATCGGGAAACATATAGTATAGGAAATTTGCAATAAAGTGCAAAAACACTACGGATTTTAGAGTTCAGAATAAAAAATTGTAACTTTGCCTAATTCTCTATATCCGGAAAAATCCATAAACTTGGCACTCTTTAGGAGTAAAGATATATAATTTTTTTCAGTATGCAGATCAACCTGAGTTTCTTCCTGCTCGTAATGCAGATGTTGTAGAATATACTCAACGTCAAGTGTCCTGCGCATGGCAAAAGTGAAAAGACACGCACTGTAACTTAGTCATATCGTCCAGTTCTGTGAGAAAGAGATAGATCAGCGTTTTCCAAACATGATACATGTGTGGCATTTCCCTCGAACCGTTGTTTACTCCTATAACTCTAGATGAAACCTGTAGTGATGGGCGCCTGTGTTAAACTAACCTAAGAGGCATAAAAGAAGGCGTATCAAGCTTAAAATTCTGCGGCAGCAACACAGCGCAGAACACGAGCTATCCCCTATGCATTTCTCTTGCTCGTGTTCTTTCTCTAAACCAGGAAATTTCCCTTCTTAGGTAGACTGACCACACTTTCCAGCTTAGAAACCGGACCACTTTGGTTTGCTCTCCACTTGAATACTTGCCAAAAATTAGTTTACAGAGATATTTTTTTTCAATAAAATGTTCATTTCCAAACCAATATTAAAAATTAAGGTATTTTATTACAGTACAGAAATAAATATACTACATATTGAAGCGATTTTGTGTTGTACTGGTTGCTTGCCTCGGTCTGTTGCTATGCTTTTAGATAAAATAATCCAGTGGGTATTTTTTGCTGTTTTGTTGAGCCACACCCAACAGGAATGGGAGAGGTTGGTTTTCATTAAAAGATTACATGACGTAACAATTACAATACACTCTATTGATCGAAACTAAACTGTTTAAAGAAGAAGGCTCTGAAAATAGCCATTGGGTATGGTGTAGTGACCTTGACCTGCATTTGAGCATCGAAACTTACATTGCGGTAGAGAGAGTAATTAGTATATGGCTTTGCTCTTAGTACTGTCAATAGAGTATATCCCCCTTCGAGCAATCCTCGCTCCAGGTTGCTGCATTACAGCCATTCAGGGGCCGGTAATGCAGTAGGGGCTTCAACATATTTCTGGTTACCGACATGGGTAGCTACATTACCGAATATTGGGTGTTTTACCGACCTTCAGTGGGATGCATTCCTGCAACAAAGGTAGCCCAATTTCGGACATTATAATGTTGTAATTGTGCAAAAAAGTGTTGTAATTTTGCAAAAAGATTGTAATTATGCCAAAAATTGACAAAATGCAAAAGACATTGATAAAATGTCAATGACATGGACGATATGAAAATGCATTATTAAAATGCCAAAGACATAGATAAAATGAAAATTACATTGATAAAAATGCAAAAAAACATTGTTAAAATGCGAAAAATAATTTATAGATCTCCACTGTGTAGCCAGGTGTTAGGAAGAAATATACAATAGGATACCCTTGTTAATTGTTACGATGGTGTTTTACCTTTGGCTCCGTCGACTTAACTGATCGTTGCTGAATGTTGTGTTGGTACATGTTTTTCACCTCAATTAGGTTTGTTACTTATCCATGCGCCATTGGTCTGAAAGCTTTTCCCCCACGTATTTTTACCTGTTATTGTTTCCCCTAGGGTCGACCCACTAGTTTTTTCAAAATTTGTTAAAAGCATTTCCATGTTTTGCGAATTCGTGTCTTAAAAGGGTTTTTTTTTTCCTGTCTGCGTGCAGGGAAAGGTATTTACACCTGATATTGTTTTCCATTGGGTCAGTCTGTTAATGGAAATCCACCCCGGTTTGGAGGGGAAAAAAAATTGTTCTTCCATGTTTTTAAGAATTCCTGAATAAATGGTTTTTTCTGTCTGCGTTTGGGGATAGGTATTTCTTAGGGCTAGGAAATGTGCAAAATCATTCTCATTGGCTGAAATCCAACGGTGGACGTGGTCAACGCACATGTGCAATGGTGACTGATTCGTTGAAATTGTCAAGTTTTTGGTATAAAAGTAAGTCAGGGTTTATCAAGTGCGTGAATCATAGCATCTTACGATTTTTAAACACGTCTTACACCAATTGCAAGAATGCCGCTTTTAGCGAAGTACAGCTAAAGCATTGCCACCCCAACATTCGTGTCATTAGACAGGAGGATATGGATACGAAATGCTACGTAAATAAGTATAGTGAATATTGTTGCAAACGTTATGGCAGTTATAGGTATACTGAAATCCACAAATTATGTTGTATTTGGAAACCATACAGCACGTGGTACAGTAAATCATCTAAATGATATACTTCTGTGTTTACAGTGCCAGATTCTTATGTAAGTGTAAACTCTATAATATAACAATTCCGTGCGCACAAGTACAAAATCAACCACCTTACAGGCCAATTTACGAATGTCCTCGTTGTGCAACTTCCATTTGGATTTTAATTAATTTTTGTGTGTTTATATAATTAATTTTTTTAATTTCGTCAGTTTTCTAATAAATGTGAATTAGACTTCAATGTAATCAGTGCAAAATTCATGTTAGTAAATATTCAAGTTTTTATAGTGGTTTTCGGAAGCTTTTTTTTTTTTTTTTTTTTACGAATTATCATTTGTTATGTATACCTAAAACTATGTGTGCACTTGCAAACGCGTCTAACGTATTTCTTGTTTTAATTTTCTAAAGTAGCAATTTTTGCTAAAAATGTGTCTTAAGTAAAGACTACGTGTTTTTACAAATATGTTTTGATTTTGATGCACATTTCTACAAAAGCCGGGTTTTTAACCAAAATATTTGTAGTGTCATAGTATGTTTCACTTTCTAAAGTAGCAATTATTACTAAAATGTGTTTTACGAGCGTTTAATCATATTTTCCCCATGTGTTTTGATTTTATGGCATATTTCCACAAAAGTCACGTTTTCAATCAAAATGTTTGTACTGTCATAGTATGATTAATTTTCCAAAATAGCAATTATTAGTAACTATATGCTATATGTGCGTTTTAATCATATTTTCCCCATATTTTTGCTTTTAATACATATCAATTTTATATATAATTTTCAATAATGTAATCATTTTACATGGTACCAATTCAGCGTTTTAACCAAAGAACCAATGTGCAAAATTACGTTATCAAAGCATTGTCAACATTTGCAAGCCTACTCGAACGAACAAAAACTGCTGCTTTCCGCTTGTAATAAAATATACCTATATAAGACTTTTTACTTTTGTTTATATTCCACTATACCAAATCCCTATTCTCTCCAATGTTGAGTCTACGCATGTCAGAACATTTGTGTTTTAATCACGATTATTCAGTAAATTTGCCAATACGTAAACTTAACTTTGCAAAAAAGAATACTTACCCCAGCGATTTACTTTAAATACACGAAAGGAAAACAAATGATTCAAACAATCGATAAATCCTTACTTACTTTCACACCAAAAACCAAACCAAATAGCCATAGTTCTCCATACTAAATAGGCCTAAGAAGTACCTTTCCCTAAACGCAGACAGAAAAAACATTCAGTCAGGAATTCTTAAAAACATGGAATAACAGCATTTTTTACTGGGGTGAATATTCATTAACAGAATGGTCCAAGGGTAAACAATATCATGTATATAATATTTTAATACTTTTCCCTACACGCAGACAGAAAAAAAAACTTTTAAGACATGAATTCACAAAACATGGAAATGCCTTTAACCTTTGAAAAAATAGCAGGTCGACCCTAGGGGAAACAATAACAGGAAAAAATGCCTGAGAGAAAAACTTCTGGCAGCTGGCGCATGGCCAGGTACAAACCTTATTTAGTTTATAAACATATACCAACACAACATTCACCAACGCTCAGTAAGTTGACCTAGCCAGTGGTGCAGATATCACCGCTGCAGTTGACTTAGGGCATGCTATTTTATATCTTTTCCTTGCACATTGCTACAAAACGGGAACATAAAATTATTTTTTCGCATCTTTTTTTTTTTTTTTTTTTTGCATTTTAACAGTGTATTTTGCATTTCTATCGACGCCATTTCCATTTTATCAGTGGCATTTGCATTTTTTCATTTTTTTTTAATATTTACAATATTTTCTGCATAATTACAGCAATTTTTCATAATAGGAATATTTTTGAATAACTACTTACATTTTGCATAATTACAACGTTTTTGTATATTAAAAGTCGAATGCAAAGTTTCCCACATAACTAAGAAATATCTTTACAACATGGTTCTCATCCAACAAAATAATGTCCACCCCTAAAACTTCAGAAGTTTGACATTCAATAAAAATGATGCTCACTCCCAAAAACCCCGAAAGTCAACGTTAAATAAAATAAAAGCCGGAAGGTCCTCCCCTCTTCTACTCGCCACCATTTTTTTAAAAGCTTTGCCATGATAAAAAATCTTATAAGACCCTCAGCATATTGAATAGCACCGAAATGTTATTTTTATTTTATTAATGTTTCTTTCATATATGCCTTCGGAAAATTCTTCCTACTCTGAATCTTTTCTTCATTGAAACTTTACCTTAAATACTCCATAACAAAGCATGGATTTTAACTGCCATAATATGTGTGTTTACAACATTTCTCTTTACCATATTTCACTTCTTTCTTCAGTTAAATATTAAATGTGCAAAGATGTGCACTTGAGTAATGTGTATTATTGAACACCATAAATGTGTGAAACTATCTGTAAGGGTTACTTAAAGGTTATGATGCTAAAGTAAATTTCTTTATTTCAGATTTTGTGTTGCAGCATCCAAATCTAATGACCCAATTCGTTAAAAACTGGAGATTGTAATAAACAATAATTAGCGTCCGATAGCACAACAGAAGTACATTGAAAATTTTATAGTAGTTAAGAAAAGGTGTAGCCGCTTTCTTGTGCAATATAAAGCATGCTTCCCGTTCTCTTCCGTGAAAGTTTCTCGAATTCCTCCTCGTAAAGCAAGAAGTTTAATTACCATAATATGTCTATTTACAATATTTCTTCTTAACATAATTCGCTTCCTTATTTAACACATGAAAATTCAGTTAGAAAGCAAACGTTCATTAAACAGCTGACCCAGCCCACCATGCTGTTCTTACTTCTAGCTAGCAGTCACAAACTAACGTAAACGTACGTGGACCATGGACACACGCCCCAAATTGTGCGATAGGACCTTGCGTTATGTACCATTCCGTACGCAACGCAACATCAACGAACGCTCATCATAATCCCGTCCTAACGCTTCACCAGCACATTTCTGCAGTGAGCTTGATGCTTTTTTTACTATGGTTCCTGCAATAGTAACGGAGCAGAAGCTGAGTTTCACAATTTCGTCCTCAGCATCGAGATGATAAGTCTTATTTGGAATAAACATCACATCTCCCGCTGTAACATTGAAAGACATTTTAATACATTCCACCATAACTACAATGGCAAATATATTCTGTCAGGTATGTTAAATGTTTGATGAAAATTTTCTTTCTAAGTGAAGGCAGAGCACAAAGACTTAAAGCGCTGAAAGCATCAACTTCTTATGTTCATATAGTATTGAAAGTTGTAAAACTTTCTCACAGAATTGCGAAACTTTGGTTTTAAAAGATGAAGTCATTTATCGAAAGCTAATTTTTCAAGAGGTCTTCATAATAGCAGCTGAGGAAATATGCCTCAATTTAATAGATATGTTTGAATTTGTAAGATTTTCGCTTAATACGTAAAGAAGCGCATCGAAGACATGGGATGCGATCTAAAAAAAAAAAAAAAATTAAAAAATAATGATTTAAGAACAAAACACTAACTTTCTTTTCTCTTGCCTTGGAAGAAACATCAGACAGGACTGATATGGGTCAAATGACTTCATTTTTAGGGCGATTAAATATTGTTAAACAACTTCTAGATATACCTTCTGTTAAAACAAAATCCTCTACAGAAGGTATTTTCAAAGCTCTTCATAATGTTGCAAACAAATTTGATCCACTAAGGGATAAACTGCTGAGTTTTGCGACCTACGGCACTGATGAGCAGAGTTGTTAAAGAACAGCCGTAAAAATAAATAAATAAATAAAAAATAAAGCAACCGATGGAACGCCCTCTGCGACAGGACGAGAAAATACTTTCATCGGTAGACAGAATGTAGGTATACATCTGAGTTTGCTCACATATACTTATGATTCACAAAGGTTTTACCTTCAAATTCAATTACTTTTAAAGTTATATCAGTTATTGTGAAGTATGTAAGTTTTATTAGATCAAATAGCCTCTGACAAAGTTTAAACAGTTATTAGACTAGCATAGGTCGGAATATTCAAATGTACCTTATTACTGTAATGTCAAATGGCTAAGTATGCGTGCGATGATGAGACGCTTAATTTAACTACGCCATGAAATTGTTTCGTTCATTAAGAGCCGCGTAAGCATAAAAAAAATTAAATATTCAAAGTCAATAAATACGATTTGATATACATGTTATATTTTAATTTTAGTAACATTTTTTCAATGCTTATATGGTATGTGTTGGACGATATTATAAAACTGATTAATATTTAATTTTTATTTTGTGATTGAATCAAGAACAATGGTTATATGATCTTGCTTTTCTAATATACATATTTCATAATTTGGACATTCTAAATACAAACTTATATGGAAAAGACCAGAACATAGTTTATTTAGTGGATGCCGTGAATACATTCATTACATATTTAACATTTTGGGAAGGGCAACTGGAAGTTGCTGATTTATGTCATCAGTTTCCTTACTTAAGTTCACTTTTTACTGCAAACGTTATTCTTGTAGAAAAATACGTATATGCGTAATCGTCAGAAAAATAAAACTACGTGGTGTTTACAGATTCCATTTTGAAGATCTAAAGCAATTGACAAAAAAATCTAATGTTTGGTAATCCTCTAAATTTTCCATGAAACATTACAAGTGTCTTTAATTACATGTCCATCAAATTTTGTAAAAAAGAAAAAAGAAAAAGAAAGAAAGAAAGAAAGAAAGAAAGAAAGAAAGAAAGAAAGGGAGGGTTAAGAATGTTTCTGGTAAATTTCCCATGTTACGTTTGTTTGCATCAAAAGTAATGGCAGTCTCAGGCTCCATGTACATTTGCGAGCAAGTTTTCAATAATGAATTACATTAAAAGCGAGTAATGCAACATCATAAGTGACAACTACCTGAATTATCTTCCGAGAGTCTGTACTACATTCTAGACAAATACTGATGAAACTGGTTAAAAAACAAATAATGTTATAGAACACATTCTTAGAAACATAACTTGTACTCAAAAATGGTAAGCAAAACTCTTGTTTAATTGGTTTTCTTTTCATAAATCAAGATTGGTATTTCAACATCCTAATCCGCCAGTGGAACAAAGTAATCACGGGAAACTTTTATAAGTGCATGAACTTCTACTTTTTTTCCCGCAGTGAGTAGGAGATAATTTCGTCCTCCTTTTTACCGATAATGTTTGTGCATTGATGAGATAGCGTTATTGAGCGGTACGGCTGCAGCATATGGTGGTATTGTGGTACCCAGCGCTTATATTAAATACGAGGAACAAAAGTGATCTCTTTCCCGACCAGATGCGATAACGCAGAACAATAACCATCGCTATCTATAAACGCTAAATGACCGCTATTCTGCTGTTTTCTAAAAAAGACTTTCTTTTCGTCGTTCGAAGCAAATACGCGTATAATAAAACTGCTTATACAAAGGGAACGATTCAAGCTATTTTGTTTATTATTATTTATTGTCGCATGCAGCGCTGACGGTTGTAGCAAATTAACATTCGTTTGGCTTTATATTTCATACCTAGCCTTAACGTGATCACCTTAGGGAATTTCAGTATAGCGGCCAATCACTTCATCACTTCACTTCAGATGTTTTATAGTGACATTAACCTCTGCCTCGTAACAAGCAAAACATGCTGAGCTTGGATCTGTCACGCAATGTTGCAAAGGATCAAACATTTACACAGTAATTTCTCATTGGCTAATATGATTTAAATCTAAGGCGATGAACACCATAATTGGTATAGTTTATG
The DNA here is from genome assembly GCA_030762175.1 of Metallyticus violacea. Lineage (NCBI taxonomy): Eukaryota > Metazoa > Arthropoda > Insecta > Mantodea > Metallyticidae > Metallyticus > Metallyticus violacea. The sequence goes on along the minus strand of CM060846.1, from coordinate 125,469,182 downwards.
TCACAATGTACAGGACCCCCCCCCCCCTTAAGCAATCGTAAAACGATGTAAGGGGAAACAAGAGCTACAGCTCGGGATCTTTGTCTTTGTCTTTTGGCTCTTGTTGGTCTTTTGCCTTTGGTCTTCGTCTTCTGCCGGTTGTCTTTGGAGGATGACCTGCCGGCGTCACCCTCAGCATTACTATTATACATTCCTAGAAGGTAAGGAGTCGTCAGGGCTATCATTTGTAATTATACTTCAGATTGGGTCGCCACTACAATAAACTAGTTGGCATGCCATGCTCGAGTCAGTCTCTACCATAACTCCCTTAAGTCACAACTTTAGCCGTGACATTATTTATTTTATACGTGCTTGCAACATCATTGTCATTACATCTGACAAGATACTGAAGCTTTCAACAAACTATTTGTATTTTGCAGCACGGAGAAACTATTCCTACTGAGATTACCGCGCGCATATGGTTAGCTAGAGCCGTTCAGCGTTACATGCAAGTTTGACGCGCAGTATAATGCTCATTGGAGTGGAATCCACCAAGATCACGAGAGTAAAGGTGCAATTCTGTCCTCCGCTGTGACGTCAGTTTGTTGCCGGCTAACGCTGAGATAGATATTTAAACACATTTGTAAGGTATACGATGATTGTTCTGAATAATCATTCTTGTCAAATGATAAGTGTGTAGGAAATAATAAAATTACATGACAAAATTAGAACTTCATTCTATATTTTAGGGAAAGAATTGACACAACAAATATTTTTATTGTTGGAATACATGAATAGTGTTTAACGCCCGTTTTTGCTATAGAAGCACCACAGGCGATGGACACTGATGATACACGAGATGAAATGATATAATGGGAAAGGATTTATTTTTAAGGAAGGAATCGTTCCGGGCCTCAGTTTAGGGTACCTCCCCGGTATTTGCCATTTATGAGGACTGAGGAAAGCCTTGAAAAAAACCTCAGTCAGGGAGGACGGTCCTGGTAGTATTCGAACCCAGACATCCCGCTCACGAGTCCGCGACTTATCGACCTCGGCCACCCGTGACGATTTTACTGTTGGAGACCATCGATTTAAAGTCAATGTAAATGTTCACATTACCCAGTTGCTTTAACATACCATTCACACTAGTTATATGTATCTACACAAAATTTATAAAACAAAGAGCAATCCTTTTTTTTTTTCTTTTCCTTTTTAATTGTTTTTGTTAGTTTGTTTTTTCATTTGAAAAGTAATTCCTGGTCATGCAAACAACAAATAAATTAAAAGTAAAAGATATAGAAAGTATGAGAGTTTCGGGCCCAATACTTCATACATATAACCAATCAAGTAATGCCTTAAACGCTAGGACACTTATAAGGTACGAAAGTTAAAGTTCTTCTTTTCAGATTCTTTCATATTAAAAAAACAGCTGAATACTTTATTTCGATTAATCAAGGATAATAAACACCTAAATTAACACATACTTCTTTACATTTCAAGTATTAATGAAAAAAGAGGTAAACTTGTATGGTTTTCATTAAGAAACAAAATGTATTATTGATGGTTGATTTATGCCAATACCACTCGCAATCCATTATACAATGTACGTAATAAAGCTTGTAGAAGCCTGCCTGCGACTTCAGTTGTGTTCGGAAGCTCGAAGAGGTCTTTGTTTCCAACAAGAAACCATTCATTATTTGAGAAAGCGTTCTTACTGTCATGTGCAAGATTTTGGCCATGCATTCTTCCTTTCTGTTCCAATTGTCATCGTTTTCCTTGTAGTAGCACATGAACACATTAAACATACACTCGTGGCAAAAGGATCAGCATTAGGTGTGGTTCCGTCTAAAAGACAACACATGTCAGTGAACCAACATACTGAAAGTTCGCCTAGTTAGAAGCTGGACTCAAATCCGCGAACACCAAGCCACTAGGTAATGAGCACAGATTACCTACAAATGGGAAACTGAATAAAAAAATAAAAAACAAAAGAAACTGGTGATTGCATTGAGCGCCAATTTCTGAAATTTCTTAGCGGCGGTCTTAGAAGATTGTTGATGAATCGATAAATATGGCCAGGGGATGTCGGTAATGCAGGTATACCGTCTACACGGGTTTTACTAGGGTTGTTTGTTTGTTTATTTTTTATTCCTTCTGTTTTACTTGAAGTTTCCTTTCTTTTTTGGAGAAACTAATTCATTGTCATTTTTTGGCAATGACTTAGTTTGGTCCGAGAAATAAAGGAAACCAATTAAGTAAAACAAATTATATAAATAGTAGAAATAATCTTGCCAAGCACTCAAAAACATGATTCAAGATTTCCTATGCTGTCCATCCATTTTATGACCTTGCACCAAACATTTTACTTTAAAAATCTACAATAACTCATCCTTTTAACTGTATTCTAAGCAGACAGGATTAGGAAGTTAAATGAAATGATAATTTTGTACACAGCCTGTACATAACTTCTTTATATAGCAGGTGTGGCAGTTTCTTATAGTTGCAAACAACCACAAGTTGGGAAACCCTTTTGGACCGGTTCAACAATGGTGAGTAGGAGGATGCGGCAATGTGGGTGATGTGTTGGATTAACCAAGAAGACGGTTAATCTTAATGGATGACGTGTAGACTTTCTTCTCCGCCCACTCACGGCTCCTTTGATGGTGTTTTAATGCTGGGGTTTCCTCAATGCTCCGGCTAATGTTAAGCTGGTATTTTGGAAACAAATTTCTTGTCTCGAGGGAAAAGGAGAAGGAAAGGTGGCTGTGGATAGAACACATTGTTTTGGTGATAACAGTCTTGATTTATTCAATTGCTCTGCGGCTCAGGATTGCCAATCTGGACTTATTGAGAAAGTCTTAAGAAGTTCTTCGAAGTGCCGGAACTAAGCTCAAGCGCACTTTTGTTTCTCATCATTCCAATAGTTTTTTATAAGGAAAGTTCTCCGCACCAAATTTTCGTTCTTTCTACTAAAAATGGTTATCGAAGGATATAACCTAATAACCGAGCACAAATGGACAGTACTTAATTATTACAAAAAATTCTTCCCGTAGGATACTTTTGCTGCTAGCTCGCTATAGTCTCGCGTCCAACTGTTTTTCTCTGTTGTCGTCCACGGCTACTCCGTTTTATCGCGCCAAACTGTTTTCCTGTATTGTCGTCTATGGCTGCTCTGTTCTCACCTCTTTTTCTCTTTTGTCGTATACCGTCCCTCTAACAAGCAATGCTACTTTCCGATGCAATCTTCAAAACTTAGAATATGAAGACTGTTTCGCTTCTTTAAAAGAATTCTTAAGACTTGCTCACCCCAACAAAATAAAACAATCATAATATGCATACACTTAATTCAGACGGCAACGATAATTGCCTAGAGGGTTCGAGTCCGGGGAGTTTCCGTCTCACGGGTGAGTCAGCTGCTCCCACTTTTGCATTTTATGCAATCCGCAATGATAACTCCCTGACATGAAACATCGGCTGTAAAATTGCATAACTTTGGTTGCATACTTTGCGAAATGACCGATAATATGGCAGGTGTTATAGTGTCGCTATTTAATGCACTCGTAAATTGACAGCTGGTACCAACGAAGTGTTTGCAAAACTGAAAATGTATACTCTTACAAGCAAATACTTTATATTATGTTAACTTGACTGCCAAACCCCATGTTTCTAAATATCTCAGTTCGAACGAGTGCGTGGTTGGTACCAATTCCGTTTGCAGTAATGGCGGTTTGAGTCACCTTTTTTAATGTATTGTGATATTTATAAATCATCTTGGTTTAAACCGATGTTAATAATTATAATTTTATTTGTATTTAATATTTTATTATTGTTTACTGTTATTATTGCTGGTAAGTACAGGTGCATAAGTGTTAAAAGCGACATAGTACATTTGACGAAGATGGAATAAGGACCACACATTTGAACTGCTTGTTTGAAATTGCCGGTGAATACACTGCCCGGGCACGACTTTTCTAACGAAGTGCTGGTTAATGCACACCTGAGCACGCTGTTACATGGAAATTCTGCCTTGGTGTAGCATGGCAGGTGTAATGGATCTACAGGCTACCGTAATACACTGGTGAAGGCTCTCTGGATCTTCTGGTTTCTCTGCATAAGTTTGTTGCTTTAAATAACCCCAGAGGAAGAAGTCGAGAGAATTTAGTTCAGGTGAACTAGCTGGCCAGGAGGCGGCTTTGTCTTCCTATTTAATGAATGTGCCGCATTTACATGATTGCTGACGATCATCGACCTGTGCGGTGGAGCACTATCGTGTTGAAACCACATCGTTATTCGCTAGTGGTACTTTCTCTAGTAACGGTGGGAGCTCATTACGGAGAAGTTATAGGTAGCGTACTGCTGTTAGGTGCCCCTCAAACAAAATTGGTTCAATAAGATGGTCACCCAAGATTCCACATTACACAATCACGCCCCACTGCACTTGGAATGCTGTTTCCCTTACCCAGTGGAATTTATCAACACTCCAATAATGCATATTATGATACGCGTGAAGCTGTTCGCATTACAGTAGACTGACTAATGTTGACCTCTTGTGCAACTGCCCGTGTACTAGTATGCGGATTATTCAGTATGACATTCAAAACAGCTTCCGCATTAATACCAGATGCCGCTGGTACGTCTGTAACAGGAAGCATCCTTGCAAGTGACGCTGTTGTAAGCAGAGTTCTTCAGATTTCCAGAAAGTTTTTGCTGTTGATTGCCGTGTATTTGCTTCTCTCCTGGTATAGATGCAGTTGACATCCAATACTTTACTCTGTATTACCGGTCAAATGGGACGGAAAGTGTCATTGTAATATACCTTTAAGCAATGAGAATGTTACGTAAACTTTTTTTTGTATATGTGTTGTTTTTATGACAAAATTTGGAGAACCAAGTACTATTAGCATTTAAATTCCATTAATCTCGGGAGCTCTTAAAATTACTGTATTATATCTACTTCGAAGCCTTAATGATGGAGGGGAATGAACAATGCCAACCATTCGAACTGGTGTTATTGGTGATAGCGTACAGCCAGCCATAGTACCACTCATCCATTTGGACGTTTCGTTGATAGCACATTCTCGGCTCAACCTTAGATCTTGCATGTCAGATGCCGGTACCACCTCGATACTTTGCTTGTATGATATAAGCTTTTTAAAGACGGTTTTAATCCATTGTTGGACCTTTTAACATGATTATTAAGATTGCATATGCTATTATGTGTGTTATTCGAGATGCACGTGTTATAGTTTACGCCAAAATTTAAATAAAACTGTATTTAATACTCTATGTGTCGTGGCTGTACAGCGTCCATTGTGGATATAGAGGTGCCTTTAATTTGTCATTGCCTATTCCGTCTCTAATTACAAAATCCGCTCAATTTTATTTTTAACTGGTATCGACACTGGGTCCATATAATAGGTTAATTTTATCAGAGGCGTTTACTCAGTTGGAGGCTATGTATACTGTAACGTATGAAGCCGATTTATTCAAAATCTAAATTCCATATTACATAAGATGTCAGACAGATGGATATACATGACCAGCTTAATAATTTCCTGTCAGTCATGTAAATGTGTGGAATAAATACGGCTAGCTTATGTCTATGAATCCACAGTTAGACCGTTACATAAGGATGGAGAACTGGGATAGCTTTTTTTAAGTTTAAGATATTGTGCCCTGTACATGTGCAGTTTGTGTATGTTTAAGGTAGTATTAGAGAATTTGTTTATTTTGCAATATAATTAGACGCCAATCAAATGTATATTTTATTTACCGGAATCATGGCCAATGCTTTTCTCCTCTTTCATTTGAAATTAGTAACCCGTGTGCTCTTTTCCACAATATCTTATAGCATTACGATAAGTTTTATAGTACGAGTATAGTTGACCCCCAAATAATTTCAGAGGAATTAGATTTCATTGCCTATATGAAAAAAAAAATCCAGCTTCGCTCTGGACTTCGCCTTCTCCACAATACCTTTCCGAGTTATCTCATACCACCCTTCAACGTCTGGAGTATAGCCGTCCCTGACGCCTGAACTTGTTGGCTTACCGACCATATTGCAACCCTTTAGATTACAGTTTAGTGATTCTTCGGACGACATGGCTACAGAATCATTTAAAACCTCACCCATAATCACCTCCACTTCTCCGGGTTTACCTTCCGCAAGCCCATTTATAAACTTGGGAACTTTTCGAGGCAAACCAGACCAAACTGTAAAAGCACATTTAAAGCATTTTGAAACAGCAGCAACTGCTAATACCTGCAGAGATGTGCATAAAAGCAGCATTTGCCTTGTTACTTACAGGATGCCGCCTCCATCTGCTAGTCATTTCGGAGGCTCTGAAAAATGAAATTTTCATTTATTGCTGGATCGGCGTGCGCAAAGAGATAGAAAGATATGTAAAATCATGTCCCACTTCCAAACTCGCAAGGGTCCATCCAATAGACTTAAGGTAGGTTTATTGCAAACCTTCCCGTTAATCATATTGGTGATAGATATCCTACGCCCTTTTCCAAGATCTAAATCTGGTAAGAAAGTAATAATTGTGGCCGCAAAATATCTGACAAAAACGAAAGCTTTACCAGCAGGCTGTTTATATCACGTTGCCAAAGTTTTACTTGAGAACGTCATTTGTCGACACGGGGTTCCGGTAGTGCCACTCTCTGCCGTGGTGCAGTTTTACTTAGTGACGTCACACAACTACTTCTGAAACCCCGCTTTTATAAGCGATTATACACTCAAACAAATGGTCTGACGGAACGTCTTAACAGAACTCATGATTTCAAAATTTGTGGGCACGTCTCACAATGACTGGGATGTTTGCCACACATAACTTTTGCCTATAACACTGCTAAGCAGGAGTCAACTAATTATTCTCCTTTCTTTCTGGACGACACCCTACTTTGCCCATTGAAATGCAATTGATATCCATCTCTAGTCACTTATTTGTTGAAGAAACGCAAGATCGAATCAAAGGAACGCGTCAGTTGGCAAAAGAACACAGTACGCGCTAACAGGTTAAGCAGAAAAGACGGATAGAGAACGTAGAAGATTGAAGTTCTCTGTTGGTTAATCAGTAAAATTATATACTCTCATAAGAAAAAGGGCAAAACTTCTAATTTAATGTACAATTTTCATGGCGATGTCTCAGCGTATTGAGACAAATGACAGCAGTTAATTACCTTATACGTCCAGGAAGAACAAAAGAGCAATAGTACACGTTCACAGAAGGTATTCATACCTACGCCATACCGGCATAGCTGAAATACAACCTACAAATTTAAACACCTTTCTATATTTACTGATCAAATTATCAGTCACTGTGCACTGCTTTTGTTTATTACGCTCACTGCACACAGGACTTCTCTATGTTCTGTACACATCCATAACCGCGGGACCAGCAATGCTAATCTTTTGTAACAGGATGCGGTCAAATGTTGCATCTCTTTCTTTCCTGATAACTCCATACCCCGACTAAGCAAACTGGTGAGTGTAAGAATGGTACTTTCCCCACAGTTAATGTAATATTAATAATATTTGTATGTTATCCGATTTACTTTATTTCGGTAGACACACTTTTTAATTTCCTCCATTACATACCCCCCTTTGGTTGAAAATGTACACTTTTTGAGTAGTGTTTAATGCCCGTTTTTACTACTGAGGCACCATAGGCGGTGGACACTGAAGATACACGAGATGAAATGATATATTGGGAAAGGATTTTTTTTTAAGGAAGGAAACGTTCCAGGCCTAAGTTTAAGGTACATTTATGAGCACTGAGGAAAAACCTGGAAAAAACGTTAGGGAGGACGATCCTGATGGGAATCGAACCCCAGACCTCCAGCTCTCGAGTCTGCGCCTTAACGACCTCGGCCACCTATGTACATATTTCGCATATGAAGAAACGCAAATCTTGTAAATATTTTCTTCTTATTTGTCTGCGCCTTAACGACCTCGGCCACCTATGTACTTATTTGCAATATGAAGAAACACAAATCTTGTAAATATTTTCTTCTTATTTGTTCATAACATCTTAATCATTGCCATTTGTATAGCATCTTTATCTTTGTTCTAAATTCTTATATACATTTTTCAATTCTGTTCACAGAAAGGACAAATGCGATTAAAGGTGTTATGTTCTAGTGCTACCGGGCGTGACATTCAGGAATCAAACGGAACCCTCCTATGAGGTTCTGCTGTTCCTGCGTGAGGATTATGAGACATAATATAATGCTCAGTCTATGTGCATAACAGATACCTTACTCTCTAAAAAATGTTTTCCATGCATATTTTATACCCCAAATAACACTTATAAGTATGTTTTACATGTTGGAGATACTGCAAACTCATTGTTGATGGAGGAACTCTTAATTCCACATCCCATATCCCTTAAGATGTGAAGTATTTTGGTAATGTTAGCTTTTACTTTATTATTAGATGAGAGCGCTTCCTTAGCTTAATTTTGTTAGGTTAAATGACTAATTTGTGATCATCTAATAAATTAAATGTGGGACTACCTTGAGGTTCTTGATATTGGTGTTTTTCTTTATTTTAATATATTTTAATTAACTCTAAAGTTATGCTTGATGGCCCCGTGAATGTGCTATGATTATATTGATGTTGTGGTATTCATGTTTTGAAACTAGTTGTTCCTGAAATGAAAATGCACTCTATGTAGGTTAATATTGAAATAATGGCAAGTTTAATCACGTTGATGTCGTACAAGGAAAAATGGATGCATATTTTGTGAGCCTAAGGAGTACCCTGGATGCTTCGCGTTTTATCCAGTGGGGTATAGTGAATTACTGAATAATGCCTATTGTTGGTACATTGATGGTTGAATGAAAATAATTGTAAACTGTATTTTTAAATAACAATCATGTTGATATTTTCTTTACCAACACTTTGGTTGTTGCATTTTATGAGAGAAGTATCTGCACTTCATACCCATTATGAATTGGATTTTTGTCCATTTGAACTATAAACCAATTAACTAATTATGAAATTCTAGCAAAGGTGTGGTAAAAAATTTCACAATAGGAACAATATTTGAGTCATAGTGCGACCCCACCCTAAATGAAGATAAGTTTTTGTGTGTGTGTGTGTGTGTGTGTGTGTGTGTGTGTGTGTGTGTGTGTTTATATGGGCATATCCATGATTTTTATATTCATCCGTAAATTTCCATATTATTGCTTTTGTTTCCATAAAACTCAGAAATTGATTCATATTATGGTTTTAAATTTTTGTACAGCTAAACAATCAATGTAACCATGATTTATATATCTAATGTCAAAGTTAACTCTGTGATTATATACAAGCAAGCCATTATTACGATGAAAGTTGCTCAGGATTTACTTTCAGTGTATAAATTCAAGTATGTATTTATTCTCTTTTTCTCTTATTTCTAAATTCAGAGTCGTGGTTATTTCTTATGGTCTGTTGTTTTTTCGCGATTGACGTGTTGCGTGTATCATTTTTTTTAATGATTTATTTACGGACGCTCTTTAACAGCTCAGGTCATCAGCGTCCCATTCAACTCAGGGCGTGAAACGGCCGACAAATTTTGCTCAGAGGCCTCGCTTTCAGGCTTGAGGTTCTTTTTCGTGCCGTGAATGTACGACACGGGACCCACGGCTTTACTTCCCTTCCGAAGGAAGCCATACTTAGGATTTTTACGCCCCGAAAAAAATCCATCTGTCCTGGCCGGGTTCGAACCCGCGATCTTGGGTTTAGGAGGCAACCATTACACCACCAGGACCGACTGCGTGTATCATGCTGACCACATACATGAGATGGGACCCGAGTGTGAACACACAATCACTGGTGCACGAACTCATGGTATTCCTGCGATCTCTCACTACATTATGCCCCATTTCTTTAGCACTTCGGCTTTCACCAGTGAGATAAACGATTGACGGCCTCATAACATCGAACCCGGGACACTTATGGACGTTATTTGAGAATGGCCTTATATTGACCACGTATGCAGCAGTTTTCAATTAAGATTCTGGGCGGCGGCAATCTGTTTAACTTGGTGTTATTACGGGGTGATACTGCATAACATTTACTTTATGGTCCGGCACAGTGTTACACATATACAGACTCCAGTTTTCTTCAAAGGAATGCAACTGATCCAAGAATATCTTAAAGCTTGGAATGTGTGCTTAATCATTGGTGACTTCCTGCTGAGTATGTTATCGTCTGTTCATCGGTATCTTTCCCCAGTAAATTCATGTTAGGCCTGCAGAAGCATTTCAAAATAATGTACACTCGAGATAAAAACGAAAAACTTGCTGTTATGGCATTGTTTTATTCATGTTGTAGAATTTTGTTATACTGCATGTAACTTGGTGGACACTCAAGATGAATGAAACACACAAACATTAATATGCATTTAATTAACTTTGTTTCTTTTCCTCGTTTTCCTTTTGTATTTTATTCGTTGTGGTAGGGTGATCTTTTTGACCTGGGGAGTAACGTATGAAGTCGATTTATTCAAAATTCTAAAATACATATTATATATTTTCATCAGCTGTCAGACTGGTGGTTTAACCTTGTCATTCACCAGCTTAATCATTTCCTGTTAGTCATGTAATATGTGGAATGAGTGCGGGCTAGCATATCTTGTTACGGCATACAGTCATTTCCTTTTCCAGTTTTCTAGTTTATATATATAGTCCTCTAGAATAACAGTAGTTGGGTGTGTACGTTGAACCTAGGTATGTGTATGCGCTTGTAGCCTTTGTTCTTTATTTACATCTATTTTATATTAAAGTATATTTAATGGAATTAATGAAACGCGTTATCCTAAATGTGTTAAGAGCTCTACCTTGATCTACACCCGCAATGTCTAAGTAATAGTCTAAGAATCCACAGTTAAGTCATTATAATACACTAATGTAAAAAGTTCATAAAATCGGCTGCAAACCTGGAATCAGCTCTCAGTAAACGAGTTTATTTTCGGAGTTGTACTTTACTGCAGAGTACCTTGTGTTCCTTAAACTGCTTTTCCTATGAATATTGAGCCTTCGTCTATCTAAAAACTCAATTAATAGTTGGTAAGGGAAGAAAATGCACTTAAGCGCAATTGCCGCTTGAAGGGTGGCCTATCTTTCAAAACAGGAAGGGTCGGCTGACTCACCTGGTATAATGAACAGTGCAAATGTACAAGTATATAAAACTCTCCATGACTGTTTTTTTTTTTTTTTGGGTAGTGTTTAACGCCCGTTTTTACTACTGAGGCACCACAGGCGGTGGACACTGATGATACATGAGATGAAATGATAAATTGGGAAAGGATATTTTTTTTTTAAGGAAGGAAGCGTTCCAGGCCTAAGTTTTAGGTACCTCCCCGGCATTTGCCAGTTATGAAGACTGAGGAAAACCTGGAAAAAACCCCAATCAGGGAGGACGGTCCTGGCGGGATTCGAACCGCAGACCTCCCGCTCACGAGTCCGTGCCTTAACGACCTCGGCCACCCGTGGCGGTTCCATGACTGTGTACTACTATGTCCAACAAATAACAAGATCTGTAATTTTATTTAAATTACACATAGGTAGCGATATAAAGTGTTATACTGGAGGTTACTGTGTACAAAAATAGCATCCCGTCATACAGATAGCATTTATATTCTAACGACCTACATTTTTCTATAGTTTTAAAAGAGAGTTATTCTACAGGCAGCTATGTAATAAATTAGATAATTCTCACATACAAATTCGTCGGTCCTGGTGGTGTAGTGGTTACCATACTTGCCTCCTAAACCCAAGATCGCGGGTTCGAACCCGGCCAGGACCGATGGATTTTTTCGGGCGTAAAAATCCTTCGGAAGGGAAGTAAAGCCGTGGGTCCCGTGTCGTACATTTACGGCACGAAAAAGAACCTCAAGCCTGAAGGAGAGGCCTCTGAGCAAAATTTGTCGGCCGTTTCACGCCCTGAGTTGAATGGGATGCTTATGACCTGAGCTGTTAAAGAGCGTCCATAAATAAATCAATCAAACATACAAATTCAAGAATTACAAACAATTTAACACACGACACACATACAATGTAAGATTTTGGCATGGATGTGAGGAAAATTAAGTTGCTATAATGCCAAAAATACTAGGTCTACTCATCTACTCATTGGATTAAGTTTGACCACAGCATAATTAATGTTTGTATTGGCAGGATACTTTCTGAAACACTGTTTTATTTTTTAATATTTACACAGTTATTACTTATTAAGTATATAAAATGTAATTTTTGACTAAGCAATATCCATCACCATGGCACATATGGTTAGGGTATTGGTCCCAGTGAGCCACAAAAGTAAGTTACAAGATTGAATTTTGTCTGGTCAAATTGCATGAAGGTAATAATGAGCCTCAGACTTATTTATGTTGTCTTCAACATTCCATTCATTGTCTTGACCATATAGTATTTGGTATGGGATATACATAAATGCAGTAAAAATTAAGTCCTATTTCATAAATATTTAGAATATTGTAGATTACAAATAAGCAAAAAGAAATATAAAGCAACTTGCAAAAATGCTCTGTAACAACAGTAACATAAATAATGACATTAAATCTTAAACTAAAGAATAAATTAGTAAATCATGTTGTGAGCTGTGTGATATAATTCTAAATATCCAAATACTCTTCCAGATTCTCAACAGTATATCACATATAAGCCTTAATCAAGTATCTAATAATAACTGCTGCTTATAGGATGGAATCTTTAAGCTTACACAGAGTAAAGCATTTGAAAAGTTCATATTATCCAGCATCTGAGCCCCTACATTTTGAGCTAGGAAAGTTTTCTCAATAGATTACTATAAAACAGAATAGTTCTGTTTTCTATTCTGTTGCATTTATTAATTACAATGCATTTTACTGGAAAATCAATTACCTGAAGTGCTTCAGTAGTAAAAATGGGAGTTAAACACTATTTAAAAAAAACTTGTAAATTAAATGTTCAGACCGTTGAATAACTGCAAAACATTTTCCTGCTGTACCAGGCTGACAAACGAAGCAGAAATGTACCTGATATACATGGAAGCAAAAATCAAACTCCTTTGCTCTACTCATTCAATCATCTATGGACTAATGCTATAAATAACTTTGCAATAAAGGAGATAGCACAGCTGTTTGGTTGCATTAAATACCAATGCTTGTGCAAAATGTACAGAGTCAGCAGCTTGTTACTCTGAAATAACCTGCAAAAGCAGTGGATGCATGCCCCAATCCAGTTTCTCTAAAAGTCAAATGGCAATTAGTATAATAGCCTCACTTGCATCATTCATTCCATTCAATTCAATATATTACACTACAGCAATGGGCAGTGAATGTTTAAAAATTTACCCAAAAGTGAGTGGGTATATCAGCAGCATATACATATTAAATGTATTATTTTTATATTTTCATGTATTTCATATAAAACCATTCACGCTCTCCCACATTGCACACACTGCTCTAAGAAGTTAAATGAGACATTACTGCAAAAATTCTGACAAAGCACCTTGCTCGATTGTATTACTAAAAAAAAAAAAAAAAATTCAAATGAATTTCAGTAAATGTTGTACACTGGGTTCTACATTAATGCAAAGCATTGCACATTGCAACAAGTAAAGTCATGCAAAAGTGGTTGTTAAAAATGGAAGTTTATATCTGTATATTAGCAAGTTGAAAAATGACATTATTTCAATCTAGTAATACAGAATACAAAATATTATCTTAAGACATATCAAAATCAAAAAAATATTTATAAATTCCTATAATATGTGGTTTCGTAACAGTAATATTGTATTAGGTTTACAGATACTGGGTTGTGAGCCCCTTTAAGAGCTCAGATTATTATGTTGTTTATTCATGATATAGCATACGTTAAAGCATAACATACATAAAAATTACTGTTGAAATTGTGAATAGCCATGGAAGTTGGAACAACAAATACACTATTAAATATTACTGAATTGAATGAATCATAATATGTATGGGAGTCACTACAAAATGTTTGAGATATGCAACATTGAACAATAAGAAATTGCCATACTATTGGCTTTTCCCTGTGCACTACAGAAAGTTCTACGCACGACTGCCTCTCCTCTATAAGTAGTATGCCATTTGTTCTTTGGCATAATATTCTTCTTCTCTTCATCAGCAGCAACAGCTTTTTCCAGGTTGGAAAATCAGTGTCTATGTAGGAGACCCTTCACATTTTATGATTGGTTCGAAATTGCATGATATCAAGATGAGACTGCAAGCATGATGAAATTATTCATTTACTGAAATGAGGAGCAGCATAATCTTGAGGTGTCCTGTTCTTGGTTCACCCTCCTGGATTTTTGAGAGTGCCTTAGGTGTATACCATAAGTTATAATTGTTATCTGCATTGCTTTGTGTTTCTGTACCCTAGAAAAAATATAAGCATTGTATAAGTTAAGTTTGCAAGTTCATTAAATTGATAATGTTAACTTACAATGGTTTTTACTTCATTACAGCAAGATTCATTATTAAAATATTTTTCATTGTGTAAAATGATGTGGCAGATTTCAGATTCTGTATCTACATTATCGCATGTGTTAAATATTCAGTAATAAATAATTTTCAGAATATTAAATTACCAAGACGATTTCAAACCTTAATATCCACTTAAAATTAATGTGAGTTTGGTGCTTTTCTGCATGCTTACAGAGTCTACTTTGTTCCTGATCTAAATGTATTAACCAAGGATTTAATTAAATTTAAAAACCAACATCATATTATAACCATTAAAATAAAGCTATCATTTATTCTAGATTAGGTAGTGGATCAATTTTTGTACTCTTATATTCCACCTACTATAGAACTGCTCAGAACATGTTTCATGGGCTACTGCACTTATGAATCCTCAGCATGTATAACTGCCCTCAATCTTTGGGGCATAGATAATAAAAAATTTCTACAGTAGTGTGAATGAGAGGCTACAACATTCCAGGCTTGTTGAATTTGTGCCCATAAACCACCTTTTGTCCTTTGTGCATGAGCAGGGAATGCATGTGCAGCATATTGCATTTAGATAGAACAAATACTGAAGGATATATTATAATATTCATTATGATATACATGTCAATGTGTATGGGAAACAGTATTATAAAAATAATTTGTCATAATATGTTACACAGGTTTATATAAAAAAATGATTTAAGATGATTAGCATCCAAGAGATAACCTTTTCATCCCCTTTTTTTTTTTCAAAGGGTGTACAATGAAACCTGCCCCTTCAAAACGTGAATGTCCAGCAATTCTGTCTAGTTTGGAAAATGCTGTAGGTAGATGCAAAAATCGTAAATTTTATATGCTATTTTCCCCTTAATTAAACACATATTGTCCAATGCAGAAACAATCTGCCACTGTTCATAGTGAAAACAATATTCTTGACATGCACTTTGAAGATATTTTGAAAAATACGCTTTTTCAAAGAAAATAACAATATAATTTCAGCATTGCCATTATAAAAAAGCTTCTTAGCAATGGACATGAGGGTGCATTGGGTTTTTGGTCAATAGTTATATTACCATACTGACTTGGCGAAATGAACCTTTAAATGAGAATTTGTACATCATACCAAAAGTATCATGTAATGAATGGCTAAGCACAGCACATAACACGATTTTTATCAACAATGCCACAAAAAGGTAGCCCATCATTAAGCAATATGGTGAATGCTATTAATTAAAGAGCAAAATGGACTGTAAGAGAAGCTATGTTAAATACATATCAAAACTGCTGATTCTGCTGCAGACATGTGCAAAATTGTCAAGCAGAAAACCAAAAATGACATTAATGATGGTAGTGGTGAAATTGTAGAGCAGGAAGAAACAGAGTATGCCCCAGAAAGTTTGACTTTCTTTTAGCTCTGAAGAATTTAAGGGACCTATAAATATTTGCGGCAAACAAAAATCTGAACAAAATTCATGAACAAATGAAAAGTGAAAGTATGTTTGGGAAGAGTGCCATTCAATGCTACAGTAAGCAGGTAAAATTGGCAGTTCTATGAAGCTCTAAAGTTCATATACACATGCATATGATAAGGAAACAGTTGTGTTTAATAATTATTAGTGTGAAACAGTTAATGCTAGATAATATGACTTTATGGTGAAGATTTGCAATAGCAAGCCTATTTAATGAGAATAATGCCAAATATTATACCTATATCCACTTCCGGTACCTTGCAGCATACCTCTGTGTTTTTAAAGTAATGCAGATGATAAGCTGGTTTATTTTACTTCATGCCTAATAATATCGAAATCTGTGAAAAGTGGGAAATAAAAAAATTCAGACCTTCCGCTTCCACCTTGAGAAGATTTCATTGCAATGCGTCACATAAAACAGTTACATTAAAGTTCCAATAACTATAGCATTTACAATTCAATCTAATGTAATGGAAAATCATAAGGTCATGTAAGTGTTCTATGTTTGGACCTGTCTGCTAGGGCTCTTTTTGTTCTTTTGCACCACCAGTGAATTTCAATTCATATTAAGAGATCCACATGTATGCAGTTTTTTTTTCCTGAATAATTGGCCAACAATTTATATGTGAAATTAAATATGAGTCATAAATGCATGTAACATTTATAATAAAACAGTAAAACATACCCTTGTTTTTCTTAGATCCCATCACATGTCAAATGTATACATTTTAATGATAAATTTTGAAATTTCTAATCTAAATCTCACTTTAATTAGTGCAGTAATTAAACTCTGGTCATTTCTGTAAATACTCAAAATAATATCACTATAATGATAATTATATATAAATGAATTAAGAAAGCACATTTTACACCACCACCACAGTTTTTTTTGGGGGGGGGGAGGAAATCAGAAAACTACAATCTCATTAGAAACTTCTTAAGAATGGAAGAGATAATTCCATTGAATAATTATTTTGAAAAATCACTTGTTATTCATTTAACGCTTTCTGGCACACAATGACACAAAGTATGCACAGGGCATTTATACATACAGAAAATATAAGTTATTTGCCTACAGTTTTTTCAATGCAGTTCATGCAACGTGCATTTTTATCTTCAAAAACCAAGTGCATATATCCGCAAATAAACATGCTGAAATCTTACTTACCGCTGAGGAGTTTTCGGAAAACGAATCAATCTTGTTTCCTTTTGGACAGCTCACCATAGCACACATATAATTAAATAAATAATTATACATGGTGACGCCCGTTGCATGCAGCACACTCACATTATATTTGCGTCTGCGATTCCCAAAAGTGCGATTACGCGATGATGCAACGCACGACGTAACAACGCACATTTTGTTTCGGAAAATTAACTGCAAATATACACTTTCAAATACATTTTGCACAAAATAATTGGGCCTTCCTTCTATTTGCTAAACCTGTAAAGCACATATTAATGAAAAGTATGTTTCTTTTAGGCGAAATAGATTTATATTTTCCATGGTAGCACTCTCATTGTAATTGAGAGATGTCTATGGAGTGAAACAACTGCGCTGTGCTCGCAGCGCCAATTTTTGCACGTTACTTAGCGGCATCTCTGGGGCGAGAAGAGGCTCCAAGGCCGTCTATCCAATAGCAATAACCTAGTAACAAGCATGGCCCCCCGGATCACCTATACTCATTCTTACTTTATTTTAACGTCCTTTCTGGTCATTGCTACTTATTAGCTGTCTAAATGATAAGCATAGAATAGCCAAGATTGCTTACAGTGGCAGAACGGAACAGAAAATTGCCACACAATCTCAGCAAAAAACACATTTCCAAAATTACGGTAGGGTGAACCACCCAGGACACTGGAGAGGAAAAGTTTAAAATTTTACCAAGATAATGCTTAATGAAATTTTATATAATATCTGTGACATTGTGATACCAAATGACGTTTTAGTCTTTAACGAAAGCATCTACCATTTGTTAAAGGTATATGGCTAATATGGCATTTATTGTCATTTTTTCCCAGTGCTTGGCATATGAACATACAGTTATTGATACCATATATAAAAAGATTAAACATTTTTTTCAACAAAACTTGTACAATTGCCCTTAGAACTCTTTGTCTATAAGATATGCTGAAAATATCAATTAAAATAAAAATATTAAAGATATTACGTCCTCAATGTTAGAAACCAAAAGTACTGATTCATTCAGAATTTGAAAATTTCAATCTATTCCCACAGTTGTCATTATTGTCTTATATTATAAAACATTCATTACAAAGAAACAGATCTTCATCGGAATCAAGAGGACTATATTTTCTGTGATCTGATATACAACCATTATGGTAAAGTTTGTTTCACATATTGCATTCTTCGCTAATGAAATAGTTCTTGTGCATTAAAAGCGCACCCCAATGTTCCCTTTTCCTTGTCTGCTTTATAGTTTATTTACACGCGAATTTGTATACACTGTGTTATTAGTGTGTTCTATTTTCGGTGTTCGTGACTGGTCTGCGCATTTAATTTCCCACTTTGTTTGTTTTTTCTTCCAAGTTTACAGGTTTGCTTTTTAGTGTTTTTTCCCCTTACTTTCTTTTCTTATTCTAAACATGTACTTCTTTACCTTTCCTGAGTTAGAACCAGTGGCGCTCGTGGGCGAGGAGCATACCTAAATGGAACTGCCACAGGTGGCCGAGGTCGTTAAGGCGCGGACTCGTGAGCGGGAGGTCTGGGGTTCGAATCCCGCCAGGACCGTCCTCCCTTACTGAAGTTTTTTTTCAGGTTTTCCTCAGTCTTCATAACTGGCAAATGCCGGGGAGATACCCTAAACTTAGGCCTGGAACGTTTCCTTCCTTAAAAAAAATCCTTTCCCAATATATCATTTCATCTCATGTATCATCAGTGTTCACCGCCTGTGGTGCCTCAGTAGTAATAACGGGCGTTAAACATCATTAAAAAAAAATATCCAAATGGCGTGGGGGAAGATGTCTGTTATAAAAACTTATATTCCTTCCCGATATTCTTTCATAACTGCAGCGCCATCATACGTTTACGCTATAAACTTCTGATTTACATTAAGTCTTATAATTCAGCTTTTAAAGTGCACCTTTAGCCTTCTGCAGTCAATTTAGAAACAACAATGAATTTTATGCATCTCTCAACCGGTTAACGCCCACTGATGTATCGTAATATCAAAACAAATTATGACATGCATGTAATATCTGTCGTTTCGTCTGCATATACAGAAACGAAAATTGTCCTTTCCATTTCTTTTCTGATCTCATTCCTATAGACAAGATACGTTTCTCACTTCACACGATGTCAGCCAAGACGCTTTTCAAATAATAATAATAATAATAATAATAATAATAATAATAATAATAATTTTTAAAAATATAATTTTGTGCCCTCTTGCTGAGTAAGCTCCTATAACTTTCGGTTGATGAGATCCAAATCGTTTCACTTCAAACTTAACATTAAACTTAGACGTGAAAATGGAGTCCTTATTAAAACTTCCATGTTATTCATTGCCACAAAACAAATATGCATTTTGTAACTTAACTGTTAGTACTGTGAAAGTCAACTTTTCACTGACAAACAGTGAGGAGGGCACCGAATTTCATACAAAATGTGAAAACTTTCTCTAGTCAGTAATGCGTGGTGTCAGTAATCCCTGAACATGTGGTTCCTAAGAAAAGAGAGAATGCCGAGCGCCAGCCATGGGTCGTCGTCCTGCTGGTCCAAGAGGACGAGAAATAAACAGGAAAGACTAACCCATCTTGAAGGAGGGCAAATATACGTCCTTGTAAATCTTTGCTGGTCCATGAAGGTATACGTATAAAGCGTAAAATACTCCGGGCTGGCCCATGATCTTCCCTCGCTAACGGAAGACCCGATGTTACCGTTACTAAAGTAGAGAGATGATGATATTATTGTTTAAAGGACGCAAAACAGCTAAGGCCATTAGCGCCCATAAAGTACAGATGAAATGCCTTATTGCGTAAGACACAATTAGATCTAATCGGTTATACATCGGTGTTTTCGTGCATTGTTTTAAAAGTTAACCAGTAGAAAAGAAAATGGTAAATAATTATGGCCTTTTCTTTGGGGGGGGGAGGCGCTGGACCCATCTGACCCTTATTGACGAATCGTCCCTCGTTAAAATATTTGGAACTTTTATTTCTATTTCCTTTTCTTTTTGGCGTTTCTGTCAAAATAAAAATTTTTAAGAAACCCAGTCAGTGAGGACGGTCCTGGTGGGAATAAAACCCCAGACTTCCCGCTCAGAGTCCGCGCCTTAATCGGCCACCCATGACGGTTTATTACAGTGTTGTTATGTAAAGAATTCCTTCATAACAGAAATAATTATAATTAATTAATAATAACATAAAAGTGTATTAACTGTGACAGAAAAATTGCCCAGTTTACTTTAGAGGAATGTTTAACAGCCACACATAAGTACAACTGCATAACTTATATACTTATGCATAACTTGCTGTAGAACTGCTGTTCTCTCACTTTCCTGTGTCTCTGTAGTTTCATTTCTCTGATGGAAACACGCTAATGACCTGAGCTGTTAAAGAGCGTCCATAAATAAATCAAACTATGGAAGCTTTCCCATGATGTTTATAAAGAAAAAGATACCTTCCTTTTTTGTCAGTAATTTATAAATATTGTCAAATTAATTAATTCTCTAGTGAGTAACAATTCATGTGGAGTAATCATTCGTATATTAAGTCATAAATATGCATCCCTCTTGATCTTGGAAACTAGCGCGAAGGGGTGGCAGCAAAATATTCTACAGAACACCGACATATGCTACATCCATCATTCGTCCCGGCATTTGAATCACTTTCTCTGGACCCCCATGCTGGCAGTAGCCCCAGAAGTGTGCCGAAATTCTTCCCGAATACTCAGCTCAAAATGTATGCCGATGCTTACATTTCACTCCTGACAGGGTTGATGCATTATTTTCCGGCATAAAACTAAGTATGGTTTCCTTTGGAAGGGAAGTAAAGATGTGGGTCCTGTGTCATATATTTACAGCATGTAAAAGAAGCTCAAGCTTATAAGAAGAGGCCTCTGAGCAAAATTTATCGCCCGTTTCAAGACCCTGAATTGAATGGGACACTAATGACCAAAGATGTTAAAGAGCGTCCTTAAATAAATGAAATAAACAAGAGGCTCATATAAGGTCAGTAAGAAAAACGTCCGACAAACTCGATATCTTCTCGATACTTGCAGAAGAAACACGTCTCATGAGCCTATAGAGAAAATAAAGAACGCTTCTCACATTCGGCCAGCCGGACGAGTCAACAGGACGGGCTTAAAAGCCTTCCATGCCTAAAGAATATTTTTTCCTTACATACTGGATCGAACCTTCTGCTGAGTTCCGAACGGCAGCGAAGAAAGCAGACTGGTTACGATTTTAGTAGTAGGAATTACTTTAGACAGATAATTTCCTTGAAAAGTGTCGTGCCAATAATGTGAAGGTCATGAGTTCCATTCCCTACGAGTAATATTTTTTATTTTAATTGTAATCTTTTTCCCCTCTTGTAATTTTCATAATTTATTTACATTTCCTTAAAGAATAAATTATACTTTTTAATAGAATTAATGTTACTTTTTCATATATTAAGTTAGGTTAGTTCAGTTTAACAAAAAATAATATACTTTTTAAATAGAATTAATATTACTTTTTCATATATTAGGTTAAGTTACTTTAGCTTTAACAAAAATAATATAACATTAACAAAAAAAATAATAGAACTTCATACTAACACTTTCTAAATCAACACTGCGGTTTGGGTGGGATTCGTCCTTCTCCGCTGCCGTTTGGGGCTGCAGCAGAAAGATCGATTCTGCCTGTAAGGTCAACTAGTGCATGTGTGCAAGCGGGAAGACAGGTGCAGAAGGCCTGATTTACTCTAGTCAACCCATGAAGCGAATAGCGGAATCGGTCATTTCATTTGATCCTTAGCCTTCGCTTTATGTTTGTGGGAAAAGATCTGCGCCCCGTGTTCATAATGTATTGACTTTTTAGCGTACATTGATGGCTTACGAGAGAAGATCATTCCTGGGAGCATTTCATATAAGTTTTGGAAAAGAAAATGCAATGTAATATTTGTCCCCGGTGAATTAGTTTTGAATACATCGCGCATGATGCGGAATTTGAAGAGCCACGAGATGCCAAGGCAGTCAAGCGTCGGCTAATTGGAATTAATATTTCGTTTGACTTCGACCTGGACTTTAATTTCTTTTACCAAATATGCAGTTATGTTAATAATAGCACAACTATAATGTCAGGGGTGATCCTATGAAGGCAAGAGCTTGTCAAATATCACCAATCACTTTCGCTTGAAATAGGTCATGAGACTTCCGAGATTTTGGCTGCCGGCCTCGAGACTAGAGCGAGACGAATTCCAATCCGTACTTACAACGGTAGTCTTACTAGATGGACGATCGTCAGTCCAGATTGCCAAGTTCCAATGTACTTGAGGATGGTTAATATTGGGCCCAATTTAATTTTATCGCCTTGTGAGCTTCAGTTAGGGGCTTAATGGTAGGTCGATAAGATTTAACGTCAGTTTCCTTTACACTTTGTCCCATAGTTTATATGAACAACCATACTCCAGTCTATCTAGAAACGGTGCCTTAAAGCATGGTTTCTTAAATCTCCCACCATAGCTTCGTCTTGGACAGCTGTTGTCCGAGGTCTGCTTAATCGCTGTTGCAATTGGTTAAACTCCGTCCTGATGGTACCGGTCCAACTATTTATTCACCGTCCTTCGGTCGCAACCAGATCTGCATGGCATTTTCACCTTAGTAAGCAACCTACAATTTCACTTCGGCATTACAGTGTATAGCGTTTTTCGTTTCGTTTGATATTTATTAGAAAAGCCGGCATTAAGGAAGCTACGAGTATATTTTCGCTAGTTTCACGGCATATGGCATATAGCACATATTTCGACAAAGTAATTAAATAAAGACTTAAAAATCTTCGAAGTCAGCACCGGCTAAACTGGCCAAGTGAACTAGACTGATTTAATTTCCATACCCTTATACACGCACGTCTGATGCTCAACGATTCTGTTCCGTAAACGGTGTACATTTTCTTTCTTTAAAGATAGCACATGAGGATTGTGTAAAAACTGCATGAAACAGCATGAAGTAAACCAAAAGGCACAACACGCAAAAGAATCGTCTGAACCATTTTTTGAAACCCATCTAGTGAAAAAGCAAATGCCATCCGAGGTTCTGTATCTACAGGATTCATCTGGCGGGTTGGCTGCCTGCATTACTGAAGCAAGGGTGATATATTGATATACTGATCAATATACTTCTTCAAAAATGGACATGAGAATCCTCTTATAAAATTTAATATGTCTCTGTATCTCTATTTCGTTAAGACAGTTCAAAATATATGCGAGAAGGATAAAAGAATATGTTAGAACTCCGGTTGATAATTACGAATTCATACTGGAAGATCAAGTATTTATAATGAACATGCATTCTGTTATTTACAGTCAGTTGTGCCTCGGTATTCCTGGTGGTTAGCCGATTACGTTACTCCTGGACAAGTCTCCGACGCAATACAGATGCCAACTATGAAATGCGATTCAAAAGATGTTGCTTTTGGGTGCCTTTTGATCTATTCCATGTTGTTTCATGCATTGTATACAGAATCTTCATGTAAAAGTTTTAAAAATGTGCTTTGACCACACGAAGTGTTACATAGATGGATGTTCATATGGTCATAATCATTGTAGGGTCTGTGTACATTTTTAACAGAAAATTCTTGTTCGAACGGAAACCCTTCTAGAAGTAGATGCACAGCGAAAATTTACATAAGGGCAACGGATTAAATATATAATATGGGCATGTGCAATTTTACCATAGCAGCATTCTTCAAGCCCGTTTTTCCATAGCCCCATGTGTACCTTCGGCTTACCGCGGCTACCGCTGAGTCTTCTACCTTCATCACGTGATATCACTAGTACAGTGCAGTATACAGGGGGTATGTGATCAACACACTCATCCCGCGGATCGCTATATCGCAGCTTACTAGATCGGAGATCGCCACCTCTCCATCAGGCAGTTTCCCAATTGTCCTCACGAGGCTCGCATTGTTGATTTGTTTTATTTACGGACGCTCTTTTAAACACCTAAGGTCATCAGCATCCCATTCAATTCAGGGCGTGAAATAACCGACAAATTTTGCTCAGAGACCTCATCTTTCAGGCTTGAGGTTCTTTTTCGTGCCGTAAATGTACGACACGGGACCCACGGCTTTACTTCCCTTCAGAAAGAAACCATACTTAGGATTTTTACGCCCGAAAAAATCCATCGATCCTGGCCGGGATTGAACCCGCGATCTACGAGGCTGGGTGGACCCCGTTCCAGACCTCCCTAACTTAAAATAAATTCATAAGCAGGTACCGAGAATCGAACCCGAGCCTCCTGGCCAGCAGTCAGCAACGCTAACACTAGACCAAGTAGGTGGTCAAGATAACAGGATAGCATAGGAAATACTGAAACGCAAAGAAATAAGCAATACTTGTAAAAGGAAAGCGTTACCTCAAATACTATTCGGCTTGAAAGAGGAGTTGACATCAGTGAATCTCGACTCTATCAAACGAAATGTACATTATACTACAACAAGTTTCATTTCGCATTGCGAAAAACAAAATGAGAGGTTTAGGGAAGTGTTGGATGCAATGACTGTAAGGGCAGAGGCAATATTTTTCTTCTTGAAAACAAACCGCCATGAGTGGCCGAGGTCGTTAAGGCGCGGACTCGTGAGCGGGAGGTCTGGGATTCGAATCCCGCCAGGACCGTCCTCCCTGATAGGTTTTTTCCAGGTTTTCCTAAGTCCTCATTAATGGCAAATGCCGGGAGGTACCCTAAACTTAGGCCTAGAACGTTTTCTTCCTTAAAAATAAATCCTTTCCCAATATATCACCAGTGTCCATCGCCTGTGGAGCCTGTGTAGCAAACACGGGCGTTAAACACCATTTATTCATTCTTCTTGAAAACGACGTAGAAATAAATACTTCACAAATACATCAACTTTGAAAAACTCTGAAACTATCTAGTTGGATGGGTCATTTACACATTCCATCACTGCATTGCTACTCCGTGTATGCTTGTTAAATAATATATTTATTATTCCCGCTTTTTCCGAGTAAGGTACCTGGAACCTAAATTATACTGTTAGATGTTCAACATCGTAAAAAAATCCATCGGTCCTGGCCGAGACCGAACCAGCGATCTTGGGTTTAGGAGGCAAGTATGGTTACCACTGCACCACCAGGACCGACTCCTGAGGAAGTGAGCTAGCTTCGTTGAGCACTTGATCTAGGCAAATTAGCCCCATGATAATGCAATGGACAAATAGAATGACCATTTAATACACATATATATGACGATAGTATTTTCCCGCCGAAAATGTGTTCAGGTTTCTCCTCACATTCACTGCATTCCATCAATGACATCAGTCCTTTAATATAACTTTTAATTCAAACTTCTACCATCATCACCCCATATATTCCACTTTCTACACGTCCCCAAGATGTTGCAGGTGATCAGTTATGTGAAAGTTCCGAGTGCTTCACAACAAATTATATTCAAGGAAAAAAACGTATTTCTTGAAAAAAACCAAACAAACAAAAATAGAAAATGCCACTCATTAGTAAATATCCCTTCGGACCGATTATCAGTTGTTAGTTTATCAGGAAAATTCCATAAAGGAAAAAGACTTTGAAGTAATATTTAACTTTTAAATTGGGTTGGCAATTTTTTCTGGTACCTACATTTAATAATTTTTAACAATCAGAAAAAGCCTCATTGTGTTGAGCAAGATTTACTGTAATTCATATCTCATAATTTTTCATTCTAAGACAAAATTCATGTATCTCAATTTGAATCGTAGGTTTGTGAAAATTGTCTGGCCCGATATACACAAACTTCCGGACATCTTCTGCAGTCCTTTTCGCAATTGTCATTCTTTTCCATCATCTTGAGGAGCTACATAAAGGAAATTAAGACTATAAGAACTTCTAAAAAAGAAATAAAATAGACATTTTATGGAAATGAATAAGAAAAGCAAAATATAAGGCTGGCTGGTTCTTTTCTGAGAATTCCGCTAGCATATTTGTTATGAATCTTCAAATCTCTTCCACCAATACATCAGACAATAGATGAGTGCTCGTGTTTCAATTAATGCATTAAACTATAATGCAGATTAAACGAGAAAAAACAGGTAAAGTACTGTAGAGAAAATAAAACTCTTCACTCAGTTTCGTATGACTAATAGGTAGATTTTATTTTATTTTATTTACGGACGCTCTTTAACATCTCAGGCCATTAACGGCCCATTCAAATCAGGGCGTGAAACGGCGGACAAATTTTTCTCAGAGGCCTCTTTTTTCAGACTTGAGGTTCTTTATCGTGCCCTAAATGTACGACATGGAACCACGGCTTTAATTCCTTTCCGAAGACAAGCCATACCTAGGATTTTTACGCCCGAAATCATCCATCGGTCATGGCCGGGATCGAATCAGCGATCTTGAGTTTAGGAGACAAGTGTCGTAACCATCACACACACCACCAGGACGGGCAGGTAGAAATGTGATTTCATAAAGGTCTAATTATGAGCTTCAATGTATACTAACGTACAGAAAAGAAAGGAAATTATAAGCAAATAAATTTTAAAAAATATTTAGAGCCTACTTAAACAAAGACATTTTTTTTTTTTTGAGTAGTGTTTAACGCCCGTTTTCACTACTGAGGCACCACAGGCGGTGGACACTGGTGATACATGAGATGAAATGATAAATTGGGAAAGGATTTTTTTTTTTTTTAAGGAAGGAAGCGTTCCAGGCCTAAGTTTAGGTACCTCCCCGGCATTTGCCAGTTATGAAGACTGAGGAAAACCTGGAAAAACCCCCAGTCAGGGAGGACGGTCCTGGCGGGATTCGAACCGCAGACCTCCCGCTCACGAGTCCGTGCCTTAACGACCTCGGCCACCCGCGGCGGTTAAACAAAGGCATGAAACGGTATAGATGAAATAATAATGCGGTAATTAAATACGCACATTTTAAAATTTTATATGGAAAAGAAAATAAAGGAACAAATAATTCCTGTTCAAAAAAATGTGTTCATATTCTGTGATGGTTGGAAAATAAAAAATATGAGATTACAAATGAGAAGAGCTCTTAACGCTGGCGAAACCATCTTGAATTCACAGTTTCGGCTGCATGTGATAGCACAAAAAAGTAATTAAAATCATATGGCATAGCTTAGCGTTTGACTCTAGAACGCAAATAATAAGTACTACGCCAGTGTCGTTCTCGAGGCATTTCTGTTACGACAACGGCGTTCTCAGCTTTCATAATATAGTCGCCTATATGTTCATTTTCTAATCAAACGTTGGCTTAATTTTGTTGAACAGAATATTTTGCTTAAAATATTAATATCGGCATTAAAAATGGAGTCTAGCGTCACGAAATTATGACAAAATTGGTCAGCAGTGATTAATTTTACGTCACGCAAAAATAGCAATTTTTCATTCATCACATTCCTAGTAAGAGTAGAATGTTTGTTCATCTGTCTCGCGGCATCGTTTTCACATCATATATGTGCATTTTAATATCCTATTTCCATTCCTTTGGATACGCAGGGTAACAAAGACTGCAATTATGCAGTGTGAATTAGTTCCATGCCACATTATACACACACACAAAAAAAAAAAAAACCGAATAGAATAATGGATTCAGTAACCCCACTACAGTCATATATTTTAATTTCCAATAACGATCGTAGAACTAAAAATTGATTTTGGGAGCTATGAAGAATAAAAATTAAATTTGAACTATAAGATCTCCCAGTCAGTAGCGCTGAAGCCCCTCGAGATGCATCCTAGGGACTGAAGGAAGGAAGGAAGGAAGGAAGGAAGGAAGGAAGGAAGGAAGGAAGGAAGGAAGGAAGGAAGGAAGAAAGGAAGGACGAAAGAAAAAGAATTGCTCAGTCAGTAAATTAGACCCAAGCATCGAGCTTTTTCTACCCAATTATACAACTACTTTTGGACCGTTATTCAGGAGCGAGTATTATGATTTACAATTTTACTTCATTTTGAAAAATAGTCACACAAACCAAATACGATGCTTTTAAAACGCTAGTCATAAAATACGCAACAAAGTTTTAATCTCATATGTAAGTGCAACAAGGCACATAATGTTACCAAGAAGAACGTTTTGTTCTGTGTTTTACAGATAACTTCATCGGGTGTTACACGATGTTGATTACAACTTCCCTAAATCCATAATTGTTGTTAATTGTATCTGTAATTCTCAGGTCATTTTGTAGCAACGCACTGTAAAATGTTGGAAAACATTTTAGGCTACTTTTCTGGTTAATTAAAGTCTATCAGTGTACTGAAAACAATGAACTAAAGTAATTTATAATGGCTGAAGGTTTATTTACCTTGTTATATTATTGTGAATGTGAAACATTAGCTAATTTGTTTTTGTTTTTTTTAACACCGATGTACAGTTTCTTCATTTTTAGTTATAATACAGTTTTGTAATATCGTATTTGTGCACAAACTGGGAGCTATTGTAATACTATGTAGACCTTATTCATAATTTTGCTGTCTTCACACCGAGACTGAGTTATTATTATTGTTTCCGGACACTCTATAACATCTCAGGTCATCAGCGTCCTATTGAATTCAAGACGTGAAACGGCCGATAAATTTTGCCCAGAGGCCTTTTCTTTTAGGCTTGAGGTTCGTTTACAAGCCATAAATCTATGTCACGGAACCCACAGCTTTACTTCCCTTCCGAAGAAAAACAGCAATGAGTGGCCGAGGTCGTTAAGGCGCGGACTCGTGATCGGGAGGTCTGTGGTTCGCATCTCGCCAGGACTGTCTTTCCTGACTGAGGTCTATTGCAGATTTTCCTCGGTCATAAATGGCAAATGCCGAGGAGGTACCCTAAACTTAGGCCTGGGACGTTTCCTCCCTTAAAAAATAAATCCTTTCCCAAACATATCATTTCATTTCATGTATCATCAGTGTCCACCGTCTGTGGTGCCTCTGTAGCACAAACGGGCGTTAATCAACATTCATTTTTTTTTTCTGAAGGAAGTCATACTTAGAATTTTTACCCCTGAAAAATTATCGATCCTGGCCGGGAATGAACCCCTACACCACCAGAACCGACAGAATTAGGAGCGTATGGGTATTTCGAATACCATTTCTTCAGTACTTTTTATCCAAAAGAAATATTTGTGAAACTAATAGTGGTATAATTCTACCACTACAAGATATGCAGACGCTGTCAACATTTTGAGTGCGAGAACGAATGGTTCTGTTCATGCTCACTAAAAAGATGTAAATATTATCGGTGCGTGCTTCCGTACCTTAACATTCCGCAAACACAAAACAATATTAATCTAATTGCAGCCTGGTTACCTTATCAGTAGAACACAAAACATTGTCCAGCATGCGACTATAGGTTTAAGGAACACTGGCTGCAGGATGCCGTTAGCTGTTTATTTCACTGGTATACCTTCCGGTTAGTACATAATGTGAAGGTAGCTCTCTGTTCATTGGAAGTTGGTGGGGCTGGTTTTGTATAGTTTATTGCATTCTAATACACTAACTCAACAGAGCGTGCCTGTTTTCTGTTTGCAAAGTAAAAATTTCATCAGAAGTAACTAGTGATATGGTGAAGGTGTATTAAAATGCTACTAATACTGTAACTGCCCGTGCTTGTAAAAGAGTTCGGCGGCGACATTTTTCAGTCAAAGACGAAACTATATTTTGGAGTTAAAAATTAAAATGTGCCGTGACTTACCAAAAAAAAAAAAAAAAAAAAAAAAAAAAACCCGCTGTTACTCTAAAGACACGCCCAACATCCGAACGTAATAATTCGATTTTGAATAAATTCACGTTTTATTATGAGACATTTTAAACACTTCGTTGAAAAGTGCACGTCTAGAAAATTGCCGACCCAATAAACAATACTTACCTTCGTGTTATGCGAGAACTTTAATTCTATACGATCAGCTGTGATAGCAATAAAATGTGGGTATCTATTGGAAGGGATGTGGCAAATGTTATTGTCGGAGTGTGTCAGTTTATGAACCACGAAATAAATTTATTTTGGAAACAGCAGTGTTGGGAATAGTAACATATCCACAGTAGTTAATTTGTAAATTCATTATTTCTTCTGTGGTTAGATGCTATACAACGCAAAAATGGTTTGGTCTTACCTCACAATAACGAGACATGGCCACCGTTTTTGTTTTGAAGAGTGAAACCGAGCAGAAACTCAAATATATTATTGACATGCAGGAACTAGGTTTTAACTTTGTGTATAACATCTAGGAAATAATACTACTATAATATTACTTTATAATACACAAAATGCTTACTCAAATCAAGGGGATAACTTACCAACTTTAAACATACTCTACCCACTGCCCATTTAGTGATGACAAGGGCAAGGTTGGAGCTTATTTGTTGGATATCGTTTAAGAATGCTACGGATTGTCATTACGTACTCCACAAAATCAGTTAACAAACATGACATTGGCAGTCAGTCAGGGGGACATAGATTAAATTTATGACTAATTAGAAAATTATATCACCAGGCTGAAGTTTCATGAGAAACCGGAAGAGATTTTCAACTAAAACAAAACGAGATTATGGTGATACCGATCGAACCTTAACAGCTCCTAAACCCAAAACGCGGGTTCGAACCCGGCCAGGACCGATGGATTTTTTCGGGCGTAAAAATCCAAAGTATGGCTTCCTTCGGAAGGGAAGTAAAGCCGTGGGTCCCGTGTCGTACATTTGCGGCACGAAAAAGAACCTCAAGCCTGAAAGAGAGGCCTCTGAGCAAAATTTGTCGGCCGTTTCACGCCCTGAGTTGAATGGGACGCTGATGACCTGAGATGTTAAAGAGCGTCCGTAAATAAACCAATCAAAAAAAAAAAAAAAAAAAGAACCTTAACAGAAACTGGTAAAAAGTTTGTTTATAGTCCGACATTTGCGGAAATAACAGACAGTGCTAGTATGTTGCGGAGACAGCTGTTCTTCGTTGATCATCTTCAATGGCGCAAGACTGATAGATCTCATTATGGGTACTCCAAATAATGCAGTCGTGAAGGTTTCCAGAAATGCTTGGATAACGCCTGAACTGTTCTTGTAATGATTGAAGTGCATTAATCCAGTGAGACCTGTTCTGCTCGTTATGGACTTGTAATATTCTCACATAGGAATGGACGTCCTTCAGTATGCTCAATAAAACAAAATTTTCTTGCTGACTTTTCCAAGTCACACCAGCCATATCCTTCAATCCCTTGACCGAAGTATGTACAAGTTGTTGAAGAGTGCTTGGAGTGTCGAATTGGACACATTCAAATACGGAAATTCTCTTGGAGCTCCAACAAGAATGGTTTTCTGGTAGCCGTTTTCTCCAGCCTAAATCACAGCTTTTAGCTACGATGAAATCAAGAATTATTTGGAAAAAGCTGGGATTTTTTCCATTCCATTGAAATACTGCATCCAAGGCAGCGACTGCACCTTCTCAAATAATTTACGGAACTGGGGGATGTAAGTCACTATCCCAGCATACAACTCAGATTGCGATGCAGAACATAGTTCTTCAGATACAAGCCTTTCAATCTTGTATTGCCAGAATGCAGTCACGGGAGAAACGAACAAAGTCAATCTCGCCGAAATTACACACAAGACCAGAGTGCTTATGCCATATGAACAAAGAGAAATAGGTAGGCCCAGGAAACCATAGTCGATCGTGGATGAATCTGGACCGAGCAGAATAATGAAGCAAATAAACATCGTGTGTAATGTGTGCAAAGAATATTTCACACCACATGTGAAGCAAAGAATGCCTCGGATACTTAATGTGGCCCCTGTTCCCGGTGGCACGTGAACTGTATGTTTGAGAGAATGTCTCCGATTTGTAAATATGCGAGTTTGATATGTCTAAATAAAATAAAAATTATAAAGAGACAAATTGTACTAACTACTTCAATCTTGTTATGAATTGTAATATCACCATATTACCAACAGGTTGTGACATATTACTCTATATATCAAAGTATTTTCATACACTTACATAAAAAGTAGCTCAATTGCAGAATGTATACTGTATTAAGTATAAGGTTATATTTTTTCCTGAAATTGATAAACAAGTTTCTGAACTGCACCTTGTCATAATTTGTAAATTTGCACAAAGCTTAGATAGAAAATAACAATTATTTCAGAAAAATATCACGATATTGCCCATCTTTAACATAAAACCGTGGTTCGGTGCTCGAACTTTCATCCCTAGTTTTCAGTCAATTAAGTTTCCTAAGCTCAAATTTTCACGCCTGATTTTACTATTCCCCGTTGTTTTTATTTATTTATTTATTTTTTAACATTCCATGTTATCTATCATACGTTTGCAAAGTTGAGTGGAATTCCTTGACAGAAATAGGTTCCGAGTCTGTCCTTTCGGGGGAGGGAGGACAACCACCTCACCATATATTACAAACCACGAATCGGGTTCTGGCCACCAGCAGTGAAGCAGAAACTAATGCCTGGCAAGGCAATAATCAGTACCATCATACTTGAACATTTGTACTCACAAGGACAACTTAGTAGGATAACAGAACAAATGGGATACCGATTTGAACTGCAAGGTCTAGGAAAGTTTTTTCAAGAAGCTCTAATTGAAGAGTCCGTCTTATTTTGTCGGAGTATGAAACAAATGTAATTTGCACTGTGAACGTTTGAGAGGTATATCTCACACCGGTCTTTTTCATGCCAGGAGTATTCCTTGTTTGCATAGGATTTTGCTGCCACCACAAACTCTTATGATCAAAAACAAAATATGTTCAGCATTGTCCTGAAAGCTCGGAGAACCCGTAAAAGCACAATGCATTTTATGTAGTTGTGGTAGCTGAAATATATATGAGAGAATTCCTAACACTTCAGTTAGAAATATTATCGTCTGCACAACGACGTACTATTGACCGCCACAGGTGGCCGAGGTCGTTAGGCATGGACTCGTGAGCGGGAGTTCTGGGGTTCGAATCCCGCCAGGACTGTCCTCCATAACTGAGGTTTCTTCCAGGTTTTCCTCGGTTGTCATAAATGGCAAATGTCGGGGAGGTACCCTAAACTTAGGCCTGGAACGTTTCCTTCCTTAAAAAAATACTTACCTAATATACCATTTCGTTTCATGTATTATCAGTGTCCACCGCCTGTGGTGCCTCAGTAGTAAAAACGGGCGTTTAACACTATTAAAAAAAAAAAAGCATACTATTGAGCCCTTAGTGTGTGGTTGAACCAAACCTTTAGGCTACGTGACATATTGGATATCAATGTGATTCCACCTTGAATACAGCGGCAATTAGAAAGCGGGAAAATGATAGCAAATGCATGTATTTTAGTGTTTGAAACGTGGCCTGATGCCCGCAGAGGTCTTATCGAGAATAGAGTATTTCTTCATTCTTAATTGTGAGGGATTACTTATGAAAATCACAGTGAGTAATTTAAATTACCAAAAAGAATATTATATTTTAATGTGAATAATTCTGAGTGAAATATGAAGTGTAGATTTTGTTGTAGAACTTAGGCATCGACTGGATTCCTGGAGAAACAATGCGGAGACGGCTGAGAATATAGGAGAGTCAAGTTGTGTGTGTGTGTGTACCAGTGATACAATAATAAAAATAGTTAACAACCATATTACAGAGCTATCATTACAGTTAAAACATTTAAACGAATCAATGTGTGTAAACACCGGAACACAGCTTTAGAATAACTTGATTCTGAAATACAGTTACAGTTGAACGGTTATATGGAATAAAATCATAACTTTTTTTTTTAAAGTTTATCCCGTTTTTGCACACGTGATACAAGAAATATACCTTTTTAATTACACAATTTTTAATACAGGCTATAGAACTACATCAGAGTTACAGGGAGAAAACGATATATTTTTTAGTTTTAATGAATGATTTAAAATATTTCATTTCTATTCCAAGACGTATATTTGAATGAATTATTAATATACATGCAGTGAAGTTATTCTTTAATTGCATTTTTTGCAAAATTAAATGTTTTCTAATACTCGAAGTTACCTATTTGAAGAAAAAAGTACTAAAAATAGAGTGAAAAACTTAGCAACGCCGAGATCATTAAATACAAGGAGAGAGCGATATTTTTCCTACAGTTTTGACGAATGATTTAAAAACTTCATTTCTATTCCAAAACGTAAATTTGAATGAATTATTAGTTTACAGAGAGTGAAAATATTCTTTAATTTCATCTTTTTTTGCAAAGTTAAACAGTTTTCTAATATTCACTAATATTAACTATTTGAAGAACAAATTAGTAAAATTCCCCTCCTTTACGGTCGGTCCTGGTGGTGTAGTGCTAACCACACTTGCTTCCTAAACCCAAGATCGCGGGTTCAAACCCCATCAGGATCGATGGATTTTTTTTCGGGCGTAAACATCGTAAGAATGGCTTCCTTTGGAAGGGAAGTAAAGCCAGGGGTCCCGTATCGTACATTTACGGCACGTAAAAGAACTTCAAGCCTCAAAGAAGAGGTTTCTGAGCAAAATTTGTCGGCCGTTTCACGCCCTAAATTGAATGGGACGCTGATGTTAAAGAGCGTCCGTAATAAACCAAATCAATCAACCCTCCTTTACAACATATTTTTATTACAGGCTACAGAAGTACAACGGGGGTCATTAAATACAGTGCGACAGCGATATCTTTAATTATGGTGAATGATTTAAAACACCTAATTTCTATTCCAAAATCTTTGAATAAATTATTATTTTACAAATAGTGAAAATATTCTTTAATTACATGTTGTTGTTTTTTTAAGTTAAACTGTTTTCTAATATTCACTAACATTACTTTGAAGAACAAAGTAGTAAAATTCCCCTTCTTTGCAACACATAGGTTTGAGAACTACATCGGAGGTCATTAAATACAGGGAGACAGAGATATTTTTAGTTTTGTTTAATGATTTAAAACTACACATTTCCAACAATATTCCTCTCTTTCCTTTTTTTGGTACCTACACTAATACGGAATTGTCCTATGACGCGCGACTTTTGAATCATCCTGAGTTGTATTCGAAATTGTATACGCAATTTCAAATCTAGGCGCTTTAGAAAGCAAAAGTTACACTTCAGTTTCATGACGAAGCCATCTGAAAGGAAGAAACATTTTTTTTATGTAGATGTATACATTCCACAAGCAGAATGATATCTCTCTGACTAAGATTTTAAAACTCGCCTGCTGCAGGCTTCAGTTTAAATACTCTATCACAGTGTGCGGTTTATGGCTACCGCTTATCAAAAAGTAAATATCAAGGGTGCGGTTTTAGCCTCCTCCGTGAGAAAAATTGGAATGTAGATATGATTCTGCAACATGTGAAATGACAACATATTTATTTTTTGATATAGTATCCTTGAATGAAGTTTGTTAGGAAAAAAGTTCAAATAAGATCTCTACATTATGTTGATTCTTGTCTTGAGAGATCTTATCTATAGCTGAACCATTAAAATTGTTCGTTCATTCATTCATTCATTCATTCATTCATTCATTTCTTTCCGTTTTTAACATTTGCTTACTTGGAAAGAAAATTAACATTTCATATTAGCAGCCATTTGTTGTTCTTTCTCGGGGTTTTCCTATGTAAAATGTCTGCTTAACAATATAATATCTTAATTGTTCGTTGTGTATTTTAAAGGCATAGAAAGATATCAAAGAAGCTTATACCACAAATAGGTAATACAAAAAATAGTGCAATAGAAACATTTTTGTTTAACAGATGTATGTATCCGGTACTACAATGAGATTTTTTGAGTTGCCTGAAATACTTACTAGGGAATTGCAACTGCCGCTACCGGACAAAGGGAGACCGCAGTGCCTAATGTTCGTATTTTTTAGTATTAATACTTTTTACTTAAAGTAAAAAGTATACTGTATTAGAATTGATAATGAAAAGCACTCTGTTATGAAATACGTTAAAATCCGTTCTGTTGTGCTATATTTATGTAGTGGCATAACTAATGAACGATTAGTACACAATTTACACACAACCAAAGCACCGAATAACACACGAACGCACAACCACTCATTGACAAAATCTCTCTCAAACTAATACAAGCCATTACCAGCACACACGTTATACGGTCTGGACAACCGACTCATTTCTTTATCATTCTTAAATAAAAGCTTAAGTTCCTTCGGACTACGCGCTCTGAACGGAAAATCTAACCATGGTCTCTTCTTGATTCTCTGGTGTCATTTTTTTCACAAACCCCATATGAAGGTATTGGTTTTGCAATGAGGCAAAAGAGGTGAAATAATAGGTATTATATTATTGCCCAAGCACCTCTGGAATAAATACAAGGTTTGCTATAAAAATCGTATGCTTTAAAATATGGAAATATATTTCTTAATAGGTTATTCCATGTCATTCATACAAACTTATGCCTAATCCTTTAGGCCAGCAGTTTTCAAACTTTTCAAGACCATGATCCCGCATTGACAATCTCTCGCTCTAGCAGACCCCTAATATTTAACTTAAAGTTTGACTTTGCATCATACATACATTTACAGTTGTCATCATTGATTTACAAAATTTAAAAATATAAACAAAGAAATGCATCGTTGTTCCATGCTTGTTTTTTGTTGTAAGTACCCTTACACAACAGTAATATTAATAACCACATTACATTCAAAAAGTATATACAATAAAAAAATTGGTACTAATAACAACATACCATATATCATGGCACAATATCGCTCTTTAATTTTAGCTCCTTATGCTGCATTTCACTTTACAGGCCGTGAATTACAGGAGAATTCTTTCTCAATTCTGAACTTCCGTTTCCAAATGGTTTCAGTATTTGCTTTTAGACTAATAAGTGCTTAGCATTATTATTATTATTATTATTATTATTATTATTATTATTATAAATGACATCAATAGTTTCCCTGGGTTTCTTTGATGGTCCGGGAAAAAAACTAAGATAGCCCAGAAGTTTGCCAGTGTCATTGCATTAAGCACAGGAAAATATTCTGAAAGTGACCTCCACTGTAATAAAATATGCCCTCAATACTTCAGCGGCAAGTTGTATTTTAACTTCTTTTGCATTTTTTAAATATTTTTCTGTAGTGAAAAACGCTGCTAGGTGAAATCTGGACTGATTTTATGCTTATAACTTCTACGGAAATAGGCCTGAGAGGGTGTATTTGGAAAACTGAGCCGAAAACATTGCTAGGGATGTTTAAGAAAAACTTTTAAAAATGGTGGAAAATACATTGGAATTGCCATAAAAAATGTGTGTAGACTAAATTAATAAGACTGACACGTCAGCCCACAACTTTAGAAAATTAAAAACTGGATATGCCAAAAGGATGGTACAAAACCGAATAAATAATTTATTATATGAAGCTCAGCTTAGATACAATACTTTTCCACAATATTTCGACCGCCCCGGGTCATTGAGGCGCGGACTCGTGAGCGGAAGCTCTGGAGTTCGAATCCCGCCAGGATCGTCATTCATTACTGAGGTATTTTCCAGGTTTTCCTCAGTCCTCATAAATGGCAAACGCGGGGAGGTACCCTAAACTTATGCCTGGAACGTTTCCTTCCTTAAAAAAAATTCCTTTCCCATTGTATCATTTCATCTCTCATATATCATTAGTGCCCACCGCCTGTGGTGCCTAAGTAATGAAAACGGGCGTTAAACACTATTAAAAAAAAAAGAAAAGCTAGTGACGGGATATTCATGCTAATGCCCCCCCCCCCTTTTCTGGTGTCATATCATCAGTTAATGAGATTTTTTTTTTTTTTTTTTTTTGCTAATTGCATTTGCTACATTTTAACCATAATTGTATGATGCAAACATGTTTTGATAATAATATAAAATCATAATATTGCTTAAATTGTTAAAATTATAGTGCACTTTTACTTACCATCATGGTACTGATTTTAGAAATAATGTTACAAACACCTACAAATGGAGTAAATTCCAGCTACAGGAAATGATCTGATTGAATATACATTTAAGTATCATTCACACTGGAAAGAAAGTGTAAACATTCTCTGTAACTCAGCCTCTTCTTGGGAGGAGTTTTTTTTTTTTTTTTTGAGTACTGTTTAACGCCAGTTTTTACTACTAGACACTGATGATACATGAAATGAAATGACAAATTGGGAAAGCAGTATGTTTTTAAGGAAGGAAGCGTTTCAGGCCTATAGAGTACCTCCAGCATTTGCCATTTATGAGGATTGAGGAAAACCTGGAAAAAACCTCAGTCAGGGAAGACGGTCCTGGTGGGAATCGAACCGCAGAACTCTCGCTCAAGAGTTCGCGCATTAACGACCTCGGCCACCCTTGGCGATGACTTGGGAGTGTGAAGTTTATTCCCTTAGCATAAGTTGGAAGTACTGATTGGATTCTAAATCATGACATGCGGATTTCCTATAAGGGTGATGAACCAGGCAAACTCCGAGCACGCAGATGTCACTAATTGCTTTACATTGCTGACATATCTACGCACTCAGAGCTTGACCTTGTAAACATTATGTCGCAATAGCACAGCTCAGCTGCACACGGACGATTTGCGATATTGCTGTTAGCCGGCTTGTTCACGGTACGTGGCTTGGTAAGTTATTTGATTTCTCTGCAAATGTTTCGAATTGCATTTTTATTAATTTATTTTTTGTATATTTTTATAAGATTGTCAAAATGTTTTCAAAGTATTTATGTATTTTTCCTGGAACTCTAAGTGAGTTACTGAAATTCATAGTCATATTTATAACTGTTTTTGAGACAACTGCAATTATTTCACGAATTTTTTACGTGTTAAAGAAATTGGTATTTTAACCTTTAAAATGAGTCAAAAATCTTATCTCTGGCATGTAATACTAAAATGGGTATCTATTTAGAAAGGTGCGCTCAATTTACAGAAATTTAATGTTTCATATTTACCAAACTAGCCGTAACAAAGACTAATAATTAGGTATCGGAATTCCTAAACACTAAAGCAGAAATAGAGTGGCACTGTACTGTGACAATACGTGGGGGATACAATAAGTTGTTACGAGCTACAATACCGCCACGGGTGGCCGAGGTAGTTAAGGCGCGGACTCATGAGCGGGAGGTCGGGTGTTCCAATCCCGCCAGGACCGTCCTTCCTGACTGATGTTTAATCCAGGTTTTCCTCAGTCCTCATAAATGGCAAATGCCGGGGAGATACCCTAAAACTTAGGCCTGGAACGATTCCTTCTTTAAAAATAGATCCTTTCCCAAAATAGTATTTCCTCCCATGTATCATCAGTGTCCATCGCCTGTGGTGCCTCTGTAGCAAAAACGGGCGCTAAACACTATTCATTCATTTATTCATTCATTCATTCATTCATTCATTCATGAGAGCTACAAAGCACCCTCTTCCCTTACGCCTCTCACCAGTTTTTGTTCACCTGCCGAGCGGTGGCTTATAGCCTGTGTTTGATTGTACCTAACTCGATTTGAAGTGCATAATTCCGATACTTACTGATAAAAACCATGTGATTAATTTTTTTCGTTTACAGAAAAAAGACCTATTTTAATAAAACCAGTTACAAATTATATTTCCAGCTGCTTTTATAATTAATATTTATCACGCACAAATATTTATTAATATGCACCATTTCCTCTCGCTTTACAGTGATTTTTTTTTGTTTGTTTTTGGTTTGACACATACTAAAACAAAAGAGTAATTATAAAGTGCCTCGTACCCGTTTTTTTTTTTTTTTTTTTTGTGGTTTGACACAGATACTAAAACAAAAGAATAATTATAAAGTGCCTCGTAACTATTGCTTGTTGGCGACTGGATTGATAAACATAATTGTGCTTGTTATGTTCACTATTGGAAAAAAGCTGATAACAATATTAGAAATGTTCTTGGCTTGGCCAAAAAATGTTCTTGGTGTTGTGATGGGATCTATTCCAATTTGAAGGGTAGCTTTTTTGTAAGTCTTTTAACAGTATCCCTGATACTGTCACAAAGTCCTTTTTTGTAAGATGTAGCAAAAAAAATGCTACTCTGCTCGATCTTGAGTCATTTTTTGGAAACATTTGTTCGGAAATTTTGTTTTATTTTATAGCACTCGCGCCATTGGAACAGTTATTTTTATGGAGTACTTCCAAATCCTATTTTAAATTTTTAGCAGAGTTGTTTGAAAAATGTGAACGTTTGAACAGTGTTTTACATTAGAAATTGCGACAAAATCCATGTTTTATGTCGATACTCTCTCTAAAATAAACCACAAAGAGATTGATCGTAGTTTATTGCTTCAGTTCACTCCCTGAACGGAATCCTGGATAACAAAAGCGTAATTGTTTAAAAAATCGCCCACTACGCACACTTTTACCCAAGATTCATTGCGCTTTATGAAAAACAATCCTGTGTCTGAACGTGGCAGCAAATTTGTTAAGTTTATTGATAATTTGCCTAGGAAGATATCAACAGGTGGTATCAGGATTTCTAAATTTGTTCAATCCACTGTCGTTAATAAATAACTTCTTCCACAGACTTGTAAATTAAATATTCACTTCCAAGACAAGCATTGCATTTATGTAAATTAAGTCAGGTGATGCGGAACTAGGTGCTTTGTGATAAGTCGTTATAATTAATGAGAATATGAACTGGGTTTACACAGAGGCAATATTGCCAAATTTAATTGCAATTATTTTTTGAGCGCAAACGCAAACTGAATGGTGTCACTCGTTTCAGGGAGATCCTTTGTTCTTTTAAAAAAATTCAAAAATGCTTTAAAATTGAAGCAGCATTTATTATTGGCGCCCCAGACTAAAATACATGCGCGCGCGCGCACTCACACACACATACACACACATATCACATTTATTTTACTGTTTTCTGCATTAACATATAATACAATATTTAAGTAATAAATAGCAAGGGAAATTAAATTAAGATTTTAATAGTTGAAATGTGATTTGAATGCAAGATATGCCAATGGAAGGCTCTCCATATTATGTAAGAGTAGAAGTGAAAGGGAAAAACCAGGCCTGAAGCTACCGCTAAGGTTTTCCTTGGCGGGGGCAAGATTGGTTTTTACACTGCCGAGCGTCAGCACACTATATTTTCGTGCCTTTCTAGAATTTTGTATGGTAATCCGCCAACCAGGTGTAGGTATTTTAAACTTTTGAAGCGTTACTGTGTTGTGGGCGTGGACACCCAAGCCAACATTTTGTATAACAAGAGGCAATTCGCCTAATTTCGGGGCAATCACACTCAGGCAGCGGGCATTCAAATTCGGCAATCTGCTTCAGGCACTGGACGCTTCCATTCAGGCAGTCAACAATAAACATTCAGCCTTTAATTTAAACACTCGGGAGTCAACACGATACTCAGGCATTCAAAATTCCGGAGTACGTATGTAGTGAAAAATACTCGCGTAAATACAAGCCTCAACTTTTATATCTAGCAAGTTGAAAGCATAGCCCTGTTATACGAATGTCTAATCTTCGAGTTAAATCATGTTATAAATGATCGCAAGCATTGTTCATCAGATATACGCGAATGATAAAATCAATATTTAGGGAAATATCGTCCGGAAGTGTCAATACCGTGATCAAAAGATTGTTTATCAACACCCAAAAGTCCGCAGCCACCAGAAGTAACAAGCTTGCCGGCGCGCAGAATCCATTAGCTTCTAGGTCAAGGTTACGGTGCATTCATTTCCCGTTCAGTACAATAGCCTTTTTGTAATGCGGAAGTATGTCAATAAAAACACTCGTCGTAATATCTTTTCGTGTTTTTGTTTTGTTTGTTTGTTTTTATT
The DNA here is from genome assembly GCA_030762175.1 of Metallyticus violacea. Lineage (NCBI taxonomy): Eukaryota > Metazoa > Arthropoda > Insecta > Mantodea > Metallyticidae > Metallyticus > Metallyticus violacea. The sequence continues at coordinate 125,427,364 of CM060846.1, read as the reverse complement.
TGGTTTATTTAAGGACGCTCATTAACATCTCAGGTCATCAGCGTCCCATTCCATTCAGGGCGTGAAACGGCCGACAAATTTTGCTCAGAGGCCTATATTTTCAGGCTTGAGGTTCTTTATCGTGCCGTAAAACTTCCGAAGGAAGCTATACAGAGGATTTTTGCACCCGGAAATATTCATCGATCCTGGCCGGGTTTGAACCCGCGATCTTGGGTTTAGGAGGCAAATATGGTTACCGCTACACCACCAGGACCGACGGTTTTTTTTTTTTTTTTTTTTTTTTTTTGGATCAACGTTCTACCTCTTCCCATATGGTCGGAGACCCCGACGAAAAACCACCCACAACATCCCTTTCAAAATACCTGTGATTTTCTTTAAGGTTACACAGTATCAATCGTTTATATTTATTAATTCTTTTCTACTTTCTTTAACAGAATCGCAATCTTTTAACCATCCGTAATCCTGATCACTCTGAGAATTGTAAAATCCAACCATTTTTTGTACTGCAGCTGGTTCAAGGCTTTTCCATATGTAGGGCAACGAGTTGCTAAAATTCCCTTTCCTGAGGATACCTAAATAGATATGCGTATCATTTGGGTGGTGGCATCAAAGTGGAGTTTTATTTTAGTATACAACCAAGTGTTAAAAATTGTTCATATTTGAATTTTAAGACTTCCATCATATGTTTCACGGAAGAAATTTATTAGTTTCTGTATTATATCAGCGATCATATATTTTTTATCTGAAGTACAACCTTTAATGTGAAATATTTTAAACTTCATTATCTTTGATATTTTTTAGTTTATCTGGTGGATATCATTTTTACTAGTTATCTATTATTTGAGATTCTCCAATAGTCACCAAATTGTAGTTCTATTTGGCTATTTCTACGGCAGATAAATTCCGTAGAGCTGGATGAATATATCTTATTGGTTACCGTTGTATGTAAGGATGTCTTTTCCTTATATACCAACATTCTGAAAGGTGAATGTTTAGCGGAATTAGAATATTTTTGAATGCATATGCTTCTCCCCAGGCTCCGTCTACGAAATTTATCTTTCACCTTGCACGTTTGGTCCTTGCTTTCAATACGTTCATGTTTGAAAATCACTGTTTTCTACAAGTCAAAGGCACAGCCATGGGAACCAGAATGGCTCCTTCATATGCTCACTTATTTACGGCCAGAATAGAAGAAGTCTTTATCCACTCAGAACCCCAAGTCCCCTTATTATGGCGAAGATTCATCTCCCGCACCAAAGCTACGTTTTGTATATTGATATTAATTTAGTGAACAAACATTCTTAAACTCATTGCCAACCAACTTACAACAGTATTTACATTTCGTTGGCTGTCATCCCGAACACATAAAAAGCGCTATACCTTTCTCCTTGTCGCTTCGTGGACATCGTATTTGCAACAATGCTAACTCATTAGACCAGTACATTATCAAGTTAATCCATAGACTTGTAGATCGGGGTTATCCTTCACCTCTAATACAATCAAGGGTTCTTGTCAAGCACCAAAAATATACCCGCACGGCACCTAAAAATGCAGATAAAGACCAGCTGAACTTTGTTACACTTATTTTTTGGGCATTGAACGCCTTAGACCAATTTTGAAAGATTGCTTCAATATAATGAACCAAATCCCTGTGACCTGTACTATTTTTCATAGACTACAACGGCTAAGCTTCAAGTCGTCTAAAAACTTGGACAGTCTTAATTCAGCACCTTACACTTGGCTCTAATCCTTGTAAACGTATTACATGCAAGACTTGTGCCCAGTAGGTCATTTTTCAGTCCCACACTGATATTAGAGTTCAAAACTTGTTCATTTGGTAATTGCGCCTCCAAATATGTTGTCTGTATGCTACGGTGCAAATTTTGTCAAGCATTCAATATTAACCTTCACCGTATGTTCAGTCAGAGTGAATAACCACAGGTCAGTGAAAACCGGTTCTCCGTCGCAGGTCGTTTCCATTTATTCCTCATGGCTGCTTTACCTACATCCTAATCAATGAGTACACTCAAAGATAGAGATATTGCACAAGACATGCACCAACACGGGCTTCAATCTTACTCTTCAATATTTCTCTCACCACTAATTTTCTATTTTAGGTCAGCCCTAGGAGGCTGCCCTGGTAGCCCTCTCAAAAATTCTTTTGGTAAGCTAGAGGGGCCCCGCCCACTTTTATTCTCCTCCGTTTCGCGTCGTGAACAAAAGCCGCGACTCGAAATATTGTGTTTTTATTTAGTGTTATTACGGTTTTTAGTTTGTTTTTTTATGCTGTGCAACAGTCTAGTTTGCTTAATAGTGTGCTAGGCCTCCATAGCAGTTTTTTTCATAAATTTATTTTGAAAGTATATATTTATATTTATATATACATATAATCTTATCCAATAAACTTTTAATTTGATAACGGGGAGTTATAATGAAGTTTGTCAACTTCCCGCTAAAATGCTTATTGCGTTATCCCGTTGGTCAAATAAACGTACACACCAAATCTGCAGATTATATAATAAGGGACAATGACCAATAGCTGAAGAACTTTTATCCAGCTTCAACACATATGACAGTTTCTTACAAGGAAACCCATCTTAAAAGATTTTTAAATAAATCTATGATTTAAGTGCTGTAATTTAGATAAAAGACGTGCAATTATGAAATTAGTGAAAACAGTAGCATGAAATAGTACAGAATAAAAGCAGGTGGCTTCAAAGGCATATTTTTGATTGAAACTCGTGACATAATTAAAAGGGTTGGAATGACGGATGTTGCTTCTGTACATGAAAGCACTTGCGTCTCGTGGGGAAATATATATATATATTCTTCATGAAGGTTGAATGCTTAATAGACTTGTATCTTCCCTTAAAAATTAACAAACGTAAAACCGATTCTCATGATGAAATGAACAGAGATATGTTTTTAAATTGCTTCTAGAACACACTACTGACAAAATACTTCCTCGATGAACGATGTGTGCTGTTATTGTTAATGCTATTTCCCACCCAGGACTAAAGATTAAATTCCCCAAAAATTTTAAGAAAAAAGAAGAAAATCCTCAAATTCGTGCATAATAATAAGTTACAAATACCCTTTCCAACTATAACATGTTGTAATACAAATTATAAGAGAAACTAATATAAAAACCAGAATATGTTTTTTATGTTACAGTAGATAACAGTCATAAAGTGTTGCATTTACCGCCATACTTTTGCTGTTTTAACCCGACCGAATTGGTCTGGTCCAAGTAAAAAAAAAAAAAAAAAAAAAAAAAAAAAAAAAAAAAAAAAAAAAAAAAAAAAAAAAAAAAACCACACAAAAACACGAAATATCGCCTGTTACTGATTGAAGTGTGGACAATGAAGTTAGTGAATGTGTGCATATAATAGATCCACTTTATTTTTAACGTGCTCAGCATGTGACAAAGAGGGAAGAAAATGACATACACAGAGATAAACAAAACAAGAGCCTATTTATCATACATGCCAGCAATGATACAATATAAATATCGATGAAAATTAAGGTATGATAATTAGCATTAGGATATTTGGCTAAGCATTTTGAGCGTTTTATATAATCTATTGAAAAAACAAATAAATATGAGTAATTTACATTAATCTGTCAAAAAAGTCTTGTTAACTGTATATAATGCATTAATATATAATAATTGTAATGAATAACTATTAAATTCCCATTTAACGTATAATCTAATAGACCTTATACGGTTGCAATTTGCGAATTCCTTCTTTTTCCATTGACACTGACTGTGGCAACTAAGCGAAAGCTGCGCTGCATCTCTTCATGTACACAACCGGGGAAGAAAACTGCACAAGTACAGGACTGTCATTCATCAGAGCAGATCAATTATAGCCATGCGTGGCTGAACGAAGTTTTTTCGTGCTATACCCCACATTCTAAAACTGTCTATAAAACACTAAGTAAGTTCTATAATATATGTCTAGTTCATTGTACCGACGGTCTACAAGTGCGGCAACTTTTAGTGTCTAGGTCAGTGTCGACACTACTTCTATTGAATGTGGCAGAAATAGTGAGGAGGCTGTGCACACCGATGTCATTCATTCCTTTACGCTGGTAAGGGACAGATGACAGCTAGTTGAAGTGATAACCATTGTGTTTCATTAAAAGGCAGAAAAGAAGAAAACGTAAAACCTGCATGAAAGAATGGGTCAAACATTATGCATAACCTAAAATTATATGTAACTTTACCCCAGAATTGCGAGTTGGTAACCCAAAAACATACAGAAATTCCCTAAGCATGTGAAACTCAGATTCTGTTGGAATAGTAACCCTCCTAATTCGAAAAAATCCTCACGTTTTCATACCGCTGACAGAGGTTTTGCCTACAGGTACGTATTTATTTCACCCGTAAAACAAAATTTTTGTTCATTTGTTTTGCTTTCTTTGGCAGATTATATATTTCAAACCTTAGTAAATGATCTCGTTCTACATCTTCAAGAGACTTTTACTATTCTTTGAGGTACTTGTTTCGAATGCAGAGCAATTTTGTGATAATTCTTAAGTCATGTCGTTATTTATAACTTCTTAAGAAGATATTAAAACTCACAAAACACTTCTAAATTACTTATCAGTGAATATATTATTTAATCCAGTTTCGATTAGTCTTGAGGAACTTCAGACAATTTCCTACGCGCTGGGAACGCTCAACATGGTCTAGCAACTGCAAACTGTACACACACACACAAGTTGCAGCAACGTTGATACAAAATACCTACGTGCGTGTAAACCAAGTCCAGCGGGAGCCACTTAATCTTGGCATAAAAGTGCAGCCACGACTAAGAAGCAACAGAACAAGACTGACACTGAAAACCTAAAACATCTGGTGGTGACTAACTGCAAAGAAAATATTACCCAAATAAGACAAATTTAGGCCCAGAATTTAAAAATGAACTTAACTGGTATCACTGGTATACAAATTATAGAAATTAACTGCTTATTTTGTTGAATGTATTTGAATTTTTAATAATATAAAGGAAGATTTTAGGTATTTTTATTGTGTGAAAATCCAGTCCCTAGCAATCACTTTGCTGTAACCGTAATTATCTGCAACATCAGCGATCAAATGGAAATGAATTCTCAACAACTAATGAATTCAAAATGGTAGTTGGAATATTTTGCAATGGAACATACAGTCATCCTTTAGAGATACAGCAGACGCCAGAGAAATGATAAAAGTATGAAGTTTTGGTTTGATCTCTATGTAAATTAATAAACAACGAATAAAATAATTTTTTACAGATATGAAAAATAGCTTTGGTGTTTCTTCTTACATAATATCTTTAACAGAAAAATATATTTTGTCAAATATGAACAAAAAATTTGTGTTCATGCATACATTCTTTAATAAATTAAATGTTTTCTTTTGTCAGTTACGAAGAACAAAATTTTTATTTGTCTTTTTGTGTGTGTGTGTATATATATATATTGATCAATTTAAAACATTTTCTTTTGTCAGCTGTGAACAGCACAGTTTTGTTTTGTCTTTTTGTATAAGCTTTTTATGCAATAAAAATATTACCAGATGTGAAGAACATATTCTCTTATTTTTTTTATAAGTTTGTTGAATACATAAAAAGGAAGTTAGGATGTTTGTACTTACTTTTACATTAGACTTTTGTATAAAGCACTGCATGCTTCAGGCACAATTCTTGATATGGATACTCGGAATAAAACATTGATTATTATAACTATCTCCAGTAGCAAAAAATCTCAGTCACTACTACATGGCCTTGAACAGAAATAGTATCTCCATTACAGATATTCTGCTTCCAAATCTTACTGTTAGTTGTATTTATTAGCTTTTTTAAAGTCGTTGTTGCATTCTTATGAAAGTATGCAGATATACTCTGATTCAAATTAGTAACGGATTAACAGTTTAATGTTTGGGGTGGTATGGGAGTTCGTAGCTATGGCAACAACCAATAACAGCGTTTATTCTGCTATGATATCATTACACATAATGAATAGTTAGATTTATTTTGAAGAGCTACGGTGTGAGTTAATACCACGATATAGTGACGTTGATTCATGTAGATCGGTCAAGTGTAGGGACCATGTGCTGAGAGGCGGAGTCACGGTCACAGAAATGGATAGTCATGCCCAAATATTGTGAAATTTACCTCCTAAATATAACATTTAAAATTGACATAAAATTAACAAGCAGCTTATAAACACTATCATTGTCATGGTGTTGCTTTTATTGCTGTACTATCATCGAAACTACTTTATTTGTGCCGCCATCTCGAATATAATTTTCTGCAACGTTGTAGTTTCGTAATACGTCCCTAAAACAGCTAAGGGCAAAATAACCTCAAAGAAAACCATTTAAAGACAACACGGTATTTTAGTGACCTTTAGCTACCCGCCATTAAAATTAGCATGGTGATGGTGATCTCTTTGGCACGTAACTGAAACTGCAAATAATGCAGGTAATATTATCTTCATAATATTATGTATGTCACGATTCTTTTTGCAATCTATTCGCGCAACTTTCATCTACGTCCTAAGCAGACGGCTTTCATTAAGAGGACAATTTTTAGTTACTAATAAAATTGAAGGATACATTACTAACTGAATAGAAGGACCAAAGATGCAAAAGTATCTGACATTCGTCCATGGAGTTAAGCACATCTACTGGATAAGCTTGAACAAGGCAACTTGAGCCGAGCAGGATTCGAACCTGCAATCTCCATACTTGCTACTTTGAACTGGTACTCTTCAAAGTAATTGACGTTACAGGCTGTACGAAAATCACTAGTGCTTCTCTTTTGGTGTAGTGCAACAAGAACAATTCGAGGCAACGCGGCAAATGCAACTGTATATGTTGACAGAACGCAAATAGCTACGGAATCGAACACATAACAATAACCAGCTTCTTTTCATAAATGTAAATTAATAGGGGTGGGTAAATCACCATAATCAGGGCATTGCTAGACGGATGTAATATTTCAACGGTGGCAATTCTCCTCTTAAGGGAATTCGCAATTTGCACACACACTAACCAAACCTTTCGCTAACCTTGGGTAGATTCTAGAAACCAGTGGACCCAGTGGTTTAGCGAGTGAATCATGTAATTGTGGCAAATCATCGTTAACTCCAACCGCCACGGGTGGCCAAGGTCGTTAAGACGCGGACTCGTGAGCGGGATGTCTGGGGTTCGAATCCCGCCAGGACCGTCCTCCCTGACTGAGGTTTTTTTCCAGGTTTTCCTCAGTCCTCATAAGAGGCAAATGCCGGGAGGTACCCTAATCTTAGGCCTGGAACGTTTCCTTCCTTAAAAAAAATTCCTTTCCCTATTTATCATTCCTTTTATGTACCACCAGTCTTAACCGCCTGTGGTGCCACAGTAGTAAAAACGGGCGTTAAACACCATTCACTCACACAAATCGTTAACTCCGGCGGGGGGGAGTAGTTTTGAATTATCACGTCCACATGCTATCTTCACAACTTAGCATGACGCTCAAATCGTCTAAGCAATTATGCCCTTGCGCTTTGAGTGCCTCATTATCTAGCTATATTTTTGCAAGTCACTACCTTGGGCACCGCCACGGGCGACCGAGATCGTTGAGGCGCGGACTCGTGAGCGGGAGGTCTGGGGTTCGATTCCCACCAGGACCGTCCTCCTTGGCCGAGATTTTTTCCAGGTTTTCCTCAATCCTCATAAATGGCAAATGCCGGAGGTACTAATAGGCTTAGAACGCTTACTTCCTTAAAAAACATACTCCTTTCCCAATTAATAATTTCATCTCATGTACCATCAGTGTCCTGTGGTGCCTCAGTACTAAAAACGGGCGTTAAACACTACTCAAAAAAAAAAAAAACTCAAGAAGAGGCTGAGTTACAGCGAATGTTTACACTTTCTTTCCAGTGTGATTCACACTTAAATGTACATTTCCTTTATCTGCAATTTACTCCATTTGTAGGTGCTAGTTACAATCTTATTTTTAAAATGAGTACTAATAGGAAGTAAAAATGCACTATAATTTTAACAGATTAAGCAACATTATGATTTTATAACATTAGCAAAACATGCATTTGTTTCCATCATAAGATGCAAGATGGTTAAGATATAGCAAAGGCGATTCGCAAAAAAATTCCCGTTAACAGACGATATGACCACAGAGCAAAAAAGGGGGTGGGGCATTAGCATTAAAGCACGTCACTAGCTATTGCGTATTCGAGAATGTGGCAGAAAAAAAAAACTTACCTTCGGCTCTCTCCGCTGTCGCTCGGGACAGTTGCACTTTGTTGCACTAGCGGGGAAAGAGCACTAGACATTTCCGTACCGCGTACGAAGGAAAAGTCTGAAATGTTGGCAGTACCGGTATAGAGTGAAGTCTTGGTACAGTAAACTCATACTCTAAAATACTTAATCAGGAATTTGTATGCAGTTAAATTTACCAATGGAGTTGTTCATTTTAATTTCGTTATTTCAAAATAAATAGCAGTATTTTACTCGTTAAAATATTTTTAGTTAGGTACGCGTTATTCATTACATACGGTAGATTTGTTTGGAGTCAAATGTTTTAAATTACTTGACGTAAAACTTAATATTAACTTCCGTTTAATCATTTAATTTAAGTTTAAAATTATAAAAGCATTGTATACAAATTGGTCCCCCCTCCCATCAGTAGCGATTAGCAAGCGTTCCCCTTTAGAAATTGAATGTGATATGACCCTGTTGTGTGTAATATCTTCATATATTAGAGGTCTTACGATCATGTATAAAGGAATGAAATTGCTTAATGCCGTTCTTTTTTTATGAGAACGCGCCTTGCCTTTACCACTCCGTTCTTTCGAGGCTTGCTCCCTCACTCCATGTACTCTCTTTGACCACAGCTTAGAACTCGCGGTGTAAATTCCCTTTATTATTAATGTTGAAGTAACGAATGCCACTGTTGTAACTAAATTAACACATAATGTTTTTCATTTTAAGACATCACTTACCCAAATTAAAACGCTACGAGTTCAGCTGCAGTACAATATAGGTTGTATTGAGTGTATACAGCAACTCAGATGGTATCGGAACCGGAATGTTTTTGTAGTTAAACACAGAAAATCCCAGATAGTATGGGAAAGAACCGAATGTAACCAGTTTACAGAGAGCCACAGCCCATAATCGAAGTGATTCAATGAGATTTTTTTGATTGATTGATTTATGGACGCTCTTTAACATTTCCGGTCATCAGCGTCCCATTCAACTCAGGGCGTGAAACGGCCAATAAATTTTGCTCAGAGAACTCTCTTTCAGACTTGAGAGGTTCTTTTTCGTGCCGTAAATGTACGACACGGGACCCACGTCTTTACTTCCCTTACGAAGGAAGGCATACTTAGGAAAAAATCCATCGGTCCTGGCCGGGTTCGAACCCGCGATCTTGGGTTTATTAGGCAAGTATGGTAACCACTACCCCACCAGGACCGACACACAATGAGAATAAATAAATAAATAAAGTGAGGGTGGAAGAAGTAAGGATGAAAATTGATGTAAAAGAACTTAATAGTTTCATTGATTGTTTCAAGTAGTAGTTGCAATAACGTAAAATGTATTCGATTATATTGGTGTGTGGTGTCATTTGCAATTGTCTTAATAAGTAGAAAACGTGTACTTGAAATCCAATGAGTTAAAATTGTCATTTTGGAGAGCATTGAAACCCTTTATCTATTACTTAAAGAGGAGATGTTATTAAACATCTATACCATGCAACTTTGTATTCTTTCATTAGATAAACGGTATATTTTGGTCAATAATTTGACATATTACTGATTTACATTATACTTAATTTTATAATATTTAGGCTCAAGGCCTACTCAGTGTGTGTATTAAATTTATATTCATTGCTTACACTAAAAGGTTTAATATATACATACACTTATACAGCAAAAATCTCTACTGTATGCTATAAAAATTCAATAGCATGCAGTAAAAGCTTTGCTTTCAGACTTAATTACATTGTTATCTCTTCGTTTATACATCGGTCTGATTAATGCTCTCTTGATTTAAAATTACAATCCTGGTTTTCTCCAGTTGCTCAGTAACCCAAGAGTAAGTAAATCTATGGCACTTATTAATTAGAATGAGGTTGTAAGCCTAGAAGGATTTTCCAGGTCTATAGATGTTATAGCACGGTATTTCCAAACACCGACAAGCTCTGAAGGTATCTCCTTTTTTTTTTTTTTTTTTTTTTTTTAGTAGTGTTTAACGTCCGTTTTTACTACTGAAGCATCACAGATGATACATGAGATAAAATGATATATTTGGAAAGGTGTTTTCAAGTAAGGAAACGTTCCAGGCCTAAGTGTAGAGTACCTCCGGCATTTGCCATTTATGAGGACTGAGGTAAACCTGGAAAGAAACCTGTTAGGGAGGACGGTCCTGGCGGAGTTCGAACCGCAGACCTGCTCACGAGTCCGCGCCTTAACGACCTCGGCTACTCGTGGCGGTGATATCTCCTCTGAACGCATAGTGTTTTCAACTTGAACATATTTTATCCGGTGAACACAAAACTTTAATATCTAAATTTCTTTGTAAAACACTGCATAGTTTTCCACTTAATGTTTGGGCATATTGTAAAGAGACATAGTCAAGTTTGTAGTGAGTTTCCCCAAGAATTAACACAGCTTTTCTACTTTTTAGATTGCTACAGGTAAAACCACCTTGAAATGTTTCTAGATTAAAGTCCAGTCAATCTGAAAAGCTTCATAATGCGGAGGGAAAAAAAAAATTCTGCGAGCTTTGAAATGACAAAGCATCACTTGCGTTTAGACCTGTCACCCTCTGATTGCAATTAAAATTGTCTGAATAGAAGAGAGCAGCTTTTATCCGTATACCCACCCGTACGTGTGCGTGTTGGTTCTGGGAGTAATGGAAGATCTGGAGAGTGTTCTTTGTAAGCAATAACTCCTATCGGGGTTTTGGCAAATACGAAGAAAAGTAAACAAATTATCCGCGCTTTCGCCTTAAAACATATTTAGTTTTATCAAACTGCTTTCTGTGCAATCGTGCTAAGTTTAGGCACTACTGTGGTCACTAATCGGAGTTTGACCTTGCTCGCGGCATTTTCCTTGCTGTTGTGACTGTAAACATGGCCGCTCGGCTAGCAGTGTGAACAAAGAGCAGTGAGTGATCCGATTTCTTTATTCGGAAGGTGTGTCAGCAGCCGAAGGGATAGTGCTTTGCTGAGTAGAAGGATCGAGAAATTTAAAAGTGTCGGGATGGATGGTCTAGGGCGGAGGAGAATCCTTTTCGTTTTTCAGGGTGCTTATTAGCTCCTTGTTAATCCTGATGAACTAATAGTAATTATACTTGCCTCGTAGACCCAAGATCGTGAGTTCAATTCTGCCTAGGGTAGATGGATTTTTCGGCCGAAATAATTCTAAATATCGCTTCCTTCGGTAGGGAAATAAAATCATGGATCCCGCGTCATTGATTAGCGGCACTAAAAGAGCCTAAAGCCTGAAAAAAGTCCTCTGAGCAAATTTATGGGCCGATTCACGCCCTGAATTAAATGAGATGTTAAAGAGCGTCCGCAAATAAGCCAATTGATAAAAAATAAATAGCTGGCCCTTTGTACCTATACCCCTCAGCGGGGGCGCCTACGAAAGAGATGGGGTGAGGAAGACACCGGACGGCCAGAATCTTCAGGTGGTGACTTCGTGAATGTAGATGGGATCCCTAACACGCTTCTATATAAAACATTACGACGCCGGTTGTACGAACTCCTCGGAAAGTTCGCTTCCACTCCAAACGCCGGGACAGAAAGCGTTTTAAAGAACAAGTCACCATCACACTGCGCCTGCCCACCTCTTCCTGGCACCTTTTCGACCCTCTGAGAAAACCAACATAATGAAATGACCTGGAAGAGCGAAAAAATTGTTTAATGTAAATATCCATTCCAGCATTCTTAAAAAAAAAGTGTCAAGATAGTCGGCCCAACGGGAATAGAACCCGGGACCTCCCGAATGGCAGTCCCAAGTGTTACCGCCTAAGCCACCCAGCTCGGTAAAAGTAGGCGCATAAGCATGACACACGAAGAGATAACAGAACTCCCATTATGCTACACAAATGATACTGGCGAGCCGACAAGTTGCCATCAATGAGGTAGGATGTTTTATAGTTTTGCCTATCAAGCCAATCATAGTTTTCGGCTTCCATAAAGTCCCTGAGAGACGGGTGCCAAGAGAGCTTAACACAGATCAACCAGCGCAAAGGTGGGTGATATCTGCCAAAGCTTACTTGGCCGCTACAACAATAAAAACAAAGAAGAATATTAAAAGGACTATTCATAGAGCTTCCCCCATAGTGTTTAACGCCCGTTTTCACTACTGAGGTACCACAGGCGATTGACACTGATGATACATGAAATGAAATGATAAATTAGAAAAGGAGTATTTTCTTTTAAGCAAGGAAGGGTTCCAGGCCTAAGTTTGGGGTACCTCCCCGGCATTTGCCATTTATGAGGACTGAGGAAAACCTGGAAAAATCTCGGTCAGGGTGGAAGATCTGGGTGACTTCTGTTAGTCTGTTTATTGAATGTATATAGAATACAAGTAATATGTATGAGGTGAGTATAGAATAGTTTTAAAGCCGAAGCAGCTTGTTGGATGTAGGCAGCAGCATTTGAACGCAGCACCGTGAATCTTTGTTCATTACTTCCTTCTGGCCATAACACTCAAAGCATCACTCATAAATCCGGCAATGGTGGAATGGTTCGTTCTCTCTACGTTCTACATACAATTAATTGCAACACTTTAGTTTCAGTTAGTTTGCCTACAAGAAAATTAATTACATAACGGCCATAGGCATTTTAGTTTTATACATTACACCCCATACGAGATAGTCCTTTAGCTGATCTTGGATTTCTTTTATGGTTGAACGATAACAGGTAGATATCTGTTTCTTTAGGTAGATACTGTTGGCATAAAAGACTGCAGTTTTTCCAATAAACTTCGAAATGTATGATTAATGAGCGATTTCTACATATATTTACTGCTATGAAAGCTTTGCATAGGTCACTGTAAAATTAAAATTAATATTTATATTATATATACATTTAGGGTAAAGCACGTATAATGTCGCAGCCATTTTACTCCGAAAAGAAGGGGAAAATCGGAAAATGATTCAGGCAAAATTTGAAGCGTTCATAAGGGGACATAAGATAACGACCTTAACTCGTCCTTGAAACGCATTTCCTAATGTAATTTCAAGGTCAAATTGTTTTTTGAAATGCCGTTTTTTCTCGGAATGGAAAGAGCATTTAATTTTCAGTATAAAGGTTATATTACATCTAACAGCTAGGTGTGATAGGATAGGATGATGGGATATTTGACAAATAAGAGAGCAAATCCTTTTTCCCTTACTTTCAATTCTCTCTCTTTTGTTTTGTTCTTGCTATGAAGGAAACTCATTTCTTCATACACAGATGCTCATTTTTGACATCGGTACACAAACGAATGCTATTCATTGCCAATTCAAGCATCAAAGGGCATTATTCTCAATCAGTACCACCTTGTTTTCTATCATGGATGTTCGATACACCATCAATGAGAGGATCGATATTATTTACATTTATGGCGAAGCTCATAAGAACACTAGATCAGCTTGCAACTTAAATGAGATCGATATGCTGAAAGGAGGCAGCCATCTGTTAGAAATTTTCAACAACTCGCGAACTTATTCTCCGAAACGGGAGGTGTCGCACCAAGAAAACACCATGAGAAGTGCTACTGGGGAAAATTCGTAAGTCGCTGTATTAGCTGCAGTTGCCGCTAATCCTCACGCAAATTCCCGTCAATTCGGCAATCTCTCAAAGGAGTGCTCTTCGAATACTTTCCCATCACCAATCATGCTCAAGGAAACCTGCATAACATGCATTATTGGGCAGTGGAAACTCCAAGATTGTTACGGGAAGTAGAGCTTTGGCGGCAATGGAGCGTGAACGTTTGGTGTGGTATTTTGTGTTTAAATGCACCATACTTCAATAAAAGTAAACTTAATGGGCAGAATACAGAAAAATTTTGGACCGAGAACTTCCAGTGTTGCTTGAGGACGTGCTCTTGTGAACTGGGCTGCAATATGGCATCAACACGATGGTTATTACTCAGCTGTAGCTTGAGAAATATTAAACAGAGTGCATCCTGGTCGATGGATAGGACGCAGAGGACCTGTTCATTGGCCTGGTCGCTTCCCGCTTCTCACTTCTCCAGACTTATTTTTATGGGAATACATTAAGGATAACGTTTATGAAGAAGTACCAACTACACCTGGTAAACTACGTCAACAATTTAGAAATATCTGTGCAACAATCAGCGACATGTTGGGACGTATTCATTGATCTTTTGAAGCACGTTTTCGGAGATGCATCGAAGTTAATGTTCATACTTTCTTCAAGCATTTACTGAAATGAAATTGTTTGTAACGTGAATATGACACTGTTTGAATAATGGTTATAGCTGTACGTGGCAGTAAAGTGAAGTGAGTGAAAAACGTTTGCTGTCTTATTTGTCCAATATCATCTCACCTATCGCCCATAGCTGGTAGATGTACTAGAACTTTTATACTGAAAATTAAATGCTCTTTCCATTTCAGGATATACATACCATTCCGTTCGGAAAAAAAATGACCTTGACCTTACATTGGAAAATGCATTTCAAGAACGAGTTAAGGTCAGTATCTTATGGCTCCTTGTGAACGCTTCAAATTTTGTCTGAAGCACTTTTCGATTTACCCCTTCATTTTGGAGTAAAATGTCCGCGACACTATAAAATACCTCATCCCGTATATTAGCAGAAGGGATTTGTATTCGTAATGTTTGTTATAAGGTCTCTGTTTAGCTGGAATATATTAGCTGGTAGACGCATGCTGCGTTAACTGGACATTTTTCTCAACCAAGATTCGTTTATTGCATCAATAAGGGAGAAAAAAAAAAACACTTTATTTTCTGCAGAGAAATCCGATTTTCTACAATCCTAAATTCACTTTCTTAACGGCGCACTTAATGTTTCGGCATTAGATACAACACGCGTAGAGTGAGTGCAAAGACGTTTAATTATTCTCTCTTACAGAAAACTAGAGATCAATGAACGTACAGATTATCAGCTAGCAGAAGCACAGTGAAGTTTGTGAATGTGAATCTCCAGAAATTACGTGATCGCATGTATGCATTGAACGAGGAGCAGGAGGCACCTTATGGGTGATGAGTCCAACTTTAAAATTAAGTTACTTCGTTGTTTAAATATTATAGTTATTTAAATACAACAGGTTAATTAAAACACGTTATATATAACATATATGTACTAAATAACACATAGTTCATATGTTACTGCATATTATGTTATGCTATAACACTGTAAATATGCATTTATATGCACTATAACGTATAGAATTAATTGATTAATTATAACATATTATATATGAAGAAAAAATATAAATTATACATAATAATATGAATATGCAATTATATGCACTATAAATTTTG
This sequence comes from Metallyticus violacea, assembly GCA_030762175.1. Taxonomy (NCBI): domain Eukaryota; kingdom Metazoa; phylum Arthropoda; class Insecta; order Mantodea; family Metallyticidae; genus Metallyticus; species Metallyticus violacea. The sequence goes on along the minus strand of CM060846.1, from coordinate 125,411,849 downwards.
TATATGAAAACAGTAGAAAGTGCAATATACTTCATGGGTAAATACATTTCATAAGTAAAATGGAGTGGAAGTTAAGTGGGGGGGTTAATTAAAGATTTTTTTGTTTATAGGGAAGAAATTATTACCTGGCTTGCCAAATTCTTAAACCCGTCTGGGAATCTGGATAATTGGTTTAAGGTGAGTACAGTGGATGAGGAAGTCTCTGTGCTCCCTATGGCTGCTCATTCCTCTTCTCCTACGCTGGCTCTCAGGTGAGACTGTGGTGTGGTGTCCCTGTATTTTTTTCCTTCGGCTATTTAGACTCAAAACTAGTGGATTTTTGGAGTGTAAACACTTCACGGGTAGAAGAACTGAAAAGGTTTTGTCACGTTATGTGAGACTGAATTTGTCAATGTTTATTAGTTGTTAAAACATACTCAGAGAAAATGTTCGTATATTAGAGTCGTCTGCTAGGAACCTTGACTGTATGCTGGCAAGATCTGGTAAGGATTTCAATTAAAAGTTTGCGACAGTCCAAAACTCGCTCACCCTAGTAAAATTAAAGTCAAGAGTTCTGCACTCTATACAGCAATAGTCCGCACTTAACAACGATTGGTCCCTAGTCTCACGCGTTTCCTAACTTTCCTTTCTGTACTCTTGATCTCGCGGAGGTTTGTATTCACATATTATCTTCTATACACAGCACAGTTACACTTGTAATTTCATCCTATACTCTGCGACTTCAATAACAATTGACTCGAGATGTAACACGCACCTAAATTTAAACTTCCACTTTACTCTTATATCACTCAGGCTTCTGTTACTGCTGCTACGGTGATTTCGGCTGCAATTACCGGACTATAGTTCAGACCCCGACTGTGATTTCGACTTTGACTGCGATTCCCACTCCGATGATGACAGTTGACTCCTGACTGCTAACTGCCTCATCCCGCCTCTATCTGATGGCTTTACTCCGAGGACGGTCCGTCGGTTCATGTGACGCTTGAGCATTACTTCTAGTCATCTAAATATTTTAAATACTCTCCTTTTCCGTTCATTGCTATTATTTTACGTAACTTTCTGATTGGTTCTCGTACTCGCGCCTCTCCTGGTTTGGGGCGGGGATGTCACAATCTAGACTTTGACCTAAAAATGACCGACCCTAGGTCCTTGAGTGAGAAGATATACCGTATATTGTTTTCTTTCACTTTCAAGAAGTTGCAGTCAAGCTTCCCTTGTTCGACTTGCACAAAAGTTAACGGTCGGTTATGTTTGCTTCAGGGTCAGCATTTTATAACAAGAGGGAATTTGAGAGGTTGGGTTAGATTTTATGGCTTAGGATTGTCACCAACACAATATCATTTTCGCCCGTCTCTTGTAGCAATAAATTCAAACATGCCATACTCCAAGTTTTGGAACGACATTTGTCTTCTTACTTCCAATTTACTTGCTATGCCCTATAATTGTCACAATAGTTTAATCCCATTATACCCACTGTGACTACCTGAGTGTTTCTTTATATGGGATGAAAATCTTCTGTTCCAAAAAGTAAACTAAATGTGCACTTGCATATGAACTCTATATCCATTTATAATTTTAATAAAATATATTGGAATTGTATAACATTCTTCTGGCGTAATGTAAGGCTACCTTTCTAAGGCCGCATTCTTCCAGTACATTTTCAAAGTCAACAGATTTTCACATAGTAACGGGAGGGTGTCCATCTTTGATTACACTGTTACAGAATCGTGTTACGCAGCACCATACAATCCAAAATCGTCCATGTTCGCCCTTTAAACATTGTAGTGGCTCTATTTTCACATGTAGATAAAAACAAATTCACCCAATATCTCGCTTTACAAAACTTGATTCTTGTAGGTAACATAAATCACCCACAAACAAAAAGTACCATTGAGCATTTTGCTCTTCAATGTGTCAATGCAGAATAACAAACAAACTCCAGAGCAGGGATGAACAAAAGGCTCTAGCTCTAGCTTGCAGCTCGGAGCTGGCAGTTGACTAGAGTTAAGGTATTCCATGTTCCTCCCCTTTCCATTCTCTCGGCCAGATTCGGGTCGATTTGTCCACTTGTACGCGACATATTAGATCGCTTAGTAATTTTGATTAAGCGTGTTTGAAACTATAATGTAAATATCAGTTGTTAGGGGAATGACTGCACAGATTTCGCTTCGTGGAAGATTCAAATATGAAGAATACAAACATCCTTAAGAAAATGCAGCTACAAAGGTAAAGGAGATAACGGAAGATTATCGAATGCGTTATCTGCACAGTATGGCAACAGATTAGGACTAACAAGGCGAAGGTTTTGTTTACTAATGTGACTTTCGCTGCCATGCGTGCGTTCACACCTACGACGGTTTACTAGGCCGAGGAACAGCGCTCGAAAACTGGTTTCTGTGTATTCTTTTGTTATGAGCTACTGCAGGTAAGAAGGGTAGGGATAGATTTGTTTCACCCTTTCCGAGCAGAGCTAATATATACGTGGGAGTGAAACGATAACAACAATAATTAATCTGAGGATCAAAGATAACGTATATTCAAATGTGAATTGTGGAAATAACTTATTCAGGTGTATCGTGTATATTTAAAAGAATGAATTCAAGAAATTCATTAATGTCAATAACTATAATAAAATAATGAATAGTGTTTAACACCCGTTTTTGCTACTGAGGCACCACAGGCGATGGACACTGGTGATACATGAGATGAAATTATATATTGTGAAAGGATTTATTTTTAAAGAAGGAATCGTTCCAGGCCTAAGTTTAGGGTACCTCCCCGGCATTTGCCGTTTGTGAGGACTGAGGAAAACCTGGAAAAAACCTTAGTCAGGGAGGACGGTCCTGGCGGTATTCCAACCCAGACCTCCCGCTCACGAGTCCGCAACTTACCGACCTCGGCCACCCGTGGCGGTCAATAACAATAGGGCAATATGAACACTGTGATATGTTTATTTAGAGAAGATATTCAAAAATGTGCACCGTTAGAATCTATGCAATTATATCTTCTTAAGATTACTTCTTTTTAACTAATTTTGTCCTACCCTCGCTACAGCTTCAGCTTTCTGCCCAATCTCTAGGGCTATTCAAATACAAGTGTGTGAAGATGATTGAATTTAGCAATCTCATGATATATCTTGCTCTTCAAATTTCCCCAAAAATAAAAATCTAAAGGATTGAGATCTAGATATTTTGGAGGACACGGTACCGGTCCAAATTGGCCTATCCACCGATCAGGAAACGTGCGATTTAAATGTCGTGGAATCACTGTATTATAGTGAGAGGGCGCTCCGTCATGCATAAACCACATGTGACTTGTTTGAATAGAAGTATCCTCCAAAGAGTGGGCAGTATGTTTTTAAGAAACTGCTTAAAATTTGCTCCAGTATTTCTTGTGGATAATGTAAAAGGGCCTATCAACTTAATTCCAATTATTCCCGCCCAGATATTCAGTGAAGACTATCCGCCTGTGGTGCCTCAATAGTTAAAAGGGGCATTAAACACCATTCAAAAAAAAAAAAAAAAAAAAAAAAAAAAGTGAAGACCACGAATTTTCAAAAGCCCACTATAAGTATTATGAACACCATCACGTGTATAAAATACGCTTCATCAATCACTAGCACAGTGACGACCAATTAGAATTACTCACACACTGTTCTTTCAGCCACTGGCGGAATGCATCTCCAAGCGTGTGAACGTTTACTTCGAGGTGTTGCTCTCTTGGAATATGATACTAATGTTCTATGAACTGTCCAATTTGATACACCAGCAGTACGTGCTATACCTCGGGTACTTGCAACTGGATCCTCCTCCACCGGCTGCAAAATTTCTTTCTCTGCCTGCAGTACCGCATCCGCGCGCTGTGATCCTCGGTTTGCAGAGTGGGGAATCACTTTCTCGTTCTTGTTCTGCTACTGTAGTAAATGATCTTGGGTTTGGAATTCTCCTGTTACGTAACTTATCCTTATACAAACGTGGGCTTCACGCGGGTTTCATTCAGCTTTGTCATGGGTAAGCATACATATGCAGATAATGTTTATTTTAAAAGATTAGCATACGTTTGAATGCTCGATTTCGAATCGCGTAGGCATTCAACACATCTGAAGTACTGACAGACCCGACACTTGGGCAGGAAGTGACTGTCAACATTCTTGACCTTCCTCTCTAAGCACATGCAAGAGAAGAGCAATTGCTAAGCGTTCCACGAATTTATTAGAATACACCCGCTGAAATCCAATTATGTAACATTAAATTACTCGTTTTAGTAACAAATGTTAAAGACATAAATAATTCATTTTTGAAGCCCTACGTAACTAAGTTAATTTCGGAAGTAAAAGATAAAGGTGTGATGAAAAAGTGGCAATCAATAATTGGACACTTTTTTACTTTTATTTATTTACTTTTGTTATCAAACTATTCGTTAGAGAGAAAAATGGAAGAGAATTTAATGTTCCAGCGTAACATCAAGAAGTTTCTCTTAATTTCTGTGCAGTCATGCCCTTAACAACTTGTATAGTGTTACATACTAGGAGTTCTGAGTAAACAAGTAAGGAAAAATCTTCTCCGTATTGCGATTCAATTCGGAAAGGGAATCTTAAGTATTTCTTTATGAAAACTGCGACGGATTCATAGTCCTGCAAAAATGCCGACGCGTCTGTAGTGATGTTGTAGTGGTAACCGTACAAGATCACGGGTTCACTCCCGGCCAAAGTCGATGGAATTTTTTTGAGTGTAAAAATTCTAAGTATGACTTCCCTCGGAAGGTAAGTAAAATCCTGGGTCCCGTGTCGTAGATTTAAGGCACATAAAAGAAATTAAAGAAGAGGCCTCTAAACAAAATTTATCGGCTGTTTCCTGCCCCAAATTGAATGGGACGCTGATGACCTGAGATGTTAAAGAGCGTCCATAAATAAACCAAACATAAGTAAATAAACTGTCGCCGCACAAATTTTGGGATCAGCAAACGCCATCACATCGCTCGTCATTCATAATGACCAACTTATTACTAGTACTGACAGAGATCTTGAGTAGTGTTTAACGCCCGTTTTTACTACTGAGGCACCACAGGCGGTGGACACTGATGATACATGAAATGAAATGATAAATTGGGAAAGGATTTTTTTTTTTTTTTTTAAGGAAGGAAGCGTTCCAGGCCTAAGTTTAGGTACCTCCCCGGCATTTGCCAGTTATGAAGACTGAGGAAAACCTGGAAAAAACCCCAGTTAGGGAGGACGGTCCTGGCGGGATTCGAACCGCAGACCTCCCGCTCACGAGTCCGTGCCTTAACGACCTCGGCCACTCGTGGCGGTTAAAGCTGACAGAGATCAAAAGACTTAAAAGCTGAAAGCGGCATTATCCTATCAGGTATGTTTTGTTTACGTGTATTTTCTTGCTTCTTCCGTCAGTTTACAAAAGAAATGACAAATGTTTATATACGTTTAGTGTTGAAAAATATTAATTTAAGAACATTTTAAAATAAAAATTTGCAATAATAATTGATCCTGAATTTAGAATAAAAACACTAACGTACGTAGTAATATTTGTACATGCGAGTTGACTCTGAACTAAACGTAAATGAAGCATGGCTAGGCTTTGCTGCAATGTGACACCACGACATTGAAAGTTATATTTGTTTGCTTTGAAGTGACCATCGGCAATTTGGGTCTATAACGTGAGAAAAGTTGTCTAGTTTTGCTATGGATGGCGCTCCATCAATAATTGGCACCCGTTCAGAGTAGTGCGGCTAAACCGCAATACTGGCATCGAAATTGATTATTCGCATGCAAAATCTTTGAGCTAAAATTGTGAAACTAAGAAACGTTACGGGTATTGCTGTCGAAAAGATCAAACACCTAAGATCTCACGCCCCGGCTCATCGGCAGTTCAAAGATTTTTTTACAAGATATAGACACCAAGTATGCAGAGATTCCTCGTTTTTGCTAAGTGCGTTGACTTAATCGCGGTGAGATATTTTAATCTTCCAGAGGAGACTAAGTCATTCATGGAATTAAATATAAGCCAGTAAGAGAATTGAATTATATTCAGTGGATGCAAGATTTTGCCCTTCTTGCCAATCTGATTATTCATTTGAATGTTTTAAACACAGCCATGCAGGGTAAAAACAGAATCATGAAATCCTAAAATTTCATTTTAAATTTCCAGCAAAGGATTTCACTCTAAAAAAAAAAAACCTCCATTAAATCCCCTAACTTACAGTCAACAGTATCAAACGAAACTGCAAAACACAAATACGTATTTATTTTATGATCATATTGCTCTACTGTGAACATATTTCAAAGGTCGTTCTGATTAAGTTTTTAGTGTCACTGTATCTACCTTTCTAACTGATGTTAAATTGACCAATAAATATAAAATGGAGCTATTGGCGTCCAATGTTATCGCACTTTGAAGGAAAATTTTATCTTATCTTCAAAACTATCAGCTTTCAAGGAACACACTCACATACTAAATCAGATAATCCAAAGGTACTTAATATTGCCATCACGCGGAATCTATGACATTAACCACAGTTGCAAGTATTCAATGCACTTTTCTTCGATCATCTCTCAGTATTTATTATTGCTGCAAGCTCTCTTTCCCATGCTCCCTCAGTAGCCAGACGTCGGTCTTGGTAGTGTAGTGGTAACCATACTTGCCTCCTAAACCCAAGATCCCGGCCAGGACCGATGGATTTTTTCGGACGTAAAAATCCTTATGGCTTCCTTCGGAAGGGAAGTAAAGCAGTGGGTCCCGTGTCGTACATTTACGGCACCATAAAGAACATCAAGCCTGAAAGAAGAGGCCTCTGAGCAAAATATGTCGGCCGTTTCACGCCCTAGTTTGAATGGGACGCTGACGACCTGAACTGTTTAAGAGCGTCCATAAATAAACCAATCCAAAGTACCCAGAAACATCTTTAACCAAGCAAACTGGGAACTATTTGCTGAAACACTTGATTCACAAATTCAGGAAAAGCGTATAAACTCATCTGAGGACCTAGAGAGAATGTCTCAACAACTGAAACTAGTGTTAGCTCCGCCATATTCACCTGTACAGAAGAAGCGGCAAGCTACCCAGGCTCCCCCTTGACATTCGCTCGCTTGCGGCCAAACGGATCAGAGCACTACGAATCTGGCAAACAACAAGGCACCGAGCTGCCCTTGACGATCTTTGGAGACTAAACCAAGATATTCGCCAAGATACTGCGAATTTTGTCTCTCTCACAGCTGTGTAATGACACCCGACTTGATCTTGTTCCCCAACGATACTGTGTATGGCGGATGGCACGAACAGTCACGCGAGAGCCAATCAGAATTCTACCGTAAAAGTACAACCAATAAACTCCAGCTACTGATGCTGAAAAGACTGAATTCAAGTCACCCTCACGCCAAACACTTTTCCTTCCTCCCAATAGTTGAAGCTTAACAACTAATAAAAAATCTCCGCTTAAAGATAACTCACACTCGCATCAAAAAAATTTCCTTCAGAAATACAATGGTTAATTAAGCAGCTGCCTAATAAAACGGCCCCAGGTCCTGACAAAATTCTCAACATTGTTCTCAGGCACCTCAATGTTCACGTACTTGGTGTGCTATTTGACATCTGCAATTTTCGCTTACGACTGGCGTGTTTTCGACACGCTGGAAAACCGCTGCATTCCTTCACTTTCCAAAGAAAAACGAAAACAGAAAGGATCCTCACAACTACGGCCCAATCAGTTTACTAAACTCTCTTGCTAAATTACTTGAAAAGGTTATTCTTAAAAGATTGAATTCACACGAAAGACTTATTCCAGAGCAACTGGGATTCAGAGTCGAAGACTGCACTACATTCCAACTCTTGTGGGCCGCTGCGCACATAACACACGCGTTTAATGCTGTGCAGTATTCCTTGACATTGAAAAGGCTTTTGATCCTGTATGGCATACCGGGCTACTCCGTCAACTCATTCAACATTGCTTCTCGAACGCTATGATAAAACTTGCCAACTGTCTTGCGGAACGTCAATTTTTCTCAGTAGTAAATACGGTCAAGTCCACTACAATACCAAGATGTGCTGGTGTACCCCAAGGAAGCGCTATGGGGCCGACACTTTTGAATACCTATATCAAACATTTCAATAATAGCCCACACAAACCTGCTGCTGTACGGAGACGACACTGCCCTTATGGCACAATCTGGTAGAGTTTTGTTAATTTACAGACAACACTCACTGTAAACACTTGAACAATGACTTACTGACTGGTGAATAGTATTCAATACTAACAAGTGTCAAACCATCTTTACGCAAAGAAACCGGCACCGTACTGCCAATCTCCAGCTCTCTCTACCACAACTTTTTGTTAACCGCATTAGCTGGTCAAATACGGTCACTTATTTAGAACAAAAAATGTGGGGCCTCCATATTCAACGTACAGCAAAAAGCACGGGCTCAATTGAGCAACTTATACCCGCTGATAAACTGCAGCAATACCATTACAGCTGAGCTTGGGGCTCACGCTGTACTAAACAATAATGACATATGCCTCCAGGTATGGGTTTTTGTGGCGCCCACTCACATTCAAAATGTAGTCTTTTCAGAACAAAGTTCTACCAATTGTTGCCAAAGTACCATGGATCACACTCTTTGTTATACTGCACGAAGAGCTTAGAATACACACTATTGAATAGTTTTTCAAGAAACTTGCATATGATCTTTACTCTCAATTGCCCAAACATCATAACGAAATAATCAAAGTCCTAGGAAACTATCAAACCACCGACAACACACACAAACGTCCACTTTACTTGCTTCATCACACATTACACCAAGAACCCGGCCAGGACCGATGGATTTTTTCGGGCGTAAAAATCCTAAGTATGGCTTCCTTCGGAAGGGAAGTAAAGCCGTGGGTCCCGTGTCGTACATTTACAGCACGAAAAAGAACCTTAAGCCTGAAAGAGAGGCCTCTGAGCAAAATTTGTCGGCCGTTTCACGCCCTGAGTTGAATGGGACGCTGATGACCTGAGCTGTTAAAGAGCGTCCTTAAATAAATCAATCAAAAAAAAAAAAAAAAAAACATTACACCAACATGATGCTGTCGTGTTAGGTCAGTTTTATAATTGTTAAGGATTGGACAAACTGGGTAGTAATTTGGTTGCTAAGTATTAATTGATGCCTGCTGGTGAGAAAGGGCTTGTTATTTGCATGCGTGAGTTAGTTAAGTGTTGTTTTTGAGGCTAGAGTAGCTTTAGAGGTAAGTACATTAGTTTGGGAAATGACAGGATAGTAGCTGAAGTAATGGAAGTTTTTTTTTTTTTTTTTTTTTTTTTAAGTGTTTAACGCCCGTTTTTACTACTGAGGCACCACAGGCGGTGGACACTGATGATACATCAGTTGAAATGATATATTAGGAAAGGATTTTTTTTTTTAAGGAAGGAAGCGTTCCAGGCTTAAGTTTAGGTACCTCCCCGGCATTTGCCAGTTATGAAGACTGAGGAAAACCTGGAAAAAACCTCAGTCAGGGAGGACGGTCCTGGCGGGATTCGAACCGCAGATCTCCCGCTTATGAGTCCGTGCCTTAACGACCTCGGCCACCCGTGGCGGTCGTAATGGAAGTGAAATGATTGAGTGCATGCAGTGATTAGTTGATAACGTCAGTCAGGGGGGACGATTTTATCACACACACACACACACACACATTAGGATCAATCCAGCACCACAGCTTTCATACAGCGACCATTCCTGGCACTCGCAATCAGAAGAACTTCCCAAAAAATCTACGCTAAGCTAAGAGCGCCTGGCATGTTTTACATTGTTAGCTATCGAAAAGTAACATTTTATAACATAATTAAAAAACATTTTGTATCATAATTAAGTCTTCTACATGTTACGAAATGGTCATTAAGGTATTTAACGGATTTTACTTTTAAGGGATTAAGGTTTATAATTACTATTGCCGCTGTTCATTTTCATCATTATGTAGTACAAACAAGTTTAATTCAACACGGATTTTGAGAAAATGTGTAATAACAATTACTACTTTATTTATTAAACATGCCAGCTCTTCAGATTAACTCATAATACCCACGGTAGGTCTTCTTTCAGTATCAGTCGAACGCATTTTCTAGGCCCTTGGCGGTACTACAAATGTTCACAGTTCGGTTTGGCGTGCTGCCAGCAACAGGAAACAGAAATGTGGGCTACAGTCGGGAGAACTCAGTTGGACATTGGTGAACCTTATGTTGTTGTCGAATTTTGAGGAGGGTTAAGGTAAAATATAATTACAAGGAAAGACATGATCACCACCTTAAGTTACTTGTGTTTGAATTTTGAGGATTAAGGGAGGATCTAATTATAAAGGGAAAATGCGATCACCACCTTATTAAGTGCGTTATTCTATTCTGCTTAAAACAGTAAAAAACACTAAATACAAGGAATACACAGGTTAATTCTGAATGCAGTTAATAGGCTGCCGATCGAACTTCAACTGTTACTGCATGAGTGAATGTAAAAGAAACAGTTCCGTTATGGACTGGTAGTTTTCTCTAGATTCAGTAAGTCAAAAATGAATGTAAATTCTATTGTATCTAGTTCTTGTGGTGTAAAAAGTTTGGTTAAATTGTATATGCTAAGTTATGTGATACCTATTTTCTACTCCTATAAATACGAAGAGCTTATTAGTAGCAAAAAAATATGTCCAATTTTACTTGGTAATAAAACAATTCATCGGTCAGTTTTCTCACTATTGTGGACAGAGTTTATTGTCACATATATTGTACAGAACAGAACAATAACGAGCCGCCCTGCGGGCAGGTTGAAGGCCACAGTACCTAGCCGCACCTGCGACTTTACCTGTGTGATTGATAGGTCTTCGTTGGGTTTTATTCTGTCTAATATTTTGCTTGTCTCACGTGTATAATAATAATAATAATAATAATAATAATAATAATAATAATAATAGAGTCGGATCTGAGGAGGTTTATAATGGTCCCTAATGCTTGATTGACCCTGGCCAGTTTATCAAAATGGTCACCCAACCATCTAATGACCACGGCCAATACGACTTAACATTCGGTCACCCATCCAAGCGGTGTCCACACTCAATGTTGCTTAACATCTGATGATCTCTTCAGTTAAGCAGTGGGAACACCATTTTTCTGGTGGAAAGCTGGTTAAATTAAATGTTAAGTCACCAAGATGTCCTTGGGGAGTCTATATGAGCTATAGCGTCTTTTTGCCTTAGGGTCGTACTGCCCCAGAAGGCGCGCCAGCTGTTTAGGATGATATGGGAGTTTATCATACAAGGTCTTTGCCCTCTCGCGAATGACATCGACAATGTATGGTACTCCGGATTGTTGATGGAGAATGTGGGCAGGAAACTGTCGGCGTGTACCGTATATCATCCTAAGCGCCCTGTTCTGCACGCACTGGATGCTGCGGATGATGGACTTGGCCACCACTCCCCAGACCTCGCAGCCGTACAGAATCAGGGGCGGTATGATAGCGCGATAGATGCTCAGCTTTTGGTAGGTAGGTAGTGTTCTGGATCGGAGAATAGGGTACAGCTGCCGAAGAGCTGTACAGATTAAAAATATGTTTCACATAGACACTGTTGAAGTCACGCAGTCCAAGCGGCCCAATTGTTAGTTGCCTACTGGTATCACATGTTTAGAGTTGGGGTTGAGCATGCGCATGGACGCATAATTGGGAGTTTGAGCCTTGGTACGAGGGTCAGTTGAGAGTGAAACATTGAAGTAAGTGGACATTTAGACATGCTCCGATGGGCCACCTTAAAGTTAGTTTTAAGGTAATGTAGAGTTCAATTAAATATGACGTAATAAAATGGATGTTCTAACCTGATATTGGGTAGTGGTTAATCTGAACCCTGATACCGTTATTTTCCTGGTATTTTCTAGTTTTAATAAGAGAAGGCTAAGACACGATCTGATACAAAGAGGTGTCGATCCTAGTGGTCTAGTGGTAACCATACTTAAATCCAAGATTGCGGGTTCAAACCCGGCCAGGATTGATGGATTTTTTCGGGCGTATAAATCCTAAGTATGGCTTCCTTCGAAAGGGAAGTAAAGTCGTGGGTCCCGTGTTGTACATTTAAGGCACGAAAAAGAGCCTCAAGCCTGAAAGAAGAGGCATTTGAGCAAAATTTGTCGTTTCACGCCCTATATTGAATGGGACGCTCATGATCTGAGATGTTAAAGAGCGTCCGTAAATAAATCTAATCAACAAATATTATACAAAGATTTAAGCTCGCTCTCAAAGATTTAAGCTGTGTAATAGTGATTAATGTAGTAAAGTGAGCGCTCTACGGGCTGGGCTGTGAGATATTGGTGGTAGCCGCATGTACTCAATTTTTTGGAGGGAAGGCTGTAAAATGTCGTTACTTTTAATTTTGATAAAATTTTCTAACGAACCAGGATATAGCGTAGGTGACGCCACGGAATACTAATTGTTCTAATTCCGTAGCGTCCCCCTAATGATAGGTTAATTACTAGTCATTCTTTTCGGGTATTTATTCTGAGTAACTAAATTTTGGGCATGTAAATCTACAATGATGCAAGTTCAATTTTGGCAGTAGGCGAGCGTCCTTTATTTTCTTTTCTAAAATTTATGCTTCTTGCTTCCTTTTATTTTCATTTCCTCTCGAACTGTTCTTATATATCGTTGTTGTGGGGGGGGGGGAATAATAATGATTCATAAAAAGCAAAATAAGTAAGCTATTACTCCAGAAATATAGGCAGTGGTGTTTGTTACTAGCGCCTAGTTCTATTCACTTAGGCTGTACACAGGAATTCTTTATGTTAATTTCTTACCGATCGAAAGCAGATAGTGGCGACGCCTGTTGAAAGCAACGGACACCACTTTCAATTTCATTAGTAGTACTAAGAGACTCTGCTTCAACAAGCAAAGCTCAGTTTTGTTATTTCTGTAAGTAAATTCTGCCTATCTTAGTCTGTTTTCGTTCGTTTATTTTAAGCATAGCTGACCGATCTTCATTCCTGCTATTCATTTTCTTTTGTAATTCTGTTTCAGACCTTTGCCTTCAGTAGTAAGTGAAAGGGGTCTTAGTTATGTAATGTGGTTAATACACACTCGTTTCTTAAGTGAAAGTCTTTGCAGAATGTTTTATTAAACTTTGTGCACCAGGAATACAGTTTTTTATTTAACTGTGTATAATTACAGAATTTGGCCTTTGAGGAAATAGCACATTTACGCTATACTACTTTATAGGCTGAACTTTTACTCTTCCCAAGATGTCTAGAACAAGGACTAGACAAGATTCCAATTTACCAATTGTATTAACTATAGAACATAGTGAGGAAAAGTGAACCTGAGGTACCAGTGTCAATTAAAATGCTCAAATACTTCCTGTGACTCAAAATGCATGTAACGGCTACAGTTAGCACAATGCAGTCGACCGCCTGTGGTGCCTCAGTAGTGAAAACGGGCGTTAAACACTACTCAAAAAAAAAAAAAAAAAAAAAAACAATGCAGTCGACAGCATGTAGATCATACTTTGGTAATTCAGCACCTGTACCAGCTTTAGATTTTACCAGGAATTTTGATATGATTGCTAGAGCTAATGGTTCGTCCGATGATCAAAAGTTACAGTTCTTTCCACGTTACTTGAAAGATACAGCTGTGTTGTGGTATCAGACATTTTGTCATAAACATCCTCTCCATAATTGGGATTTGATCTCCTACTTTGTAGCCACCTTTCAAATGGCTCATTAAGAAGAACTGCTGTCAGACAGAGGGTACAAGTAGACTGAATCCGTTTTGGATTAAATTAATGATGTAATCTCATTATGTGATCAGGTCAACGCAGCAATGTCTCGAGCAGAACATATCAAGATTTTGTTAAACGGTCTCAGACCTCAAAATGTACAAGTTTTGCTATCTATGGACCCACAGATTGTGAATGAAGTCCTGCAAGCTATCAAAAGAATCGACAGGGCCCAACTTAATAGACAACATCGTCAGTATTTGGTGTTGTGAAGGCACATGAGTTCTTTAAATCCTACTCCATCTGTGCTATATGCTTCTCCTGTTAATCCTCATCTACATGTCTGCGAGCTTTCACAAAGATGCCAAGTACTTCTCAGGATCAAATTTCTGGACCAATTGACAGGTTGTTAATGCACAGTTAAATCAGTTACAATTACGGTCGTCATCGTCATCACCATCATCATCATCATCATCATCATCATCATCATCATCATCATGTCGGTCCTGGTGGTATAGTGGCAACCATACTTGCCTTCTAAACCCAAGATCGCGGGTTCGATCCTGGCCAGGACTGATGGATCCTAAGTATGGCTTCCTTCGAAAGGGAAGTAAAGCCGTGGGTCCCGTGTCGTACATTTACGGCACGCAAAAGAACCTCAAGCCTGAAAGAAGAGGCCTCTGAGCAAAAATTTGTCGATCGTTTCACGCCCTGAATTGATTGGGACGCTGATGACCTGAGATGTTAATAGCGTCCATAAACAAACCAAATCAACAGTCAGTCTTTTCTCTTCCTCCGAGTCAGACTCGCTTTCAGGGTCAACAATCTTTTGAAAATTTTCAGAGGACAGCTGGAAATAAATTGTTAGATGCCTCATAGCATACTTTGTTACAATTTGGAATGAATTGCTGATCTTTCAGGGAGATATATTATTAGTTTTAAGGTTTGATTCATTACATTATTCCAGGTTATGCTTTTTGAATGCTGATAATTTCATTATCGACAATACTCAGAATGGCATCTCAATTCAAAATTATGTTGGAAATTGTATAAGTATACCTATTTTGCAACAGTTAAAAGTCCCTTTTCACACATAGCTGTCAACCCTTTGCAAGATGACGATGCTCCAGTTGCTAATAAAGTTGCTGTAATATGATGTCCAGAGTTCACGATTCTCCACATGTTGCGAGTCTGTACAACCATCTGCAGAAATAATGCATGAACCTTTGTTTCGCATTTTGCATAAAAAGAATATCGCAATTCCACCTGTTGTGTGTTACTTTGCTCAAGAATATGTAATTCCACAATAGCTCGGCTGTACCTCCAACTTTATTTGCTGAAACAATTTGCTCAACTTCAAGATGTTGCTTTGGTGCAGTTGCTCTTGAAGATGTCACTCCCTTGAAGGCCCCAGAATTTAAATTTTATTGTCTATTCTAATTTATTAAAATCTTGAAGTCCCAACTGCATGATTTGTTAGTGAATTATGCACATGTTTTTGCTACATTCCTGCAGGACTGTACAAATGGTGTGGAATTTCAAATCAAAGTTACAGATCCTACTCCAATAAAATAAAGGCATAACAGAGCTGTTCATAAACAAAGAGATATCATTTCCCAGCAACTTGCAGAAATGCTAGCATAACTAGAGAATCTCAGTCACAGTTGTCTTCACATATTGTTTTGGTAAATAAAAGGGTTGGTTCTATGAGCTTCAAGAAGTTAAATTCAGTAACTTCTTTCTTTTTTATCACTTACTGATGATCTGCTTAGTTACCTTGGTGAATCAAAACGGTTTGCATCACTGGACTTATTATCAGCTTACTTTCAAGTTCCTATTTCAGAGGATAGTAAGAAATGCACCTTTGGTTACACATGTAGGACAGTATGAATTTGAACTTCTCTCGTTTGGTCTTGGTAACGCTCCCATATTTTTCATTTATGCTGCATAAAATCTTTTTAGTGACTTATAATTAGAAAAGTCCTAGCGTATTAATTTTGCTAAATCGTTTTCAGAATTTTCGGAAAATCTTGAATCTGTTTTTCAGCGTATGGAGTTGCACAATTTAAAATTTAAAAGAGGAAAACAGTCTGTTAGCTGGAATGGTAGACAGTCGAGAAGCTTTGCTTTGTAGCGCAATCTGTTTACGTATAATTTCAGATAACAGCTCTCGCTAGCTGAACCCTATGGCACGTACCTTCATGAGAACGAGGGCTGTGTTGTCATCTTTAATATTCATGCACAAGATAAAGTGGCAAAATAAACCGAGTAAAAAACAAATCGGGCTTCCCAAAGATATCTTAATCTTAAGTGTTTCTAATAAGTTGGAAATATTAATAAACTGTTCATATCTTCACTGGTCCTCATCCTCGCTTTCAGCAACGCTGATGACGAAACCGATCTCTATTCGGCGTGTTTGTGTTGCAATATTCGCGCTCTTTTGACATTGTGTGCTGGGTACAAGACAACCACAATTCAGTGCCTATTTTAGCTAGCCCTTCCCGAAGCAACTCACATACGCACATTTGCACTAGATGTCGGCGTCACATTTTTTTCTCACGCAAGCTTTCCATTCAGGCCAAACTAGTTTAATAGGGTTAAACATGCAGTGGTATAGTGGTAGTCTAAGCACTTTGTAATCTTTAGAGTTGGCAAGATCATCAACTGCCAACTGTTTTGTTAGGTTCGGTGCTTTGAACCGGTTTGAAATTAGGCACAGGGACATTGTGATACTGCATAAAGTTGATATAATCTTTCACAGGAGCACGTATGGTAGGAAATTTGACTATTTGTCGAGTGGTAACATGCATTGTCTAATATAATAACCATTCCCTATCTTTAGGAAGATTTGGAAGCAAGCGATTGGCAAACCAATTTTTAAAATCTTTTAACGTTCATATCGTCATGAAAATCACTCCGGCATTTCCGATGTTTTGGCAGACAGATATAACTATTAGGGACCCAACCTTCACTTACACCAGCATGAAGTATCACGATGTGCCTTTCTCTGGACACTAGAGTTTTTAAAACACAGGTACATGAACCGTCACCCCAGTTCTTTCTTATGACTTCATGCGTTTTTTTTTTTTGAGTAGTGTTTAACGCCCGTTTTTACTACTGAGGCACCACAGGCGGTGACTTCATGCGTGTCGTACGACGTTTCATCCAAATAGATTATTGGACTTCCTTCAGAGCCAATTGCTAGGTATTCATATCTCCAAGAAATGATTCTTGAAGATTCCATAATCCTCTTCTTTTGTCCAGTGTATGATAACGAAACCCCAGATGCTTCAAACGTCCCCATAAACTTGTCTTCTCATAAGGAAAATTTGCTAACACTTTTGAAACGAACTAGCAGTTCGTGAAGGGTTGGTGCACGGCCCTTGTCGTAAAAACTCTATATTTCACGGCGGGTAAGATTGCAAAGAAAATCGAAGAAAATTGTACAATCTGTTTCGTCGTTTTTTCGGAGTTTTGGGTCTGCTTTGTACTATCTTTCGAACCTATATTTAACAAGAATTGGATTAAAATTACGTACCTTATTTGCGATAGAGAAGAAAGAATTTTAAGGTATATTATGATTGTACCAGCACACATTTTCGCCGGAAACTGGTGGAACAGTTTTTATTTTAATTTAGTAAATAAATAATAGTATTGATTTGTAATTTGTATTTTTGCTTTAACAGCTGGTTACCAGTTGTAGGTCAGTGCTGGCTTCCAGCATGTATGGAGACTTATAAATTAGTTTATATATATTAAAGTAGATATCCTTATAGTACTTCTTTTGTTCTCCCTCTTTATTTTTATAATTAATATTCTTTTAATCGCTTTTTATTTTTAGTTAATTTTTAGATTTAGATAAACCTGAACAATAATATTGTAACAAATGTAAACGTGTAATTTTTCAAATAAAGAACCAACGTTCTGAAATATACGTGCCGGTGTACGAAATAAGGTACCGGGATGTAGTTATTTTGCTTTATTACTATCTTTCGAACCGTGTGCCTATTAAGTTTCAAAAAGTTCGCCCTCTTTGTAATTGCTCCTTTACGTAATTTGTTTTTTATATTCATAGGTGTTGCACACTAATATTTTGCTTTGTTTATTTAAAGCACCTGTCATTTTGGCATTAACACTACCGTCTGATCCTTGCTCGCGCTTATTTCACGTTGTTCAAGTTCGAAACCGCTAGCACTCAGCCTCGGCTCAACTTTCAGTTCCACACCCGAACTTGCATTTAAACCTTCTCATGAATATCCTCACCTGTTTAGAATTTGCAGCAAACTGTAAAAACCATATCAACATTTAACTCCCATTCTTTTTGCTTCGTTATCGTGTTTGTATTGTAACTGACAAAGAAACCTTGCTGTGGTGATTGATATATGGACTTTCCCCTGTCCCTGCGTACCCTATCACGTTTATTTGTAGCAAGAAACTCTCTAGCCGGTGACTTCTTAGATGGCAACTGTCTACCATTCCAGCGAACATTAGTCGATTTGGTTTCTTTACGGATGCTCTTTTAACATCTCAAATCATCACGATACCATTCAATTCAGGGCATGAAACGGGCGATTAATTTAGCTGAGGCCTCTACTTTCCAACTTGAAGTTTTTTTAAGTAGTTAATATGAAAACAACTCTGCTTTAGATGGACCGAGTGCCAAAATCTAAAACTTGTATTGTATTCTTCGCATGAAAAGAGAAGCTTAATTATAGGCTGTAAACACAGAAATAAAACTACTAAGATGGCCGTCAGTATAGCTATATTTGTACTGTGAGCGCCCTTTGCTGATTGGTCCGGGGTGAGCAGAGTTCGGGCGGTTGATGGGAGCAGTCTGGCCTCTCATATGTTGCTTTCTTCTGATTGATTTGCTATGTTTACTTCTGTGATATGCCATTTTGCTTTCGATGTCAGTTGCTCTTTAGTTTTAGAGCTTCTTCTTTCTCATTGAAATTACTGAAGTGTTTGTAAATTTCAATAGCTTCCCGTTGTAGTCGGGCATGGTAGTGTGTTATGGATGAAAGGATGTTCGTATCCTGGAACTTGTAAAGTGTTCGCCCTCTTCTTCAATGGCGTGTTCGGCGACCGTGGACTTTTCTATTTGGCCCAGACGGCAGCTTCTTTTGCACAAATGGTGAAAATTGGGGGGGGGACGTTGATTCGTATGTTCCATAGTACCAGCAGTGTTCATAAAATAGCATTGGGGGGAGTTGATTTCAAAATTGTAGTAAATTTAATTTTCTTCAGTGCTTATTCTTATGTTTATAAGTAAGAAAGAATTTTACCTGTCACTTTGAAACGAGAAGAAAAAAAGAACACAAATCTGCTTCTGTTATACTCTTCAAAAAAAAAAAAAAAAAAAAAAAAAAAAATACAGTTGGGTAGAGCAAACAGCAACACAACAAAGCAAATGCATATGTATAGGACAAAATGTAGTGTCATTATAACAAAATGTGCTAGAATTTCATTTTATGACGGACTTATGTAATTACAAGTGTAGTGTCCTCCTTGACGAGCCATGATACAATGTTACAAAACTGTTTAGCAATACACCTCAGTAAAGCAAGAAATAAATTATTATTATTATTATTATTATTATTAACTGTTGTAAATCTGCCTCGATTAGAATACTATTAGGGGGGGGTTCTTATTTAAACAAAAAAAAACATTGACTTTGATTATTTATATTGTCTAGTTAAAATTTAGACAAACGTATTATTGAAAAGAAAATACTATTTAGGAATAAATTAGCTCCTGGAATTCTAGTGGTTTTTAAGCACTGATCTACTGTGAGAACCGTTTATATGTTGGCAACATAATTTATCCGTAACACCAGGGCACCATCATAATTCCAATATAACAGTTTGCTTGGTTCTTTCTCAACACTAACATTTTCCAATTCCCTCATGATACAATCAGTTATCCCGTCTGTGCTTCTATATTCAATTTGAAAAAAAATCTCAGAGGCGGTTATAAATCTCTCCTTCAATCGGGGAAGAAAAAATACTCCCATTTGAGTGTTACAAAATACATCACTGTCTTAATCAACTTAAATTAATAGGTAATCCATTTTCTTACTTGATATGAGTTTGGATTACCTCAAGAATGGCATCTAAAATGTCTGTGTTTCAGATATACCTTTGAAATATACCAGCTGTCTTATATGTTCTTTACAATCACGTCCAAGGAAGATTTTTGGGTTTTCACTTTCTTTATGCCCATCATGGGTTCCACATTGCTCATCTGCCTATTTTATCCACTGGTCCATGTTATTTTTTAATTTTCAGCCTATTACCATACTCCCGTTGTTGCTATACACACACACACACACAATGAATATCAAATAGTGCACAAGAAAAAGAAAAATAATGCATTGCAATCGCAGCTGCCATATATTCAGTCACACTTATCATAATTATTACGATTAAGCTAGTTATTATTTGCTCTGTATTTTGTACGAGATGTGCGCTGAAATGACAAATCTGCTCTAAGCGAACCTAAATTCTGATTATTTATCGTTAATATCTGTTTTACCTGATAATGTTCCTAATTTCATTCATATTAAATGATATAGATATGCTGATCAAATTTATTTCTCCTACCAAAATATTAGACATTTATAAAACTATAACATGTACTACGACACAATTTTAACACACGCGTACTTATTTAAAAACAATCACATTAGCTCGGCGGCCACTCATTCTCAGAGCCGTATTTTTTGCGTTCATTTTTTAATTTTGCGAACCATGTTAAAAATATTCGCGTTTTGATGTTAAAATGGTAACAAATTTTCGTGATCATTTCACAAATACATAATTTATAGAATAACTGACAACTAATCTTGCACTAAGTTTAAAAAAAATGTAACTTACACTGCATAATACTAACACAGTATTAATTAACATATATACATAAAATCTTTCCATCTTGTGGTGTTTTGAATCCCGTCGAATGCGAGCGGCGCTCCCCACTCTTTCTTCTACAACTCCTGCTCTTGAACATTGCTTCGAATCAGTGCAGTAGTTGAGCTTTGTAAAGATGGGACAGTTGACTTTAGAGCAACGCATTTTTGTGTGTAAATGTTACCACAAATACGAAATCAACTCGTCATGCTAATGAAGAATTTCGTTTGCTGTTCCCTGGTCAATTGTATCCTTCCAGAAAAGCGATTCACGATATTGCGAATAAATTTAAATCTACTGTATCCGTGCACAACAAGAACTAGACGTGGAAACGTGCATTTTCAACTGAGAATAAATTAGAAATTGGTGCAAACCTTGAATGTTCGCTAACAAAATCACTCCTTATTTGCACAATAAGTGGGGGTTTCAGTGGATTCTGCATATAAAGCATTAACATTTTCAAGCCCCAAACTGTACAAGTGTATAAGTGTCCATTGTTTAAAACAAGGAGACCCACTAGCAAGAGTACGTTATGGGAAGTGATTTTTTTCCTTTCTCCACCCAACCCCCCCCCCCCCCATCTGTGAAATGAACGTTTAATGGGCCCAACGCTTCTGTTCTTTTCAGACGATACCAGGTTTCACCCGAACGGCCAAGTGAACAATCAAATCATTCTCTAATAGTGTACCGAAAATTCACGTCGTGTACAGTAAACATTTCTTTTTTATAAGAAATTTGGAATTTGGTGTGCTGGTAGCGCAAGGCGTACTATCGCCGGATTTTTTTTTACGAAAACACAATAGATACAGAAAGGTACAGAGGGACGTTTTGACTCCATTTTGCAGTAGCTTACAAATGAACAGAAATCATATGATTGGTTTCAATGGGATTCTGCAACTGCGCATGCAGCAGCGGGGCCTATGAATAACATTAAGGAAGTGTTTGAAGGTATGGTAATTAACATTAGGTGTATGGTCCTCTCGCTCACCGGATTTAACAGTGTGATTTTACCTTGGGTTTTCTGAACGACAAAGTTTATAAAACATACCCTCACACATTGAAAAGGGGGGGGGGGAAGTATCACAAATGAAATCGGAAACATTACAGTGGCCGAACTTAAACGTGTCAATCAGAATGTTTTCCCGAAACAACGCCTGTTTGGCCAAACAGTGCGACATTTCCAGCATCTTCTATGTGCTAAGATCTTATACACAATTTTAGAAGCGAAATGCGACACCCCTAGCCTTAGAGAATTAAAACACCGCGCGTGCTGGGCAGCTTTTTCGTGAAAGCCCGGTATAGTTGCAATTTACATTATTATTGATACCCAGCTGATTTTACGTAAAGTTTAATTAACAAATATGTCAGCCGGTAGTTATGTTAAGGACAGCATGGTGTGATAAATTAAATAAATTAAGAAAACTAAATAAATTAAATTTTGCTTGCTATTATTACACTTTATGTCGCCAAAATGAAATGTACAAGTTACAACGATTTTAAACTCCATTGACATATCTTATCGGTAACTATTAAATTATAGTTAGAAAAGAAACTTTCGCTGAACGCATTTGATATTGGTAGCCTGGACTAGAAAAGTAACATTCCACAAAATATGATTTTCAAATATATTATTTGTTAATTATTTATTTGCCTGCTAATTTTTATAATATACGATGATACGAATATTGAAATTACGCATTAGTTATCTTGTTATTTTAATATATTATAACTGGTTTGCCTTTCTTCTGATTTTCAAACGAATTTTCACCGCTACGAGTGGGCGAGGTTGTTAAGGCGCGGACTCGTGAGCGGGAACTCTGGGGTTCGAATCCCGCCAGGACCTTCCTCCCTGACTGAGGTTTTTTCCAGGTTTTCCTCAGTCTTCATAACTGGCAAATGCCGGGGAGGTACCCTAAACTTAGGCCTGGAACGTTTCCTTCCTTAAAAAATACCCTTTCTCAATTTATCATTTCATTTCATTTATCATCAGTGTTCACCGCCAGTGGTGCCTCGGTAGTAAAAACGGGCGTTAAACACCATTAAAAAAGCCGAATTTTCAATAACTGTATCTTTGGTGTTTTGTTTGTTTCTTTACTTTCATCCATATAATTTTCATGAAGTTTACACCTTCACATATTTCTCACAGGAATCGCGACTTTTTTACTCTATTCTAATATTGCAAAATTTACATGATATAGAATGATTTTCTAATAAAACCCGTGGATCCGATATTCAATAGCAAGAGAAGTGGACTTATTTTACTTACTTGGCCCATCTTCTCACTACAATTTCGCTTTTGAAGCTAACTGTTTATAACTACAAGCTTAAGTTTCCGAGTTTCTAAATAGAATAAGACTTGAAGCACTGTCTTTTATGTTGATTTATGCGGAGTTTTTCCTGACTTTAATATGCATGTACCTGCATTCACTTATCTAAATCAAGGGTACCCAAAAGTTAAATTGTCTTTAGGAAATATCAAGATATAATTTAAATTTTAAATTCTTTAAAACATATACCACACTTTTCACATTTATCGCGTAAATAAAGAATGTCGTGAGAGAACCTTTCACGTGAAAAATATAGCTTTAGATCCCCTACTATTATTATTATCAAACATTGAGATAATTATAGCAGAGCTGCAATGCATTTACCGCCAGGGGTGGCCGAGGTCGTTAAAGCACGGACTCGTGAGCGGGAGATCTAGGTTCGAATACCGCCAGGACCGACCTCCCTGAGGTTTTTTATTTTTCAGGTTTTCCTCTATCCTCATAAATGGCAAATACCGGGGAGGTACCCTAAAACTTAGGCCTGGAACGATTTCTTCCTTAAAAAATATATCCTTTTCCAATACATCATTTCATTTCATTTCATATATCATCGGTGTCCATCGCCTGTGGTGCCTCTGTACCAAAAACGGACGTTAAACACTATTCATTCACTTCATTTATGTAATTCATTTACCACGCGTGCGCGCGCGTGTACAGAGGGTGCCAAAAATGTATACACACTTCAAGCAAAGAAAAAAACTGTCGCCAAAGAAATGAAGTAAATTCATTTTTCACAAATTCACAAATTTTCATTTGGTTAATGTAAAGTTTTTTGGTTGTAGACATCCCATTATGGAAACTCGCCAAATCCCACTGTTTCATGGTATATGAATTGGCTGATCGTTAAAATTGTTAAAATATTACGACTCGACCACTGACGAAAGTACAAATAAAATTGAAATTAATTTTATATGGGTTTCTATCAATGAAACAAGATATGAGGGACGATTTATAGTCAATATCATATTGGATGCCTAGATAAGAATGAAAAAAACTACACCACATCTTCTTGTAGTACAGTATTTTCAAGCCGCAAATACTTCAACTGATTCCAAGTTTATTTTATTGGTTCCATTCACTAACCATGGCCTAATGGCATTCGGCATCAACGTGTATTGTTATTCGTAACTGATTCCGCTAGTTACATGATTAAAATGGTAACGCTCTAGGGGTTATATTTCCAAATTTGGTACTTTTGACTTGCCTTGCTTTTGGGTTGCACAGTATAGAAGAAACCGTTTTGTAAATTTCCAATTAGTTAGCAAAGTGATAGCTTCAGTAAAAAGAGTATTTGGTTAAAGCATTTTATAGGAATCTAAAGTTTAAAGCGGTGATAACCGATATTATTCTTCCACCAGGACCAATTTTATCAAGGTGGATAATGACGCTGTGCAGCACAGAATTGCACCAACAAGTACAATAGCAGTGATGTGAATAATTTGACAAAAGCAACTCAACATTCATTGAAATTAAACAGTAGCACAAATTTCACACTTAAAACTTAAATATCTATATCTGCACATTTCCCACGTCCTCCAGCTGCTATTTAATCATTGAAGGTACATGATATTACACTCCTTAATTCAGTAAACGCATTAAAGACCGTTATTTCCCAATTGACACATTTTCTAGGAAATAGTAAAACACTAAACGAAAAAGTAGGCAGTGTAATTTAAAAAAAAAAAAAAAAAAAAAAGGCAGAATATGGATATATGTGCAGAACAACAGACATTTTAACAGGCAAACATGATGAGTGGCCAAGTTCATACAAAGTTATAGATATAAAGACATCGTAAGAAACATCAGGAGTCTGAAAATTTAAAAAAAAAAAAACATTTACTAAGCGTACACTGCTAGAGTATTGAAAATGAAAGATTAGAGAATTAAATGTATATGTTCATAGTTTTCTTAAATTTGTAATATGGCAACCATATTCTAAATATTAATTGCACTGTTGTATTGCAACGTAAAATCGAGAGGTGCAAAATTTATCTTCAGAGAATCTGGAGCTAGAGTTTAATTTATTTGGACTATTTAGCAAATAAAATTATAAAAATGATAAAATATATCCACAAAATGCGTTTATTTATTAATTTTGTTCGTTTAATTCTTTGATAACAAATTGAAAACAACTGAAGCTTAACCTATAAAACAAATTATTTGCAAAATCGACGATATTGGTTGAACTAATTCTACACACTATTTCTATGTTTGTTATTATATATTTGGCTCGGGACATTGAATTATAAGATTAATTTGTGCATTTGACGTTTTCCCATAACGTTTCAATGGACCGGATCTTGATTACCGATTCCTAGTGCACAATGATGTTTAGGCCAAAGAAGCTGCCCCGACGGGTGGCTGAGAACGTTAATGCGCGGACTCATGAGCGGAAGGTCTGGGATTCGAATCCTACCAGGACCTTCCTTCCTGATTCAGGTTTTTTCCAGGTTTTCCTCAATTCTCACAAATGGTAAATGCTGCGAAGGTACCTAAACTTAGGCCTTGAACGCTTCCTTCCTTAAAAAAAAAATATCATTTCATCTCATGTATCATCAGTGTCCACCGCCTGTGGTGCCTCAGCAGTATAAACTGGCGTTAAACACTCGAACCAAAGAAAGTATTTCAGTGCTACCTGATGAGTTTGCACAAAACAGTTGCATGTACGTGCGATAAAATGAAAATGGTAAAATGCAAACGATAAAATTGATGCGATGGGCAGCTGTAATTGGTTGGTGTTGTTGAAATTGCTATACGGGATTTGTCATTAATTTTCGAGCTAAATAGTAGAAACAAAATGTTTTATATTCTTTCTGTTCAACTAATATATGAATGCCATTCTCATATTTCGTGCGAAACTTTTTCCAAGTATAAATGCATACTTGTTTCAATAATTTTAGAGTATATAAATTCGGTTCCTACTTACTCCAGGCATACCAAGCATCGGCATGTACAATATGTTCAATAAAGTGATAACATTGTCCGCAAATGTGGGGGCAAAGAGAGCGAGAGAGAAGGGTGTTCATGTTGAACTATTTTCGCCTAAGAACTCCCAACTAACCCATGCAACGGAAAACATTGCGAATTATATACATATACTATCTCCGGTTCAGTTCAGGTATATTGTTGTTAAGATAGTGTTTTAAAATTTAACAACACCGTAAGATTATTGCGTTTCACAAAGTTTTTCTGATATAATGGTAATTAAAACGTTGTTAAGGTTCCCGAGAACTGCAAAGAACACGGATTGAGAACGGGACAGAATCATGACTTGTTTTAACGCACCACGATGTACCTTTGTTTACACACAATAACTAATAAATGTGGCACATGAAACAAATGTGAAAAGGAGCAGAGACACAACATTTTCTAAATATGAAAATTTAATAATTTTCGAGTTAGAAGTATAAAGAAATAATGAAGGTAGCCCAGCTCCCTCTCCATTACAAAACAGTGCTGTTGCCACAATTATTAACGTTTGTGGGGTTTGGTTAAAAATTCTGTTAAAATTTTGTTCATGCACCTATCATTCTATTTAGATGCATGTCTTGACATGGGCTGCATCACATATGTATGAACTCTTGTTTCGTGATGTAAGTGAAACATTAAAAGAACTTTCCTTAAGGCAACCTCTATAACCAAACAGTGCACTTTCATTAATTTTATTAATGGTACCAATTTCAAACTGAGCTCTGAAGTCAGAATTGTTAAATATCAAACTAACAAGTGCTGTTTTCAAGTAACCTAGCAGCTATTCCTGACTGAAGGCTAGAAATACTGATTACTTGAACATTGATGGAAAAGCTGCTTCGGGGTATTGGTTCTCTTGCCTCTAGAATATAGAAATTTTACGTGTGTACAAATTTGAAATTTATTGAAATGCTAAGAAAAATACAAACTACAAAGGAGTCTCTACCTATCTGGTCCAGGTCATTTTAGGTGTAACCCCTCACAATTACAAAAATGTTTAATATAATAATGATTTAGACTAACCCTTTATCTAAATTCTAATATTAAACGAAGTACAAAGTTTCCACCTTAATTGTATTAGACCCCAGTCCGCGGGTCATCAGCAGTAGCCTACTGGAATTCTAGGGGACCAGACTCCCGATCGAACCCAGGAAACTAAAATAAAATATTTCAATCACTCTACCTATACCTTACGTAATCAGCTACAGTCTCTACAAACTACTAATCCTTTTATTTCTCAAATATCTACTATAATGCTGTACTTAAACACCTTAAAATAGTAAATCCACAATACAGTAATATGCCCCTGCTTGTTACTCAATTCAAACAACTCCATGCCATAACTCTAAATCGCTAAAACCAAAGATAATTTATTTATTAATCATCCATACTCAATTATTTTAACTCTATACAAACATTCCCCTAAATTCCTTTATTGAGATTTATCCCCCAAAACTTTCCTTACTGCTATCTATCTACATCTTATATGAACCCATTTTACTTCAATCAACTGACTCCACTCTCTTGTTTCAGGACATTCAAATAGGACGTGAATGGTACGTGTGTACAATCAAATGCTCCCAGACCACCAGGAAATAGTACAGTGATTAAGTTATTTATAATTTGCGGGTATTCCTCTAAACAAAAGAATGTTAAGTTCCCCTTTTCGATGCAATTGCTGCAGAAGCCTTATTGATAATCCTGAAATTAGGAGGTTTTTTTTAATGCGGGCTTTGTCCCGAAATAGTGGCATAAAACCTTTACGTAACCAAAAGGAGTGAGAGAGAAGCATGTTTCTACTTATGCATTCTAACCTCTCTCGTAGTTCTTCTGCAGTATTACGAATACTGTTTTTCACGTTATGTACCTTTGTAAAAAACTGCTCTTTTGCATAAAAATTTCGAAGGCATTGCATCTTACAGCCCTTTTTCTATTAGGAACGACTTAATAAGTATAACAAAATATTGCATTTCTACATCTATAGTTGGATTTACGGTCGCCATTTTCGAACTGTTAACAGTTTTTAAAATTTTAACACAAGGTAAAAGTAATGTTAACATAACTGAAGTTTAACACGTTGTTAATGAAACAAAATATTTATTAATTTGAATGTTGAAGTAGTTTAACAGTTTGTTAACTTTTAGCATCTGTTGATGAAACCAGTCCTAGTGTTCCGTAAGGTAATGTAGACAACTGTTGCACCAGCAGGGCAAGCCCGGAAAGTGGGGAATTTGGGTGAGGTTAAGGTTCGAGGTGGCGGGAAAAGCCCCCCCCCAAATGGTAAAAATGTATTCCTTTGACCCTAACCTGCTCTCTCGCTCACTGTCTCTCATTCCATTTAATCTATTCGTATTTATTCTTAATTATTTTATTTCCATATTTTACATTTTAAGTTACAACACTTACATTTAAGATATGAAACTATAAATTACATTTATAAATATGTATCTCAGGAACTAGTTTAGAACAGAGGCGGTTCTTTAGGCGAAACTAGTGAAACGTCATTTCACCATTTTTAACTACATACATTCGAACAACATTTTGGTTTCTATTTTAATTTATTTTTTATTTTCAAATATTATAATATTCATATAAAACATATTTTTTGGAATCACTATGTGAAGAGCGAAAGACATTAGTCCTGAAGAAGTTATCGCGACAGAAACACAGTAAGATGAAACATTCCCCTGACAAGTGAAGAAATGGTTAGCAAGCGAATTGGTTTCTTTTCTTTCAAGACGTAAGGCCGCTTGTACAAGTGCAGGTATAAGACCGTTGCACGACTTTTCTGCTCTCCGATGTTCAGCTGCATGTTTATGCCTAGTTGCCACGACAACCAAATAAAGTTTGCATTTGCTTTACAACCTTACTTCCAGGCTACGGTGATTCTCTTGTCCTGAATTTTTGAGGGAAAAGGCCCCTTGTGCAGGCTATTAAGTGTTCATTGACACTCTACAAAGCTTTACACTTGCAAACAACCTCTCCCCTTAGGTATTGGAATGTTTTTTTGTCCTTTTAACATCACTTTTGGTCACTTTCGTTCAAAGTAAGAAAACAGTTTGTAAATGGGTGCGTTTATTAAAGTTAGCTACTATGAGTTGCTGTGGAATTAGAGCATCGTCAATAACTTAATTCTAAAACCTTTTTAGAGATTTGCAATGAATCCGAAAAATGACATTAAGTATGTAGTGTGCTAAAAACCAAATTTTCTCAGTGGACTGAAAGCGATAAAAGTCGAAAGGAAAGGTGTGAAGTGCTAGACCACAGAGGCTTAAAAGTTTCGTGTTATAGTGAATATGACGACAGTTGTTACTTGCAGGTTTTGTTGGCCTTGTATATTACTTTGAATAGAAAAGACTGTGGAATTCTGATGCATTTTGTGATGCAATGAACATTAATCAGTCATTGCATAAACATTCAGACTCTGCTGAGCATCTCAACAGCGTGCTGCAGATAAAATAGCCCGAGAAGAATTAGAATACCATTGAAATAGGTAAGATGCATGATGTATTTCGTATATGGTTTAGGCCATGAGCCACCATTGGTTTAGAACCAATGTAGACAGAATTAATTTTGCATTCAAAGCAAGCTCTATCCAGTAGATGTACTTGAACAATTGTGCAGGAAAGAGGAAAATTGTTCTGTTGCCGTGCATCGAGGAGCCATCGAGTATCATAAAAGTTGAAATAATGTAACGGATGGCAGCAAATAAAAAGTTGTGAAGGCGTTTAAATAGGTATGCAACTTCCTGTTGATTGGTTCAGCTATAAGAGCGTATATAGATTAAAAATATGGAAAAATTATAAAGAATTATACGAATGGTTCTGTTACTCCTTATCCTTCCCTAACCTACTACTACCATCGCAAGATTCCCCGCCGGAGGGACCCGAGAAGCCAACGGAGAAAACCGAGCGTAAGAACTACGTCTTACTGTGGGACACTAGAATTTTAAAAAATGTCTTCTTTTCTGGCAGCTTACATATTTAATGATCATGATTAATTCTGGTACAATCTTATGATTTATTTTGAAATATTTTTTTTTGTTTTCTTTTTGTTTTATCATAATTGAGTGACAATTTAGGTGCTTTAAGCCAAGTTTTTCAAATGCCCTTGTAACGATATATAACTGTTCCGGTGATTTCCCCGATAACACGCATACTTGTATAATCTGCAAAGAGTAGTGGTTTGAATTATTACTGAGACTAGTAGGTAAGTCAATATAAATCAGAACGAAAAAGGACCTAGTGTTCATCTCTTTGGAACCCCATACTTCATGGTAGTTTTCATTAAGTATAATTATAGTACCTTGGGGTTCTATTTGTTTGATCTGATTGAAATCAACTAATGAAAGAATATTTAAATCGCAAAAGTTTAATTTTTGCATTATAATATTATGATTTGCAGCATCAAATATATGCTTTGGCCAAATTGTTATAAAGACTCCTAGTGTAAATTCCTTATTGTTTATGAGCATTTCGGTCGTAATCAACAATTTGAATCCCTCCTCTATAGCCAAATCGGAAAGTTGTTACCATGTTTTTGAGTTCATTTAACTTACAATATGAGCATACATTCCATTATCTAATTCATATATAGCTCTTGGTAACAAATATAATAAAATGTGGCTTAATGGTATTCCTGCCTTGAATTTGTTTGGCGCAGTCATGCAAACAAGGCAGAAAAATATACCTTTAAAATAGGAGGGTGCGTAATATTTAAAACGAAATAAAATGCATGAAGTTTATTTACATGCGACAGAAAAGGGGGGGGGGGCGAGAGTATTTGTAAGTACGCACAGCTCCATTTATTCAGCTTAATATTCTCTTCTACACATTTTCTTTGATTCGAGTACGCCAAGGTTTGCAGCTCTTATTGCCCTTTGAATGTATTCTCTCATAATTGACTATGACCAAGTTAGTATAGCAGTCTGCTAACATACGTGCAATCTTTTCCGTTTTCCGTGATAATGTTATAGAAATGTTAGGTTGGCCTTCAGGTGCCATGTAACAATATATTATTATAGCGAAACGCTCAAGCAGGTACACAAAATATACGTATATGTCATTTAAAAAGCAAATTAAGCAGTGCTCGCCAAAGTATTAACGTAGTGGAACTTATAACAAATCACCCATATTAAAATGAAACACACTAATTCTAAATAATCGGACATATTATATTGACTTACCTACCTTCAGCGGTATCTTCGCGACTCCTTGAAAGTATGGGGGGAAACACTCAGGACATAAAATTCCAGAAAGCAGCGAGCTCTTGCTTTCACACTCAACCTGCACACTAACAGCCACTGCAGCACCTACAACTGGTTTGGCCGTCGCAGCGAAGTGACGCTGTAGTGCGATTGCTGCCGAACCAGTTCAGACCACACTCCGTGTTACATGACGTCACAATTGTATGCCTGCTACTTTACGTCATCACTGCGCAAACGC
Organism: Metallyticus violacea; assembly: GCA_030762175.1. Taxonomy (NCBI): domain Eukaryota; kingdom Metazoa; phylum Arthropoda; class Insecta; order Mantodea; family Metallyticidae; genus Metallyticus; species Metallyticus violacea. Next base: position 125,380,481 of record CM060846.1, on the reverse strand, counting down.
AGTCGCCAACAAGGAAAATACTATTCTGTCGGAGAATGGAAATTGTATTCATCAGACTATTGCTGGTAAAAGTTGAATCGGAAGCTCCCAGAGAAAAGTTAAGGAGCTGGGGTAAGTGTCCGTTTAAAAACTGAAAACAAAGTAAACTCTCTAAAAGCCAAAGACGTACAAGAGAATTTGGTATTTTAAGTGCCTAAAAAGAAAATGTGATAATTATCCGATATATTTAAGTACGGCGGACAGAAAGATACTTGAACAAAGAAGAATACGAGGAAACACTGTTTAATATATAATGGAAAGAATCATTATATGAACAAGGAAAAACACTCTAACATGTATATATTTAACTGAAACTGTGAGCCTTGTGTGTAGTGCACACTAGATATGACAAATAAAACGCACTCATATATAATAATATAACAAAGTAAAGAACAAGATGTTCAGTCATAATAAAAATAAAACACTGAAAGCACATATATTCACAAATTACGACTGACTCCACATAGAAATAAAGTAGAAGCTGAAATAATCCAAGAGTATCTGTCTGTTAAAACAAAATAAGTCAAGAGTGTCCGTTAAAGAAAAGATTTTTTTAAAAAAATGCAAATCTTAACACATACTAACATGGCAGGAGAGAATAAACATCAGTGGCGAATACACTAAGTAAAAAGGGGGGGAGGCAAGAGAATAATTTATATAACCAGTGGCAGTTCGTGAAATTTTCAGTCGCGAGGTTCATACATACAAATTATTTTCTTCCATATTACCACCTCTGAATGTACATTAGACATATTACGTGGTGGACTCACCTAATTTAGATGGTTGTGTAAAACCTATCCTTCTCTCTTTCACCTAGTCAAATGTGTTGATAATAGTCTTATTGAACTCCCCCATATTTTGTTGGAAGTTACTTTCTATGGACAGCATAGTTAACGGAGTTAATGTTTTCTCTGCAGGGGCGGATCCAGAAAATGTTTAGGGGGGGGGGGCGTGGAGGATACATTTTACTAGATATATTCAAAAGCATAATTTAAGGCTTTAAAACCTATAAATATGGAATCCTGTAGACTGGTACTCATCCTGCGCAGATAGCAATTTTAGCAACTGGAAATTTTCACTTCTTTTTCTTTCACACTAACTAGATTTAAATATCCATTATTTTCTGTATCCGTCTGTAAACGAACCTTATCACTATATTGCCAGTACGTTTAATCCATATGCTCCCTACAACACTAGATGGATTTTAAAACTGCTATTACAAGTAAAAACTAAGAGTGAAGGCACCACACATAATTTCATATTTATGAGTTGCAACCGATGTTTCTGTGCAAAGATTGATTCTTTGGGAGTAATGTCAAAGTCCTGGTGTATATGTAAAAGCTATTTAATCTCTCTTCAGTTATCGTTGAAAGAAGATAAGTTTTCACTCTTCTAATAGAATAAATCGACCGTCCTGCTGAGTATGCATTTACTGATAAAATTTCATTTATATTAGTATAACAACAATTCCCAGTGAAAGAGAGCCCACGGCAGCTGTTTTTTGATTTGTCAATGTCTGTCCTAGTTCTCCAGTATGACTGCCATAAATGTATTTTTCCTCTCAATTGGGTGACCGTGCCAAGTAAATCTACGGTTTTTAAACCCCTTAAACATCAACAGCTGGTTTCGAACAGATATAAGACTTACTTGTTCCTTAGAAAAACGTACTTTAACTCTGACAGCATCATTATGATCTAAAATGGAATCTACCCTGCAGTACGGTAGTACATTATCGGGTCACTAAATGAAGGGTTAGATCTATGAATTTCACTATTTTGTTCGTTAGTCATTTTCTTGTTAGGTTATTCACATTTACAAACCCTACAAAATCTTCCCTTTCGGTATAACTGCATATCTAAATACCTAATAATACCGCACGGGTGGTTAAGGTCGTTAAGGCGTGAACTCGTGAACGGGAGATATGGAATTGGGATCTCACCAGGACCGTCCTCCCTGACTGGGGTTTTTTCAAGGTTTTCCTTAGTCCTCACAAATGGCAAATGCCGGGAAGGTACCTTAAACTTAGGTCTGGAACGCTTCCTTCATTGAAAAAATTCTTAACCAATTTATCATTTCATCTCATGTATCATCAGTGTCCACCGTCTGTGGTGCTTCAGTAGTAAAAACGGGCGTTAAACACTATTGAAAAAAATGAATAATTAAATAAATACCTAATGCACAATACACAATGCAAGTACTTTCGTTAGTTGCCTCATCCGCTACTATTGTCATATATTGACAATTGACTACTTTTTACACGATCTACAAATTTCTGAAGTGTTTACTTCCCACAGCGATCAGTTTGAGTGGTTTGGCTGATAAGGGTTGCTTTTTGAGAGTCGTTTCAAAATGTTTTTCACTATTGCATCACCCCCGCTTACTCGGCATCTGTGGGCGCGAAAATTTCCTTCCCCTTCAGTTTCAGGTGCCGCGCTTGAATTTAGAACGATTTTTTTCAGTCATCCCTATGATTCTTAAGAGGAATATTTTAATGGACGCAGAAAACAATACGATTAGGATTAGCTACTGTCTGTTTTGTTCTACTAATTCATTCAAATGGTTGTCAATTTGGAAGAATGCATTTTGAGACTTTCTTCCATTTATTTCTTAAAACAATTGTCTTTAAGAAAAGTCATTTTGTGATACTGACGTGCAGAATGGTAGTTGAACTCTTATGTTGAATTTCTATTCCAATTTAATAGTATTATTGAAGGAGCTCCAAGATTTTGGTCACCGCTACCCCCCTTACTTCTGCCGAATAACATACAAAAACGGCAGTATGCACCATTATCTTTAGCGCTATAAGTTAGCCAAGCCAAACTCTTCATCCATTTCATTTGGAAATTTCTCTTATTCTACGATTCACAGGGAATTCATATTTTGAATCAGGTACCCAATAATTGAAATATCAGTTACACAATATCTGATATTCCAGCCTATCAGAAATTGCCTGATGTTAATGTAACAACCTATATCTAGTTTAACTTAAACGTGTTCCATATTAATATTGAAATCTGATAATAACATAAATTATAATAAAAATCGGAAATACTCCATCCCGGTTCCTTGTTTATTACACTGGGACGTGTGTTACAAAATCTTACACTTTATTTCTAAATTACCAAATTACATTATTATTTTCCAGATGATACTTATACATAGATTACAATCAGAAATTCACTAAAATAATAAAAATGATAAATTTGATCAATAACAAAATTACATTCCCTTCAACTACTTACTAATTGCTGGAAACCAACAGTATTCGAGTCACTGGAAACCAGTTACTTCCATTTAATCATTAACTCTAAATTATTATACTACTATTCACTGGTATCCGGTAGAAACTGTACTGGTGACCAGTGCATTTCTTACATACTTTTACTTTACTACTTATACTGATATATATTCCTGTTTATATTTGTATAAAACTATATGTTACATATATATGTTTCTTTATTTTCAATAGTATATCATCTTTCTATATTATATCATCTTAATAAACCTATTCGTGTAATTTTCACATTTATATTTTATACTAGCCAATTTTTCAACAATAATTATATTATTTATTTGCGAATCTAATTGACATTTATCAATGCAACATTTGCCCTACTAATTCATTATTTTTACATCGTTAACAACATTAATAATAATAATAATAATAATAATAATAATAATAATATCACTACTAGTATTAGTTCAACTCTGATCCTGTAAACCCACACTTTTATCACTTTCTGCACTTGTTTCATCAACTTCATTTTGATCATTAACGCTACTTACACTGCTAGCACTGTCACTGTTCTAATTCTGACTACTCTTATGAAAAACGAATGCATAGTGCATGGTTGCTTAATTTAATGTTTTTACTAGAATTTAATTTGGACATTCTCAGAAACACTTCACAATATCTGCACTCCGATGCACTGCACTAAGATTTCTAAATTAATGCTAAATCCACTTGCTGTTGCAGCATAGCAGTATTTTCTTATAAAGTAATAAAATAATGGACAGTGTCGCCGCAAAGCCCTCGAGACATCTGCATCTTTATTGTATAAGATCCCAATGGACAACAATACGTGGCATGTCAGTTAACCTTCAGTAAAACTAGATAAAGCAAGGTTTGTCAGTTGAGTATTTACAATAGGAGATATGTCTACTTAAAAGCAATAAAATACAGTTATTTGCATTGTGAATGTGAAGTTCCCTTATTAGAGAAAGTTTGTTACAATATTTTCAGCAGGAGGGTGCATGACAGCATTAAAGATACTGTTATAGTTAAATTGTTAAGTTCCCTTACCCAAGAAATTTTGCTAAATGTTTACAATAGGAGGATGCCTAGCTGCCTAATAGGAACGAAATATATTTAAAAAATACTCATTCTTTTTTTCTTGTACATTGAAAACTCTCTTTGCCAAACCTAGCTACAGAATTTTCTTATAATATAAAAATACAAATTTTAGTAACCTTTGGGGGGGGGGGTCCCCTCTATACCTGCCCCTGTTTCTCTACCACAGAACTATGGAGAAAGATTTTATACATTCTTGCGAGCAAGAAAGCATATTTCTGCTTTTGAAGTTGTCGTTCTCACTCACTACTCACTCAAAATGCGTTTTCGATCCTTTTAAGGCATCCTGAAAGCTGGGTAGACTTTCATAATCAGCTTGCCCAATTCTAATTTTGAAATTACACTTTTTGTTAAAGGCTCGAAGAATATTTCTACCTATTAATTCATTCAAGAGCACTGTTCTTTTACAAAAACTGGAAAAGAAACATTCCTGGCAGATCTATTTTGTTGGGTGTGCTTGTGAGAGGATCAAATTAAAAGCACGTGCATATTGAGCACATTTTAATTGTCCTTTAAAAAGGCGTTGGGCTCCAGAATGATGGACGACCACTACATTAGCATTATTGTAACTTTGTGAAATAATTTCATTATTTGAGGTAATACGTAATAAAAGGTATGTGAGCAGATGTGCTAAAGATTTGGCATTATGATCGGATGAAATGTGAAATTTCCAGAGCAATTCAATTGGTTTACCATATGGTTAAAGATAGGTAACGCTGTAACCGTAATGAAAAATCGTACACACTAAGTGTGCTACAGGTACATTCGTAGTTTCGTATACTATTACGAACACAAATTCGTTATTAAAGTTTTTTTTTATCCTCTAACATTTAATCTGGTGGACCGTTTAGAACTTCCTTAGAACTTCCCTTAAACGCAGTTGCATTGGCAAGAAGGTCTTTAAGAGCAATGTTCAGTTCAGCATTCCAATTAATTCCCCTGAAAAACCCCGGATTTATTAATCATTGCTTTAAATATGTCTTCGAAGCAACACAAGTTTTCAAACAGTCGATTATTTTCGACAACAAGTAATGAGTTTTTCGTACCTGAACGTTTTTCCGTTGTGTAGATTGTCTACACGCACTGTTGAAATGCCAATGTCTTGAGTGCCTAAAGGATTGAAACTGAGCGTAAATGACTTGTGGAATGTTATTCCCCTCCTTTTTTTAATCCTGAAATAAAGGTCCCAAATCATCAACTTTCAGTTCACACGTAGCTTCACCATATTCATATCCATACAATTAATAGGGGAAAAATAAAAAAATGTATTATTTACAGCACGTTTACAAATTCATGCAATTTTATTATTAATCTCCGCAATGAGCTTTCTAACGGTTTCATCATTACATTTTCTTCATGTGCTGCATTTTGGACAGGTACAGGCCGTCCGAAACTTTGGTTTCCACTTTACACACTAGCACCAGTGGAAGAAAAACACTTTCAGCAAACAGTTTTCCGAGTAATTAGTGCTGCATGCTTAACTTTAATCTAGTGACTGACAGTGAAAAGTAATTAATAAATGGTTTCTTTGGAAGAGCATTGTCCATTATTGCAGTATATGCATTTTTCACCTTCTTTCAGCAAACCATCTGTTGACAAGAATAATATCCATTTCTTCTCCCTTTCTTCTTTACTAAGCATGTCCTGTACCAGGAGACAGATTTCTTGCGATTTCTATGGTGTTAAATGCACCCACTGCCTCTAGCATCCCTCCCTTCCTCAACCACAAACAGCAAGGCGAAACTTGGTGCACAACTGAGAAACGATCCCCGCTGCAGTCCTTTTCGCTTTAGAACAAGAATTAACTTTACCTAAATTTTGGAATGCTATAAACGTATGACTTATATTAAAGATTATGCTAATTTCAATGCTATGTGTAATCGGAAAATCCATTGCTCCTTATAAGAAACTGCCCTTCTAGTAAGAGCATAACTGCCAGATATAAAAGCTGAAAAGCACGTACACAAAATACATCGTATGTATACCTGGTTCAGTGTTTCACTTTTATAGTGTATGAATCTCTTGAATTTATTACTTAATTTACATATATTTCACTTATGGACCGCCTGAGCGCGGTTGCTTAATGGAAATGTGCAGCCGTCATATGAGGAAAAGGGGAAATAACATCACCACGCGTAAATGTAGTATTCTTATTTTAGTATTTATAATTGTATTGACCGCCTCCTCCGTATAGTGGGTAGTGTTGCCGGCTGCTAGCCAAGAGCTCCCAGGTTCCATATTTCTAAGTCAGGAAAGCCTGGAACGGGGTCCATCCAGCGTCATGAGCCCAATTGGAAAGCTATCTGATTAGAGAGCGACCTCTGATCAAACCGCCGCGTGACAGTGACCGGTGCGATGCGTGTACTAATGACCTCCTGCAATACTGCACTCTACCAGTGATATTGCAAGACGGAGGTGGAGGACGTAACGGTTGCTGCTGTGTGCCAAATGCCTTGTACTGGTTAAAAAAGGCCTTGAGGGGAAAAATATGTTTAAATAAGCACAAAAGGATGCTGTATAATAATAGCGCTAATTTGTGTTACAAGAGATGTTGAAAATGATACCCCTCAACGGCAATACATTGCCGGCATCTGCGCAGGAAGTTTCATTATTTCATCCATAAGAACAAGGATGTTCGAAACACGTTTCTTGTAATTGAGAGATTCTATCTCTCTTAATTTTTTTACCAATTTTCGAATAGTTTCTCTACCTCAAACAAGATTACTACTAAAATTTCTTGCGAATCCTTTACTACTTCTTTGCAAGAATTCATTTTCACATAAGTATTTTACAGGAAACCCCGTTCCTTAATTTTATAATTATATAGTGGCAAAGCTAACGAAGAACAATTAACACATAATTTACGTGCAATTAAACCAACGAAATAACACATAACCACAAATCTCCCTTCAAACTAACTTCAAGCTGATACCTGCTCATGCATTTTGTGGCCCTGACGACTGGCTTCTCCCAGTATGCGGCCGTGATTGCCGGCCTGTATCACAAATAATCTCACTATACTTACAAGGTAAACTGCCCAAATAACATTATCTTAATACTAAAATTGCTATTAGTCTGAAAATGTTGTTTATAAACAAGAAAATTATGAAAAAAAAAGCACTCTAATTCGGATAACATATTAAAAAAATAGATTATATTTTATTTTAATATCAACTACAACTTAATTAAGAAACGCTTCCGCCTTGGTATTATTACCACAGAAACGGTTGAAAAAATTAACGCCATTTCTAATACAGAAAATTAAGAATAATTTTGTCACAATGCACAATTTCTAGCTAAATTTGAGTTTCTGTTAAAAATGATGAGTATTCACCTAATGTTTATTACATTTTTCTTGGTTTGAAGATGAAATTAAGATGGAACAAGCATATATGTTTTGAATATAAACTTTTTTCCCGAAATCTTCCGCTTATAAATTAAAAATATCGAGAGGAAGCAGGGTTACCTAACAAAAAGCACTATAATTATTGTGAGCAACCTTTAATACTACCATGGCATTATAACACTACCGTGTATTTTACACAATCCACCTCCTGATTCTTTAACCGTTTCAAATTATGTGAGCATCAGCTATCTTCTCGCTATAGAGGTGTCTGTCCTGGTGGTCTAGTGGTAACCATACTTGTCTCGTAGACCCAAAATCAATCGCGAGTTCAATATCGGCCAGGGTCGATGGATTACTTTTGGGCGTAAAATCCTAAGTATGGCTTCCTTCGAAAGGAAAGCAAAGCCGTAGATCCAGTATCGTAGATTTACCGACGACTTTCTTAAGCCTAAAATAATTCACTTATGCATTTGTTTTAATGCTTCTCTTTACTTTTGGCATAGCTATTTGGCGGCAGTGATTAAAATTATTGCGAAAATGGAAGTAAACATCATGTGTATATGTTAACTCAAAGATATTTCCAAAACTCTTTTTTCAATAAGCAATTTAAATATTGAGTGTTCCCTTGATTTACAACCAGTGGCGGCTCGTGGATGAAAAAGTAGGTGAAGCCCCATTCCAGCAGTTTTAATTAACCAATCATAATATCTACATTTACAATATTGGCACATTCATTTTATATATATATATATAACACCTAGTAAGCATAACAGATAAACAAACGATAATATAAAATACATAATCTCATATTGTCATAATAAGAATCAAACTCACCTATTTTTAATTTTTTGTAGATCAAATTAATTGCCCGCTCCTTGAGGTGTGCAAACGGTTGATTTTCAATCAACTGCAATAACAATTCGCGATGTATGGAGATTACAACCAATAATGTAAATCTGCACTGCGATTTTGTATTTCTTGTAAAGGTTTTGAGTCTTTTCAAGCAAGAAAAACTGCGTTCTACAGATGCACTTGTAGATGGTATTGTCAGTGCCAAAGAAAAAAGCTTGTAAGTCTCTTCAAAAATGTCTTTATTTTCCTGAACTTCTTGTAAATTTGCCCCAACATTTTTTGTCCTGTAGGATTCATCAGCATACAATAGTGACAATTCGTTTCTTAAACGTGGAATATTGCTGAATATGTGTGGTAGCTCTGTTGCAAGTTCTGTAAGACTGTAACTGGAAACTCTTTTTTTAAATAGCACAAACTTGGTGGAACCTACAAGATTTAAGTATTGTAATCTGTCACAGTCATGAAAAATCGCACTTGGATCTCCATCAAAATAGCGTCAATTATTTCATAATACAAGATGCGTTATCTTCTACACACATCTTCTAATGTCAAGTCACTACGTCCAATTCGGACGTTTATGTTGGTTAACTGCCTACTTCTTTCAAAAAGCTCACCAAATTTTTCTGCATTTCTTTTATTTGTTGGTATAACCAGAGTGTCTTTAACCTTGGCTACACAATAATTAACGACCAAAGATGTTTTCTGTATATATCAAATAGAACATCTGTCAAATCAAAAATATCTTTGAAAATCAATTCTAGAAATGAAAATTGAAAATCATTCAATTCTTTCAGATATCCTTTAGACTATTTAATTGTGTTTTCATCGCTTGTTTCATCATTCATAAGTTCTTCAAATATTTGCTTCAAATTGTCGCACTCTTCTGCAATAACTCGTGAAAGTCTTGAGTTTGACGACCGAGTTTCCCTAATAGTAGTAATTTTGTTAACAGTATTAGATACAAGGGCATGTGTTCTTTTCGCCGAGTGGTGAAAAAATGCTGAGATTTCACTCGCACTTGTCATAAATATCCTATATTTGGAAATTTTCTTACAACTCTGTTGTAGTACCAAATCGAGGCGATGAGCCATACATTGAACAAATAAAGTTTGAGGAGCCTTGCCTTTAATCTTTCTTAAACTATTTATATTCCCTGACATTACAGCTGCGCTATCGTAACACCATGCAACCAATTTGCTTTTATAAGAATATTCCTTCAAGATACCATCCAACAACTCGTTTTTGTGCTGATCTATCTTCACTTATGTCATAATATCCTAAAAATCTTCCACCGGGATATCCTCATTATTCGCAAATCTTACAATTATAGAACACTGTGACTGTTGACAAATTTCTGTTGTGTCATCAATTTCGAGGGAAAAATATGTAGCATTGTGAAGTTCCTTTTTAATGTGATCACAAAAATACTCAGATATCATGTCTGTTATTTCATTTTGAATAGTTTTCACTTACCACTAAACACATTTTTTATTTTCTGATAGTGGTTTTGAAGATCTAAGAACATTTCAGATATCAATATCTTCAATAATTCCTTAAAGTTCCCACGGTTTAAAGACGTCTTACTCTCATTGTGCTCCCTAAAAGGAAGGTCCTGTAAACTTAAAATAGAACAACCCTAGTAACAATTTTCAGAATCTGCGTGTTTAAAGCTACATTTTCATTATATCTGAGTGCATATTGTGCATATAGTCTGCATTTTTCTTTAAAGTATCCGATATTATGTTTCTGTTCCCCCCCTCAAATGTTCTTAGTTGTAACTGACACTTCAAGTGCTCCTCACTGTCTGTGTTTTTACACAACCCACGTGTAATGTTTCGGAAACAACAGAAACCTTGTCTGTTCCAGACACGCTTTTGTTACTAAAATGTAAGCAAGGTCAACATAATTTTTGAAGAATAGAACTACTTCACAACCATGTGAATTGTTGGAAACAAGATTCCCTACAATGAAGACTATAGGACTTACCAGTTTTCTTTACTTCTTTTATACTTCATAGTTCTATCAAGTCCTATTGGGCGTCCACAATTTAATAAATTTCTTTTGTCTTTGTCAACCCACCTGCTGAAGGGAGGTTCTAATAAAATTAATATTGTGTCTTTCACTGGAAACAATGCACACGCAAAACCACCACCATTCCTCCATAACATTTTCAGCACGTGTAACTTTATTTACTAGGAAAACAATACAGCCTTCGACTCTATAGAAAAATCGCGCCAGTTACATTGGCAACTTCCACCAGCTTAAACAGCACTGGACGAGATATGCTGAAGAACAAGCTAGCTCCTCACCTCCGTTATGTGTCTATTCTACACGGTCCTTAAAGACGTCAACACCGACGTCAGGTTTCCATCGCAACAGACGATTAACAACTTAGCCCACGGCTCGCCCACGGCTCTCTCACGTCAGTGTCACAGTTTTACTGTATTACTTTGCAACATTTGCCCTGCCATCTATGTTTGCGAATACTACTAACAACTAAAGTACACGCGATCTCGCCTGCATGCTCACTGTATAAATGCTTTCATTGCAGAAGGAAAATTAATTTTTTTTAAGGGAAATGTTGATGTAGTGGCACTTCACTCTCTTTTCTTGAATAGCCACCACTGCTTTATTGACCTTTAAGTTGGTCAACAAAGCGTGTCGTGAACCATGGTGAATGAAATATAGACGCAATACTAAAATTTCCTCTTAGAGAAGTGTTTGTTGCTAGCTAATTTTTCTGCTCTCATATGCAAGCACATTCGTGGGTGATTTCATCTTACCTGGGTACGATAACGCTAAACAGAATAAGAGTGAGGTCATAGTGCTCAGCTCTCATTACCGGAAGACTGATACATAAACAAAGCTCTATACAAATAATTCGTGCGTACGTTAAGTAGCATTGCTCATAAAAATCAAAACTGGATTATAACTAAAGAATTTCCTATAAAAAACCGACCCTATAATAACTTTCAATGAACGAACCCTTTACTTCCTGTAGAGCTTAAATTCATGGCAACACGTATGCAATTTTGGACTTACTTATATTATATATAGATTTTAATTGCCGAGGATATCAATTAAATTATGCAAAAATGCAAGTAATAATAATAATAATAATAATAATAATAATAATAATAATAATAATAATAATCCACTTAACAAATGCCATTTAGCAAATGACAAATTCTTAATACTATCATATTTAGGAAATCAGGGCTTGAATTTAGGATGGGGATGAACGTCATTTTGTGAAAGTCGGACGAATCTGGATTTCTATTTATTAATTTGCCTAACCTTTAATTTCATTTCTGTTATTTAAAATCCGTGTATCTATTTAATTTATAAAATATGTATATGCTTAACATGAATAGTATATGAACATTCAAGGTGCAGCAAAGATTTAAATCATCTCCTGATAGATGACAGGGAGGGTTTGTTTACTCAGTTGATGTGCCGTGTTGAAGGTCAGCAAGCATTTCCTTGGTCAGCTGATAGCAATTGCTCGGCGAAGAAGGGAAAATTCTATTTATACCAAACCACGAGCTGATGCTCGATTCTCAACTTGCTTGCCAGCAATTGCTTGTTTTTATTTGTATCACCCATTGTGTGATACAAATAAATTGTGCCTTGTCCTGTATTTTTGTCGAAAGCGAATGTAACTTATCCTTTTTGAATTCTTACCAGTCTGAAAGGCCTGTTTTATCCGATTGACCTCTTGTATTCTGAAATTTACGTCAATACCAGTAAGCTGATTCAAATTTAGCACTTATTAATGAGCGATTTTGTAATGATGAAAAAGTGGAGACATATAGATTAAGAGAGATTTTATATTGCTCTTCGAAACCTAGTCCATTTAGTATTGTGATTCCTGAAAGCTTAGTACCACTCTTATCACATAACGCCAATTGGAGCTCATTTTAGTGTAAGTAAAGATATGCTAATATATTTGATAAGGAATTGAAAATGCTATGCGTGCTTTTATTAATACCTATAAAATCTGCGCCATAAGTAAGCCAACTCAGGAAATGAAGGTAGAATTTCTAGCATTTAATGTTGTCATTCAGACTATGGAAAAATTGTTATAGGTTATATTGGGAGTTACAGCTACTCAAGGCAGGAAATAGATTTCTTCTTGTTTTTGTTGATGTCTTTTCTAAATACATTTGGTTATTTTCAGTTCGTGAGGCGAACATAAGGATAAAAGTGAAGTGTTTAAAAATCTATATTTGGTAATTTGGAGTATTGCGGTGCATTTTTAGGACATTGCAACATATTTTTAATATTTTGCTTTACATAAATTTCTTCCTGATTCAGGGTGGCAACATATGACTACTGTATCAAATATCCAAAACCATATTTCAGTGAGCGTATTGTTTGCAATTAAAAAGCTTCTTTGCTACCTAGCATCATAATGACCATTCTCTATGGGTTAACGGTTTGGATTGGTTTCAATTTGCTTTTAATGTGGCCTAGCATGAAGCGCAAAAAATATATTCTTTCGAATTAATGACCTGTTTCCCACTAATTACCCATTGCCCCAACTGATAGAATTTGCTAAATGTATTACGAGATCTTCCAAATACAAGGCAAAATCGCGCTGTCTGATATAGAGCTAGACGTAATCTTATAAAGCGCATAATCTTAGTGCAGCTCAATATTACCGTGGTCGCATACCATTTAAATAAGGAAGAGATGTGGTTTATGTAAATACATATTCTTTGAGTAAAGGGAAATCAAAAGATTTGCAGCTAGTAACCTAAGGTGTATATATTGCTTCTTAGCGTATTCTCGGGTGCAATGCCTACCCTACTGCGGTGCATATCCTGCGGTGTGTAGTTGACCCCACAGGAAAGATTCATAAAGAAGAGTCGTTTTTATTTATTTTACAAATTGAAAATGACGGAATTTTTATACATATAATTAAACAAATTATTAATTAATATGTTGATCATACAAATTATTAACTGTGGGAATTAAACGTTAGCTAGATACACATTTTTTCAAAATGGTGATACATACACTCTGTTGTAAGCAAATGTTATACATATCATATTAATTACAAAATGGAGGGCAACACAATGGGCAAAAAATATTAATAATTTTCCCGCTCAAAAATATTTTAAAGTATGTAGTGTATGTCCTTTTGGTAAACGTTACACCATCGTCACTGTCTTCGTCGCTGCTACTCTCGGTATGATCCTGGAAAGATGTGGTGACGCAGGTGAGTAGCAGGTAAAAAAAGTTGTTGTTGAGGTGTTCCTAGGCCTAATGAATGGAGATGGGGGCGAGAAATCGCCGATGTTGGAAAAGCAACCCGCCGACGTGATCTTATAGTCTAGGGCTGGCGTCGTCTGACGGTACCGAGGTAGACGGTACAGTGAGCGTCTATACCTTAGTGGAGTACTTTTGAAGGCAAGCATCTGACTACCACGACATCGGCGTTGTTGGTGGCGGTTTTTATTTTGTCCTCGAAAAGGAAGGAGATTTCCGTGGAGAACAGTTGTGCAGAAAGGTTCTTGAATCTTGTGAGTAGAAACATTTCTTTCCCGTTCTCGAATTGTACAACCGACCCGCGACATTTCTTGGTGGGGAAGGTCCGGACTTGTTGCACGATGTACGATACGTTCTGCTCTAGCGTAGACACGGTGACAAAATCAGAGTTGTGCAACACTTCAGCAGCTGCTGTAGCGCGTCGTGGATCATGTTGCCTGCTCCGTTAGTTTTTCAATACTGACACACGTGGGACAGTGTTTTGCAAGAGGAAGGGGAAAACCAACTTCACTGGGGGAAAACCAAGAGGAAACGTGAAGTCATCAGGTGGCTGGCACCACGGTGTCGCAAATCAGTATGGATATGCACAAAACCAAACTCTGGCTGCGGAGCATGCAAACATTTGGTGGGATGTGAATTGACTTCCATATAGACCTTTTAGGCCTAGCAGAATGAGTATTTTTTTGCGAAAAATTTTTTTATTATGCAAAAAAATATATATGCAAAAAATCTACGAAGCAAAAAATGCTATGATGCAAAAAAATATTAGGACGCAAAAAGGTTACTATGCAAAAAATTAAGATGCAAAACATGTTATTACCCAAAAAACGTTATCATAAAAAGTGCTACGATGAAAATTTTTGTTATGATGCCAAAAATGTTGCTATGATACAAAAATGTTGTTATGACGCGAAAGACTATTTAACTTTTAAAAATGTTACAATGCGAGGTTCTATCTCGGGTTGCAGCTACCTACTGAGCGTGATGAAAATTGAGCTGGCAATCGGATGGATTCTACATGTCCTGGAGCCATGAGGAATCGTGCCTTCCTGAACAAGATTAAAAACTTTTCACCCCTCCAGGGTCAGGTGTTTTCACCTGCTAATAGGTTTTCAATGTTTTCCCTCCCCAGGATCTGGTATTCCTGACAAATAAGGTTTGTTGCCTTTAAATGCTTTTCGATGTTTCACGAATTCCTGTTTAATTGTTTTTTTTTCCTTAAAAGGCATTTCGGTGTTTTTATCTAGGGTCAGGTATTTTTATTTACCTGCTCTTGGGATTTCAATGTTTTCCAAGGTCTGGTATTTCAGAAAAATTTGTTGGCTATTAAATGCATTTCGATATTTTTCCAATTCCTATTTATATATATTTGGCAAATAGCATTTCGGTGTTTTCATCAGGGGTCAGTATTTCTTACTAGTCCCTTCACTCTTTTAACGGTGACGGGCGAGGAGATGCGGAAAACCAATCTCATTGGGTGAAAAACAAAAGGGGACGTGAGGTATTACGCGCGTGCAGTGATGACTGAGTCATTAAAATGATAAACTTTTCCGGTATAAAACAAACCAGGATTTATCAAGAACGAGAATCATAACATCTCGAGTACCTGGTTTTGAAACACCTATTGCATCTACTACAAATATATCACTCATAAAGAAGAATTTCCTTTTCACCGAAACTACATACAGTATCGCTATAGCATTGTCAGCTGTACATTCTGTGATAAGATAGGTTCGGGATATGAAATATTTTGTAAATTTATTATGAAACATAATAAGCAATAACAGCTGTTCTACAAAAGTCTGTTTTTTATGTAAGGAATCACCAAAATCTCCATTTTCCTACGAGATTAATTGTCTCTATATTTCATTCTTTTTAATTTTGCAAATAAATACTCTTAAATGATGACAAAGGAATTTTCAATTATTAAAAAAAGAATATAAAATCATAATTTAAATATTCCCAAATAGAAAAATAATCCTTTTTAAACAAAATAATTTTGTGTACTCGGTTTCAATCTGCGTAATCTTTGTGTAACTCCTATTACAGATAGGGGTTGCCACAATAAAATATTAGAACATTTGTGTTTTAACATGTTAATTCAGTAAATTTGTCAAAGCGTGTAATATACAATGTTTAACCTTGCAAAAAATTATAAATAAAAGTATATTTTCACTGTCTGTAAATTAACAAATCATTGAAAAATAAATTTTGTAATAGAAATGAAGTATTTTAAACCAGTCAACAAACCCATGCAGCGTATGTTTACCACAATAATTCTCGCTTTATTATTCAGAATAACTAACATGGAAATAATAATAATAATAATAATAATAATAATAAAGGTAATAATGATAATAATAAAAATAATAACCATAAAATAATAATATATTTATAAACGCAAAATAGTGTTTTAATAAATTATTTGTTCTTTTAATAACAACTGAATAACACGTTTATATTTAAAATCACATGATTTCGAAAACATATAACGTACAATGTTTAGCTTTGCAAAAAAAAAAAAGAAAAAGAAAAAGAAAAAGAAAAAAAGAAAGAAAGAAAGAAAAAAGAAATATGTAATTAAAGAATATTTTCACTGACCATAAATTAATAATTCATTTAAAGATACATTCTCGAATAGAAAATTAAGTGCTTTATATCACTCAACAAAACTATATAAATAGGAAGAATATTGCCCTTTCCCTGTATTTAATGATCTCCGATATAGTTCTGTGTCTTGCAATAAAAAAAATACTGTAAAGGAGAGAAATTGTTGCATCACTTGTGTGAAAGCTGGACTAAGTTTTTAAAAAAATGTGATGTTTTTATTTGATATATTCATTAAACTGTAACTAGAATATTACACAATAAAGCTATTCTAAAACCGAGCCCGGTTAAAATTTAAATGGAAGTTCCACTCGAAGGTTGGCTTGTAACGTTTTTGCGCATGAGCGTAAGGATTTAGTATATTATAGATTTTTCAACCACGTAGAGTCTGGCACTGTAAACACACAAGAGTATATCTATTAGACTTTTAAATGTGTCATATGGTATGTGGTTTCCAAATACAACTCCGCCTGTGGATTTCGGTGCACCTGTAGCTGGCGCAACGTTTACACTCATATTCACTATACTTATTTACGTAGTATTTCATAATCATAACCTATTTCATCACACAAAAGTAGAGTTGACAATACTATAGGTATATTTCGCTAACAAAAAAATCTTGTGGTTGAGACAATATGTATTTCGAAAGAACATGCAATGATTCACACATTTGATAAATCGAAACTTACTTTCAGTCCCATCTAAGATTTCAACCAATGAGGATGGGTTTTATACTGCGCATGCGTAAGCTACTTGGTTTTCAATCAATCAGATTGCTTTTCCGCATCTCCTTGCTCAAGAAAACACTGATAGAAAAATCATTTAGAGAGGAATTAGTAAAATTATGGAAAAATGCATTTCACAGACTGGCCGTAGGGAAAACAATAACTGATAAACAAAATTACCTGATCCTAAACGCCCAAGAGAAAATACGTTTTAACACATTAGTTCTTAAAAACGTGGAAATGCTTTCAATAGGGTGAGCCAGGAGAAACTATACCAGAAAAAAATACCTGACCCCCGGGATGGGGAAAACTTTCAGACAGATGGAGCATGAACAGCATGAAACATCATTGAGGTAAAACATATACCAGCACAACTGTTCACCAAACGCACAGTAAGTCGACGGAATCAGAGGTAGAAATACCCACGCTGCAGCTGGCTTAAGGTGTGTGATTCTACGTTTTTTCCTAACACATTGCTACATGAGACTTAAAAATTATTTTTCGCATCAACACAATGATATTTGCATTTTGGCAATGCCAATTTTATTTTAACAATGGAATTATTATAAATGTCAATTGCATTTTAAAAATGTCGTTTTTTATTTAAGGATTTTTTTTTGGCATTTTAATAAAGTTTTTGAATAGTTTCAACATTTTTGGATAAGTACAATAGTTTTTGCATAATAACATTTTTTTGCACATTTACAATATTTTTATTCTTTTTAAAAGTCGAACGCGTATTAAGTAATGTGTTTAAAACGAAATAATAATGCCCCACACGATCAGAAAATATCCGCTCCCACCAAATCTTTGAAGGTCAACAAATTTTCGTCATCCAACATAATAATGCTCTCCCTGAAGGCCAACATTAAATAAAATAACCCCGCTGAAGGTCATCCCAACCCCTACTCAACAGCAAAAGATTTTAAGACAGGAATCCACACCCCAAACACGGAAATTCTATTAATGAACGCCTCAAAAACAGAAACTTCATTAACTTAACCACACTATCCACCGTGAACAAGGCAATGGGATAGGATCACTGGCAAGGAATGTACACTACTGATATATATATGAGAATTCCTAACATCACTTCAGTTGGTATTATTGTGTCTAACCTGACGAGTGAAGAGCAACGTGTTATTGAATACTTAGTGTGCTGAATTGATCAAACTGATATACTTTGCGCCATTTTGGATAACAGCGTAATATGTTCGAGACACAACAAGAATGATAGTTTCTGGTTTCATATGGTGTTTAGAGCCCGGTCCAATGCCTACAGTGGTTATATAGACGATTTCTTCATTCGAAGTGGTACGGAATTACTTTCGGGTATCGTTGGGAGTAAATTAAAATAATCAAAAGAATAATGTATTTTAATGAGCATGATAGTGAGCGAAAAATAGTGTAAACGATAGGATTATGTTGTAGAACATGATAAGGGCATTTGATTGGACACCAAATATAAATCCTGGTCAGCTATAATGCAGAAATAACAGTGAACGTGTGAGAGAACAGTTTTGTGTGTGATGTACTAGTACTACGATAATAAAATACTTAAAAACCATGCTATAGAGTTATCATTGCAGTAAAAACAATGAAACGGATCATTGTGTGTGAACACGGGTCGAGGATTCAGAATAACCTTATCGTGTAATGTTCTCAGTTACAGTTGAATGGTTATACGGAATAAGATAATCAATTTTTAAAAAAATGGTTCCCCTTTCACACACGCGATACATAAAATTTCTCTCCTTTGCAGTACATTTTTTATTGAAGGACACAGAACTACGTCGGAGATCATTAATTACAGATAGATAGCGACATTCTTCCTATTTATATCGTTTTGTTGAATGATATAAACCACTTAATTTCTATTCCAAAACGTATCTTTGAATGAATTATTAATTTGCAATCAGTGGAAAATATTCTTTAATTATATATATAATATAAATGAAAATAAAAATAACACTATTAACAATGTAACAAATTAACAGTAATAATAAAAGTAGATAAGAATAAAACACTTAGATAAAGCCACGCTTAAAATTGCTATATTTCGAACTACTGGAGTTCTTCAATGGCAAAAAGCTAGACCCTAAGTATTTTATCCTTATCTACTTTTATTATTACAGTTAATTTATATATATATATATATATATATATATATATATATGCAAAGTTAAAACATTGTATACAATATGTTTTCGGAATCAAGTGTATTTATTTATGAACATGTTATTGAGTTTGTAATAAATTAACAAATATTTTATCAGCACATCAAATTGCTTGCTATGTTTATCAAAGCATATTATTATTTATATATCAATTTTAATTATTGTGAATACTACAGGGAGAATTATTGTGGTATACATACGGCATGGGTTTATTGAATGGTTTAAATAACTTAATTCGTATTCCAAAACGTATCTTTGAGAGAATTACTAATTTACAGCCAGTGAAAATATTCTTTAATTGTATCTTTTTTGCAAAATTAAACTGTTTTGAGTTTTTAATATTCACTAACGTTTCCTATTCTAAGAAAAAGGTATTAAAAATAGAGTGAAACTTACCATTGCCGGAGATCATTAAATTCAGGGAGATAGCAATATTTTCCCAATTATATGGTTTTGTTGAATGATTTAAAACACTTTATTTCTATTCCAAATCGTATCTTTAAATATATAATTAGAAAACAACCGGTGAAGATATTGTTTATAATGTATGTTTAAAGTGAATTGCGAGAGAAAACATTATTTTTTCGCCAAACATAGCTATCTTTTTTGCAAAATTAAACATTGTATACATAGTTTGATAAATTTACTTAATTATCGTGATAAAAACACAAATGTTATTCTAATATTTTAAATTGTCAGCCAATATTTATAATTGGAGCTGTACGTGGACTCCGAAATATTATACAAACTTTAAGAAAATACTGCACATCAGGATGAAACATTTATGTATGGGCATGGAGAAGGGGATTGTCGAGAGAATTAAAACAAATAAAATGAGAAAATACGAACACAAACTTGTGAGCAATTTTATCTTTTTGTTCAGATAGGGAACTGAACAATTGCGACTTTCTTGTTTGCTCATCTGGACTAGTATTCCCCCCTTTTCATTGAGAACAGAAGCATCCTCGGTGTCTATTATAAAGTCATTAATATCTTTAGGATGTCCTATAGGAGATAGCAGACTTGAAATAGACCTGCAGAAGATTTCAACAACTATAGGAGAGCATATTTAATATTGTCACAACTCACCGCTCGTGATGTGACACACTGCATGCTAAAAGAAAGAAAATTTTTTAGAAGATGCTATAACGTAGGCGCGAAAAAGAAAGTTTTATTTACAACAGGGATGACATAGGCGAGATAACTTTCACAACTGCAAACTAACAATGAAGAGACCTAAAGTAAAGGATGCGTTCGGTTTTCCCCGTTGCCCTCCGCACTTGTTTGTGAAAGGTGGCGTGACTGTGCAGCTGCTTCGTTCACAAGGTAAGGATAAGTAAAAAGATCCTATCCTTGCTTCGAATGGGATCTGCTTGCGGTCTCATCCGGATTCCTCCGGAGGGAACGTGGGATGAGCTCCCATGGAGAGCGCCAGTGTTTGTACTTGTCATTTGTGGAAACGTTTGGAACCTCGCCTGCGCTCGTTCATCTCTTTCTCATATTCCTGGCCGCCCGATGTATCCTAAATTTCATCCCTTCCTCCCAGAGAAAGCTTTTCGGGGACATTGAATGAATGAGTCTATCTAGGGGTCAAAATCCTCCTATGTAGACTGTCGTATCTTGTCCTAACCCTAATAGATGTATAATCATCTACATAAGAAAATGAGAATTTTTATTACATACTTGAACAACTATATGTGTTTTTAGTCAATGCACGAAAAGCTGGGATTTGATTACATTTTACATTTATTAAAAAAATTGTCGAAAACTTTAGTTTTTAAAATTTGATTCATTGAAATCTTCACGTTATACATGACTATATATACATACAACACTATTGAGAAAGATAACACAAATTATCTAAAGAAAAAGCTAGAACTGTGTGAATTTGTTTTCCAAGTGGTGCTCCATACTAAAATACTTGCCTGATTTCTAAGTTTCAAAGTTAAGTCAAACCAGTTGATCTTTCCCAGACACCCGTCCTTCTTCTAAACGCTACTGATACACTTTCTAATTTCAGACCATTTCCAAGAAGCACTGTTGCCTGTCATTGCACTTGCAAAAGAATGGAGTGCTTACATAAAATTTGATGACAAAAAAATTCGAAACGTAAAAGAGGATTTCGAAGAGTCTGTTCAGGACCAGCGCTTAACAAACCCAGAAAGATATTATCGACCAGCTGTATTAAAAAAAAACACCACACTATCAATAAGATTCAAATGAGGCTTAAACCAATGAATGAAGTGAACTGGTAATTATACTTATTTCTCAGTATCTGTCGTTTGTATCAAGTGAAGATATTAATAGGAAAGCAGCTCGTTTGTTTTTTAACTGAGAAAAAGATTTGACAAAAGATTTTGCACATCTTATTCAAAGGTTCAGACCTGCATAATAGGAAGGAGATAAAGCTGAAAACAACCATCTGGTACTATAAGAAAAATATAAAACTTATTCACTCAGCACAATGCCTGACGAAAGGCTGAAGGAGCACAATACGGCAAAATGTAGAATACAAGATCAATTGACTTTGATGAAAGAGTAGGACAATTTTGCAGCAAAAAATGCTGGAAGACTGTGTCAATCAAGGTAAATTCCTCAGTTGCTGTTCCTGTCCTGTCCCCCCCCTTTCCCCCCCTCTTCTGGAAAATGTTAATTTTTAACTTTTCGATTTCATCAGTGGTGGATCTTACATATCGTGAATGTTTAAACAATATCAGTATGTAAATACCCGATTAATCAATGGAATTATTCCGTTCAATTAAGAGAAAATGAATTATTGTTTAACATTTTCGTCTAATTATAGTTTTAATCCAGCGAGAATTTAATTTGCTTTTAGGAAAACATTTCAATCTTCCCAAACGTGAAATACCTTAAGACTAACTTGTTTCCTGTTTGTGAATAGCTTACAGAATGAAGCTAGGAGCACTTTCAATACAATGTTCGTACACACACATGTTTTTAAGCCCCCCCTCCTGAAAGGAGGGCGAGAAGAGGCACCACCTCGCCCCTACTAGGTGGCGATCAACCAAGACAAATTCTACATTGCCTCTCCATGCTATTAGTACTAACTAATAACATACAGGAGCGAAATGAGAGGAGTACTGTTTTTCCGGGAGACGCACTTGACCAAAGGCCCAGAGCGCCCCTATGGGGATTAGAGGTTGGCAAATGAGCCCATGCAAGATAGATTCAAGGTAAAGGTGAAGAGTAAGTGGCATGTCCCTATTGTTATTGGTGTTTGCAGTTACTGTTAGATGCTCGTGCTGTGAGTGTGTAGGTGGAAATTAATTAGTTATCCTAAAGGCTAACATTCATTGTGATATGTGTTATCCTACCTCTTAAGGCTTCGCCGTGTCGTTTGCAGCTTAGTGAGCTAAGTCGCATTAGCATATTGACTTTTGGAAGTATTCATTATTGTTAGTTGCTAATCCCAGATATTTTTTGTATACAATTTAAGCTAAGAAGTATTCATTTGTAGTTGCTAATGCATAGATGTAAAACATCATAAATTAGGAAGTGTTCCTTACTGTTATTAGTAGTCGCTAATCCTATTTTTTTAATTCAGTTAAGGTGTACTTAATAAATACTCTAATAATACTGATATATTTGGGTTGTAAATCATGCTTGTCCGTGAGTGTACATAGTCCGTGTAGGCAGCACGACCTGTAGAGCCAAGGGGCGTCTACCTTATGCCTCCAGCCGAACGGCATGTCGGGCTGGTTTTTAGGCACCGTTCTAATGGAAAACACTCATCAACTCTCCGATACATCCGGGGATCCGACTAGATGGGCTATGGGGTGGGAACTCCCTCTTAATTCCCTTAATTGCTAACATTAGCTCTCTAAAGTTGGCTAGTGGAAGATTGCTACAATTATTATTGTGGTTTTGTGAATATTCTGTTTGTGCTTTTTGTGAATAAAAATTATATTAGTTTAGTAATTTACAATGGAATACAACAATTAATGGATAACATCTATGTAGTTTTTTTAATGATTTTGGTCCTGATTGCCATAGCTATTCATGCTGGTGTTGGATGGAAGGGTAAAGCATAGCAATTTTATGGAAGGAAAATCATAGTAATTATTCAAAAAATTTTTTTTACTGATGAATTTGAAACTTTGAAGAACGGAACACCCTTATCATGGTTTGAACTGCAGCAGCTACAGCATATTTATTGGTTCTATTTATAGAATCGTTAGTAAGACGAATAACGCGAAAGAATTAGAGGAAAACGCAAACCGCATGAGAGAAATTAGTATTAAAGGGAAAATATAGTCTTTACACAACTATACATGTCTACCGAGTTCAAAAATATGCATAAAGTTTTGGTATCGGCAAACTGAATTCAAGGCAGCATATGAACTCTGTGTAAAATACTGAGAGTTACACTTTCGGTATGTAAGGAGCAACGAAAGACAGCAATTTCTATTGGGGAAACCTGATGTTATTGCTAAATGATTTTACTTTCTATGAAAAACGAAGGAATTAAGAGCCATTGGAACAGCCCTAGTATATGATGTTGAAACGTCGATCGATATAAATCATACCAAATTTAAGATATGGATATGTGATGGAGATCTACCTATAAAAAAATCATTAAGAAAACAGTAGAGGTGAATTGTGTTACATGCAGGATAATCCGACGGCTGTACTATTCTTTCAATGGAAGAACACTACGGATTACCATGAGGAAATGGATGCCACTACTTTTAGGGATTGGTTCAGTAATAAACTGTTGTCGAATATTCCTCAATGTCATATAATAGGGATGGATAGCGCATCATATCATTCTACAGTATGATCACCCTCAAAGCTTCAGATTCAATAGTAATGAACAGAATATTACATTTAAATTCGAAGCGAAGGTAGCAAAATATTTTATAAGAAATTATAACATTAAAGAAAGACAGGCTAAAACCGTTTGAAACAGATACACTGACGAAACTTCATGGACGTATTGCAGTACGCCAACCCCCTACTCAATTCCAGTTTAATGCGGTTGAATTCATTTGGGCTCAAATAAAGAATTACTACATTAAAAAACACAATTTCAGCTTCAATTCGAGAATTAAAACCTTTATTCATTTCCATGTTTGCCCAATGTAACGATAGAAAACTGAAAAAAGACATACAGACTTGTAAGGCAAGAGGAACAGTTATATTGGAAGCAAGATGCTTAGTGGACAACATAATGGATAGGTTCATTATTGACTTGGACGACTCCGGTTGAGAAGGTTAAGCAGACAATTGTTACGGAGAGGAGCAAGAAGGGAACTATCCAGACGCTGACAATTTTGCAGAGATATAAAAGGCATTCTTTAGCTAACGTCCAGCCCCCTAATTCCTTTGCTAACAGAAGAGTGAATAAACATACATCTTCCTCTTTCTAAACATCCTTGCAAACTGAAACCTTACACACTTTAGCTACCTTTTCCAAAGTGGAGTGTTAAGAAGCGTGGTATATGTGGTTTCTTTAATTTGGTTTATTTATATAGTGAAAATTCGGATATATTTAAGTGCAAAATGTTTTTCTGCGGTGTGGTATTGTGTTGAAATTATATAGCATTTCTTTTAGATTCATAAGATGTCTAACTTTAAATTAAATCTGCTCAAAACATAGCAATGAGACAGGTGGACCCTGGTGTTCCAAGTTCAATGAACCCGGGCGTTATTCAATTATTCAATGAACCCGAATGCGAGTGTTATCGATCCGCTGAAATTGAAGATCGTTTAGCTCCCTAAATGTTGCTGAGAAAAGAGTTGTTTTGAATCGCAACCTACTCCTCAACCTACTGAAATAAAGTCTAATACAAGGCATTTTCAAAGTAATTATTATGATTCTTTGAAATGGTTTACAGGGTGTTTGTCAAGTGGTAAATTATATTGTTGGCCTTGTTTATTGCTAGTTACCAAAAGAGGAGAGTAGAATGCCCCAGGATTCAGTGGCATAAACAATTTCCATAAGACTAGTGGTCGTCATGAAAAACTTAAGCTATCTTTATGATATCACAGCTTCAAAGACATTCGCTTTTACAAGAATTGACATCCAGTTGATTGAACAACATCGTCAGTACATAAATTTATCCAATGAAAATTTAAAAATGAATTGGCAAATATTGAGGGTCTTATTAATGCCACACGTTCTCTCTCTCTCTCTCTCTCTCTCTCTCTCTCTCTCTCTCTCTTAGTTGATAAGGAATTGAACAAGGTGAACTAAATTGTGCTGCTTCATTTGATTGTCGAATATTTTCCATGACATGCAAATCGTTTATCGATTGCAACTACATTTACCAGAACATTCAATAGAATTCGGAATGACTTTATTAATTCTGTAGCAAAAGTAATGTCGATGAAATAAGGCGTGAAATCTCCAGTGCTCCTTTCGTTCCAATAATACTTGCCGAAACAACAGACACTGCACATGAAACAACGTTCAACAATATTGCACTACCAGACATCATCTAAGTATGAAGATTGAGAAGCGCTTTTTAGATTTTACTGACATCCGTGGAAACCGGAAGGCCGCAGCATTGGCAGAATATGTGTTCAAATGTCTTGCTAAATATTATATTGGCCCAAATAAACTTGTTGCTCAGACATATGACGGTGCTTCGGTAATGTCAGAAAAAGTAAGCGGCTTGCAAATTAGAATACGAGGAAAATATCCCGATGTTCTCTTTGTGCATTATTTTGCAATAAACGTAATCTAGTCTTTTCGCAAGTTGTAGTCTATATAAATAAATGCAAAATATTTTTCTACATAGATTTGCAGCATATTTTTCAAAGTGGAAGAAAAGATCTCAAGCTCTAGATAAGGAAGTTAAAAAAAATAGACTGTTAAAAGTAGTTTCATAAATGGAATTACTAATCTCTCATTGTGAAGACGATTTTATGGAAATTTAAAAAGCATTGTGGAAGATCCTGATTAGTGGATACGGAACCTTTCATCACCTCTTGCGAATTTCTGACTTCACTGAAAAATTTAAATTTATTCTATTATACATTTTCGATGAGATTTAGTTGGTCCTGGTGGTGTATGGTAAACCATACTTCCCTTCTAAACCCAACATGGGGGTTCGATCCCGGCCAGAACCGATGGATTTTTTCGGGCGTAAAAATCCTGGGTGTGGCTTCCTTTGGAAGGGAAGTAAAGTCGTGGGTCCCGTGTCGTACATTTACGGCACGATAAAGAAGCTCAAGCCTGAAAAAAGAGGCCTCTGAGCAAAATTTGTCGACTGTTTCACGCCCTGATTTAAATGTGAAGCAGGAAATGTCTCATAATGTCCTATTTAATTATAATTGCTTCTGATGAATATAATAATAATAATAATAATAATAATAATAATAATAATAATAATAATAATAATAATAATAATAATAATAATAATAATAATACTTGTATCTTATTTCAGGTAATCAAGGGTATTGATATCATAATTAAAACGAGGACTCCAATATTATATGTATTAATGTATGTAGATATGTCGTTTTGATTAGTAAGCGATATTCATGTTATCTTTCAGTAACACCATGTCTTTGTTATGTGCTTGTAAAAAGGAAAGGAAATGCTGTCTTTGTCGGAAGCCATTAGCTGTACCTGAGAATAAGGTCTTTCAGTTAAGATTTACCCTTTGTCAAACCCTCGCGGACACACCTGTTCGGCGCAAGGGGTAATAATTGTAAATGGCTAGGGTTCAATTGGAAACGATACTTGCCCTTTTCAAACGAAAATACCGCTTACAGAAACGCGCGTTTTCATAGAAACCAAGATTTAATTATCTCAAAGGAAGCCGCGTACTGGGCGAGAAACGTGATATATCTCGATTTGATTGATTGGTTTATTTATGGACGCTCTTTAACATCTCAGGTCATCAGCGTCCCATTCAACTCAGGGCGTGAAACGGCCGACTAATTTTGCTTAGAGGCCTCTCTTTCAAGCTTGAGGTTCTTTATCGTGCCGTAAATGTACGACACGGGACCCACGGCTTTACTTCCCTTCCGAAGGAAGCCATACTTAGGATTTTTATGCCCCGAAAAAATCCATCGGTCCTGGCCGGATATATCTCGAGAATATAATGAGAGGATAGATGTACTTTTTCCTTAGCGTGGGAATAAGAAATATTTCCTGGTAGAAACTCAGTCTTCAACCAATCCTCATGTTTAAAAATCCGACGTATAGAAGCAAACTTGTAACAGATCATGCGCTAGTGTGATCCAATGATATTCTAGAAGGAACCAAATTCAATTTATTTAAAGGAATTAAATATTCGCGAGGGGGCGAGCGAGTTCGCATAAGAGGTTTAATATAATGTATGAGAAATTCTGAGGCAGTCGTCACAGGAAGCAGTCCTAACAGTGTCATAGCAGAGTAATTAAAACAGTCGCGATGAGTTAAAGTAAATCGTTCGTTCAGTAAGAGTCAGTCAGGCAGTGCAACGTAATAGAAATAATAATCACCATCGTGTTCAAGTGAATAAATACGCGACTGAATGCAGCGAATTATAATCCGCCGAAGCACAGCATGTTCCAGAACCTCCCAAGTTGTCGAATAAATTAAATGTTCAACCAGTGCCGAACTTCATTATTATAGTGAACAATATCCTTCCCCTTCTAATGACTTTAAGTCATTAAAAACAGTCCAAAATTTCCTGAGATTCCTATCCTCTGCATTGAAACCAGAGAGTTAGGAAGCATCGAACTCATGACTCCAAGAGCCGAGGCAAGACAAGAAGAGCATAAAATTGTCCAATTAAATAAATAATAAATCATCAACATCCTAAAATAACTCACACACAATAATTACAATTTCAAAATTGTCGACCGACGTGTGGGCTATAATATAATTCCCGTTTCAAGTGGGACACTGATGACCCGAGATATTAAAGAGCGTCCGTAAATAAACCAAATAAAAGAAGATGAGCTTTCATTCATCATCAACACTTTATAGAATATTTTATAAATGAAATCAATGGATATTCTGCTACTGTGTGGACAAAGTAATGGAATTCAGAGAAGCAATAAACAACCGAAGGGAAATTTGCTTCACAATTTGGGAACGTCTTAAGATGTGATCATGAACTTCCAATAGTATTTTATGAAGATTTTAACACAAAAACGCTGTTTAGCTTGTACAACGAAGCCGTTAAAAACATTTCATACCAATTTGCAGAAAATTCCAGCACTTATGAAAATTTAAACTTCTTATATTTCTTTCTTAATTTAATATAAAATGTTCTCCCCGAAGGCGCATTTGAGTCTCTAACCCAAAGGTATGGTATGCATTTTTATTTTTCCCGGGTTGAGAACTGAACTAATAGCAGCCTATGATATTAAAAAATTCAATGGGAAAATGTGTGTAAGTAACGGTTATGTTTTCTGGGGAAGGGGGGGGGGGGGAGAAAGACCTAGCTGAAGATACCTTTCCTCAACTATACAAACTGAGCTGTTTCAATTCAACAATTCCAGCTTCCAATGCTTCTGTAAATCGTTAATTTTCTACTTTGAAAAGAGTGAAAACTTAATCCAAGAACACTTGCGGTATGGAATGACTGCCAAATTTGTTCTTTCATTCCATTGAAAAATGCTCTCAAGAAGGAAGATAATTTCTGCAGTAAGATTACCAAAAATGTTTTAAAGTAAGAGAGAAGAAAGGAGTAATGTGTACAAGTAAACAGTTAACAGACATGATGAATGAACCTAAAATGTTTACATTTATTTATCAGTATTATAAATTTTACATTATTATTATTATTATTATTATTATTATTATTATTATTATTATTATTATTAAATATCATTGCCACTTTTTGTTAGAATGGATTTTTTGGGACAGAAGATGATACTTTCGGTACTTGAGCCCTGCTCACAGCTGGCCCTTTGTGTCCGTATCTCTAATATGAACATCTTCGGGAGGAAGAAATCGGCGAGGAAGGCCTTGATCTATTGGCGGGATTGCGCGGACGGAGATGGAGTCACGAACATGTTTCCAGAGAGAACATCTCGACACCAGTAGAGTCCCACCCCCGAGTTGCTAGAATCCCTCAGAGGGTCCGCTTTCAATTCCAGACATCTTTCCAAAGCGCAAGTCACCATAACACCGCGCCATTCCACATATCACTGGCACTTTCGAACCTGTAATAGAACCAACGAAATAAAATAATATGAAATGAAAAACGGAATATTTGTGGAATGTGAATATTCGTTTCAATATTCATCTAAGTGACGAGGGGAAACCACGAAAAAATTGGTCAGGATGGTCGACCTGTCCAAAAGGAATTGAACCAGAGACTTCCCAAATACGAGTCTTAAACATTACTGCCTGAGCCGCCCAGTTAGGTCTACTGCTTATTAGTGCAAGCATGAATACAGGAATGGAAGGGAAAGCTTTGCCCATATCGGAGAAATTATAAATTATCCGAAAACACGATGAAAACACTTACAAAATCAGAAACATTTCGCAGAAACATTAGGAATTTCTTAATCAATTTTGAGAAAATACTTAAAACATGACAGCTATTTGTGATTTTCAATTTGTCATAAAGAAAAATGTTATGTACCTCTTTGTACTGCAACAATTTCAGTTTAATCATGTTAGATTGTTTATATAAATGTTATATGCTGCATTAGCTCTTGGTGATAAAATAGAATCCTAAAATATGCCACTCCCGTTAATTATGTGGTTCCGTCTAATGTCATTACGTGGTCCTTGAAGATCGTCTTACGGTGATTTTACCGTACTGTAATAAAGTGGTGAGTAATTGTGTGTACGTATTTATTTATGTTTATGTCATGTAATGCCATTCTATGGAAATTATTAATATTCCAAATATGAAAGTGTTTGTCTGTGCCCCAGAATTACATCGTCATGACATGCATAATTTGTGAAATTTGCTAAAAATTAGATTTTGATAATGCCCAAATAATAAAAACTGTTTTGTTGGTAGAATTTACATTGTTGTGCGCAGTACATGCACTTCTTAACTTACTGAAAATGAAATCGCATGGTGTAAGAATGTATGACAGATCCTTATACCCATGCATGTCTAAGAGTAAATGCCTTTAGATAACGTAAATAGTAATAATTATTAAATATATAGCTGGTAGAACAAACAGGGGCATTTCATGTATTACAAAAATGTATTCACGGCTAAGTGCTTCTGCTGATAATGGCTAGTCATGAGTCTTTCTACTGTAACAAAGCTAAGAGCATGCAGGTGGCCGAATAATAGATCCTTTTGTATCTTAGTTGTTGAAGATGTTTCATCAAAGTCATAGAGGTAACGAACCAGGTGACCGATAAGTAAGTGTGGTGTGATTAAACATTTCAATGCGTTCAACGAAGCAAGGTTGTGTGATTTGAATCACTTCATTCCATTTCCCTCCTAAGGTGATCAATATGACACGAAAGGCGACTTAGGGCCTCTGAACGACAGGAGTATAAAGGGATTGAATGATTTATTTATGGACGCTCTTTAACTCTCAGGTCATCAGCGTCCCATTCAACTCAGGGCGTGAAACGACCGACAAATTTTGCTCAGAGGCCTCTCTTTCAGGCTTGAGGTTCTTTTTCGTGCCGTAAATGTACGACACGGGACCCACGGCTTTACTTCCCTTCCAAAGGAAGCCATACTTAGGATTTTTACGCCCCGAAAAAATCCATCGGTCCTGGCCGGGTTCGAACCCGCGATCTTGGGTGTAAGAGGCAACTATGGTAACCACTACACCACCAGGATCGACGTATAAAGGGAGACCCTCGATTCAACAACGTCAACATCTGTATATAAAAACCGTTTCAAATGACATCGGAATTTTGAAGTTCATTATTTGAGGACTAAATGAAGCTCCATGTTTATGCCAATGTTATTATTTAAAACACTAAAACCACTATTTAGAATCATGTACATTTATATATTTTTAAAATTTTCAACTTCAGCAAAACTGTAAAAGCGTGATGGAAGGAAAATAAATCAACATATATTCAAACATTTGTAACAACTGTTACAATTTGCTCTTCCATTTCTGACTGAAATCAGTTTGCAGGGAACTATAATATTGCCACTTAAAAAATTATAAAATTCAAAATTGAGGAATTTTTAGAATATATCCATAGACACGTACCATATGAGGAATATTTAGGAAAAACGTATGTTCAGAAAGTACTCAAGTTAGTAGAGGGTCAGGCAAAATTTATTCCAATGAACAGTAAGCTGCAAACTGTGACATAAGTTTGCCTCTGTCCTACAATGTGATATAGAGTGCAGCTTTTTACTGGGAAAAAAACAAAAAAAAAACAAACAAAAACAAAAACAAAACAAAAAACATCGCTGACAGATGGTATAATTTCTTACCTAAAAAATTGGACAAAACACTACTAAACTATTGTCAAACTCTTATGGCCCTACCACACGAAAACTCTGAGACATTTAGGTGGGTGCCAGGGCATCTAAGCGTGAAAGGGAATGATGAAGCGGATAAACTGGCCATGGTTTCGATTTGGTTTATTTACGGACGCTCTTTAACACCTCAGGTCATCAGCGTCCCATTCAATTCAGGGCGTGAAAAGGCCGAAAAATTCTGCTCAGAGGTCTCTTCTGTCAGGCTTGAGGTTCTTTTATGTGCCGTAAATCTACGACAGGGGATCCACGGCTTTACTTCCCTTCCGAAGGAAACCATTCTTAGGATTTTTATGCTCGAAAACAATCCTTGGGTCTACAGCAAATATGGTTACCACTACACCACCCTGACCGACAATTGGCCAAAGGAGCACATAGCACTTATTTTGGATCTGAACCAGTTTGCGGTATTAGCAAATCCGTTGCTATAATTGCATTAAGGTTATGGACCAGGGATGAACACAAGAAATTGTGTACTGAATATCCCGGGAAAAATGTTTGTCAATGGTCCTGACCGAATACTTACCCAAACTTTTCTGAATTTTGACAGAAGATGGTTAGGTGAGCTGTGGGTTTATTTTTTGGGCAAGGACATTTCAGGGACCATCTCCAGAAAGGAGATGTTCAAGGAGAACCCATCTGTAAACTCTGTGCACGGCACTATGAAACTGCTAAACATATAATTTTCTGTAGAGGAGGAGATTCCAACTTTTCGATTCTCAACCATTAAATAGTATGGAAGATCCCCTCAAGGGAGTAAGGGCTCTCGACCTTATAAAAGATGCGCAGTTCGAACTGTGGGATTGCACATAAAATCTACGGCTGAAGTGCAAGGGTCTATAAACTCTCCTAAAACCCCTTCATTAACATTAATACTACTACCACCATCATCATCATCATCATCACCACCACCACCACGAGGACGACTACTACTACTACTACTACTACTACTACTACTACTACTACTACTACTACTACTACTACTACTACTACTACCACTACCACTACCACTACCACTACTATTACTACTGTCAAAATAGTGTATTGTATGGTTCAAATTAATGCATTGTAATATTTTAATGTGTATTAATGACAGTTTATTATATGTTTATGTTGTGCTACAATTGTTTAAGTATCTTTTTCCAAAATTTTAATATATTTCTCATATTTTACTGATGTGCATTTCATATTTCATCACATTTTTCTTCATATATTCTTCACTCTCCACTTATAACTTTCTAAAATACTCCATGCATTCTTTTTGATCTGTATTGAACCTGCTAACACAACTTTTATAGCATACTTTTAGAACCTTCCAAACCCCTTAATATCACTTACTCCAATTGCTGTAATTATACAATTAATATTTTTTTTCTCCAACTCTCTTTCTTTTACTCTAGGAATATTTTAAACTAATAGTTACCATTTAGATACTCTCTTTTAGGTTTTTCATCCCTTATTTTCCTCCTTCTTACTATAATTTATTTCAGAAAACATCTGTTTGCTTTTGCATTCGTTATGAAACCAATAATTAACTTAATCTGTATTTGCTTGTATTCATTTGTATCCTCTTTCATGCCCAGCTCATCGAAAAATATTATACATATATTTATTGCTTTTTCGATCTTATTTTCCTTGGACAGAAACCTAAACCCTTGTTGACATATTAATTAATTCCTGTGTGTGTGAATTTCCTAGTCATATTTTCCTTGGACAGAAATCTAAACCCTTGTCATATTAATGAATTCCAGGACATTCACATCCACACACGCACGCACGGGATTAATTAATATGTCAAGAAGGGTTTTAGGTTTCTGTCCAAGGAAAATAAGACAGAAAAAGCAATGAATATGTGCATTATATATTTATAAGAACTGAAACGGTCACACAAATAGCACAATATTTCAAACAGCTTGTGTCCTTCAAAGGCAGAAGACAAGTAAATGTGGTAACAGTGCATATTGAATTTTGAAAGTCCCAATAAAAAAGTTTTGATGATTACATTTAATTTAACACTTATTAATGCATGCCCTTAAATGTTAGCTTAGAGATAGGATTTTTTTTTCATAATGCACTTATACCTCCAGGTTTAAATCTTTCTTTTTAATTACTTGTAACATTTATAAAAACTGTTCCAAATATTTTATTTGGCTATTTCAATGTTTTGTTTATTTCTTAATAATTCCAGTTTTTCTTTCATACGGAAAAAGATAGCTACATTGTTGTGGCTTGGTCCGGAATTTTTTATTTCTTTTGATTTTGGTACAGATTTCTCATATTTGTTTTCAGGTTATTTACTTTCCTGCATACAGATAATTAATATGAGGGGGAAAAAACTACTCACATCCCCGAAAAAGGTTTATTAATATCTTTGAAAGTTTCAAATGTTTTTTCGTTTAATTTCAGATACAATTCCGCTTATTTATTTGTTTATTTCTTTGCAATTTCTAAAACTTTTGTTCGCGACTGCCGTCATATTTAACGGAATTCCGCACGAATTTTGGATATACATTATTTTTAGGCATAAGTTGCAAAAAAGTATATCGGTTGATATTAAACTTCGTTTTCTTTTACAATTGGAAAATTTTTATATCTCGTTTTTGGTTGTTGAACATCATTAAAATAATTCTTTTTATTATACATATTTAGTCTTTCATGAAGGCATTGATCAGTAAAATGTAGTTCCCGGGGTTATAGGCCGTGTTCCAGTTGATGCAAAATCACATGACGTTTCGCCCGTAGCTCCGTTGGGTATCTTCAGAAGTTTGTCTCTTGAGTATTTGCTGCTGGAATGGCGATAGCTTAATTTTTAAGTAGTAAAAGGTGATATTTTGGATGGTTAAGCAGGAAAGAATAGAAGGAATGTATCGGTGTGAAGTAAATTAGCATCCTCGTTATTAGGCGAAGTTTGGAAAAGCAGCCGACTAATAACCGGGAGCGGATAGAGTTAGGTGCCGGGTTCTATGCATGACCGAGGGCCCGCATATTCCCCTTATCAACGGATAAGGTGGCAGGGTAGTATGAGTCCCGCGGGAGACAGCCGATTGACGTTATATTCGGTTTAGTTTCCAGGTAAACTTTTTGTGAATGGATAGGTGGATGTAGCGACGTCAAATGTGGTTGCCTGCCGAGGGTCTGGTACTTTTTTTTACCTTGAAACTAATTCGGATGTGATGTGAATAGGCTGGCTACCGAGGGACTCGTTTTTTTATTTCTTTGTTTCTCCCACTTTGGATGTGTTGTGGATGGGTTATGAATGAGTAGACAAGTGTACGTAGACAGCTGTTTTATTGTAATAATGAGTTACAAGAGAATGGCAATGGTTAATAATAATCGTTGTAAACAAAGGCACGTACATAGGGATACCAATGAGTGGCTGGGACACCTCAACGCCTTGGATGCCAATGAAGGTTGTAGAATTTGTCTGGATATTTGTAACATTTGTGGCAATAAGGTTGATGCAGTTCGCATGCGTACGGAAGGAAATTTTAGGCATATTCTTTTGGCGATGCATTGGGGAGGCAGTGAGGAGTGTAGATGGCCTTGCCGTTATGCATGGTTTCTAGCACTGGCGGATAAATAAGGACGCATTGTTGTGCGTGTTGTGTAGACCACGCGTGACTGTTGCAACTTTTACACCACTTGGTCTGGTTCATGTTGTTTGGGAAGAGTAGTAACTGTAATAGAATGAATAAAAATGAATATGAAAAAATATAAAATATAATTAATGAAAGAAGTAAAGTACATGTAATTAATCTAGCTTGCAAAAAGTACAGAGATAGATGAACGGTGGAGGTCCGTTAATGTGGGATCGGTGATGAGGTAGGTTCCAGTGGGAGGTGCAGCGTTTGAATATGGCGAAGACAGTTTGCGAATGGGAGTCCAGCTGGTTCCAAAACAGTCGACATCTGTGGGAGGATACATAAGTAATTGGAAAATGGGTAGAGCGGCGATGACGCATCGTTCGACGGTTGATAAAACGGAGAAGCGTCGAGAGTTGGAGTTGTATTAATGAGCGTTGATGCCATGATTATCTGATAAGAGTGAAATAAAAAATACTGTTGCTTACCGAAAGTTTACAGGTTTGGAATCGGCTAGCTACTGAGTTAGCAGACGTGATGCAAGGAGTAATAAAGTAGAGAAGGAAGTGACGTGAAGCGCAGCGATTGGTTGCAATAAGAAGGAATGCGATTGATGGAAAAGATGGGAAGGAGGAACGTGATTGGTTAGAATAAGAGGCGCTGCGACTGGATGGTTTGAGAAGTAGAATAAAAGGGGGAGGTAGAGGGAGGGGGTGTTATTTGTAAAGATGACAATGTTGTTGGCGTTGTTGGCGATTGTGTTGGCTGTAAATGCGGAGGATAAATGCATAAGATTTGGTAGATATGAACTTAAGATTGATGGTGTGACAGGGACTTTGAATAAGGTCTTCTTATGCGACAAGGATAATGAATTGTTAAATTAAGGTTTAAGGAGGGTGTGGGGTGGAGATTTAATGCAAGTATAATCAATAAGGAAGGGGTGAGGAATATGTATAATTGTTTGAAGCCAGTGACGAGATGTGAGAAGGGAGATCGGTGTGGTTATTTGTATTACGGTAATTTTGAGATGGGTCAGGTGGAATGTTCAGAGGGATATGCGGTGAGCGAGGTGTGCGAATGCGTGAAGGGTAGGAAGAAGCGTAAGAAGTGCGAATATTATGGTAATCTTATAGTGATGTATGGGGCAGGTAATGTGAGTATGAGGGTGGAGACGTTGAATTGCAAGATGATGATGAAAGCGACTTAGTTACCAGAGGGGTTGGATTTGAATTGGTAATTGTCAGAAGAGGAGAGTGAACTGGTGGTAGCGTATAGTGTGATGATAGAAATGAATAGTTATTTTTAGATAATTTCGTGTACCTATTTGGTGAATGTGCGAATAGTAGGGAATGGAATATGGAGGTAGGGGGTAGGAGAGTGAAAGGGAGGGTGAAGCGTGATTCGCAGATTGCGGAGGGTAATTTGAGGATAAGTTCGAAATGTAATGGGTAAGCAGGGAGGGTTTCGGTGAATAATATAAGGAGGGAGACAATCGAAAGGTGTAAGAAGTGTTAATGGGGTGAAGAGCAAAATGAGAAAAAAGTGTGAGAGTAAGAAGAGAAATTTGAGTAGAGAGTTGAGCGTGGCGATAAAGGATAAGTTAAAAATGGAAGGGAGGACGAGAGAAATTGTGGGAAATATGGAAAGGGTGAAAAGGAAATTGGAAGAGGGGAAGAAGAATGTGAGTAGACTGCAGGAGTTGGTAGGGCGGATAAAGGTAAACGTGGAGAAGGTGTAGAGTTTGTGCAACACATCATTTACCAATAAATAAATGATTAAAATAAAATAATAATACATAGTAATATATAAAATGAAAATAAAATGTGTACAAGAATGCAAATATGTATATAGTAACTTAAATTACACAAGAAATTACAATATGAAAAATTAACAGGTGACGTGACTTTGAAGTTAACGTCGATATCCTACAAGTTTTTCCTTACGTGGCGACCAGGTATTAAAATGTATTAAACTAAAATACCAGTTAGCGATATTAAAGGAGGAGTTTTTAGGATGCTGGCCTCGGCATATATTTTGCTTAAAATGCTATGTTGTGACGAGAGGGATGAGAGCAATTGCGTCATTTGACAATGTCGTTAGAATCCAATGTGTTCCTAATCTCAAAAGTTTGAACCTTATTTTTTTAAAGCATACAATTGATGTTCCAACGATACCGCCCTATTTTCTAGTATTGCAACATAATTATTAAAATGCTGCTGACAGCGCTGATGTGCTAGGTCAGTATCGATTATGCTAATTACATCATCAATATTTGCAACTGTGTGCTGCATGGTGGGGGGTTGTTGAAGATGTTGATATACTTGCTCATTATACAAAGGCTGCCATAGTTCTGTAAATGCTGCCTCCGCCGTGTTGTTTTTGCAGAATACATTAGAGAAAGGAGGTAGACTCACCTAGAAGAAGAAGAAGAAGAAGAAGAAGAAGAAGAAGAAGAAGAAGAAGGAGGAGGAGGAGGAGGAGGAGGAGGAGGAGGAGGATGTTAGGTTTAAGATTCGAGGGAAAGAGCAAGAAAAGCTAAGGCATTTAAGGAAGCAGAGGAAGAACGGCAAATCATGCAGTCGAAGTTATCAGGAATAGCTGCTCATTATAGTAAAGGGTAATTACTGTGCCATTCACGTAGTCAAACTAATTTCTCATCGGCTGATATTGCAAAATACCAGCCTTTGCAGTTATTTTGTCGGAATTTATTTTTGTTATCGAAAAATATGATGAGAGCAAAATTAAGCGGGGGCGGCTGATTAGAAAAGACCAAAGACATGACGTTGTACTAGCAGTCTAAGTGATGTACCGGTACATCTAATTGAACGATTAAAACGCGGTATTGAAAAAGTAACTTTCCCCCCAAAACGGCATACCACTCATCATAATGAAACGCGCCACGATTAGAAGAGCGTGAGTAGGTGAATGTGATATTATCGAAAGCAAATGTATGTTGATAATATATATATATATATATATATATATATATATATATATATATATAAACAGTTACCATCACGAGGAGCTTTATTGTTTATTTAAGGACGCTCTTTAACATCTCAGGTCATCAGCGTCCCATTCAACTCATGGCGTGAAACGGCCGACAAATTTTGCTCAGAGGCCTCTGTTTTCAGACTTGAGGTTCTTTATCGTGCCGTAAATGTACGATACGGGACCCACTGCTTTATTTCCCTTCCAAAGGAAGCCATACCTTTTTACGCCCGAAAAAATCCATCGTTTTTGGACGGGATCGATCCCGCGATCTTGGGTTTAGGAGGCAAGTATGATAACTTCTACACCACCAGGACCGACCCCATCACGAGGAAAGATAATGTCTGATAAAAAAGGTTTTGAACGCCAATCGGCTTCATGTTTGGAAAAAGCGATTTAAAAAGTGGAAAATGTATCTAGAAAACCGTACCCGATTAACACGTGTCCGCAATAAGCACCTGAGATGATACAGCAAGTACCCTCGGGAATGAATAGTTCAAGCAAGGTGCATACGAAAATAAACGAAGCTGGAAAGTGATCAGGATAAAAAGAGTCTAGGAGGGTGTAGGAGGGAAAGAGGTGATTGACAATCGGTATTTGGAGGTAAGAGGGACGTATTCAGGGTTATGGTGAAAATGGGGGGTTGAAGCGGAGGCCATAACCTGCAAGAAAGCATAAAGCGTAAATTAAATATACGGCGAAGCATGATCATTGAAAGGTGAGTGCCAACGGGATATAGTCCAAAAGGACTATAGCATGTGGATTGTCCAAAGTATAATCTGCTGGATCATGCGCATGATACCGCTATAGGGGTGGATCGAGATTTAGAATAGTTGAAGCAGCAATAAAAGACGACGCGCCAATTTTGAACATCAGCAAAGGAACAAGCACGGCTACAATTAATGGAGGAGGTAACGGCCGTTGTAAAAGAGAAAATCCTACAGCACTTTATTGTGCATTTCCAAAGGGGTAAGTCGGTCCTGGTGGTGTAGTGGTTACCATACTTGCCTCCTATACCCAAAACGCGGGTTCGAACCCGGTCAGGACCGATGGATTTTTTCGGGCGTAAAAATCCTAAGTATGGCTTCCTTCGGAAGGGAAGTAAAGCCGTGGGTCCCGTGTCGTACATTTGCGGCACGAAAAAGAACCTCAAGCCTGAATGAGAGGCCTCTGAGCAAAATTTGTCGGCCGTTTCACGCCCTGAGTTGAATGGGACGCTGATGACCTGAGCTGTTAAAGAGCGTCCTTAAATAAATCAATCAAAGGGGTAAATTTAAGTCTACGCGGGTGGGGTACACGTAGCTATAACTAAATTCAAAAGGGTATTTGCAGTAAGTGCAGTTTATTGAAAATGGCGGTTTAGGACATGGTAAGGTTCGTGCAGCTATGAAAGTAACGGATAAGCCGAATACAATATATGCACAGATTTGTCGTTTACATAAAGGGCAAATGAAGGTAAATCAAGGTACGCATTCTCCAGCAAAGCTTATCATTTTGGATCTGCGTAAAAGAATGAAAGAAATAGGAGCGCAGGTAAATTAAGTTTAATGTAACACGCAATGAATGTTAAGTATATAACTGCTAAAACTATTATGTAAAGGCACTAATAAAACTTGATAGTTAAATATACGAGAAAAATAGTTATTATAAATAAAACCAATGGAACGCAACGCTGTTACAGAATGTATAGTTAAATAAATGAGAAACATAGTTATTACAAAAATAAATCACGGAAAGTTGTTATATCGTAAAAATAAATAAGTACTTACTACTGATGAATAAGGTAGTAAAAAAGAAAGGAGTACCACCAACAACAGCACGATGACAGCAGTAGAATGTCTGAAAAATAAACATATCAAAATAATAAATATTAACGAAACAAAGTAAAAAAAAAAAAAAGAAAAAGAAAAAGAAAAACAGTACATACAACAGATTACTATTCATCGCAAGCAATGGTACTTGTTTGAAATTGTTGCATATAAGTATTTTAAAACATTTGAAAAAATACACAAGCAAATATTGTTTCAATAAATGTACCAGATTAACAATAGAAATGAATGAGTGCATGAATTAATAAATGCGTAAACAAATGAAGGACACATAAGGAAATAATGTGAGCTAAATAAAAGTACCAGAATAACAATATAAATAATTGCCTGAATTAATGAATGCGTTTAAAGATGAATGCAATCACGCCATCATGTAAACACTGGACATGAACGATCATTAATGCAAAAGTTAGTAACATTACAAGTACTGATAAGCTTTTAATAGATTTAATGAATAAATAAATGAATGCATTTTATAAGTACTAAATAAACAAACAAACATAATAACACTTACAAGGATGTATCTATAAGGTGGTTAGCATCAACAGCAGTAGCAGCATAGTATGAAAACAACACCTGAAAATATGTTAAAAACGCTGATACAAATAATGCAAAATTACATATTTATTGCAATACTAAAATATGTGCGATGAAACCTATTATGTTATATGTCTGTAAAACATTTCAAATATACATATGCAAATAATGTTTGTTAAAAACAAGTACGATAACACCAATGGAAATGAATGCGTTTAAAGATAAATACGTACACTACGTCATGCAAGCACTGGACACAACAATAACACAAATGTTTAGTAGCATTCCAAGTACTAATATGCATTCCAATAAGATATAAAAATGAATAAATGAACGTAAAGAATAAAATTGAAATAATGGATACGCTAACAAAAAATGTAATTAAATGTATAAAAAAAAGTAATAAAATAAACAATAAGTGTAATAGTACTTATACTTACAAAAATGAATATTTATGCAACAGCGGCACTACAGCAAAGATGAATATTCGTGCAACAGCGGCACAAAAAATGGCAATAGCTGGTCGAATCTCCACAAAATGAAACAGATGGTAACAGCTTGTCGAGGCTCCAGCAAAGCAGTGTATGTGTTGGAGTAAAAACAGTCACGCTTTATTGAAGACGTATGACGTAAATGGCAAAACCATTGACGTAAATGGTGAATTCCCTTGCACCATAAAGCGGAAGACGTGGTAGCCTAGGAAAGACCCCGTAAAAAGTATTGCACTTTTGAAATAGGATGCAGCGGTTTACTAGAAAGACCCCGGAAAAAATATTAGACTTTTAAAAACGGACGCAATAATTGAAGCCGGATGCCGTGTTGGGACAGGCTAGCATCGGTTGGTTCTAAATCGGCTGGAGCCGTCAGACTGGTAGTCCCCGGTGACGTAGGGTATGCAAAGTGTGTACTGACGCGCTGGGGTCTCCCACTGATGTAGCGTAGTTCCCAGTGCAGAGTGGAGCAATTGCAGTATACCATTACCATGGCCAGGGATCCAGACCGCTCGCGGGCTACAGTGAGGAGAATGGAGAGGCAGCTGGCGCTGTGACGTAGCGTACTTCTCTGCGCAGAGTGGAACACTTGCAGCATTTTTTGTGCCGGCCAGGGGATCGAGACCCCTCGAGGCTACATACACATACAGTGAGGGGAATGGGAGTACATATGACGTAGCACAATTCCCCCTCCCAGCGGAGAGTGGAGAACTTGCAGCTTAAT
This sequence comes from Metallyticus violacea, assembly GCA_030762175.1. Classification (NCBI taxonomy): domain Eukaryota; kingdom Metazoa; phylum Arthropoda; class Insecta; order Mantodea; family Metallyticidae; genus Metallyticus; species Metallyticus violacea. The sequence goes on along the minus strand of CM060846.1, from coordinate 125,338,565 downwards.
ATTGCGCCGGCCAGGGAATCGAGATCCCTTGAGGTAGATTCACGAACAGTGAGGGGAATAAGAAGTACAAATGATGTAGCGCATTTCCCCTCCCAGCGCAGAGTCAAGCACTTGCAGCATATCATTGCGCCCATCAGAGGATCGAGACCCACGCGGTTATATAGATATAAAATCATCTTGTGAATTGAAGAGAAAAGGTAGTTAACCTGTGCATTAGCGTGAAACTTGTGTGTACGAATGTAAAGCTTGTTACGAGTTAAAACCATGCAGGACTATGACGTAATTATTGGAATTCCCAATAGGTCTTTTATTGTGAATATTGCCAGCGTTATATATTTGTTGCTGTGTCGACGACGATGATAACTGTAAGTGTAAAATTAACGGACAACGTAACGACAGTTTATGTATGCCGTGTATGATGTGCATGGTGTTACTGTTTATGACGTAATAATAGCGCGTAATTCTTTCTTCACGTAAATATAGCGCTATTGTTATTCATGTACTAGAACATGATATAATGGTTAACCACATTTTTTAAAATATAGGCTCGAAGCATTGCTTATGCGCAAGTTGCATAAAATGTTAAAAGGTTTCATTATAATTATACTTTCTAGGCTTGAAGCGTAACATAGCATGGTGGAAAATGAGAACTTGTCACCTTATTTCGAAGAGGACTTTTCCCTGCCTTCTAACGACGACAACGATGACCTGCTTAACGATGGTAACATAGAGTAAATATTGATATGTGCGCAAACTTTATTTGACATTATGCAGCATCGCCAGCGGACGGTGAATACATTTTACCCTGGATGTTCAGAGAGTGATATAACTGTTCGTGCCATGCCCGAAAAAGCAAAGCCAGAAACGTGAGTTTCTCAAACTTTTCAGGGGCTTTTAGACTTTTTCAATGAAAACCTAATGAACAACGAAACCGAGTACTTGGATTTATCGATTACTGATTCCAATCACCATCCTGGAAGTTTCAATATGAGCGTTTGGAGGTTACATCAGAATAACCCGGAGGCCCCATTGAAATCGATTGAAAAAGTAATGCAAAGTAATAGGAAATTTTGGATAGGAGGATATTTAAAAATTAATTGCGTGTGGACCGAGGATATGCAGGGTTCTTGCTTCAAGTAGACATGTAGCAAAACTAAAGGAATTATCGAGACAAAGAAAAAGGACAATTTGTGTTTACCTAGAGTCATTGCCGTGTGTAAGATTAAGTTTATCTTGCAATTAAAAGTAGCGAATACACGCAAAAGGAAACCGCGTTAGAATTGTGCAAAGCGCGATGGTGCTTTTACTTTTAAGGAAGTTGAAAGTTTTGCCCATTTATGACAGGAATATAACGTTACCGTGTTTTCGGATCATTCGGAGAAGAACGTGTTGTACAAGTCGAATGTGAATTCCGAAAAGCACCTCGACCTCATGTTACATAGGGGACAATTAAATGCCGGAGTTGTCCTGCGCAGGCTTTCAAGTGCAAGCTTTACTGTCGCGTGTGTAATTGCACATCATCGCGTAATAGAAGAAGCAGAGCTGCGATTTATAATGCAAAAAAAAAAAAAGTCACTTCGTGTGCAAATGGAGCGATACAGTAATTACGAATTATACTTCATGTCACAGAAACTTTAAGGGCGAGCAATGTTTCAATAATCATTTATTGAACGGCGCACAATACCCTGAAGATGTGTCTGTTTGCGACGTTAAAAGGTGTGCTTATCTTGCAACAAATTTGTTAATCCAGTCGAAGAAAGACCCCTCATCTGTGCAATGAGAAATTTTGTAACGCGTGTAAGCGTTATGTGGATGCAAATCACCTGTGTTACATTCAGCCTTACAAATCGGAAAACATTAAGTTCATATTCATGTTACAGATTTCGAATATACTCAAAACCTCCCTTATATGGGAAATGTCGAAGTTTTCGAGGACGTACCTAATTTATGCGTGCTGTACCAGGCCTGTACATTGTGCGTGAACTTAACGCATCGAACGAACTACTGTTCGCAATGCGGCGTAAAAGAAGGAACATTTAGAAATAATCCGGTACAACAGCTTTTTGATTTCATTGTCCAGTTATGGCTCGAATCTTGGGGTGTAATTGTTATTGCTCATAATTTCAAGTTTTACGATGGACAGTTCATACTCAAATACATGGTGGGGAACCTTAAGTGGACGCTGGAATCACTCCCATAAATAGGATGAAGTATGAAAAGATAATGTTTTTGGGCTCGCTCAACTTCATCCCCATGGCTCTGTCCAGATTTCTCAAAATATACAATTTCAGAAATGCAAGGGAGATTTTCCTTATCTATTTAACAATAAGGAAAATGAAAACTACGTAGGTACCATTCCCAACCGAAAGTTTTGCTGTCCAAAAGGCATGCCCGCGAACGGGCGCGAAATCTTCGAGAAATAACACGCAGAAAATCTGTCCTTCGGCGACGTATTTAACATGAAGGTTGAAATCGTGTCATACTGTAACAGGACATGTTTCTGCTATACAGAGGAGTGTCGAAATTTCGAAAAGTATTCATGAACGAAAATGGAATAGATCCTTTTCGAAAATAGGTTACCATTGCCAATAAATTTATAAAGGCGCACAGAGAGAGATTTATGTCCACAAATAAGATTCCTTGGGTACCATGTAGTAGATAAACAATCGCGAATAGCGTGCATATGGCTGTCGTGGGTGGAACAGCATCAAAACGTCTTCATTCAGCACGCGTTTAGATGCAGGGAAGGGAAGGTTATGAGTCACAACGTAGGCGGATACAGAGAGGAAGCAAATGTAAGTGCGCGTACTTTTTTCACGGCTATACGCGTTGCTTTCCCAGTCACCACTGTATTGTGCACGGTTCTGCCAACGAAACCATGGCCTCCAGATACCAGAACATGCAAAGAACATCGAAGCTGATGAAGGATGGTGACTACAATTTGGTGGAAATTTGGAAAGGCGATTTTCACGACATGATGAGATCGAATGTTGCGCTGGCACAATTTCTCAAGGCGTTTTCTAAAACGCATCCGGAGCTACTAAATCCCAGGAATGTATTTTTTGGGGGACGAACCAATTGCACAAAGGTGTATAAGGAGACGTTTGGGGACGAAAAATGTTTCACTATGACGTAAGCAGCCTGTATCATTTTGTAAATAAATGTAAACCATATCCCGTTGGTCATCCGAAAATACGCATGGATGAATTTTCAAAGTTTCATGATATACAGGCTGATACAACAAAGTGTAAAGTATTACCACCTTCAACCATTTATCGCCTAGTATTACCTGTGCGAATCGGTGGAAATTTGATATTTCCCCTATGCATGGCTTGCGCAGAAATCAGGGTACCAGCAGGAGTGCAATCACAGCGACAAGAAAAGGTCCCTACGGGGCACGTGGGTGGTAGACGAGGTTAAGATTGCTCTTGAGGAAGGTTACGAGATTTTAAAAACGTACGAAATATGGGAGTACGAAATGGTCAAAAATCAACAGGGGCAAAAGGGCCTAAGATGGAAGCTTCGGGATGGCCCTCCGATTGCGACATACCGGAAAAAAGGATGGTTTATCCGGGTGTTTTTGGAATGAGAAAGCGTGTCGTTGGACCCGGATGCCGTGCGTTATAATCCGGGCAGGAGAGAGCTTGCAAAGCTGATGTTAAACACCTTTGGGGGAAAGTACGGACAGCACGAAAACCTTCCCACCTGCGAGCTCGTGAGCACCCACGAGCGCCCGATGGAACTCTTGAACGATGCAGATGTGGAGGTGCAAACGTACCTAACGGCCACGAACATCATCATGTACGCGGTTTGGAAGCATGACGAGCGTGGCCCTAATCAGTATTTTACAACTAATGTGGTCATAGTCACCTATACCACCGCCCAGCTCGCCTGGAGCTTTATTCCTACCTGAGAAAATTGGGCAACGTGTGTGCTACTTCGATACCGATTCCATCATAGCGACGTACAGACCTAATGAATGGTAGCCGAAAATGGGGTCGTTTTTGGACGATATGAGGGACGAGTTGTCCAAGTAAGGCGAAGGAGCCTATATTTGGCGCTTTGCATCCACGGGACCTAAGAGCTATACCTTTGTTGCGAAATGCGGCGATAGGGAGTACTCAGTGTACAAGATAAAGGGAATCACCTTAACTTTGGCAATTTGAGCAAAGAGAACGGCGCGTCTTGAGGGATGTGGTTCTTTCAGATAATTCAATATCCGTAATTATCGCAAACCGACAAATTGCGAGAAAGCGCCTATGGCCGATAGTGACCGATTCTTCGACCAAAACATTCCGCATGGTGGTGGACAAGCGCGTGCAGGAACCCGAAAGGGGAGACATGTATCCATACGGATATAAAAGGAGGATTAATGACGCTTATACATAACATGGTCACGAAAAGGAAGTACAAAGAGGAAGATGGCGAGATGGAGTCTAAAATATGCAGGGTTGACGCAAGTTCATATATTCGCAAGTCAAAAGTGATATTGTCTCTGGAACGGATGAGAAGGCTCAAGAACATCAGGAAGCCGTATGTCCCTCGGCACGCATTCCTTTCCATAGAGCAAGTGTCGAGCAGAGCTCAAAGCATCGCTTCAAGGGATCTACAGGGGGTTTATCGTATAACCTCAAGCCGCCGGGAGGCTTCAGGTTTAACATACTTCCACCTGTAGTGCCCAATAAGGGAACATTTAAACGAGCATATTGGGGAAAAAATGTGGACATGAAAGATGTCTCTTTGGGCGAGGTGGGGCCAGAAAGGGGCAAGTTCAAGCGAGTGAACCCCAGTAGAAACGTGGAAATGACGGATCCCCATAAATTTACGTTTCCCAGCACCATACAGGTTGCGGGGCCGACCCGTTGCGGAAAAACCACCTTTGTTAAGCGCACTATAGCCAACGGTGACCGAATGTTCAATGAGCCCCCAAATAGGATCATATGATGTCACCCTGCCGAGTATCTCATTGCACGTTTAACGTGATGACGCAAGCTTGAGTCCCTCACCTGCGTAGCATTAAAGAGGGAGACCTCATGGTGATCGACGACATGATATGTGAAACGATAGAACCGATGTGTACAATTTCTTCACAAAAGATTCGCACCACCGAAATTTCGACATCATATACCTATTACAATACATATTCCCCCAGGGAAAAAGTTTTGCACCATTTCGCTAAACGCCAATTACATCGTGGTGCTCAAAATCAGCAGAGACAAGATGCAGATAGACAAGACTGTTTCACTGTTGGAACCCAGAAACTCTGAATTTTTGCTAGAGGCATTTCAAAAAGCAACGGAAAAATCAGGGGAAAGAGAGCTACACCCTGCACAAGCAGTCCAGAAAGAGATTTCCCACCAGAAATTATCACGTTACTAACATCGACGAACTATGGGAGGCGGACCTAAACGTCCGACAGTGATAGGTCTATTTTCTTAACCTCAGGATTTGCAAAAGTAGGTAATAGAAAAGGAAACCATATACAAAATAAAAAGGGGAGATCTTTTATTGCTATTAACCAACTAGAAAAAAAAAACATTAGAAGTAGAGCATGAAAATTCATCCCAAAACACTATTTAAAAGAAATAAAACAAACCAAAAAATACAAATGAAAACAAAGATGAATCTATACAACTCTCTATCATTCTTCAACTCAGTACATAAAATGGGAACCAGAAGAAGAACTCATAAACTTTGTAAATGTTTCAGAATGAATGTCAGAAAGAAGATTTTGCACTGGTGTAGTTTTCAGAGTAAAGTTTAGGATATTATGTGTATCAAATATTAACAGACAAAGCTAATGAGGGTGGCACGTAGTTATTAAAAAAAAACGAATAGTTTGACCATAAATTTTAATTTCCTGAAATGCCTATTGCTAGTGCCAGTGAAACTGATATTAAAATTGTATATAACTGCAAGATATAAACAAAGAGATACAAGTGTTAAATGTTCTTTGAAATTATTAATTTTTGATGGTTGGGAATTATGTAAGAGTGATATTTCAGCTGTGCTCATCCTTTTATATTAAAACCTGCAATCTAAAACAGTTTTCCAACAAATGCTTTTTTATATATACTCTTATTTTGTGAAGTTCAATATGAATTAATTTTTTATGTACTAAGACACATATTTTTATTTTACATTTTGGTGTATGATATATAACTTTAAATTAAAGTATAAAATAATGCCTCAATGTGGAACATAAGGTGTCTAGTATGAAACACTAGAGTGGGGTTGAGAGAGACAGTTGCAATGCTTTAAAAAATTATTTTTTCATTACAAAGGGAATTTAAAATGTTTATTGTAAAACTATATTCTAAACATGTGGCTAAACAATCAAAACAATACAGATTATGTTTTTTAAATATATCATTTGAAATGTACTCTTAACAGTTTTTATCTCAGTGTGGCCCCTCAAGATATCCATTTCATCTGCTCTGATTGGTATCATGATCATCCTTTGTGCCTTTGTCATTTTATGCTTCATATGTTTCAGAAGTAAAAATCGTAATATTCTTAACAACTGTGTTTGTTTATTTGATCTCATTTAAAATTTAATTGCTGATAATGTAATTAAATTTTTATAAATTCCATGAATCTTCTGAATTTTATACTGCTATTTTAAAATAAATTTTAATCTCACAACTTTGGTAGAACATGTGAAAAATGTCCAGTTTGCTGAGCAGCTATTGCATCAGCATAAGGAGGTGAGATGGGTTTATTTGATGGACACCTATATTCATAGTTATCATCAACATTCAACTGAAAACAGAAACATAAATATCAGTTATTAAAAGAATCATCAAACATCTCAAATACATTATATGTATAGTTACATCAAATTTTTCATTGATAGGAAAAAATCTTTATATTACATCTCAACAGTGCAAATGTAAATAATCCTGTAAATGAAAATAATAATGGTGTCTCTTAAATGTGTTTGTCAGTATGATGCAGATCTCCATGCAAAATATAATATGGTTTTCACAGAAGTAATGTGCAGCCTACACTTCCTTTGGGTATGTTTAAACTGTACTCCAAAAACACAACTTAATATGTTCATTTATGTATGTTTGTAAAAAGAAAAGTGTATTCTGGTGTTTTTTCCAAATGAATTATTTTGAATTGACAGCCTTGCAGTTTTTTAATGACTGCTGTGGTTCTTTAATTTTTATTTTAAAACCGAGTACTATTGAGTAGTACTCTTTCCAATTGATCTTTTGCCTGATGTTAATTTAAATTATCTGCTGGCTGCTCCTGGATACCCCATAAACAAAGATGTGCATTTAAATAGCCTGAAAGCTGACAATTTCTGTATTATAGAAAACCATAATTTTTTGTTGCATAGTTTCATATTTTAATGAAACAAAAGAGAATTAAAGAATATTTCATGCATGGCATGAAGTAACAGTAACACAGTCTTAATTTACAAAATCTTGAAAATGGTTAAAATATGGGGAAGATTTGTATGAGTATAATTCATTCTTTCATTCACACAGTATTTTCTTATGATTCAAGTTGCTTATTAGCTAAATGCAATTACATCACTTTCTCTGTGTGTGTTTTGAATGTCAATGTATGTCTAATCTTTAATTCTCCAGGCCTGACTCAAAGCACTCATAATCACTCATGTTTCTGTCACCCTCCATTCCATAAGGAAATAGTATTTCAAGAGTCCATTGTTTAGACTTGCTACATTTATTAGCTCTTCCAACTAAGAAATAATGAGTTTAGGGTGGTGACTTATGAAGGAAATAAAATAGAAATTAGGTTGGAAGCAGTATATAAAAACAAACATTGCCAAATTTAGCATAAAGACAGTCTCCCAGATCTCAATAAATGTGGGTAAATTACACCATAATAAATAATTTTTAACTCACTGGAGGCAAATACATCTTTAAAATATCTCAATATATAGATTAATTTACTGTTTTGCTATATATGACATCTATATGTGTTGCCCATGTTAATTTACTATGAATCCATATCCCTAAGAATTTAATTTGTCTGATAATTTGTCTACCCACAGATTTTATGTTCAATAATACATAGATCCTCTAGAGCATTACTTTTAACTAGATCAAATTTCATAAATTTTGTTTTATCCACACAATGTATACAAGATTATTGTTATTAAAGTAATTTAGCATTTACTCTGAACTCACAGAGATTATGTCCATTAGAGACTCACTAAGAATGAATTTACAGTGGTATCATCTGCATAAGAAGTAATAACAGAATATATATATATATATATATATATATATATTAAAAACATAAATGGGCCCAAGACAGAATCTGTGGGACTCCATATTTTACTATTCCAAATTGAGACCATACTTTAATTAGACAAAAGATCATCTTTTTTAGTATAAATTTCATTTTTTTTTTATTTTCTATGCATAAGATAAGATTTACATAATTAAAATGTAAATTGGAACTTGCATAGTGAAGCCAATCACATAATTGGTATTATTGTATGATTTAGTTGAACTACACATTTTTAATGCTTCACTTACTTGTCATAATATATAGAACCGATTTCAAGAATGAAATGTTGTCAAAACCGGTTCTATATATTATGACAAGTAAGTGAAGCATTAAGAGTGTGCAGTTTAACTAAATCATACAATAATATCAGTTATAAGATTTACATATTTCATGGGAAATTTCTCTAATCCCATAATATTCCAGCTTACATAATAGACGGTCATCTCACACTATCAACAGTTTTTGATAAATCAAAATATAATGTACCCACATTTTTATTCTGTTCTAATAAATATGACACACGATGAACATAATCACTGACTGCAGTTATGGTTGAGAAGCCCTTCCTAAGTCCAAGTTTAAAGTTACAGAGGACCTTTCTACTATTAAAAAATCTAGGAATCTAGAGAGATGAATTCTTTCATAAATTTTAGCAATCTCAGTTGTTAACATAATTGGCTTATAATTACTCATATTAAATTTGTCACCCTTCTTAATTGCAGATCTTACAATACTTATCTTTAAACAGTCTGGAAATATTCCTTTTTCGATTCAGAAGTTTATGAGAAATTCTAAGGGTTTTGCTAATTCATTCTTATAGTATTTTAATAGTCTAAGACTATTTTCATCCCAACCTGATGTTCTTTTACTGGGTAGTTAATTATTATTTTAATAATTTACTCCATATTTGTAGGTTTTACATACTTAGTTGTATTTATGGTATCCTTAATAAAATAATTTTGACTGTTCTCTGGTAGGTAAGGTATAGCATTCAGATAATGATTGTTAATGTATTCACAAATTTTAATTGGATCTTTTTAAATTTCCCATCAATTTTTATTTGTAAGTCTTCTGATTTAGTTGTACTACCCAATTTTTGATTTACAGTTTTCCATAAAGGTTTAGATGCAGTATTAGAACAATGGATTCTCTGTATGAATGCTGTTTGTATTCACTCCTTTAAGTGTTCTAAATATTATTTCCTAAGTTATTTATATTTAGTTTTCTAAAATTCTATTCTAGTGGATTTATATAATTCATAATAATCCTTTGTCTTTTCTTTTTGTTTGATGATATAGTTTGGGAGATTTATTTTAGAGCAATTATCAGCTATTCTTTTTGTCACTACAGAACATGCAGTATCATAGTAGATTTTAAATAGCTTATAAAATACATTCCATTTATCCTCAACTTTAACATTGTTATAAACCTCCTCCCAGTCCTCATTTCCTAGTATATTTGCTAATCGTATTAAATTTCTTTCTTTTAGTTCTCTAAATGTTTTAGTAACATGCATACTACATTTAATAGATACTGTGCATACTGATCTGTTAAACAAGACTTTATTACCCCAGTATCCACTATTTGATCTATTATATTAGTAGCTATAAGATTAATAGTTGTAGCTATGAAGGGAGTAACTCTGGTTGGTTTATAAATTGTGTCAACTAAGTTACAGCTATCTAGTAAATTTTTCAGCTTTTTATATACATTTTGATACATTAAATCAACATTTAAATCATCTGCAAGAATGACTTTTGTACTTCTTGTAACATAAGCATTTAACAATCTAACTAAATAATTAAGAAAATCAATTACTGGTGATTTTGGAGATCTGTATACTCCAAAGATTAGAATGTCTCCTTCAGCAGTATCTACTCTAATGCCTGAAACTCCAAAAACTTTTTCCATATAGTATTTGTTTAGACTCAGGCCACTGACATATAATTCCTTTAAGGCAAATAGAATTACACCACCACTGTTACAAGTAGATCGGAAATAGGAGGCCACAATATTATAATTTTCAATTTTGTACAGTATTATTTTATCATCCTTTAGACCATGCTCAGTTATAATTGCGATCTGCGGGCATAACTCATTTATAAAACATTCAGGAGGCCATATTTTGTTGTTAATATATTGAATATTTAAGTGAACTACATTAAATATTTTACCAAAATTTTCAATAGTAGATTTTTTAACTGGAATAGTTTTATATGCACCATTTCTTTTGTTTAAGTCTGTCAACAAAAAAGATTCATCCACCACATCATTTATGATTCCCTGAAAAGATTCTATAATGTTACATAGCAATTTCCCAAAATTGTAGGTACCCTTATAATTAAAATATGTCATCCCTTGTTAAATTCCATCTATTGAGTCAACAGTTCATTTAGCATTAAACAGTACCTTCTGGCATACATCCAGTCTGTTTAAACCTATCAATTTCCTCATGGTTACATCATATCTCCTAAGAATGCTACTTATCATATTTTAGTACTCAAAGCTTTACATTTTATACTTGTTACTAAGTCCATTGTATCTGCTATTATTTCTTCTGTCATAACCCCTTTCTTAACATCATTGTACCAACATGAAGCATTACAACTTCAGGGTTTTCCTTTAATAAATCCATTTGCTCCATTTTTTGTTTCAGTTCATTCATTTTAATACCTGGGAAACATCTGACATCACATCCCTGTTTTCTTAATACTTAACTAGAAAATTTCAGTAAAGAATCACCAAGTACTACAGGCCTTTTTTCTCCAAAAATCTTATCACTTTTTTGAGACTCCTCACTAGCACAATCACTATTTTTTCCATTACAGAATGCCAATGCAACAAAAGTGTTGCCACTGCACAGATTTCCCAAACAATTGTTATAATTCTGGCCTCTATTAGTAGCACTGCTCGTGAGGTTATATCTTCTCCCCCTTGCCCCTAAATGGAGTCATTCACCATCATTGCTAATTTGGTTTTAAAGTGATGCATTCTCCTTTTTTCATGTGTTCATTTGTGCTCTTGGTTCCTGAAGTTCCTTGTTTAGGATTTCAATTATTTTGTGAAATGACACTATTGTTTCATCCGTTCTGGGTTCTGGCAATGAGACATTACCATGTGGTGAGATTTCTTCTATAGCTTTCTTATACATCCTGTGTGTGATTATGAGTTCTTATTAAAGACAATGAAAAGGCAAGTGGAAAAACATATTAGGAGTAGAGTGTTTTGAGTACACCTCTTCACCAAAACCAAGCTTACCATCCTGAGAAATCCTGCAATTCAGCATTACATACATTTATGGTTTTAATTCAGGGCACCCTAGAAAGGAAAGGGATTGCCTTAGTTGTATTTGAACACTAGGGACTAGTAGGACTAGCATTATATTATGGGACAAGTCTTGATATCCATTTTTCCTGGAACTGAGATTAGTTATACAGTTGCTTATTAATGTTATGTTGACATAATATGCATAAGGAACAAGGAATGAGGTGAATAAAATTTTGCTAAGGAAATCATTATTGTTAAATCCCTGCAAACCCTTTTAGTAGATATTAATGCTAGTGGATTATTTTTTATTTGTTTACAGACGCTCTTCAATAGCTCAGGTCATCAGCGTCCCATTCAACTCAGGTTGTGAAATGGCTGACAAATTTTGCTCAGAGGCCTCTTCTTTCAGGCTTGAGGTTTTTTTTCGTGCCGTAAATGTACTACACGTAACCCACAGCTTTACTTCCCTTCAGAAGGAAAGGAAGCCATACTTAGGATTTGTATGCTGGAAAAAATACATCGATCCTCGCCGGGTTTGAACCTGCGATCTTGGGTTTAGAAGGCAGGTATGGTTACCACTACACCACCAGGACCGACATGCGAGTAGAGATCTAGTGTTGAAGTGAGAGTAAATAATTTATTCATTAATTAAAATGTTAATTGGAACTTGCACAGTGAAGCCAATCATATAATTAACATTATTGTATGATTTAGTTGAGCTACACACTCTTAATGCTTCACTTACTTGTATTAATCATTTATTCTTCATTTATTAATTAAGTATTATAAGGTATTTTTAATAATATGAGAAACAGGAAATATTCACAGCATAGTACCAAAATAAACAGTGGCTGGAGTATTAGCAGGTATCTTGTGGCAGTGTGTTACTGTTAAAACAAAAGCAATAACACCATGAGCTTAGAATTTGATGGGATGGGACAAAGTCATTAAGGTTGTATCTCACTTGCTCTGAAGTTTCATGGTGGATTACCTTGTAAATATAAATGAAAAAGGATATTTTCTAAAGATTATGGACATGAATATGGCCTTGGTGGTTATGGAAAAATTTCCTTATACTTTTACTGACATCATGAATGATGCATACTGGAAGATATAAATAACTGCTTTATGAAGATAAACCTTAATATCAGCACTTCAAAAACAGTTGAATTGACAATTGTATAAACAACATAAGTTCAAATTTATAATTAATTTTTTGTCAGAACTAATACAATGAAGCAATTAATTTATTCTTTATTAGATATTGAGTTGATTTAATACTCTTATACTTCACTTTCCATAGAATTATACAGAACATGATTCATAGGCTTTCCTCAGCTGCTAGTTGACTGGAGGGCAATTCAAATTGCATCTTGGATGCTTACAGCTGGTCTCAGTAGGGGGTTAAAAAGGTTATATTTAAATTGTCATCTTCAATATTAATTAAATTTGGAATCTAAAACAGTGAAGCACGCATTAATAGTCTCTTTTGATTTGAACTATTTCAACACACTCTTTCTAGTTTCACTTACTGGAAATTTACTATGGACATCTTTTGAGGACCTTTGTTAAACGACTGTTGAATTGCTCATTGAAGTTGGATTGGTAGGTGTCTGGGTTGACTGGTGGACTTGTAATAAACTTGAGTAAAGAGATGTCTGCTTCCAGAATGTAAAAATTCATTAGGTTTCTTTTAGATTTAAAGTCTTTCCCCCACATTTTTAAAGTTTGGTACAGATATGTAGATAAATTTGCCACAATAAACACAAAACATTGAAGATACTTTAAAACTTTTAAGCCTACAAGATCCTAAAATGAAATTCACCATTGAAATTTAAACAGAAATATATTGTCATTTTTAGATCTCCAGATAATAAAATGCAGTAATAAACTTGAATTTGGCATCTACAGAAAAAAACGTGCATACAGGTAATTATATCAAAGCCCATAGTTTCAATCAAAAATCACGTAAAGGAGTAGCATTTAACAGCATGGCATGCAGACTAGTATATATACCACCTAACAAATAGAATATTAGAATGATTACCTAAGCATAATAGAAGCTGCTAAGTTAAACAGGTTTTATAGAGAGATTATTAACAAAGTATTAAAAAGTTCAAAAAATAGAAGAGAATCACAAGTCTGAATGATATAACACAGACAATTTTTAAAAAGTTCATGTATCATCCAGTACCTAATCAGAAACTTCAGAAAATATTCAGTGATTAAAATATCATCTCAGCACCTCAAAACTGACACAGTGTAAAAAATTTATTGAAATTAAACAAAACAATTCCAGGTTCTATGAGAAAAATCCAGAATTTACCAGATTAATTGTCCAGATTGTGGAAAAAATAGACATAGGCAAAACAAAGAGAAATATACGTTGAAGAAACTTTGGGGAAATATCTGTTATAAGCAAATAGGAAACTCAGCACTGCATTTTTTAAATGAAAACTACGAGATAAAATAAAGAATTAGGTTATTAAAAACAGTTCAACTTCCAAATGAGTTAGACTATGATTTACACAAAAAACAAACCTAATGAATTTTGACATCCTGGAAGCAGACAGTTCTTTGTTCCAGTTTATTGGGGGAATACCAGAGTCAACTCAAACACTTACCAACCCCTTCAACAAATAATTCAACAATGACTTAACAGCTGAGGATGTAGTCCATAAAGTTTCACGAAACACTGAGTAACTCTAAAGTAAATGAAACCAGACAGAGTGGGGTTAAATAGTTTGACTCAGAATGTGTTGCAATTTTGAAATTCATCAATTTATCTTAATATTTCTTTATGCAGATCTTTTCTCATAAGCCAAGTTGTAATGGTAGGCATGCTGATTTCTTTTCTATTTCATTATTCATTTCCAAAAATTCTTGACCACATATGAGTTATCTGTTTGCTTATATCTGATATTCTTGAAATGTTCTTTATGTGTGACATATAGGTATATTTCTTTTTGTTTTACCAATTTATATTTTATTATGATCTGAGAATTTAATTTGTAGATGCTTATTTCTTTTCTGGGGAAATTTGGTCATTATGATTGGACATTATGAGATTCTTTATATAGTTTCTGTGGAGCCAAGGTGATGTTAAATTCTTTAAAAATATCACCTTGGTTCTACAGAACAAGCGAAAGAGAAAAAATCACGCTTAAAAGGATTAGTGAACTTCTGAAAACCACTAAGAAGGAGGATTTCAACTGATCCATTGGACCATGCATATGCAGGGCCATAATCATCAAAAAAATAGTACCAGGGTATTTCATAAAAACATTATTATTATTATTATTATTATTATTATTATTATTATTATTATTATTATACTTATAAAGTTTTTGAGGTTTATATGTTGCACAATTTAATTTAGTCTGGATCTTGCATAAATTTTCCAAGTAAGTTCTTTATATTTTAATGTGTTAAATTAAAAATATGTTAAGGGAAATGTTTCATTGCTCTGTTTGCATATTATAATTATGATTATTGTTACTGCTTAAGTGTTAACTGAATTCATGTATAATTAATTGAAGGGATGCAATTCTTAATATGTTCAAGTTTTAAAGCATGATTTAACAAATTCAGAACCATTTGTTTTCTTCTCCTATGATATGGCATAAACATCTTCCATAACAAAATCCTGGGGGATTTTATCTCACCAGTAAGATTCCTATAAAGAAAAGGAAAATGTAAACCTGTGCAACCCTCTAATGGGAGAGTGTCAATAACTTTACAAGATTGAACAAGGAATACACCAGAGCTTGCAGAAATTAAAACCTTCCATACTTAACAACATTAGTTATTTTATGACAATTTTCTATCTGTTTTATATTTCTTCTTTATGGTATAGTTCTCAATAAAAGTTTTACTTAAAATATAGTTTGTGTTTTTATGTGTATCATACTCAAAAAATGAATGCTATTACCAAATTCTTACGGAATATTTTGTATTTTTTGCTAATGAAAAAAGTTCATGTATATTTGCAGAACTTCACAAAAAATTATTGAATTAACAAGTTAAATTTATTATAATTATTTTGACATTGCAAGCAATAAAATGCCAATTAGACATATTGTTACTTTAGAATAGAAATGGTGGATCCAAAGGCAAGAGATATTACTTTCTTATATAATTTGAATTTTAGAAGTGCAAAACTTGATAAAATATATTTTTTGAATTTACAATTAAAAAGAGAAAAACTTAAGATAAGATTAACTTCCTGAAACTATGCCTAAAAAATAAAGCTACCCTAAACTTTGTAAAGAAAACAATTAAAATAGACAATAACAGCATAAATCAGAAAGCAACAGAGGAAAATGTATATGAAATAGAGAAAAAATTACAATATAACAGTTAAATTCAATTGATTTAAGAATCTATGGATTGCACTTAAAGCTTTCAAAGTCATTAGGAATATGAAATTTTACAAAATTTAAATCACCAAATGAAAAACAAGAATCATAAAAAGAAGCTTTACAATTTACATATGCAATAAACCAAATGTTATCAACACAAAGAAAATATAATTAACCTTTTGGATACCACCTTTTCTAATGAAGAAATTACATTTGTAAAAAAGGCCTCAGAACCTGTGTGGACTTCTCGGAAAATGTAGATGAGTATATTGGGTATATGAATATAACCACCAAACATCTAAATGAAGAAGAAAAAAATTTAGTTTAGCAATGGGGAACCCACTGTCTCCACTTCTAGCAGATTTATTCATGAGCTTCTTAGAAATATAAATCACCAAAGCCTTCCTATTAATTTTAAAGTCATGATATAGGTACATAGATGACACATTTGCAATAATACCTATAAACATTCAATAGATGCTTTGAAACTCCTTCATTTACAAAATAAATCTGTACAGTTTACCATAGAAGAGCAGAAAAATGGATGGCTTCCAATTCTAGATTTAAAAATTATAAGAAATGCAGACAAAATGAATTTTGGAATCCATAGAAAAGAGACACATAAAATTACATAAAAAATAAGTCATTGCCCCATTCCACACGAGTATATGGTGTTCTGCAGCTACAGAACATATTATAAAGTTGGCCCCAAAAAACAAATATATATACTTCACAACTCAACAGAGCTATATTCTTGGGAAAGAAATTTCATCCTGAGAAATTGCAAAAATTTAATGAATTTTGGTTCCATCCATGGATGAATTCAGAAAGTACCTATTTGAACATCAGAGACTGCCACAGAAGCACCTTGGAATCCAGCCACCATATCAAGAGTCAATCAATAGATGATGATGATGAGAGTGATTGTTTCTAAAATATGTCCTTATATTCTATGTGTACGTGGTGTTAGTATAAACATATTAAATAAATTATAATAAAATAAACTATCATTCATTCATTTAGATGATGATTATTGTATAAGGGCAAAACTGCTAAGGTCATTACCCCTACATTAATTTAGGGAAGAGGGGGAAAAAAAAAACACTTAAGAATAACTTGTAATTGAAATAGGCTATATATGCACAAAGCAATAATTTCTAAATGCCATAAAAACTGAACTTTCTAAAAATAAAATAGTTGTCCAAGTAGCTCCATTATTAATACTGTACATAGTACATAGCAATATAAATAACAATAATGCAATAATTCCATGTGTTTAACACTAGACTAGTGATTTACTTCAACTAAAAATTCTCAACTTTTAGTTCCATATATGTATTAGTGAAATATTCTAGCAATAAGTGCACTGGAGAGCCCTATTGAAAAATTTTAAATATTAAGTTGAGCATTTCAAATTGTGCTGAATGTCTAGTGGTTGAATTCTTTTGGTTAGCTAAATACAAAGTTAATCATAAAAATAATCTTTATAAATAAAATACAGCAATATCACATAGCTGTTTTCTACTGAAAAATGAACTCTTGTTGCAATCAAAACCATTTTGATACAGTAATGAGAAAATTACCCAAAAGAATAGCAAATTAGCTATCATTGCAGCACAATGAAAGAATATATCTTTTTTATAAATAGAAATACTTTTGAGTTTGTAGGCATGATCTACCGGGCTCCTTCTTCCCAAACATTTGGTCTAGTCCTGCAGCAGACATCTTCAATGATAGGGGTGAGATCAAAGAGTCCTGGTGTCAATTGTGCCCAAGACATCCACCAAGACACTTCAACACTGTCCTGGTGTATATGTGAATCACAACTGAAATCAGGACATTTCGACCTCACCTGTGCTACTGAAGTTGTCTACTGTAGGAGAGGAAGAAACATCTAGGAAGAAGGAGGCTATTAGACAATGGCCTACATGCTCAGGAGTACTGTACATACAACACTGCCCATGAAAACCTACAAACCTTAATGAATGTAGTTTTTGCTTTGGTTTTCCAAATGTTGCAAACAGCAACTTATCAATATTATGGAATTGTTTATTTGACAGTTTTACAAAACAACCATAAAGAGTAAATTGATCTCATTATTGCCAGGTTACTTATATTATTACTTTTAGTATCACAAGAAATAAATCAGCCAGATCATACTATCATTTTCTTTCCCATCCACAACAAATCCTTAAATGAGGCATGTCCCATTTTTTGTTTTTATTTTATTCCTGAGATGAAAAAGAGAGAATGAGAAAGATAGAAACCTCTGAACTTAAATGCACCCTGTATATGAAGGTTGTAGAAAAAGAGGTATGTTTGATTACAAAAACATGAGTTCTTAGAATGCAGAAGCTAATATAAAGTACCAACCAATACTTTGTTGTTTATTAATATTAAATATTCTTCATAATCTAAATTATTTACCTTCAATGGATATGAAGTGTCAGGATCATACGTTTTATCCTCTTTCAGGGCTTTGAAAATAACACAACAGTGCGTTGGTGCCACAATTTCATGTGCATATTTTTTAGATAGCAGCAGCGTATCAATTGTAGAATGTTGAGTTGAGGGACAGTAATCCTTGCACAATATAAATGATTCTGAAAATTTTAGTTATAGTTATTAATATGCCACGCTATGGCACAAAATCAAGATTACAACATTTTTAATAAATTAATACTAGTAGTAGAAGTAGTATTTATTTCTCATGCATCACATACAGATGTTTTTAAACACATATTAGACACAAATAAAATAAATACATTACTTTTAAATATAACAATTAGGAACAGTGCCTTCAGCAATTCCAGAAGGCACTGAATCCAATCAAAATTTATTCCAATTTGATTGGCTCAGCCCCCCAGTCCCCAGTTCATCAGCAGCTATCTACTGGAATATCCAGGGGACCAGGCTTTGATCCTACCAAAAACAAAACACAACATTAAAAGTAATTCATACATTCAATATAATATTAAGTTATAGTTCCTACAATATTAAACCTTCCTTCTTTTTTAATTAAACTCATTTGGCCAAATTTCTATCCTTGAGAGTTGCTTATTCCTTAGGGCCTTATACACACTAACATCCTGGTTATTGGTGTACAAGGATCCTGATTAACTAATATTAGATAACTACCCTCATACCCTTCCCTACTCATTTCATCCTTCTTTCACTATCTGACAATATTATTCTCATGCACATTTCCTAAGTATATTACACCCATAACCATTTTTGTCTTACCTTATCTATGTATTAAATGAATACTATAAGATCATTTTGTCCCTGAATATAATTAAAATTTTCAGTAAATTTTATGAACATAGTAAATCTCATTTCTACATAAGTGCTTGGAAATTAGGAAATTAGCATGTTTTCCTGACTAGATAACCTTTGATCTAAATGGGTATACTAATATATCTTAATGGAGGAATCAATTATTTTCATTAAATTAATAGATGCAAATTAAGCCATTTAACAATAAAACAGGCTTTCTAAAAAAAAAAAAAAAAAAAAAAAAAAGCTAAGAGAAACTGTACAAAACATTGTGATGCCCTGGTTAGTGACATATATGAAATACTAGCCAGATTTCCTGCATTGCCCTGGCTGTTTATGCCATGAAAAATATACTGTTACAAGAACTAAATTCCTTCATCAAACCATTAAAACAAAAATGGCCCAAAAAATCTTCACCACATTCAATTATACTTTTAATTATTTTAGTAGCCTCAATCATAAGGGAACACATCATAGATAAATGTCATAAAAGTATAACAAATATCATAATCATATAACAAATATCATAATCACAATTTTTGAGTTATAATATGGTCCTTGTGGGTGCCTTAAAAAGGTAGTGATTTAAAGGGGAAAGTTGTTTCCTTCTAGATAGGCTAGAGCGTAAGCATGCATCACAACATGAAATAGTAGGACTGGGTTGGTAATATAAGGAGGGCGTCAAAAAACTGTATGCACACTTTCACAATAGATATCCATTTAATATATTTCAAAGTTGGACTGAAAAACAAGTTATGTGTAGCACGGTGTTCTGTAAACAGATGTGACTCACATATATTATGATAGCATTGCTACTGACAGGTAAATCAACAATGAAAATGTGAAGCCAAGATTATCGTTAATCAACAATGAACAAATGAAGTCAAGATTATCATATGATGTTCTGTAAACAGATGTGACTCACATTACATTATACTAGCATTGTTACAACAAAATTGAGTGAAGATTATCGTTTGAACAGGAAAGCAATTTTGAAGTGATATTGAAAAACCATGAATGTTGTTGAAGTTCAAAGGCAATGGAGATGTGAGTACAGATCAGAACTGCCATTGGACTTCTACCTATGGGGAAATCTTAAGGATGTTGCATACCATAGAAAACCAACTACACTGGCAGCACTTTGGGAAGAAATTGAAATGGCATGTGCTGCAACTTTCACAAATGTTGCTCAACCAGTATTTCAATGTACTCAGAAATGTATCGATCCTGATGGTGGGCATTTTGAGCAGCTATTATAACTGTAAAAGTCTAAGATGATTAGTGATCATAATTTTCTGTTTGTGTGAATTCAGTTTTGTTATGTTAACACAATTTTTTCTTTGCTTGAAGTGTTTATACATCTTTTTGGCACCCTCGGTATACATCTAAAACACTGTCTACCATACAATATTATGTTGTTAAGCATTTGAAACCAAGGGTGCTAGTGTAAAATTGAAAAAAACTATTGTATCCATGTTGTAAATCTTGAACAATGTCATTCAATACATTTGCAAAAACATTATATATTTAAATGGTGAGGATTTTCACAGTGAAACATAGTATAATATAATAAATTATTTATGAAGAAATTACTCAAAATTCACTTGTTTTGTTCCACTTAGTTGGACATGTTTCAAAGCCTATTGCCTTGAACATCAGCATGATGCCACTGTCAGCTTCACAGCATGGTATTAAAATGTCTCTGTGTGAATTTTATAAACTTTTTGATGAGGTTACTTTTGTTTGGAAGATCAAAATGAACTAAATTTTTCTTCAACTTAGGTATTCATTTTTTACACTAAATAAAAATGGTTCCACCCTCACGAGCACACACAACAGATAAAGTAGTTAATCTTTCCAGTGCCATTTTCCGAAAATGAAATCAAACTCCTAAACAAAGGCCTAAAAACTGGTATAGATTTCTCAGATAATATAGAAGATTACATAGCCGACATACACATAGCCACCCAACAGCTAAACGAAAGGAAAAAATCGTTCATCAAAAGTAAATGCAAAAAAGTTTTAGAGAACATAAAAAACCGAAAGAAATCGATAAACCACAGAATGGCATTAAAACAACTAAAAGAAAAACCAGTAATATACATAAAAGCAGATAAAGGTAATAAAATAGCCATTTTAGACGAAAATGAATACATAAATAGGGTTGAAATTATGTTAAAAGTAAAAGACTACAAACCAATTGAAAAGAATCCACTCAGTAAATGCAATAAAATGTTAAACAAAACATTAATTTAAGTCAAAACACTATCCACTACTGTAAAACAGAATATCGCACAGAGTAATCTAGTACTACCCAGGCTTTATGCACTATCTAAGTTACAAAAAAATGATAAAAGCATGAGACCAATAATAAACAATATCAATTCACCAACATACCAGGTAGCAAAAAAATTGATCAAAGTCTTCAATTCTTTTAAGAAATTTCAAAGTTTGAGCATTAAAAATTCAGTTGACCTAGTTAAAAAACTTGAAAATAGAAGAATTACGGCTGGAGATATAATGGTTTCATTTGATGTAAAAGCCTTATTCCCCAGCATACCTAAGAGAAACTTATGCATATACTAGAGAAATGGTTAACATCAATAAATTTAAAAACAGAAGAAATAGAAGACTTATTAAAACTTACTAATGTTTGCATTAAGCAAAATTACTTCAGCTTCAACAAAAAATATTACCAACAAGTTTCAGGCCTAGCTATGGGAAACCCTTTGTCACCTTTTCTAGCAGAATTATTCATGAGCTCATTTGAAATACACATCATAAAAGCCTTCCCTTTAATTTTCAAGTCAAGGTATAGGTATGTGGATGACATTTTTGCAATAATACCGAAGAAAACTCAATAGATGCCCTGAAACTTCTTAATTTGCAACATGAATCCGTACAATTTACTATAGAATAAGAAAGAAATGGGTGGCTACCATTTCTAGATTTAAAAATAATAAGAAATGGAGATTGTTTGAATTTTGGAATTTACAGAAAATAAACACATACGGAAAACTACATGAAAAATGAGAGTTATAGCCCCATTCCACATAAATATGCAGTTTGGCACACAGATTGATGAGTATTCCACTCACAGAAGCAGAGTACAAAATAGAATACAAACAAATAATAAAGACAGTTATTATCAATGGTTTCAACAAAGACAGAGATAAAAATTATCAATAAATCTAAAAGACAAAAAGGGATAAGGGAAGTTTCCACACTGAAAAACACAAAAGAAGAATATAAATTCAAAAGTTTCACCTACCATCCAATTTACCAGAACAAGTTCAAGAAAATCTTCAAGAACATTGAATAATGTTAGCCCCAAAGAACAGAAATCAGGAATTTATGAAATAAAATGTGCAGATTGTGAACAGAGCTACATAGGCAAAACAAAGAGAAGTTTGGAAATTCGGAGAAAAGAACATTTTAGGAATATTCAGTTTAAGCAGGTGGATAAATCAGCAGTAGCAGCCCACTTTTGGACCAAAAACCATGAAATAAAATTGGGAATAAAACTGCTGAAACATCTTCACAGCCAATTGGAGTTATCCACTTGGGAAAAAATTTTCATATTAAAAAATTGAGAAAAACTGATGAATTTCGAGTTTCCCTCCTATGGATGAGCTCAGCAACTTCCTACTTCAACCAACAGAGGCCACCACAGGAACATCTGTTTGTCCAGCCATAGTTTCGAGTAACAATGGTTCAGTGAGCAAGTGAAGATGGCAGAGATTCTCCCGAAACATGTCTTACTTTTGTGTAAGTGAATGGAGTTTAGTATAAAAAATGAATACCTAAGTTGAGATTATATTACCACTCCATTGTCAACAGCTTCATAAGTACAATATTTAAATTTTTCTTGTTTTCATTTTGGAATATATTTTTCCACAGTTTATGGGTTTTTGAAGGGCTTTTAAGAGTTTTGGTTCACTTTGGAATTTGTGTTTTTTTTGGTCAGAAATGGCATGCTACTGCTGATTTTTCTCTGTGTTTATATTTTACAATTCTCATGTGTTCCTTAAACCATAGTGTAATGTTCTGTTTTGTTTTATCTATATATATATCATACTGCAGTCTTTGCAACTGATTGTTTTCCTGGTGGAATTTTGTCCTTTGTGTTGGTTTTTAGGATGTTTTTTTAAACTGTATTTGTTCACTGTAGCCCAAATAACATTGGCATCTTTAAAAATCTTGTGGAATTTTTTGGGGTGCCCATGAATGGAATGTAAATTTCTAATACATATGATCTCTATTGTAGCCTTTCAGTATGGTGATGTCTTTTATTTGTTTTTGTTTTTTGAATTTTTCTATTTTCTTCTTCACCATATCTGTTGTGTAATCATTTTTCTGTGCTATATTTATGAGTTTCTGGTATTCCAATTCATATTCTGTCTGACTTATTGGTAAGTTGTTAATCTAAACATCACGCTATTATTATTGTAAGTTTATGTTATTTTGGATTGTGGCTGTTGTTGTTTTATATATAATTATCTGCATGGGCTTTCTGAGTATGCCAAATTCCAGTATATAGTAATTTTTTATAATTTTTATATCAAGGAAGGGAAGAACTTTGTTGTTTTCTATTTCCATTGTGAATTTAATGGTCCTATCTTGAGTAGTTCAATTGCATCCTCTTTTCTATTTTCATTTACTATTGCAAAGACATCATCAAGATAATTGTATGTGGGAGAATTCATTGTATATATATATATAGGTCTTATTTACAACCCCACCACACCCAGAATCTGTGGCCTACCAAAAATACATAAACATGTTAAATAAATGAGATCATGCACCCACATACAATTTAGCCAATCACCTTTTAAAAAAATCCACAGTTTACTGAAATACAAAAGCCAAAGCATAAAAAACTCATCAGAATTAATACAAAAATTAAACATGTGCAACTGCAAAACAAGGATTTGTTAGTTTCTTATGACATGGTCTCTCTGTTTCCTAGCATCCCCTCAAAAAATCTAATAAATATCGTAAAAAAATGGCTAACATTGATAAACCTAAATGCCATCGTTTCGAGTAACGGCAGTTCAGTGAGCAACTGAAGAGGGGAGAGATTCTCCTGAAACGCATCTTACTTTTGTGTAAGTGAGTTTAGTGTAAAAATGAATATCTAAGTTTAGGTTATATTGATAAACCTACTTGGAGAAGTAATAGAATAATATCTAAACCTCACCAAAATTTGCATCAATTAAACCTACTTCACAATCAAAGGCAATATATATATATATACATAAAAGAAGGGCTTAGCAATGGGAAACCCACTCTCACCATTCTTAGCAGATATGTACATGAGTTTCTTGGAAATAAAATTAGTTGATTCTTTCCCACATATATACAAATGTTGACACTGTTGTGTTGATGATGTCATTGCAATAGTAAATGAAAAATGAGAAGAGGATGCAATTAAATCACTCATCCTACAAGACAGGACCATTAAATTCTCAATAGAAATAGAAAACAACAAGGTTCTTCCCTTCCTTGATATAAAAATTATAAAAAATTACAATATACTGGAATTTGGCATACTCAGAAAGATACCCATGCAGATAATTATATATAAAACAACAACAGCCACAATCCAAAACCATATACACTTGCAATAGTAATAGCCTCACATTTAGATTAACAAACCTAATAAGTCAGACAGAATATGAATTGGAATACCGGAAACTCGTAGATATAGCAAAGAAAAGTGATTATACAACAGATCTGGTGAAGAAGAAAATAAAACAATAAAAAAAAAAAATAAATAAAAGACATCACCATACTGAAAGGCTGCAAAGGAGATCATATATATATAAGAAATTTACATTCCATTTATGGGCACACCAAAAATTCCAGAAGATTTTTAAAGATGGGAACATTATTTGGGCTACAGTGAACAAATAGTTTAAAAAAACATTCTAAAAACCAACACAAATGTTCTGCCAGGGAAACAACCAGGTGTTTATGAAATCATTGCAAAGACTGCAATATGAATATATAGGTAAAAACAGGAACATTACACTGCAGTTTAAGGAACACATAAGACATGTAAAATATAAACACATAGAAAAATCAGCAGTAGCATGCCATTTCTGGAAGGGGGAAAAAAACACACAAATTCCAAAATTAACCTAAAATCTTAAAATCTGTTCAAAAACCCACTGAATTATCAATGTGGGAAAAATATTCATAAAGAAAACAAGAAAAATTTTAGTTAATTTTGATCTTCCAAACAATAGTAACCTCATCACAAAGTATATAAAATCCACAGAGCGACATCTTAATACTACACTGGGAAGCTAACAGTAGAACCATGCTGATGATGAAGGTAACGCCCTTCAAAGCATTCCAAGTAAGTTGAAAAAAAAACTAGTGAACTCTGAGTAATTTCCTCATAAATAATCTGTTATAGCATAAAAACTTTGTTTAACAAAAATGCCCAGTAAAGACCAAATGAATCATTAGATCTCCAGTTCCCTGGGTGACTGCAATGGGCACATTAATGAGTCAAAGGGGTAAGAACTGTTTGAAATGTACAAGACTAAAAAATGATACACATTTGCAAACATACAAATGCTTGAGAAGCATAGAAATTCTAAGTTGAGACATATGCACACCTTATTGATTCTAATGTTGCAGTAGCTGATATGCAGCAAAATGGAGGGTCAATGGGTTTAGGAACAGTTCAAACTTCCAATTCAGATCACTGCTTGTATAGACAAACTAAATGAATGTATTGAATGTAAGTAAGTGGAGTTAAGAGTTAGTGTGAACATGTTGAATATATTAGTGTAGGATATAATACCACTCCATTGTCTACAGCTTAGTAAGTATAATTTATTTAAACTAAATAAATGTTTTGCATCTACCACTACATTTGAACCTACAATAGCAAAACAGCAGAATATTAATGACATACTCTGCCACTGTGCCAGAATATTAAAAATTCTTCTTTACCTAAAGCATTAAAATATATTACATTAAAAACATAGAGCTCATCAACAAAATTAAAAAAAAAAGCATTCCCAAAAATAACTGACATATTCTACACACCTTTAATTATTTCCAATTGTCCACAAAAGATATGAGTAGTCCTCTTCCTAAAATTAAGTTAGCCAAAGCACTTGATGTCTATAGGCCAATTAGAATACTCTCTGTCTTTTCTAAAGCACCAGATGCATTGTACTTGGGCAAATACCTTGATGTAAATATAGCACAATGTTGCTTTGAATGACTGAGTAAGGATGAGAAAAATGGAAAGGGGAGGAATCATGCTAATAGCAATTCAAGACTTTTCTGAAGTCTTCAACACAGTAGACATTGACCTGTTAATTGCAAAATGAAAAACTTGACAATGCCAGAGCCTAGATGAATTCCTACCTTTGTAGATATCAACAGTGCACCTTGAATAATAATCAGCATTCATCCTGGCATAACTTGAAAACTGGTGTACCATAAATCTCTTTGTTAGGACTATAACTATTTTCAATTTTATATGAATGACATTTCTATTGACATAACACACTGCAAACCCCCCCAATGATGTAGATGATATACACAATAATTTACACTCTTGACCTGATAGACTGAATGGCACTATTCTTAAAATGACTTCATGATTTTAACTCAATTTTCTTTTGTTAACAAAATATGAACTTAAATTCTATAGAAGTAGGTATCAGATTATCCTAATAAGTGATTGTAGATCAAAGTATGCTAAAATAATATACTGTCTGTACTTAAAAATAACTATCTCTCTTACAGTTCTGTAATGGAGAATTTAGGACTATATATAGATTATAGCCTTGAGTGGAATAATCAGGCGAATCATTTATGTAAAAAAATATTTTTGATCATTCACTCCCAAAGGCAAACAAAATATTTCTGTGCAGCACATGGCTAAGTCATGTAACATGCAGCTTGTTGGGGAAACAGGGCTTTAAGACATATTGAACAATCATGATGCCACACTTTGATAACTTTGATGTACTGTTAACTATCCCAATGCTAATTTGAACATGTGCATAATGCATGTATTTTGCATTATTCCTAAGTATGATCATGTGACCCCATGTTTTGGGAGACTACTGATTAAGACTATGCAAGTGATGTACCTTGAATTCATCTTAACTTACTACATTAAATTCTATAGTCATTATACCATTTTATGACCTTCGGTTACTGCTTTTAATTATTCATACAATATAATTTAGGTACTAGGTCTGGTATGAACAATTTACTTATTATACCTATAACAGAACAATTCTTTATCATACAATGTCTCTATGTCTCTATTATTAGAAAATGAAATCTGCTACCTAGTAAGTTAGGGCTTGTTAAGACAGTATAATCCTTTAGAGCAAAATTAATGTTTAACCCAGGATTGGACACACTATTAGAAAAACATGATAATGGCACTTTCTTATTTACCATTTTGTTTGCAATTGGATTTCATACCAAATATTTTAAAATTTCTTTTCCAAACCTTTTGCATTATTGTGGTGCTATTTGCAAGAAAAAGGATTAACACATGATTGGTGGAGATGCTTAAAAGAAGGAATGGAAAATGTTAGTTTGTTTCAAGCTGGGTGACGTCACATGAATGCTATGTTAGATTATTTCTATTGACATGAACAACTGTATGAATAATATTTGTAGTAAATGCAGTGAAGTACACCATAACTACAAAGAAAAAAAAATTATTGATCAGGTGGTGGAAGAGGAATGCATCTCCTGAACCATTCAAAAATAGTGATTATTAAAGTTGATTATCTTTCTGAATATAATGAATATAACTCTGGTACAGAACAATCCAATGAAAGTGGAGATGAGAATTGCATACATATTCCTGTTTTATACAAGCATAAACCAACACCACAATTTCAAGTGGGAACCCCATAAGTCAAATTCTACTAAAACAATTCAGCAAAATTTACTTAAAATACTACCTGGTGTAAGACAAGCAGAGAACTGTGCAACTACTATCAATTGCTGGGAAGTATTTTTTCCTGATACTACACTATACAAAAATGTTGCATGAACCAATGAAAACTATAATAAATATCTGTTTCACATAATCTGGTAGTGCAAAAGAGAAGGCCTGATGGTCTAAGAATTTCAAGTTTAAATAAATAAATGATCTAACATAATCAAATCTGATAACTGTGGATCAAGGGATTGTCAACTCATTGATTTAAATGAAATGGCACTTTTTTGGGAGTTAATAATTTCATCATTTGAACACTGCAGAAATGTAGAATGCAGAAGCTTTTGCTGCTGCTGTCATGTCCAAAAGAACATTCCACACACTTGATGAGAAAGAAACAAGAGCAGAGAGGGGAAAAAAAAGACAAACTTGCTTCTATATGTTATATCGTTGAAAAATTTTTAAAATGGTGCATTAATAACTATACAATTAATGAGCATGGCACCATTAATGTGATGCAAACCTTTTAGAGAGTGCTGTAAATTCAGATAGTAAATTGCCAACAAGTAAACAAAATATAGCATTAAGATCTGTGCTTTAGTATATTCCAGGTTGTTAAATAATTAATAACTTATGTAGCTACAATATGCAAAGGCAAACCTCATATACTTCAGGGATTTATCAACATCAATCAAAGAAAATTGTAAGGAGTCCATTTGGTTGTTGAAACAATTGTTGTTTTGATTTTATATGCTCATAAGAAAAAATAAAAATGTTCCTCATCTCCACTATGCCTAGTGATGATACTACTGATGCTGCAATTAGGGAGCCAATGAACTGGAGGAAATAGCCTTTTACAATCTCATCAAAGATAGGACATTGTGGAAAATTTCAAATCACAGTATTTGGTGTCAAGGATCAATGACTGATGACTATCTTCTATGGGTTATTGGAAGTTATCCTCAAAGTATAATGCTATAACTTAATATAAAATGAAAATTGGCAAAACATACTTCTAGAACATAATGCAAAGGTATAAACTTAACTAAATTCCTATGAAAAATTATGCCAGATAACTTTGTACTTTCAGAATCTATCTGTTGAGTCCAAGTGATTTCTGGTCATTATGTAATTCTAATATCTTAATAAATTTACATTCTTAAATTTTTACGTATCTAAATAGATCACAGTTAAGATGTTGTGTTTTGTCTTCCTTAATGATAAAACCATTAGTTTTAAACCAAGTGGCAGCATATTGATTGTGAAATGACAATACGTCCTGTCTCCATTTTATTCAAAAAAAGGGTTTTACAGTACACTGTTTCGTTTGAATTGGCATGCAAGCTTGTATAGTTAGTTAAGTGCATTTTGAACCAATCTGAATGCAGGAGGCTTCAAAGAAAAATCAGCGCATTTCTGGCTATGAAATATTCGGTAGCATTATTTCATACGTAGCATGTTTACAGTGTAAAATGCATGCAAGTTTGTCATTGCTATTGTTTTTATGAAATTTATTGTTATAGAAAATTGTTCTTCAAAAATGTGCTTTTACATGCAGAACAAAACATTAAATATCAATTTAAGTTTGTTACTTTCAGTATTAGCATACAAATGTTTTAATTTTTATAATAATCATAATATATACTTATGAGCTATTGGCTTAGTAAGTATTAAGCTTTATATACTAATTTTTTTGTTTATAAGACAGTGTATATTTGTTACATGACTATTTCTAACTGTTTGAAGGGAGAGTTGGTGATGATAAATTCACACTGATTCTATTCACAGCTAATGCAATGCTATTTTATACTTTCAGATGGTTAATTACTATTAAATTGAATATGAAACACTTAAGTAGGGGACAGCAAATGATGGTATTGTCCTTAAACCAGGACCATAAAGGTAATTATATTCAAATAGTATAAGTGTAACTAATAAAGAGAATGTTTCTGATATTTGGTAGAGCTTGCTTTTATTATTGATTAGTGCTTTCCTCTTTTCAGGTGGAGTTGGCCAAATCAACAATCCAACTAAAGGTGTGGTGGCTTCATTTGAAGAAGCCAACATAATTTTCATAGATGATATTCAGAAAATTTTAACTATTGATTTGCTGTTGATAGTAGGTGTAATGAAGATGAGAGCCAGCTGTGGAAAGAACTGTGATTTCTATATTAGCACCTATGGAAAACAGTTATTACAGTGATGAGAGGTTGCTGGAAAAAGTAGTATATAGTCAAAAAATCAGTAGATACTGGAACTATAGATGCAGCTATTCAGATATTGGTAAGTGGTTCAGCTGCAGCATTAAGGGAAAACAAAGAAACTAGTAATATTGACAATGATTAAGATACAACTGAATTGGAAATGTCAGATATAAATGAAGATAAGAGCAATAACCAAAAAATGCAGGAAAGGGGACATAAAAAATATTAAACAAGAGACTACAAATGGAAGATAAACCATATCTAGGCTATAGTTCATCATGATATTACGTGACACTAAAGAACTCTCAGGAATTTTTGTCCTGCCTGTATAGCACAGTTCTAAAAATGTTGTCAATGTAATGAAATTAAAGAACAGAATAGAAAATGCCTATTTTTATTGTTTTGCAATTCATAGGATTTTGCACTGATCCTAGGATCCATGCTAAATTTACCTAAATAATTTAATTACAAGAATTTCATCCAAAAGAAGATAGTCTGACTGTGCAAATGAATGAAGATATCAAGACTCATTGCAGTATGCATTAAAGGTTTCAGAACAAAAGTTTATTGTGTGTAAAATTGTTTCAGGCTATATTTGACCTTAGAGAATGGTTTGTTCTCCACTGGTTTGGAGAAAAAATTATATGTGCCAGCCACAAGAGAGTAGAGTCAAGTCATGCAAGAAACCAAGTGAAAGAAAAGCTGAAGATTAAGTCTTCCTTAGGAAACTTTTGCTTTCATTAAGTAAGAAGAAAAAATAGAAATAAGCAGTACCTAGACAGCATTCATGCTTTCTCTGAAGTGTATGAATATCAATGCAGATAATTGCACATAATTATTGGGAAGTCATAAAAATAAATATTCTTATACAAACAAAATATTAAAATAAAGTACAGAGAAAGTTAATAATGCATGTTGGAATCTACACACATTCATAATTCTGATTTATTTTAGCAAGATTTTTACAACAAAATTATATGTATCAAATTGAAAAATAGGAAATTAATCAGTTTAGGAGTTTGTTAACTTAATGAAGGAAAATTTAGATAAAATATCATGTTAGGCCAAGAAGTAGGAAACTTTGTCACAAGACATAAAATATTTGGAAAATCCTGCCAAAATCTGAAAATCTGGCAACCATATACAAGACTAAGGATGATTGTGTGCCTCCATATTTTCATCTTGTAAATTAGACTACTTAGAGAATTGCTTAAGGGTTACAACACATAATATTAAAACACTTTACTAAGTTTGAGACACATACCAAAATTGCAATACAGTGGTGATCAATGCTATATTGCACTTTTCTTTTGACAGATCAGTAAACATCTACCAAAAATATTTAGTTCAAGGGCATACTCAAATAGTTGTTTACAGTGTCCATACTAAAATAAAGAACAAATTGAAAGAGTGATATCTACCTTCCAAGTGACTACATGAGAATCATCAAAGAGGCAAAAATATTTCTTTCAAAACAAATCTCTTGACACATATTTTTAAGAATTACACTTCTGAAATGGCACATGACAGAATTAGACCTGTCATATAGGCCATGACTCAACTGTCACCAATAATTATCAGATGAAGTATACCACAAATAGCGTAATATACTACAAACTAACCCAAGATGAAGATTTTCAAGAAATTTCTTGATGCCACAAACATATTGTAAAATGTTATATTGTGAAGAATTTTCAATTTAGTTCTTTGCACCTTAAAAGGCTTAAGACAGGCTCTCATTGATGACTTTCCAATCAATGATTAGATATTTATATTAATTTGCTGCATTTCTAGTTGCAAAGCTCAGTTCTTTGCATCTTAAAGGGCTTAAAACAGGCTTTCTTTTAATGGCTTTCTAATTAAAGACTAAACATTTGTATTAATTTACTGCATTTCTAGTAGCCAAGTTTACTAATTTTTGCACTTGATGTCAAAGTATTCATGTAGTTAATTTGGCATTTTCATCAATTTTGTATTGGAATGTACAAAACCTAAATATGACAATCATGTTACATAAACAGTTTGTTAATCACATTGTAATGCAATATCAAAACAAACCCTCCACTAGAAACAATATACACTTTAGTTTCTATAGAATTACCAGAAGTCTTCATGGGGCATCTATCTTGGTAGCAAATTTTATAATCATCTACCACACCACATAAACAATTTAGCCATTAATAATTGAAAAAATCAGTAAAATACATTCTGCTAGCACACATTATTATTATTATTATTATTATTATTATTATTATTATTATTATTATTATTATTATTATTATTATTATTATTATTATTATTATTATGGTTTAAAGAGTGCAAAGCTACAAAGGTCATTAGCACCCAGACACACTAATATGGTGCCAAGAGTACATTAAATATTCTATCTATACAAAAGTCAGTGTAAAAGCAAGCAACTTGGGCCATAAAAATAAAAACCCCATAACAAATAACAAGGGTAAAATGGTCAACAATAAACAAAAGACTGGTAATAAATTGCATTAGCAAGAGCTGAAAACACAACAATCTTAAAATGGTCTAAAATGCTGTCATAATTAAAATGATATAAAATCACACCTTGCTCCAAAAACCACAAACACGAATAAAATGGAGCACTCACTGAACAACAACCACATCATTTGTATAATTTTATTTGTGAAGGTATTTGTAGACCATTTAAGTCTGTTGCATTTTCAGCTCTTGCTGTTGCATTTTAGTACTAGTCTTTTGTTTATTGTTGACCATTTTAACCTTGTTATTTGTTATGGGGTTTTTATTTCTATTGCCCATTGTGCTAATGTTCCTTGTTTTCTACATTGGTTTTTAGTGTAAATAGATTATTTATTTTACTCTTGGCAAAGTTTTTGGTGTGTTTGGGCGCTAATGACCTTAGCTGTTTTGCGCCCTTTAAACAGAAGTCATCATCATCATCATCATCATCATCATCATCATCATCATCATCATCATCACCACCACCACCACAGTCAGTATTCATACATTGCATAGAATTAATTAGCTCAAACATAAGCATGTTTGAAAACACTACCTCAAAATAAAGAGTTTTTATGTAAAGAAACGAAAATATAGAACTTCAGTTTAAAATAATGCAAATAAAAAAAAATATTTATCACTGTAATGTTATAAGCAATGTATTTATTCGAAGTCACTATCAACTTTTTTGTGTCTAGCATCTTTCACATAGGTATTGTGTTAGAGTGCTCTTCAAACACAAGTATGTTCGACACTTCACACTAGAGATATTTAGTGCAGCAATCTTTCTTGATTTCATTGTAGCAAAGCTGGGATCACTACCAACTGTACATTCCTTGTGAAACACATCTAGTTTATATTTTCTCAACATGAATTTTATATCGTCAAGTAGGGTGGATATTAGCAACCTCCTTTTCAATTTCTTGGATGTAAAACTTAGAGCCAGATTTGTGAAGTATTTCTCTTTTATTCATGAGATATATTGTTCTTGAATCTATGCCAGTGATGTTTAACAGGTTTTTGTTTACACATTTTATGCAGAGAGTTAGAAATTCAGGTCTTCTTTCCTCTATACCAAGTATACCAAGTTAAATTTTATATAATAAAAGCATAAATTACAATAACTCAAATTGCTTGCCGATAAAGCAATTATCATCAGATGTATTTTGTGAGTGTTGTTCAGTGTTACCATCTTCATTTTCTTCTGCTTCATGATCTATGTCTAAATCTGTTCATGTCTCAACACAGTCCTTGACTTTCATCAAAACCATCAAAATGCAAAACAGCATCTTCAAAATCATAACTTAAAATAATTTGCACTGCCCTAGTCATCTGGTTTCTGAAGGTCAAAATATTTATTACTCATAATAAATTGTTACATTAATGAATTCAAATTGTAAAAATATTATAAACACCAGAAATGCTGTAGTTCAAAAGAAAGAATCATTCACTACTAGCAGCTAGAGCATAATGTGCATTGTCACCCTCAGTATTCACTTTAATTTGCACATGCACCTTTACAGTCATAATTCTTAATTCTTTAAAACTTTTTCACAAAATTCCCTTTTTCACAACCCTTGGATATGTTAAGTGGAAATGGTTGATTTTTTTATTTGTTTTATTTAAGGACGCTCTTTAACATCTCAGGTCATCAGCATCCCATTCAAACCGGCCGACAAATTTTGCTCAGAGGCCTCTTCTTTCAGGCTTGAGGTTCTTTTTCCTGCCATAAATGTATGATATCGGACCCACGGCTTTACTTCCCTTCCGAAGGAAGCCATACTTAGGATTTTTACACCCCAAAAAAATCCATCGATCCTGGCCGGAAGTGGAAACAGAAGAAATAATAATAATGTGTTATTAAAATAGTATGACACGTACAAATTTTCAGTTTCCTTAACACACACATAAATTCTTGAGAGTATCTTAATATGATGTAGTACATGTGCATCCTAGCTAAGTTTACTATCTTTGGGTAAGCTTAACGGTTAACAATTTTACAAGTTTCATTCTGAAGCACAGTATTGTTTAAAGAACACAAAATTGTTTGTTTAGTCTTCATTGATTTTCAAGTTATTAGCTACAATTCAATATTTAGATTTTTCTGTAATGGTTTTTAGTTATGTTCTAACTATTTATGGATCTTTATTAACTAATGAAAAGATGACATCATCAGCATATATGTACTACTGATGTCCCTGGAATATTAAATGGAAAATCACTAATGGCAATCAAAAACAGAAATGGACAGGACAGATTCCTTGTAGAATGCCTGCTGTGATTTCCCTTATAATGGACAAATTATTATTTACACTAATGGTTTGTGTTCCATTTTTAAAATATGACTTTATTGCATCAAATTCCTATGAACACTATAGGGGACAAAACATTAAGTCACTAAAAATATAATTTGATCATTAGATTATGGCCAAAAAGGCCAGAAAAATATGTTTAAGATCCATATATTCTTGCTGATGGTATGACCTTGGTTTGCGTGTCAATATAGAAATGAGGAGAGTAAAACAATTTAAGAACATAAGGTGACAAAGTGTAGTAATTTTCAAAGGTACAGCCATACTAGACATGGTCTTTACCTGAATAAGAAAGACATATGCCTTTAGAAGTCAAAAGAAAGTTTTAGAAGATAAAACAAGATTAAATAACAATACAGAAATTCCATTATAGGAAAACTTGCAATAGAAGTCAACTCTCATAACCATATCATATCACAAAATGGAGTTCTAATTCATTTATTTTATAACATTCAAGGCATGAGATGCAAAGAAAACTTATTAAATGAAAATAATTTAACATTATTGGTATCCTCAAAATCTGGATACATTAACTCCAAAAAGTGTTTACTCTCTTAGAAGGCTATGTTTCAGTAATATTTTAATAAGAAATAAACATGAGTGGTAGTGTTGTTACCTGGTTGTATGATAATCTATCTAACAAAGCAATAAACTTACCTCAGCTATGTGATGAAACCAATTTTGAGTGTACTGCCTTTATCATCGATAACCCCACATTAATTGTGACAACCATGTTGTGTGCCAAATGGTAATGTGGATACACTTTTGAGTAGTATGGAATGACTATTAATTGCTCTAACCCAATCAATGCAGCATACCAATCAGGGTTCAATCCTTTAAAACCTTTCAATCAATTAAAATCTTTTACATATTCCAACTCTATTACTTCCATCCTATAGCATTCTTTTAAACTCATCCTCATTCTTATTGGAAAATAATCACTATTTATCATCATATCCAAGATTTCAAACCCCATAACACTTGATCTATAACTACACTACACAACATATAATCAATCACAATTTAACCATTCTTATTCATAAATGTGTATTCACCTTCTCTATCCTCAACTCTAGAACCATTGCACATCATTAAGTTGTTTCACTTGCAAAACTCTTATCAATTTTCTACCTTCTTTATTCAGCACCTTATCCCTACTTGTTTTTTTCTGTTCCTGGATTTACTCCCATGTGTATTTATTTTCTGCACCCATGATTTTTATGTTCTCATCACCTACTCTTGCATTAAAATCACCCAAGAATAATAAACTCCAAGCTTGAGTATAACCTACTTAATTTTCTATACATTCATTCAATTTCATAAACAGGAGATCATTATAAAACTCTGATAACTGGCAGATTATATACTATGCCTAAACCTATACACACTTTCACTCCCTTAACCTTAACTGTCCTCTTTCTATATATAAAACGTTACTCGCCCTTATATTACAACTCTTTATTTATAAATACTCCAATTTCCCCCAAGACCCTACATTTGTTACTCTTCATTATACCATGATCTGCTACAAATTCATATCCTGTCACCTCTACACTTTCTTCTTCACCTAGCCAAGTCTCAATCATCACTATCAGCTTTCCCTCCTTTAATATGTCAAACAATTCCCCACTTATTATTTTTGATCTTAAACCTTCACTATTCCATAACAATACACTCCAGTCTAATCCCTATCTTGAACCACTCAGACCTCCTCTGAATTTTTTTAACTTCTCTCCATACCTAGTTCTTCTATTGCTTCATAGTTGAATCTCCTCATTCAATTCCCAGTCTTGTGTCATTACCCTAGACTCCATTTTTCTTCTTTCCCCATCATTTAGTTCCAGTATACTCCTGCATATGCTTGATTCAGTAGTCCTTTCCCCTTCATCTTGGTACCACACACTTGCTGTTCCTCCATCTGTAATCATAGCACGTTCAGCCACTGATGTGTCTCATTAGGAAGCCACTTCTCTGGTGAAACGAGCCTTCTGTTCAGTGACTTCACTGCCATTCGCTTGCCTACTTGACCTTGGAAATCTTGCTGTTTGCATGTCCCATGCTCACCTTCTACCACATTGCTTCTGTCTGGGGTGCACTTTGATCTTCCTGTTTTCATCTCTAATGACGTATTTTGCTGTACTATTTCCTGCTCTGTCTCCACTTCCAACTTCCTTAGGTCCTTTTATCCCTGACATAACACTTCTGTGCCATCAATCCTTTGCTGTAAGTTACCAATGTATGCCTTCTTCCCCTCCTCATGACTATTCTTTCATCTGTGTAATAAGTTTTTTCCAATTCTCTTTCTCTAAATGATAGATCTTTGTTTATAAAGATATCTGTTCCTCTCAATCTCTTCAACTTACTCAGGATCTCGTAAACTATACTCATGCTCTTGAACTTGACCATTATCATCCTTCTTCCCATTTTTTCCCCATTGGAAAGGCATTTGCAATTTCCCATCCTCTTAGTTTCATTATTAGCTTCTTTTCTAAAATCTCTCGTACCTCTTGTATGGCCCAAACCACTCTCCTTTCCTCTACTCCAAAAAATATCAAATTAAATTTGCGACCATATTCCTCTAATTTATCAATTTTTACTTTCAATTCATCCACTTCTCTCCTAATAGCCATAACTTCTACCTTTATTTCATGCCTGATTTCCTTTACAGTGACATTTACTTGGTTACCAAGTCTCTCTTCAATCCCATCCATTCTGTTAAGTATTCTTTCCAGGCTGTCTCCCTTATCCACCAGCTCTGGGTTTACTTCTACCCCACAATCACCAATAATATCAACAAGATAACACTCAAAGTCTTATTATTCTTCTTCATTTTTAATGCTTGACTATTTCCATCTTCTAAATATATGCCTCCATATGTTTCTAGATCCACTCCCATAGCCTCTTATGCCTTTCTTCCTTATACACACAGGAATTCACTTCCTTCCTCTTCCAATGCTCAGCTCAAACTCTCCGAGATCATATAAAGAAGCAGCATTCAACAGCATGGCATACATACTACTAAATATATCAATGAATGAAAAAAATACAAAAACAAATACCTACACATAGTAAAAACCACTAATTCAAATTGTTTAGCAAAGAAATAACCAACAAATCATTTAAAAATTTCTAAAACAAAAATAAACTAAACAAAATTATAACCCTGTGTGATATACCAGAGACAAACAATTTTTAAAAACTCACATACCACCCAACAGCCAACTGCAATTTCAAAACATTTTAAAAATGTACAATACTTCCCACCCCAAACCGATACAGTGTGAAAAATTTATTAAAATTAAGCAAAACAGATTCCAGGTCCAAGGAGAAAAAATCCAGAATTTATGGAATTAATTGTTGGGATTGTGAAAAATGTGTGTTGGAAAATCAATGAGAAATATAGACATAAGGTTGAAGGAACATTGGGGAAATATCCATTACAAATAAATAAAATATTCAACAGTGACATTACATTTTTGGAATGAAAACCATGAGAGAGAAAGAAAAAAGCATCAAGCAACAGTTCAACAACCAAAGTAATTAAACTTAAGAGAAGGAATTTACATAAAAAACATGAGCACCATCTAACAAATTTTGACATCTGATAACAGACAACTCTTTATTCAAGTTTATTGCAAGACAGCTATAGAACTCATTCATCTACCAATTCATTTTCAACAACCAACAAATAATCCAACAGTCTTTAAACAGCTGAGAATGTGGACAAAGGTCTAAGAAATTATTCTAAGTAAATCTCCAGTAAGAAGATAGAAAGAGTATTTTAAATAGTTTGACTCTCAAGAGGTTATTAATGAGTGCATCACTATATCATGACACATTTTAAAATGGAAGTTAATTATAATAAAATTATGGAATTTCATTAACTGTTGTAGCAATTCAGATTCTCCTATTGAGTCAAAGAGGAAGTTATATTAGCAGTTAAGAGAGATACAGGTAGCTCTTTTCAAACTGTGGTGTGAGTATGTGTTTTCTGAATGGTATAAAGTATTCCTCAAGCAATCATTTTGTGAAAGATAATAAAGGAAATTCATTATGATGAGCTGAAAATAATATTCTGTTATTAAATGTTCTTCCCCAAATTTGCAAAAATGCCATTGTGTACAGTACAAAAAAAAATAATAAATTTAACATCTGATATAGTAGTATATCAGCAAAAAACTAAATATGATTAAGATGGAAAACCAAACACTGGGTGTCGGTCCTGGTGGTGTAGTGGTTACCATACTTGTCTCCTATACCCAAGATCGCGGGTTCTAACCCGGCCAGGACCGATGGATTTTTTCAGGCGTAAAAATCCTAAGTATGGCTTCCTTCAGAAGAGAGGTAAAGCCATGGGTCCCATGTCGTACATTTATGGCACGAAAAAGAACCTCAAGCCTGAAAGAGAGGCCTCTGAGCAAAATTTGTCGGCCGTTTCACACCCTGAGTTGAATGGGATGCTGATGACCTGAGATGTTACAGAGCGTCCATAAATAAATCAATCAAAAAAAAAAAAAAAATCAAACACTAGGTGTTTGTCAACTCCAGGCAAGAAACTCTAATGGAACACAGCATTTTAGAACTGCACAAGCAGTTCTGATTCCTGGGGTCATTTAACAAACTCATCATTCACGAAATCATTTCCACAAAGATCATAATAATTTTTATGTACAAAGTGCTCCCTTGGTTATTTTTATTTAATTGTTGCTTATAAATGTTAATTTCTTATAGTTCTAATGATTGATACTGAATACTTCTTAAATGGTTAAGGAACACTTTAAGAAGTTATATTTCCATGCATAAAAACATTTGTTATGAATGTAATTGGCTCTAATGAATATCAAATTTTGTTGAAAATGGCCTCTATTTCACCCAATCCCTAAAACTTTCAGTTGGATGGATACTGAATAATGAATACTTCTTAAATGGTTAAGGAACACTTTAAGAAGTTACATTTCCATGCATAAAAACATATGTTATGAATGTAATTGGCTCTAATGAATATTAAATTTTGTTGAAAATGGTCTCTATTTCACCCAATTCCTAAAACTTTCAGTTGGATGCAATGTCAGCATGTTTCCTTACTTATCACTCCAGATTATAAAAATATACCTTTTTTCTATTTCAAAGTACTGTCACAAAATAATATTCACTTCCATTAATAACATTCCTCATTGTTGATTAAAAAACTCTCATTCTCATTGCTGCTCCACTGTTCCAAGAATGTAAGTATAAATCAACTGATATAATCAACCACTCAACTTAATCTCAGGCAGCAAGAGCCTGAGGGTCATTAACAATTAAAGAATGTGAGTGGCTTTGAGCAGGATAACTGATAAAGAACACAATATGTGACATCAACATCATACTAAATCTCTGCCCATTCTATTGCAGTTGCTGACATTTACTGTTTCCTTATAAATAAAGAATGAATGATTTTAAATTTATTATTTTGGCTACAACATTTGTTGTGTGTATTATCATAAACCCTTACTGTATTACTTTCAGTGACGAACACCTATATCTGGTCATTTTCAATGACTATGGTATGAGCAGAGAAAAAATAAGGAAATACAGATATAAGAGGAATATGGAGCTGAAATACACTAAAACCAACCATATTAGATAATAACTAACATCTGTGGGCTGTTCTAATAGTTCATTATTAATTCTGATATGTAAACTGTTATCTTATGAATAAAGTTGACACAATTCTTTTATGCTAAATTTATTGGATTAGATCTTCTCAATTTATTGGTAATGTGTTATGTAAATGTGGGGCTTATTTTGGGGGATCATCAAACCTGTAAGTTCCCTCCAATTTTAAATGTAATATTTATAAATGATTTTAAGGGAACAGTAAAGCACAGAACATGTTATCTCATCTTTTCAAAATATTTCCCTATCCTTATGTTCATCTTCTGGTACTTGTTCATAATTAGATGTTAGAAATACAGAGTGGAAAAATTTTTATCTCTGTCATAAGCATTTTAAAAATTTAATATTAAGTTGCATTTATTTTCCTTAAGCTAACATATGCTTTAGTTTAGAACTGCATGCTTCCAGTGATCTATCAAGGAATGTAGACATAAAATGGTTAATTCTAAGAAAATAATTCATCAGATTATAAAATTATTAATCTGAAAGTATGTATATCGATTTATTACATTTTTAAATACAGAGGGTTATCTTTGGTGTGCATCAATACTTGAATACAAGCCAGATGGAGCCTAGGTTGCACCAGCCACTGACTTCATCAATGGACAAAATTTCCTCACATTTCTACTAGCACAACTATAATCACTAATAGTATTTAACAATATTAGTTTCATTTTATAAAGCATCCATCCATCCACACACCCAACCACCCATACATCCATCCTTTCCTCATCGGAGTTGAAGTATGTCCATCTGCAGTCACACATTTTTGATTTCCTTTTATGGAATATGAATTCACTTGCAACTACTGTGCTTGCATAATTTTGCAATTTCTGCTCTGATATTCCTTTAGTCCCTTCACAGTATGTGTGGTTATTCCTGTAGACTAATTTTCTCTGTATTAGTGGTAATATTAATTCAATGGAAGGCAAATATAGCTCTTGGTATAACTTAACTCTTTTATATATTGTCAAATAATAAAATATGAATATTAATGCTAAACTCTAGCTTTAAGTGTAGCTAAGAATATTTTATGGGATGTCTGAACATTACTTAAAAGAAGGATTGGGTTGTGTATATTATAGGATAAGGTGTGTGTGTGTATGTGTGTGTGCGCGCGCGCATGCACATGAATGATTTTGTAGGGAAACGGGTGGGTGGGTGTATGCATGATTTTATGCATATGTTGTTCAGGTTGTTTAAAGTTTCATATAGTTAAGGTTTTGTTAGCATTAGCATGGAAAAAAAGAGACGAGGTAAAATTAAAAAAAGTATGTATATTTTTCAAAACTCATCAGCAAAGCATTATATTTAAAAAATAAAGAGGCAGCTCATACCTGATTACAGTTAATAGTAAACAGAGTAGGGCCTTGTGTACTATGACATGACATCATTGGTTATACTGAAAAAGGACTAAGAAAGTTCATTCTTATCCTTTACCTATGTGATTTTTGTCTATGCTGTAACACTTGAATTAATATAAAAAATTATTGTACAAAAGAATAATTTTACTTACCATTGCTGGAGTTACGGCAGCAGTATGGTTTTACCATAATCACTTCACCAAAAAACTTTTGTAACATTAATAGCAATGATTCAACCTTTTTTCCTCTGAATATTTTAGCTACAAATGTAGCTCCTGGAGCCAGCACACAAGCTGCAATGTTGAAAGCTGCAAGCAGCAGCTTATGCTGAATATAATCATCCACATCATGAAGATTGGATACTAGAAAGAGAGAAGAAAAAACAAAGAAAAAATAAAGCAGGAAAGAAATGTAGCTAAGCTTTATTTATTTACTTGTGGCAAAGCTGATAGTATTAATGTACATGACTATTAACATCATGCTAAATTGTTGCTAAATTGATCAGTAACCATATTCAACAATATTGTACTGTTTTTACATATGGAAACAGTATCTTCATATCTGAAATTAAAGGAAGTGCCTTGCTTCCAATGTAAAATGGAGAATGCCAAAGTCAGGTTTAAAATGTCAGTAGTGCAAATATTGTGGAGAGTGAATCAGATTGGATAAAAATTAAATTTAAAAAAGTCTATTGATCATAACAACAACAACAACAACAACAACAACAACAATAATAATAATAATAATAATAATAATAATAATATAATGATGTGCACCTTAACTTTTAAGATGCAAAACATTCCTTTGAAAATAATATAAAATTGTGTGATAATGTAAAAATTAATTGGTAATAAAATATGAAATCAGGTGTTTTTATTGTAATTTTTTTAAATTAATGCAAAATTCTGTGCGCACCACCCTTAACCAACAAATTAAATCTGGAAAATATGATACCTTGTTATAAGAAAACATAAATAATAATAATATATTCCAGTTAAAAATATCATTAAGATCATTAAATTTATTTGTAATAAAGACAGGGATAAATCTTGTGCATAATTATGGTCTAGAGATATTCTGTTAATTTCTTTGCATATAAAATCATGTGAAAGGCAAACCTAAACATGTAAATAAACAATGGTGGAACTTTGAACTATAGCACTAGAGCCCAATTTTACATATGCAGGCTGTCAAAGAATTTGCTTATCTGCTTTACAGAATTATATACCAGAACAAATTTGAGATGGGAATGTAAAGGAAATAATTCACTGTGTGCATTAGTTTTCAACTTATTGTCAATTAAAGGTAACCAGTAGTAAGTTGCATTCCATGTTATTTTAGTGTCAACCATGCCTCTCAGCTACTAAGCGAGGCCTACCTGTGGTAAAGCTGTACTGCATAACCCTTTGATTTAGATTCAGATTTATTCACCATTGTAATGAAAATTATGAGGCTTCATCAAAAAATATTAAGGAAAGTATATTTAATATATTAGATAAAATAAATAAATCAATGAATATTATAATTAGCAAATATTAATTTTATTCCCATTCTTGTCATCTTTAATTTAAATTCAACTTTTGTA
Source organism: Metallyticus violacea (assembly GCA_030762175.1). Lineage (NCBI taxonomy): Eukaryota > Metazoa > Arthropoda > Insecta > Mantodea > Metallyticidae > Metallyticus > Metallyticus violacea. The sequence continues at coordinate 125,294,839 of CM060846.1, read as the reverse complement.
GGTAAATGTAGAAATGGCACAAAAAAAAAGTTATGAAACATCTTCAAAATTTCTACCTTCAGCTGTTCATATCATATTTATCTTCATGCATAGTAACATGTCATCATTCATTTCCTTGATAAATGCATGCATTCTTGTGCTATGTACCTCAAAATTAGGTAGCAATTGTTAATATGCTTCATTTTTTTATATGAGTTTAGTGGATTTAAATCTGACTGGCCATTTCATGACTCCATCACATGTATTCATCATCCTGGGAAGGTATTATTTAATGTTACCTTTGCTTTAGCAGCATTATGGGCAGGAGTACCATTGCTGGTACTACATTCTCATATGAATTTCTAATGGTACTTCCTCTACTTATCCTGGTAGTCATAGATGCTGACTAGTTATACATTTTGGGAGGGCAGTATTATGCAATAAAATTGGGTATTTAGTGCAATTACTAGAATAATAGGATTTATGATAGTATAGATGCTTTCAATTGTCTGCAAATTAAATAAATAGATGATTAATTTAAAGTTTGAAGACAAATAATGCTATGTTTCCACCTGTTGAATCTTACCTTAATATTATCCAGCAAAAGAGCTGCATCTCAACTCATTTCTGGTAATAAACTCATCTGTCAGTGAATGAAGATCTAAGTTCATAGCTTCTTCATGATGACAATGGATGACAGCAACATTTTACCAGACCATCAAAAGAACTGATCATTCCCTCTCCCTTTTCCTGTAGGATTTCAAGTTACATGATTTGAGGGAGAAGGAAGCGGTCCTGATCAACATCAGATTCATAGGAACACACAATTTCATCACTATGCTTGTCATCACCTTGAAGAAACTGCTCTATTTTCTGCAATAGAGTGCATTTGTATCAAAATGTGATGCCAGGCAGCTGAGTATTACATCCATTATCTCAGAATAAAGTTTTTGGCATTTGTCACAAATATCTGAAAATTGCTGAATGGCAGTGTCACTAGATTCATCATACCTTCGGGGCATTTTTTCTTTTCTGTGGTAATTTTGGAAACTTGACATTCAAGGTCTCATTCCAGATTGCTTCAAAGTTGTCGCTTAAGTACTGAATTGTTGTTGAAAGCATAACAATAATTTCATTGGCTATTAAAATTTGAAGGGCCTGTCCTTGCAGGGCAGTATTAACAGTATTAATATGTCCAAACAGCTTAACCAGAACTACCAATAAGAAAAATAATCAAAGGATTGCATCTAAAGTAAGAAACCATTTGCTTTAAAACCTGTATCAGATTTATCACCCTTATAAACTGTATGAAAAATTCCTGCTGTTTAGTGTAGTTGGCTAAAACAGAGGACAATGTGAGGTACCTTACCATCCATCTAGTAGGGCAGAATGGTCTAAGGTTTGCTGTAGCATCAAGTTTTAAATGAGAGAAGAAGGACAATTTTTTTTTGAGATTTCTTGACAAAATTGATTAAATTTTTTTTACTCCTAATACATTCCAACATTCTGGTATTCCTTTTAGGTAATTGTGTAATACAAGATTCGGAGAATGTGCCAAGTAGTGTGCAAACACAGCTTCATTCTCAACTGCTGTAAATTTACCCTGAACTATATAGTAGACACTGGCCATGTTAGCTGCCCTTCATAACACTGTTCTGGACAATCAGACATCGGTTAGTCAAAGCATCTTAAGATGTCAATAATGATATTAAACAAACTCTGAGCTAAAGTGTTTTCTATAGAATAAATTTCCAAGAAGTATTCATCTATTTCTAAATGGTGCAGAACAAATCTTAAACAAATATTGAATTTAAATATTGTACTTACGAAGCTGTTCACAGTGGAGTGGTAATATATCCTAAACTTAGGTATTCAGGTATTTTTTACACTAAACTCCATTTACTTACATGAAAACATATTAAATTGTTCTTGTGTTCACAAATTCATCATTTTATCCCCTATTATAGAAAATATTTTTCAGCTTTTTCAGCTTTAATATCTGCAATTAGTTTTTGAAGTAAGGTGTGATTCAAACTGAATAGCAATTCATTTTGTATGTAATGAGTAATCCACTTATGGGAATCATGTTGCATTCATTTTTTGAGTTTGTGACTATCCTCACATCTAAGTTGTAGCAAACTTTAAAAATTACTTTTGCCATCTGTTTAGCCATGGATTTAAATTCCTTGCATTGCAAGGAAACAATATAGAGATTAATTTTAGCAGGCAAACATGATTTTCTTTCATTTGCTTGAGTATTTCACTTGTAAGCTGAGAACTAACATTTATGTTTTGTTTTAGAGCATTGAATTTAACTACTGCTTCCCTGTGGCAGGCTGATTATTTTGTTCAATTTTTTTCCGTTGTGGAAACTTGATTCTATGAATGTCATATCAATTTTACAACAAAATTTAAGTTGTTGCTCTGTGTACATTTGTTAACATATTTTACAGAAAATGGCATATTAAGATTTTCAAACAATACCCAAGGAAATTGCATACTCCAAGATGGCTGAAAAACATGCACCTTTGTTGACTCTTGTAATGACAATGCACATGAACTATTACTTCCATTTTTCCTACTGCACATCAGTCATCCTTCTGATTTCTCACATGAGTATATTTTCAACACTTTTCTTTATTAGAATTTATCCATTTTGAGTACCTACTGCTGCTACACTACTACATAGCAAAACTTTGAACAACCATACCACTACTATGATGTTTATCAACACAATACAATAAAATAGGATCACTAATTCACTAACAAGGCATTACAGCAGTTACCCAGTATGCAAATTATTGTTCAGTTACAGTAACCATCCCAAGCACATTCAAGTTTTATAATAAGTTAAGATTAATGAAATAAATTTTAAAAGTCTGTAATACTTTTTCACCATCTCGGCATGACACTTTACAGATTTGAACTGAAAGGTGAGGTCATAGTTATGTTGCATCATGTAGGATCATATAATGAATGACAATCTTACAGGCATGTACGAGTACTGCTCTCTAGCTAAATGAAAAGCCTTGATACAAATTGGCTAAGCAGCTGCATGAGCTAAAAAGCGTAGGTATCAGGTGCGAATATTACTTCAGCTCAGTGTGTGTCAAGTGGAAAACATGTGCTCACACTTACAATGCATGCTTTAGTGTGATGATGAAGAAGGAAGTAGGCAGGAGAAGAAAAACAACATTTTCAGGGAAGTATCACACTGCACATTGTCTCCAATTTTGATCATATGCTAATGAAATCTAGGTTACTCATCATGGTTTGCTTTTGTTTAATAGTTCAACTCTGTATTTGAAATAAAAGTAATGGTTTTCAACTACATTCAGTCTATTTATACAATTTTTTTGGATCTTTGTTTGTTTAATGAGAAATCTATCTTGAATTTTGGGAGGCCCCTTCAGTAAAACTGTTAGGGGAGGTGATGCCCCTGGCTTTGTAAATTAAGAGGATAAAAAGTGACTTGCCTTACTCCCAAATTGGGGCCTATACTGTTAGTATATTCATAAAAAATGTTGTATATCAGTGGTGTCCAATTACTGTAGACCTGAGGGCCATAAGTTGATTCTGGTAGTGTAGTGGTAACCTTACTTGCCTCCTAAACCCAAGATCGCGGGTTCAATCTTGGCCAGAATCGATGGATTTTTTTCGGTCGTAAAATCCTAAGTATGGCTTCCTTCAAAAGGGAGGTAAAGCTGGCATAGATTTACGGCATATAAAAGAACCTCAAGTCTGAAAGAGGCTTCTGAGCAAAATGTATCTGCCATTTCACGCCTCGAATTGAATGGAATGCTAATGAACTGAGACGTTAAAGAAAGTCCGGAAATAAGCCAAATCGAATGCGGACCATAAAAGTACGTACTATCAGATGGCGGGCCGCATCCTAAACTAAATAACAATTTTCAGCAGTACTTGAAATATTAGTAGCGTACCTGAGGGAGTAGGCATTTAATGCGACAGATGAGGACGATCGGCAACACTACAGTCTGCATCGATTCTCAGTGTTGCAAGACGGAAAATATTCAGAAGAGAACAATCTGTGAGGTAGTTTCTGTACTGATTGTTAACGAAATTCATGGTGGAGGACGTACTTTCACATAAGCACGTGCTTCTAAACATTGATGCAATTTTCCGCCCAACGTCGCAAATACGGAGCAAGTGATCCTTCACGCAACCGGTTTGGCGGCGTGTGGCCGGCCGGCCGGCGAGGCTGGCTGCTGTGTCGAAGGTGCGGGTGACAGGAAGTTCTCAGTAAATATAGTACGATTTGTGGCGTAAGCTACTTCTCACATACATAACATAAATATCTAAAAATAAAAGTATTACCAATATATATATATATATATATATATATATATATATATATATATATATATTAAGCAAGGAGATGCCTGGACCCACCTCCCTTCATTGTTCAAGCATTTCTGACACCTGCTTAGAAAATTGCTCATTACACTTTGCAGTTCCCTCTGAGAAATGACAGCAATTTATTGACGAATGTTAGCTTTAAGTTCATCTAAAGTGTGTGGATTTGTTTTGTACAGCTTCTCTTTTAATTCCCCCCAGAGATAAAAATAGCAGGGGGGGCTAAATCGGGGAATCAGGAAATTCCTCTTGAAATAATCTCCTTACAGCACACGCTGTATAACTTATACATGAACATTCTTTCGGGAATAGAACACTTGTATTGCCCCATTCTACTTGATTTACTGTATTGCGTCGCCTAACAAACATGGGCAACTTGCGCAAGATTTCAACTCACACTGAAGCCTCGCGCAGAGGAGGGGAAATATACTCCCCGCCACCGCCGACATAGCGCTGCCCGCAGTCCCGCGGTTGCGTCAAGCAATGCTTACCCAGAATTAGGAAAACGTTCGTTGTAAAAAGTCTGAAGAATTCTAACCCTTTTTCCTCCTTTTTTGGAGGAAATGATCTCCATGTCTTTTATGGTTAAATTCTAATGAGAAATAGAATAGTAATCTGGGCCTTGTAGTAACAGTTGTTTATTTGAACAACCATTGTTGCAGGTGTTCGTTGAATGACACTTCTCCAGTATCGCTATACGTGGAAGTTACTTATACTGCAGAAACGCAAAACTGTGAAATTGTTTTACTGTAGTATCGTTATCGTAGCAGTATACGGCAGGAACGCTTAATAAGTAATTGATAAGTTAATCGTCATTTTAGAGAAAGGTACATTTTTTACCAGTCTACTATTTTTTTGATCAAATAGTTGCTTAGGGGGCGGGGGCCGCATCATAAGGATCGGTGGGCCGCCTTTTGGACACCCCAGTTTTCCAATACGTATTCATATTTGGCAGCAAATATGATACAAAAGTATAATTATGGACAATTCTTGCCCACATATTCAAATATCAATGTTGCTGCAAATCAACCTTTAGCACAAACATGGATTTACTACTGCCAAATGATATTTATTTTTAGAGCTAAATATGCTATGTAGTAAATAGTACAGCTAAATATGCTCTGTAGTAAATTGTACAACTAAATACGCTCTGTAGTAAATTGTGGTTCATCAGCCTTGAGAACTAAATCCACAAATCTGTCTTCTTGTTTGCATAACTATTTACAGAAAGCCACACATTCGATAATTCTCTTAAAAGCTGATGTATGACAATGGATAAAAGCCTTCATCCTTAATTACCCCATGTACTATTGTGGGGCAGTCCATTCCCATTTATTTGGCAACGTCATGTACACTAGAGATAAAGTTATTGCCAGGGTTGAAACAAGATGCATTGAAAGAGATATTAAACATATGTGAAATGCTTAATTAACACAATAAATATAACATACTTACAAAATCACTGACAAGTTTTAGTCTTTCTCTATTTAGTAATTCACATAATATTCATGAGCTTAATTTGGAACTGTTGATGTAATTGTAATCTCAAAATGCAAGCAGTAATGCTGTGATGTAGGTGAAAAGTAAGGGTAAGGGTGAGCGTGCAGTTCTAATATGACAATTGTCAGGTGACTAACCATTAATGAATTAATTGGGGTGCCAAATCATATTACACCGACATAACATGCTGACCCAAATATTTCCTCCTCTTAAGAAATATCCAAAATATTTTTGAGAACTATAGCGCGCGGCATTTAACGTTTCCCATTTTCAAAACCCCACCACCATTTCAGGGCGTGAAACGGCCGACTTTGCTCAGAGGACTCTTCTTTCAGGCTTAAGGTTCTTTATCGTGCCGTAAATGTACGACACGGGACCCACGGCTTTACTTCTCTTCTGAAGGAAGCCATACTTAGTATTTTTACGCCCGAAAAAATTCATCCATCCTGGCCGGAATTGAAACCGCGATCTTCGATTTAGAAGGCAAATATGGTTACCATTACACCAGGACAGTCGTCAAAATGACTGTCTGAATGTTGCTAAGTACCATCAACTATGACTCAATAAGGGAAAACATTTGAAATACATTGTAACTGCAAATCACATATTTAGTTGTATAATAACAAAGCAAATCATTCAAGCGTGTAAAAAGCCGTAAATGTTGTGCCATTTTCAATTTCAGTTTTGAAACATTTTTTTCTGCATATAGCATTACCCTTCACACCATAGTGCTTACACAAGCAACAAGAATTTGTTTCTAATTGATTTATAACTGATGAAAGCCCCTTTACAAAAATAGAGAAAAGAAAAGCAGAGTCTATTAAAATATGAATGCTTGTGAATTATGCAAGCCATTTCACTTATGTGACGTCATCTAAAAATCGACCAATGAAACGAAACAAAATTTTGAACTTCGACCAATCACAGCAGGATTACGGAGTGAAATTATAGAAGAAACAAAATATCAAATCCGTTTTATCACGCGACGTGCATTTATCTTGTGGTCATTGTAGCCAACTCTATACCTCCATGATATAATTCCTGAACACGCATCACTCACCACTTTTGCTAGAGGCGGTGGGAAGTTAATTGATTGCAACAAAAGCTTGGACAATCGACAATCATAACGCAAAATGGATGGCTCTTTAATGCGTTTTGGTGATGCGTCAAGTGTACAAATTGATCGTATCATTATGAATTCCAAATCACAGAATACAAAGAAAAATAGTCACACTGTGTTATCTTTTTTTTTTCATCAGTTGGTATTAGAAAAACGAACGGTAGCGTTGTAATGGTCGACTTTTGTCCATTTCAGTCTGACGGTTTCTGAACAGAATAGATATTCATAAGTAAAACTTGTGTTAATATTCTGTGCGCGAATTTCAAATACACACACACATTATATAATTATAACTTTTATTCTTGTATTAATGAAATAGTCCCAACACGTATTTTGCTCTTCTCTATTGGCATTACTGACAATTGGGATTCTTCTGTCGCAAGATTGCTTGAAAATCTGTAAGTTTAAATATACAACTATTATAATTTTAAGCCAACTTTAGAGGAATTATATTTAAAATCTTATTTTATTCGTGAAATAGTCCTAATAAACATTACTCGAGGATCTGAGCTTTCCAGATATCGGTAATCTGAAACCCTCTCGTGAAATTACTTGTGATAATTATAGCTGTGAAGTTCATTGCTGTAAGCAGAAGTCCATGTTTGAGCAAAACTGAAATGAATTACTGCTTACCATCTGGAGCACCATCACACAAAACTAATTGTACACTTTTCTCCTGAAAATAATGAATAATGGCTCTGGCAGTCTCCATCTTCGTAATATCCCCTTGAATCTGTGCAACACCTGGTATAGAATCCATAGTTTGCAAATCTACAGCCACAATCTTAACCTCAGATTCATCTACGTTTGTATTCATTCTGGAAGTAAAATCACAAGAAAATAAATCATACAATACATGAAATATATTAAAATGATATTAAATTAAACACACATGCATATAATTGTCTTAACTAGTATGTCACCTGACTGGAACTCTACATATTAGGCAATACCCTTCTTTTATTTTTTCTGCTCATTTAGAAAAAAACCTTGGTCTTTCTTATAAAAGTATATAAAGACTAGGGTATATACAATAGGGTATTCCTTATTTTGGTGCAAACTTTTTTCCGGAAATTTTGTGTACATACTCTCAATTTGTTGCATTTGAATAGACACTCAGAATTGAATTTTCATCCCATTTGGATGACCTTACCCCAAGCAGATCTGAGCACCAAATATGAACGCTAGGAATGACTAGCACGATAGACAAAAAACTAATATGAAAGTAGAAATTATTGAGAAATGTGATATTTAATATATTATGGAATTTTGTATATTGTGCTTTTCAATGGAGTATTGCATATTTGAAAAATATTATGGACATGGATATTTTTGCATCTGGATATATGCTTTGATAATCTTGCAAATTGCTTTTGTCCTTCATCCACAGCCTTCTGTGAAAGTCCTTGCATTAATTGAATTGGTCAGCGGCGATTCGTGCACATTTTAGTTGGTGGCGCACAGCTTATAAAATTAACATTGCACAGAATCCACGAACCTGAATTTATCGCATTGATCTGGGAAAGGAAAAAAGTCGAACACTTTTACTTTTCTCGAAAATATAATAAAGAGTAATTCTATGTACCCGTATTCAATTTTTATTTCACGTAAAATATTCACTACACGTATACTAAAATAAATAACTCACGTTCACTTAAGTTTCTCAGACATTTCAGATTTTTGGATGCAGCAGTATATACAACTGTCTGCGACGTAACGTTTATTTTTATTTTATTTATTTATTTATTTATTTTTGCCAGTGCATTTGTTCAACAAATCGGTAATATGCAGAAGTACCAAAATTGTCTACTTACTTTCATAACTATAAGCCTCCTCTCACTAACCATTCAAATTTACCTTTAATTATGATAATGCTGGTTCTTTTTAAAATGTAATGTTATTTAAGGACACGTTAGTTGAGTTGTCTTTATAGTGGAAGAGGTTCTTATAGTTTAGATTCCTCATAAGCCATTGCCGCGAAAGAGACAACAGCCGATGAGAAGTAATAGCGTTAATCTCACGACATATCGTTTAGGGAAGTTGCTCTTGCAAACGCTACGATAGGGAGAACCGGTTCAGTGCGCATGTCCGTGGAAAGTTCACAGATGATGTGTGTCTTTCGTGAAGCTTTGCTATGACGACCCTAGCCCACCAGCTTCATAACAAACCATTTTAAACCAAAGCATTCTGTGCTGCAAAGCCTGGGAACAAGGCGAATGTGGCGTGGCCACTTCATGTAACTCTTGTCTCCTACAATGCAGGTGCTGAAATATTCAGAGTTTGCGTCTATGAAATTCTATAATCTTTTTTGGAATAACAATTTATAGAGAAATTATTTAAAGTTGTTTATGCTTCAAAATTAAAGGGAGGGCACGTGTGCCTGTGCATTTTAGCGTGAGCGGCCACTGGGCATAGTACTTTTGAAAAGGAGTCAATTCTCATTTTTTAAAAATCCCTTTTAGACAGTTTTATGTTCCGTATGAACAAAGACCTAATGTCATCCATTAAAGCATTTCTGGACAGGATTTCAAGTGTTCATTTGGAAAACAGATCAATGCCTGGACCTATTCCACAAAAGTATGGTCTAATACATTACAAGTGTGATAGTACAAGTTCTTATAATGCATGGAGTTGTAACTTTCTGTTTCACAAAAGAATGAACAATTTCTGTACAGTATTAGTGAAAGGTTATCAGTAACGTTATACAGAGTAAGATGGATTGTTTGATTTGGTTTATTTACGGGCGCTCTTTAACATCACAGATCCTCAGCATCCCATTCTATACAGGGAGTGAAACGGCCGGCAAATTTTGCTCAGAGGCCTCTTCTTTCAGGCTATAGAGAGAAGGATGGGGGAACAGCTGTTTGCAACACCTTCAATTAAGTTATGCCCACTCCTTAATTATTAATATTATCAATGTTTCAAGGAGTTATAATTACTGTTATATTAGTTTGATTTTTTTTTTTCTCAGAAATCAACATTCGAGTGTAATATTCAACTTTTTGCGATGACGGTGATCATCTTAAAAGTCGATTAAATTTATTCGGACTACTACGAGTTAGAATGGACGACGTAATTCCTAGTCAACTCAACTTGCCTTGAACGGTAGCTTTGAGAATGCTGAGCAACCTAGCGGCTGGTTATACAAGACAGGATGTTGTAAGCAAACTTGATATAAATCCCATATGTAAATAAATGTCTTTCTCACTGGAGTTCGCTTAGTGAAGTGACTTTAAAACGACTATCACCTAAAGTTGCAAGATGAGGGATGCTCCAATTACTGTGCGGGGTGTGGGTTTGTAAGTGAATAGTTGTCTGAAAAGGCAGACATTATTAGGAAATTCGGTGGAAATACCCCACTGCTGTTGTGATGACGTTTTGAGTTTAGTTAAAAGCTTGCAAAAAGAAATTAATTCGTTGAAAGAAGTAATTAAATTATACGAAAAAGATATCCAACTGGCTGTAGGCCTAAAAACAGTGTGTGCAACGACGAAGTTCAAGTGGAACAAAGAGAAAAAGACTGAGAAGAAGTAAAGAATAAACATTGAATTAGAAAATTATTACAAAAGGCAATTCATCAAATAACTTAAAAATTTATACATTTATTTTGCCTACACAAACTGTACCAAACCAGACATGTCGTTTGGAGACCAAACAGTTTTAATAACAAAGATATGGTGGTTTTATGGGCACGGACAAATGACATTGGTGCGAATATGTCTAGAGAAGGGCTTGAAATATTGAGCAGTTTGTTAGAAATTATAACAAAACCAAGATACTTGTTATTACAGCTCCTCACACATTTGTTATAATTTCTAATTACAGACTACTGGGCTATCTACTAGAACTAGGAGACCCCCTACAAAAGACAAGTACAGATTTTTTTTATAAATACAGATAGTTATTTCTAATAAAAGTAGACTTTCTAATAATATTGAAAACATGAACCTAGAAAATTTTTCAATATTCTATGAGAATATGCAAAGTCTAGGTAACAAAATCAAAATTTTGAAAAATTAATCATCGAGTTCCATTTTGATATTAAATATACTATAGAGCACTGGTTATGCAAAGGTTATTTAGATCTCTATAGCTTCAATAATTATAATTGGTTGTCAAAATTCTGTAGAGAGAGAAATAAAATCAAAACTGATTTATATTTGCCAAATAATACTTAGAACTAGTGCCATAAACAGCATTCTAAAATCTTAACAATGAAGAACAGTTTGAGGCTAGTATCATAAAACTCCTTGAATTTAAACTTATTATAATTTGTTTATACCAAGCTCCCGGCAGCAAAATTACAATTCTTTAAAAAAAAAAAAAAAAAAAAAAAAATCATAATCTACTAAATAAAAAAAAAAAAGATAATTGTGGGCGATTTAAATACAGATTTTTAGATAATAATTATAATAGTAATGCTTCTAGAATGCAGCTTATGCTAAATGCTTATGACTTGGAAGCAGTAGTATATGTCCCAATAAGAATAGATGCCACTAGCCAGACAGTAGTTAATATGACAATTTCGAACAAAGATTAATGGGAATGTATGCTTTTAAAGTATCAACAACAATAACAACAGGATTTTCTGATCATCTTGCTCAAAACTTGCTATTAACCTTGCAATGTGATAATAACAAAAATTCTTCAAATAGTTCTATACAAGAAAATAATATTCCTTAAATAGGAAAATATTCAATATTCAAATTATTTGCTTGGGAAAGAAACATGGGATTCTATATATAAATCTTGCATTTAAAGAATTTCTAAAAACCATTAGTTTGTATGTACATCTATGAAACATTAAAATTTATAAGTAGCTTCTCTATCAATTCAGGTAAACATTTACACTATACAAGAAATAATCTGATGTTTTTTGTGGACACTTCATCATGGTATATAAAAATAGTTTCATTTATACTGGTATTCACAACTGCCTAATTACTTTAAAGGTAATACCTGCACATGAAACGTTTCAGACGTTTTAAAAAGATTTTATCAGAAATTTGTTTTTATAGTGTACAAGAATTTATAGATATCATCTCGGGATTAAATTCATAAATTTTGGTACTGATTTTCTTGATATTGCGGCTATTTTGAATCTATAACATAATTAAAATTTACTTAAAACAATATAATTTTGATCCAGATTATGTTTCTAATAAGACAAGATGGAACATAATGACTACCTTGTCCCTTGATTCAGGCATGGTTGGTGAGAATCGGACCCCGCATATGCCAGCAGTTCCAAGTTTGATTAGGTTGCAGATGTGAGCTTCATCCGCTTTGAACTTAATATAAGCCAATAAAATGACAAAAGGACAAGTGAAAAAGAAAAATATTAAGAGTTGTGACTTTTCACCCCCACCCTAGGAGCCGCATAGCCCAGAAGCCGGGGGGGGGGGGTCTTCCATGTATCTGAACTGTACCGGAGGTGGCAATCACCGGATACTCATGCCAGGGAGGCCACAGGGGAGATTTTTATTTTTTTATTTTATTTTCATTCGGCAATACTTACACCCTAATATATTGTTTCTACATCAGGACATAATATTCCAGATTTATTTTATTTATTCCTCTTACTTTTTTCAAAACAAATTAAATTCTACAGATTTTAAAATCTACAGTACTAATACTATAACTAAATAAAACTAAAACTTCAATAAAATAAACCGGTACTGGAATCCAGCACTACAGCTATATTAACTATGATTTATAATTACACCTACAATTGCTACTGGTACCCAGTAGCAATAATTACATTTAAAATTAAGTAATTTACAATTTTTATGCAATTTAATGACTAAAATTTTCATTTCTGCTAACGCTCGGTATCCAGGCTGCTTCCCACCGGAATTCCTTGCATCAGTACCTGGACACCAATGAGGTTGCTGCAGGTCTCAAGCAGCAGCTATACTGGACCATGGTGTGTTGACAGTGTAGTTTCCTTCCCTTCGCTCCTTCTTTTGACCTATGTCTGCTTCTTCCTCTCACAACTGCTTCCTTTCCGCCGATTACTGCCATTATTCCCTTCTTTTGTCAATTCTTCTCTCTTCTTCTATTTCAAATTGGGTGTTATCTTCTTTATAACTTTTTTTTCCCACTAATTCTGCATTAAAATATCTTTCTTGCCTTTCCCTGATTCTCTGGGATCTTCTAGATAATATAGGATTTCTGACCTTTGAATTTTTTCTCTTGTTTGGTTTTTACTGTTTATATACTATTCTGCCATTTTGCATGATATTTTATTTGTTAGTCTCCATCCAATGCCGTAAAATATCTTCATTTCTCATGATGTTCCATATGTGTTTCCCTGCTAGATGTCGTTCGTCCTTCCTCTGCTACAATTGACTGGTATTTAGGGCATTCAAATGAGTCATATTCCGGTGTATCGATCACTTACAATCCGTATTGTTTGCTTGTAATTTAAATCTTTGCAAATATGAGCAATATTGACCGTGTCCTGTTATATAATGCACTAAACCCTTATTGGGATGAATATGCCTTAATTGTAATCTTCTCTTTATGGATGGGAAGATTTCATGCACTCTTCTACCTTCTTTTATTTCATCCCATTCTCGTTGCCATATTTGTGATAAAGAATCTTAGGTTTCTTTTTTTTATTTCTACGCTTTTTACCAATAATGTCCATTATTTTTTAATTATTTTGCTTTTAAAGCCAATAAAGCCAATAATCGAACTAAATAATCAATTGGCTATATACCCAATATTACTAGTAGTCCCATTGTTGGGGACATGGAAAATGCCCCTGTACATCTTAATCATTTTTTCCTTTGGGAACTCCTTAAAGTTCGTATAAAATGTATCTCAATTGCCTTTTCCCCCTAAACTCCTCCACAGTTTAATATGGCTGCAAAGGTGCTATTATGATAGATTTTTATTCTGTTAGCTTGTATATTGAAATATCTCTGTCCATTATTGACCAACTTAAACATAACTTTTTATGCTCTAGTTCTTGCATTTTCTACGTGTTTTTAAAATTTAATTTTTCACCCAAGTAGATACCTAGATATTTTTTACTGCTTGTTTTTTATATTATTATTGTTCATTTTAATACAGTGCTAGTTATCAAACGCCTCCGGAATATCGAAAAATATTGCTTTTACATATTTTTATTAGTTATTTTACAGTCTCTAATGCCTCGTTAATCGCCTCCTCTGTTGACACGCCTTTTCTAAATCCATACTGTTAGGAGGATCATTGATCTATATTCATCTATTGACTAGCCAACGAAAGCTCTAAAGATCTTCCACATAAACCTCCAACATAAATCCTAGGCTACCATCTTACAATTTTCAATGAAGAATGAATAGACCTAGTCCTCATTCAGGAACCCTGGATTAACAGAGGCTGAATCACAGGACTAGGAGAATATCAAGGTAAGTTAATTCATTGCAGCAAGGGCAATCGATTTAGAATTTGTATTTTTGTTCGCTATGAAATTTAATGCTTACCTCTTTTAGAATACTGCTCTAGTGACATCACCATGCGACACAGGAGGAGGGAAGAGGGCCTATTACTGAGCTCTGTCTACCTCCCCTACGATGGCACTAATCTATTCACCAGGGAATTGGAACAATTAGTCGCACATTGCACATTGTGCGTAATAGACCATCTTTCAGTGTGACACCAACTCTCACCACGAAATCTGGGACAGTAAAAATGCCAATAAAATGATGAGTACCTTTTACATTTCCTGCTCCGTGAACGGGAGGTCTGGGGTTCAAACCTCGCCAGGATCATCTTCCCTGACTGAGTTTTTTTCCCCTTGGTTTTCATTAGTCCTCATAAATGGCAAATGCCGGGGAGGTGCCCTAACATTAGGCCTGGAACATTTCCTTCCTTAAAAAAATTCTTTCGCAATATATTATTTCACCTCATGTATCACCAGTGTCCGCCGCCTGTGGTGCCTCTGTAGCAAAAACGGCGCTAATAAAAAAAAAAAAATAACTCTTCTCTAGCAATCTATACATTATTAATGTTGGAAAGCTTATCTTTACCAATCGCACAACATAACATTATGTTTTGTACGGAATATATTACTACTGAAATTACCGACTGGAGGGTTTTAGACGAACCACAACTTCTGGACCATAACTATATACCATTTAATGTTAATATACTTATAAGAGCTAATCTCTACAGGAATTCCAGGAAAGCTGATGGCACCCCTATATGTAGGTTCATTCTCTCAGGTAGGATTCAGTATGCTAATAGGATTAGATCTTTTGATGATATTGACAAGGTCGCATATTCTATCCAAGAGGCTATACTTGAGTTATAACGATAATTGTTCCCTGCAATCATGGATAAAATCCAAAATAGTGTCATGGTGGAACTTGAACATAAGAGAGACAGAGTAAGACGTCTCTTTAACAAGGCAAAAATAACTGGAGGAAATATCATATAGCCGTCAGAGACTACAATAAAAGTGTATGTAAGGCCAAAAGATCTTCTTGGCAAGTCTGTCAGAGGCAGCTAGGTTTCTGAGAGTATTGGCCCACAGACCAACAAATCCTGAAGGAACAATATGTAAGCCTACAGGAGGCTTTACGTGCTTCGCTGAAGAAACACTGAAGATTCTCTTTAATGTATACTTCACCGGGCGCATAATGATGAGAAAACCTGTGAATCCACGGACCATTGAGAAAATTCTAGACCAAGAGCATCGCAGAGGAACATGAAACTTGACGTTAAGTTCTCACAACTCATAATGTTAAATGGGCAGTTAATAAATTTAGCCCATTTAAGTCGCAAGATGCAGACGGTATCTTGACTGCATTGTTGCAGAAAGGACCCGAGTCACTTAATATTCTCCTCTGCAACCTCTTTCGGGTCAATATAGCCTTTAGCTACATCCCCAGGGCTGGAGAGCGACCAGAAAAGTTTTTATTCCTAAGCATGGACGTAATAACTACACCGAATGCTTATCGACCGATCAGTCATGCTTCGTTCCTTTTAAAGGCTTTGGAAAGACAAAGATGTATTCGAAGGGTTAGTTAGACACTTCGCTCTACCGAAATCATTGTTTAGTTAGCAGACTGAAGGACTCGGTGGTTAGGAAGGAAATAGCCTCAGAGACCTTCCTAGACAGAGAGACTGCTTTCTATAACACCTTCTATAAGTCTGGGATTATGGCTGCACAGAATCATGAAGTCAATGACACTCTTTTCAGTTAGATAAACTCTATGCTCAGGTACATAAATGTTTCTGCTAGCCTACTTGAGGAAATAAAGAGATCGTCATCATGAGGGGTTGCCCATAGAGGGAATTCTCTCGCCCCTGCTCTGGAGTCTCGTGATGGACGGTCTGCTTAAAGATATGACGTAGGAGGAATATTGCATACAAAGCTAAGCGGATGACATAGAACTGTTTATTTTGGGGAAATTTCCTAATACAGTCTCAGATATGAACTTTTTAATAGTGTTTAACACCCTTTTAATTACTGAGGCATCAAAGGCAGTGGGCACTAATATTACAAGAGATGAAACGATAAACTGTGAATAAATTTTTTTAAAAAGAAGGAAGTGTTCAAGGCTTAAATTTAGGGCATCTCCCCAGCATTTGTCATTTATGAGGACTGAGGAAAACCTGAAAAAAACCTCAATAAGGGAGGTCGGTCCTGGCATGAATTGAACTCCAGTCCTCACGCTCATGAGTTCGCGCCTTAACGACCGCAAAAACTTACAGATGGTGCACGAAGGAGGCTCTCTCTATTAATCCTAGCAAAATAGTTGCTCCTTTTAATAATAGGAAAGATCTTAAATGCCTAGGAAATTTAAAACTAGGCAATTCATTCCTGAAATATTCTAGTCAGTTAAACATCTAGGTCTTATATTGGACAAGAAACTGACCTGGAATGATCATATTGGCAATATTCTCCGTAGACACTCGTGGTCTCTTGTAACAATGAAACGCACTAACGGAACAACCTGGGGCCTAAAGCCACACATCAGTTACCGGCTATATATTGCAATGGTCAGGTGCCAGACATTTTATGGGGCCTTGTCTGGTGGCGGAATATATTATAAAGTATTATAAGGGGTAAGATTACCAAGCTACAGAAATTAGTATGTCTATGTGTTACGGGGGTCTTTAGAAGTACCCCAACCGCTGCACTAGAGACTTTGCTGTGTCTTCCTCTCATAGAAATCTATTTACAAACGTAAGGTAGACACTGCATATCTCTTAAAACAGATAGGGAATTGGAGAAGTAACAACTGGACACACCTCCATTCTACATTTCCTGGATATTCCAGTACTGAATATGAGGTCCTACCTCATGAATACGCAATATTGTCCTCTCCCTCCATTTAGAGTAGCTCTTGGATACCGAGAGGACTGAATGGAAGGAACTATGTCTGAAAAAGTGATACACCGATGGATCCCGTACAGCGACACAATCGAACGCAAGCTTATATGGCCTATTTCCAAGAACAGATAATATCAATATAAGTCTTGGGTAATATTGCCATTTTTTCAGGCAGAAGTGGCTACTGTCCTGAATCGTGCTCTTAGGAAACTTGAGAATTACCATGACAAAGAATTCTCATCCTCACAGATAGTCAAAGTGCTTTAAAATCACTTCTTTCCGACCAGGTAAAATCTAAACTGGCATGGGAATGGTAAAATACCCTGATTGCCCTGGCTTCTACCAACAGGCTGAACTACGGTGGATGCCATGGTATCGAGGCGTTTATGGTAATGAATAAGCAAAGCAGTTACAAAAAGTACTGATATATCGATTTTTTGGCCCCGAACACGCATTGGAATACTGCAACTTAATCAGGGAAGAGATCAAGATCAGGAACGTACTGAAAGCGTCTCTTCCTATCGGATTGCACAATAAATCTTTTAGGCTGACGTGTGGGAGGTCGACAAATCTCCAACAAACCCCCGTTATTTACCTATGTGATTTTTCAGATTAGTCGTTTTAGTTTATGTTTAAGCAATTGTAGCATGAAATGTTGTATTTAGCATGTATTGTATACAACATTATGATGTAAATTTGACATTACCTGTATCATATTTATGACCAGTTAGATGAATAAAGTGAATTTCAACTTTACTAAATTTTTAAACGAAATTGGGGATTAAATTATACATTTTTATCTTTATAATCGCTCAAATATTCTACGCAATCTGAAAACATGAGAATCGATAGGCGAATCTCCACCTGTCTCTTAACTGATCCTCTTTCCTCTTTCTTACGTCTCTCTCGCGTCCATCTTTCAACTTACAAACAAAATGAGATTCACGTTTCTGTAAAATAACTCGTTTTTTCCCAGATCACTATAGAAGCGTTGTTATATCAGCTGTCATGGCAACAAAGTGCTATCATTTTGAGAACTCGTGGTATCTCATTCCATATCGCCTTGCAATATTTCGTTACCTGCTTTATACGGTACACTTATAGGGCGAGGGATTTAATTTACCTTCCACAAGAATTCTCCCACTAAAGGAACATCTACGGAAACTACAAATTAACTACATTGCAAACGCCATAAATAGACCATACCGCAGAGAACTTATAAACACTGCACAAAACATCCAGCTAACTAATTACCGACGAAATAGAACTAACATCGACCCACCATTACTCACCTTAATAAGAATTTACGATCAAGAACAAATCACTCAAGAAGACATAACAAATTATCTACAACAACTGGTACCATAATGCCAACAAACAAAGGAAAAAATTACCACGAGACCAGGCTGCCCCCCCCCCCCAAAAAAAGCTCTTTCCTACTATTCAACATAAATCAAATCTTTAACACGCTAAACTTGGACCACACCCACACTGACCAACCTGACCAAGACGAATGACCATGTGCAAGTTTCCGCGGCCAGCTTCTGCAACGCACCAACTACAAAGGAAACCTAGGCTGAAGAGGAAAATTCCTAAAACAGCCTTGGGGCCCACAAAGCCCCAAAACCACATTATTCATTCATTCATTCATTTACCTTCCAGTTGTGCGTTTGCTTAAGTGAGAGGAACGCGTTAATTTCGTTCTTACAGCATTAAACATTTAGTTGTGGTTGGCGATTTTTATTTCATTGATTAATTTTTAAATTGTCACATTCACAGCTTGGTGTCTAAATAAATGGGAATATTTATGAACCAGGTTTGCTTATTGGGAAATTACTATTTCCTGAAATTTTGACTAACATTAGTTTAGTATTGCGTCATTTAAAGGAGTGGTTTACAACCACGTCCTGGGAACTTTGCCAGCAGTTCATGTTTCCGATTAATTACAGCTGTGTCATGATCTCTCCCGACTATGCTCGTCACCCCTGTCCTTTACTATCATTGGCTACTGTAAGCTCAAATTCAGGGTGTAACGCACCATATATGCAAAGGATGACATCGTAATCCTTAGATCCCTTTAAGGATTGCATAGTTATTGAAATACAAGACATATCCAGTCGAGCTGGATTCTCTCACTGTAACTCAATAGTGATGAGGTAGGTGTAAGGCATGAAGATTGCTGTGCGTGCAGAAGCACCACCGAATTTAGAATATAGATTTTCAGGGTACCCAGGAGCATCTTAGGCACCTAGTTTCGTCTGTTACAGTTCTCCAAAAGTATGTATTTCATTAACTTCCCCAACTTCTTTGCATAAACTATTGTGTTTGAACCTGAATATAAATAACTGAGGGCATTATAGTATAATATGACGCACTGTATAGCGGTGGCCACAATTAAGAGATACTGGAGCTGGTTCACCTTTAAAAAGGTTACGCTGACTAAAACAACCATGCCCAATTCTTAAACGTGCTAAAATTACTTTTTTGCGACGAACTAAGCGAGAAGTTGGAAAATTAAAAGGGATGAACTTGTATTCTTGAATTATCTTGGCTGAGAATAAATTCCACTCCTCGCGCCAGCGCGAGAGAACGCCTCTTCATAAAGAATGCTTGAAATTCCCCGAGTAAAACCATTGCTCAAATTCAGCAGGGTCTAAAAGGGCAGATTTCTCTGCGTCATCTGCGGCCTCACTGTCTGTGTGTCCTACATGTCCAGAGAGTCATAGCAGTGTAACGCTAACGCTAGCATCCTGGATCTTCTGTACAAGAGGATGGTAGATGTATAGTTTTCGGAAAAACAAAATGGCATTTAGGAAAGCAGAACAAATGACACTATCCCCAGGCCGTTGTTCAGAAACAAATAAAACCGCTTGTAGCGTTAAGCCCCGCAATAAAAATAGATGACGCAACGCCAAGACCAAACGTAAAACCACCGCCATTAAATACAAAGGCATATTCAACACCTGTGTCCGATTTCGAGTCGTCAGTATAAATAAAATTGCATCTAGTAAAGGAAGAGACGATTTCGCAAAAATGGCTACGTCGAAGACTTACGACAGGACGTAAGCCACAGATGAGCGTTGGGCCTCTGCTAAACGTATAGGAGGAGAAGAAATTTCCCCGGCTAAGAAAAAAGCAGGTACGTCCAAAGTCCTTAACAACTCCCGAAAACGAAAGCCAGCAGGCTTAGGAATAAAAGACCGAAAAGCGTAAAAGGGAGCGATCGACACATTAAAAACCGCTCATTCGTCGGTTTCAGAGGTTACGCAGCTAATCGACAACCATAAGCACCAAGTAAACGATCTCTTCGATAAGAAAGGGGAGGTTCTCCAAACTCCGCACATAGGCTGGACCTAGGACTCCCTAGGACTCTAGGGAATGCCCCATTGGCAACACGGATTCCCCGATGATGAATGGGGTTAAGGCGACGAAGAACTGAAGATCGCGCAGAGCTAGAAGGTACAAAGCCATTATCTAGTTTGAACCGGAGAAGAGATCGGTAGAAACGTAAAAGAACCGTCCAGTTAGCTCCCCAGGATGTGCCAATAAAACACGTAAAAGACAAGAGAATGTTCACAACTGCCTAATGAACTGCAATGTATGTGATGAGCAGCATAATTTCCAGTCAAATACCAAGCCAAGGAACAGATTCGCCTGCGAAAGCGAGAGCATCTGGGCCAATATGAAGAGATGATGAAGAATAACCCCTTGCAGCGCCAGAAATTCATCCAGACGGGCTTCTTATCAGAGAAACGGAACCCGTGGTTTACACTCCGAGCATAAAGGTGGTCTAGACTGCATTGGGAGCGGCGTTCTAAAAGATAAGCTCTCCGAGAAAAATAATAGCATAATCATCGATAAACAGCGACGAATGAATTCCTGGCGGCAAACACTCTGTGATAGAATTTATAGCGATGGAAAACAGTGTAACACTAAATACCGAGCCCTGAGGTACTCCGTTCTCTTGAATAAAACGAGACGATAAAACTGAATCCACGCGAACATTAAAATCCCGGTCTTCCATAAACTTCTGAATAAAATGAGACATACGACCACATATATGCCAATCATGAAGCGTACGAAGGATACCGCTTCCCCAACCAGTATCATAGGCTTTCTCCAGATCAAAGAATACGGCTATCGTTTGGCACATCCGTACAAATCCATTCATAATATGGATGGAAAGAAACACAAGATGGTCGAATGAGGAGCGATAATTACGAAAAACCGCACTGGACGTTCGTCAATAGCAGCCTCGACTCTAACGACCACATACGTCGCCCGTTAATCATACGTAACATGAACTGGCCAACGCAACTGGTGAGGGAAATTGGACGGTAGCTGGAAGGGAGATGAGGGTCCTTTCCAGGTTTAGGTATAGGAATGACGGTAGCACTCGTCACATGTTCGGAAAAGTACCTGTAACCAAATAGAATTAAAAATCTGGAGCAAAAAAGCTTGCCTTCCGCTGAATAATGCTGCAACATAGCAACATGAATTCCATCTGGCTCCGGTACGCAATGCCTAGAGGTAGAAAGGGCATGCTGCAATTCCCTGGCAATAAAAAGTGATAGTATAGCATTCTTGGATGTCGGAGGCAAAGCAGCATCCTCACGACTCAACCTGCCCTTTAATCGTGCGAAACGCGGCAGTATAGTTAACCGAGCTCGAAACATCAGCGAAAGTGTTGGCTATGTCCATCGGAGTAGAAGTGCTCGAAGTAGCACCATAAAACCGGGTATAGGCGAAAATGCAGGTTTGCCTGCAACGCGGCGAAGCTTATTCCAAACAATAGACGAAGGTGTTGAGTGGTTAAGTGATGAAGCGAAAACAATCAAAGACGCCTTTTTGCTATCCTTAATAATTCGACGGCTTTTTGCGCGCAGCTGTTTGTAGCGAATCATGTTTGCGGAAGTAGGGTGGCGACGAAAACTCGCTAAGTACCTCGGCGTGCACGCAATGTGGCCCGGCATTCATAGGTCCACCAAGGAAATACATTTTGTTTAATGTAAATAATTCTCAAATTTAAGAGATAAGAGTCTTTTGTAAAAACGTTTGGCACCTCGTTCCTGTCCACTTCACCCATAAAATCGTCCAAAATAACCAATTCTTGTTCCTTAATGAACTACAACTTGGGAATGCCTGCGTGCGTAGTTGTCAAACTTTGTGCCTTCTAAATCCGCAGGACATTTGAGAGGATTACACCAGATGACCATTAGAACAGAGCACCATTGTTGAAATGACTCAGAAACTGTATTAAAAAGTAGATTTCCCACACCTGGAAGGTCCGACCATTTGCACGGTGCTTGGAGACCTAATTTTTGCAATGTTCGAATTAATGGTTTGCACTTCCCTCTCATCTTCTACGTCACTGTCTAGGTTGTTCATTCCAGGTACCTGCCAGTGTGCACGAGCTTATATTTTCTATGATTGTTGTAAACTATTTCACCTATGTCCTCGTTCTGGCCTGTATCACAAGTTTAAATTTTGAACTACTGTTGTCAAAGATATACCTCTGCTCGTATTAAGCGCTGTGCTGGCAGCATTTTGGGAAAAAAGCTCGTGCCAAGTCAAGTAAAGAATCTTTATTTTCTTACGCTCTTGGGCTATGCTTTGTACCAGCTACATTAGGCTTCTTAATTGTCATATGATCAATCACATCACATAAGCGCTTTACGGGCGTTTGCTTTGCGAGAAACAACGTGTTTCACGGTATGCACGGATGTTTTAATTCATTCTTTTTCTCAAGAATGTGAAATTTAGGCATGCGCTTGGTTACGGCAAGTTTAGGCATTTATTAACAGTCACATTTTTATCTGCATCAATGGGCGTTTTCTTTTCAGGAAGTATTCTGTCATGGTAGCTACGAATATTTTATCCGCTTCATTTTCTTAAGCATGTTAAATTAAACACGTGCTTTGTGCCGCCAAGATTGGGCGTTTTAAACTCTTGCATGTATTAGTCTTCTTTGCGACTTTTTCCTTTTTTATATTGTTCAAGCTATACAATTTAAATTTCTTTATGGACACAGTGTTTCCGCTTGTTCCTCTTGGACTTTATGCATTTCCGCCAATATGAGAAGAAATGTTCTTACGGGATATCCAGTGTCGGTCTTTTATACCCTTAGGGATAAGAATCAAAATCCTTCCTAACATGCTTTTACAAAGGACGCTTAGCATAATTTGTGTGTTTATTTTTAAATTTCCCGGATACAGTATTATTCATTTAGTTTTGCACACTGTTACCGTCGCCGCAAGTTATGTACTATTCTAGTTCATCAGTTATATTTCGCAAATAAGGTAATGTAGGAGGTATGCAATACCCCGATTTATTGGTGGCAATAACAGAATCAGTGTCAAAATAGCATACGCGCTCACGTAGTTTAATAAGATAGGAATATAGAACAAGTCTTGTAGGCAGTGGTTTTTTATTCAACAATCGCCCCATTTGTGGTCGAATTTACTGGGCCCGTGCTGAGTGTTTTTCCAACCAACCGGCAACACCTAGTTCGTGGCAGGCATAAGCGTTTAATTTCCATCCCCGGCACTTATGCAGTTGATTTTAACCTTCAATAATCTTTAATCAATTAGTAGGTGAACAAATTGTCGCACAGGCCATACTTACCCCAGAAAGAGTTTAGCATTAGTTTGGCCAGCTCTCGCTTTTCTGGATTGTGCAAAATGGTATTTGAGTTTAGATCTACACCCTCGTAAGCCTTAAAACTTTGCACAGACTATCTTGGCGATATCAGTTGGTCATCCGAAACCTCCGTTATAACCCTTAGAAACTGCATCAAGTAATCTTCAAACAGTTCCTTTTCACTAGTTAGGGGTTTGGACTGAACCATGTTGTACTCCTATAATTTAAAAAATTACTAGCACGCGGTACTACGTTTCTAAGGCTACCTTTGTTTCGTCCAAGACCCAGGTGCCAAATAAACTCTGTTCTTCATTGTGGAGGCATTATTCTTTACCTTGCATAGCGAATCATCAATTTACCTTTGACACGCATGGGCAGTACAGAGCGATAAATGTATACCAGGGGAATAACCAGATCAATCTTTATTTGATCCAAATCTGGAAACTTATCCACATAGATCCTAGGATGACCCACGGGATACGCTCTGGTTTTGTTTACAAACGTCCGTTTTACTATAGCTCACGATATCCTTAGCATGCCAAATTCGTACTCTGAGAACCTTTCTGCGTACTGCTCTTGAAAAGCCTTTCTTCCAATCACGGATATTCTTTCGGCACAATAATGCTTTTGCTCGGCTATGAGCCCCACACAATGCTTCCGTTCCTTCATATTAAACAGATATGGAAAATATTCCTTTGATTCCTGCAAATGAAACGTTTTTAGAGTTCGCGCTAGTGGTATGATAATAAAACTCAAAGAATCCAAAAATGTCAAACTTTCAAGTTTTATTTCGTATATGCAATTTCCATTCATAATAAGTCCTGGAGTACAATGCTATAGCTCACCATATATTTTAACAAAAATCATCGGTCGTAGGACTTTAGATTGTGAGAAATGATTATCACGCCATATTTCGCAATGTTAGCAAAGTAACGTGGTTTAACAACTAATTCGCGGCATGTTCAAAAAGCACAAATTCCTTAATGTCGCATTGGGAACAACTGTTTGGTGTTGTAACATTGTTAGTGCACTAGGTGTTCAATTGATTAAGGACGCAGGATTTGCCACGCGTTCAAAAACGTTCGCCTTCCCTTTATACAGCGTGTTCTGCGTACACTCAAAATCTATAATTAAAAACAATTAATTTTTTGCAAGCTTCTGGAGTAGAATTACTGGATGTAACAGAGGTAATTTGCATCAACGTAATTTTTGCAAATGGTGCAATATTTTTTCGCACATACATGACACGTTTTTGTTTCGAAAATTGTACAATTTATAGCACGACAGTACGAGTTTTTTCTATCTGGAACACCGTTGATGAATTGGGACAAAATCCTCCTTCCTTCTATTAGCATGTTTGGCCCTTAAAATTGCGATTGCACTTCTTGCAAACAATAAAATTTTGATACGTTTCGCAATTGTGTTGATGGCACTTGGCGCAATTTAGTTCACAGCGGTGATGTTGTGGCACTTAGACGTTAGTAATGTATGTGCTGGCAGAGTTATTATCATGTTGTTAGCACTTACACTGTCATATGTCCTGGAAGGGGTCATTAACATACGTTTCTAGGAGCGTATGAATGTAGGGGGACTGTAGCGCGTGCGTAGAGAAATATGATGCTATAAAATTGCATGAGTTAAGTGAACTTCGTTTTTCTCCCGTTGAGACTTGATAAGGAATAGAGGTACCAAATATCGGAAAGGCCATTTAATGAAAGGATGCCAATTACCAGTCAGTATGTGTAAATGATGTATTAAACAAATCAAACTGATTATGAAATTACTTTCTTATCTTGGTTTATAATATTTAGGTCTTAAATATTCTCCTTTTTAATTGTTTGATTCAGTGATGTGTAGGGTTAGGGAAGAACATGAACAGAGTTAGCCCACATGTTGCCCCCATAAAGGAATGCAATTTAAGTAATTAGCCAGTGTTCTATTAAATTAATTAAATTTGTAACAGTATTTCTTTTAGTTGGTTGTAGGACGATTGCAGCGACGGTAGTCTACTGTAAAAGCTGCACACAGTAACAATTTCATTAAAGGGACTATCGTGATACATCAAATTCAGTGTATTTTTCTGAGTTCTTTTCACCCATATACAAAATTGTTTTACCGAATGGTCGGCAAAACCGGTAATGCAGCATTCTTTTAGTATCTCCTGAAACTCCGTAACGCCATCTAAGGTGCCCAGTTGTTTTTTCCTATTTGAGCATACAAATCTAATGCTGCCTTTACTTTAAAAAATTAAATCGCCTAATTGCAACATAATTAAGACCAACGTCTATCTTTGCTATACACACCGCAATCACCCTGGGGAGACACAGTTTGTTCCTAATCTTAGTTTCTATTAAAACTTTTTGTTTCTAAAACATAGGCCGCATTGCTTACAGCACAAACCTGAGATCTCTTTGGTCCACACGCAAGTAGATTTCAATTAACCATGCATAAAAATTCTTTATTCTTTGCAGCAATTTTTTAAAGCTATTCAAAATTGCGTTCTCATTTATTAGATTAAAACGTCTAATGATAATGTTAATAGATGTTACAGGTGTATTGCTATCTTGGACACGATATGAATTATGTATGTTTATGCCCAAATACTGTGCTTCAGAAAATTCTCGTTGGCAAATTCTTAAAATTTCGAAAATGTACCTAACGCCCACTCGATTGGATATCATGTTCTAACACCAAATGTCCGTTTCGAAAAAAAATTCAGGATAGTACTTATTCACCTTTTCTGACTGTGTGCCAAAATTTCAAACCTTCCAGCAGGCGCTACGTCATTAGTGCTGCTGTTGCTGCTCAGCGTATCTTGCTCGTAATTACACATTGCGATGTGCTACACCTTAACGCAAAACTGGACGTCACACTAAGCCCAATAAACTCCAAATGCCTTTATTTTTATAGCACCTGTACATTAAAAAACAAAAAGAAACCAATGGATTGCATTATTCTCTTGCAATACAAACATTTACTTAAGTATTTACGCATAAAGTTAAATTTGTCCTTTTAGTGTTTCGCAAACAGACGTCTGTTCAAATTGTGAAGAGCTTGGAAACAAAATAAAAGACTCTTAATTATAATGTGAATAGATAATCCATAAGACAAGAGCTAGCAAATCAATCTCAATAAGATTGTTATTAAAATAGTAGCAGATTATGCCTTAATTACATGCAGAACCTTCCCTTACATGATGTCGGTGCAGAAGTTATTTTATTACTCGCAGCTCTGAGTCAACAGGTTCTGCATTCATAGCTTGTAAGCCTGAAAAGCGGCGGCATTTCACTCCTACCAGGAAGGGGAAGGCGATAAAGCCTCTGATTAAATTTGCAGTTTATTGAACGAACATACGACGGAAAGCATTCATAATGACGTTGAAGAGCTCCGCCAGTTCTGTGATGGTCGTCCAGAGCAAAACCAAAACAAGACTGTGTTACGGATTTTCATTACAATTTATTTCATTTCTTTATTTGCCCATATGTGGCATCGTTAATAGAAGCATAAAATTCAAAACAAGTTTGTCTAAAACATTTTAAATAGAAAGTGATGTTCCAGTTAAAATATAAAGTTATGTTTTAATACATTCTGAACAAATATTAAAATATTATTTTACATATATACATACACATTAATTATTTCACATTTTGAGAGTATAGATCTCTACAGTCTTGTATTCTCTGACTGAATAAAATGCTTGTTTTATTAAGTAATATTTAATTACTCTTAATTTTAAGACATTCCGAATTTTATTTTTCTTTATCATTTGGTAGAAGATTGTAAAATAATGTTTAATTGTTTTTTATTACACTGTTCCACAACGATCCATTTAGAGTGGTTTGGAAATAATTATACCTGTTTCTAGTGTCAGTATATGTACGTTTTAATTCACTTTCACTTTCTGTGTAATGAGTAAGAATTTGATGCATTCATATATAAGGGTAATCGACAAGTTCCTCCGCATAACCGCCACGGGTGACCGAGGTCGTTAAGGCACGGACTCGTGAGCGGGAGGTCTGGATTCGAATACCGCCAGGACCGTCCTCCCTGACTGAGGTTTTTTCCAGGTTTTACTCAGTCCTCATAAATGGCAAATGCCGGGGAGGTGCCCTAAACATATTTAAATTAACATTTCACCCCCCCCCCCAACAGTCAGAAGTTTTGTATGCAAAATGGGCATAAACAGCATCCATCACTTCTTCGTCACACATAAATTTCCTTCCTCAAAGGTTCTTCTTGAGTTTTGAGAAGAGGAAATAGTCACTGAGAGCTAGATCTGGCTGTGGGGTGGATGGTCGATCTCCTTGAAGCCACCATTCTTCATAGCTTCTTTTGCTACAAGAGCTGTTGCACAGGCTCTGAAGAAGGTACACACCACCTTCCTCGCCTTTTCTCTTTGATGTAAGCACGTAGTATTTGCAGTAGGACAGCATAGTACTCCCCATTAACTGTTGTATTGCTCTCCTTGAAGTCAATGAGGAGTATTCATTCACAGTCCCAAAAAGATTGTGGCCATGATCTTCTTGGTTGATTGAATGAGCTTGGCCTTTAGAGGCGGTGCTTCGCCAGGTTTATGCCACTACATTGGTTCTCTTTTGGACAAGGGATCACAGAGGACCACAGTTTCATCTCTTGTAACAATGATTTGCAGATCTTCTCTCTCGTTGAAACGTCAAAGCTCCAAAAATGTCTGATAACAGGTGACTCGTTGCTGCTTATGGACTGAGGAAAGAAGTCTAGGCACCCAACTTGCATTAACCTTATTCATGTATAAATATTCATAAATAGTTTGAAGGAATGTTGTTTTATTTTTTATTTATTTTTTTTGAGTAGTGTTTAACGCCCGTTTTTACTACTGAGGCACCACAGGCGGTGGACACTGATGATACATGAGATGAAATGATAAATTGGGAAAGGATTTTTTTTTTTAAGGAAGGAAGCGTTCCAGGCCTAAGTTTAGGTACCTCCCCGGCATTTGCCAGTTATGAAGACTGAGGAAAACCTGGAAAAAACCCCAGTCAGGGAGGACGGTCCTGGCGGGATTCAAACCGCAGACCTCCCGCTCACGAGTCCGTGCCTTAACGACCTCGGCCACCTTTGGCGGTCAATGTTGTTTTAGAAATGCCCAACCTTGCTGCTATTTCTGTAACCATGAGCCGCCGGTTTTCCATAATTTCTCCTTTCACAAGAACGATGTTTTCAGCAGTGGACACATCCTGCACGCTCTTCGTCTTCAATGCTTTCTCGACCCATTCGAAAAAGTTTGGCCCATTCTTTTACGGTAGAGTATGAGGGGGATGCTTCTCACATACATTGTTCAATCGCTGTTTAATTTCATTTGGAGTAAGTCCTTTTGTGAAGAACTTAACAACAGCTCGATACTCCATTTTGAACATTGTCAATCTTCTACAGATATCTTTCTTTATGCAACTATATCTGAAACTACTGAACACAGCGAAGCGGAAATTACAGCTGCTATTCTTTACTTAACAGATAATGTATGACACCAGATAAGGATTTTGTGAAGGCGATAATCCTTATCGGCGGTCCCGGAAACTTATGGACCTACCCTCGAACATATTCTTACACAAAATATACATGATACAAATTGATATGAAGTAAAATGGCCGTCTGTTAAAATTATTTGCGGTTAAACTGTGAACTATCCTGGATTAAGGTGGTGAGGGAAGCGTTTGCAAAACTGTGAACTAACCTGGATTAAGGTGGTGGGAAAAGCACTTGGTAGAAAACAGTGAACTAAACTTTTGCGACATACACATATTTTATTCACCACTATTTTTATTACAGTGGTAAAAGCAATCCTGTACAAAAAAAAAAAAAATCCCGCACTAAAATTAGATGGTAGCCACTGGGTCTGGTTGGCACGCCATGTTTAATATAGTTGTAAATTTTACGACGTGACTCCGGTAGCCGTTACTGAGAACCTACTCTCCTTGGTACACGACGTAAAAGGCGAAAGAGATAATTTGGTTGACGAGCTCTGTAGAAAGGCCGTTGAGCTTTGTGGGAAGAAATACGTTTCCGTTCACGATTCGGACTAGCGTTCTGGCCCGTTCTTGATGGAGACGTTTCGGACGCTTTGCACGGTGTACGGCAGATTCTGCTGCAGCGCAGACACGGTAATAAAAACAGATTTGGGCCACACTTAATCCAGTTGGCATAAAGCGTCGTGGATCACGTTGAGGGTTCCGGTAGTTTCTCAGTACTGACGGTGGTGATGTCCACTGAACTGTTTTGCAAGATGGGGATGGGAAAAACAGTCCGCATTGGCTAAAAATCTTAAGGGGAAAACCTTGTCTGAGTCTACACATGACGTCATCAGGGCATATGTGTTCTGGCGCCACAGTGTCGCAAAGCTATCTGGACATGCACAAAATAAAACTCGTAACGCCATCAGAGCGCAGGCATTCTGTCACAAACCCAAAACAAACTCGTGACATCAGGAGTTGACGCCATGGTGTTGCAAGCCCGTCCGAACATGCTCAAGACGTCATCAGAGGAATAGAGCCACGCTGCCACGCATCTATCTGAGCATATACGGATACTCATGGAAATAAGATACATCTTATCTATGTGACGGTAGAAATAGAAGGTGGATATATACGAACGTGAATTACTAAATACCACCCAATAACATATTGAGAAATAAAAATAAACCTGTTTTACGAAAATATATAACATATAATGTTTAACTTTATAAAAAAGTTATGATTCAATGAAAAATATTTTCACCCCGCGATAGACTTTTAATGACCAAAAACAAATAAAAAGCAAGTTGTGTAGCGAACAATTGTAATGTTGCAAAAAATAAGTTATACTCTAAAAAAAAAAAAAAAGGTAAGCTATGCTGCAAAAAATATCTTATGTTACAAAAAGTAATTTATGTTGCCAAATTTAAGTTAAGGATTAGTAAAAAAGTAAATTATGTTGCGAAAAGTAAGTTATACTGCAAAAAGGAACTTATACCGCAAAAACGTTATGTTGCATAAACAGTAAATTATGTTGCAAACAAGTTGTACTTCAAAAAGTAAATTATAAAATGAAGTTATATTGCAAAAAGAAAGTTAAGTTGCAAAATGGTAAGAAATACTGGAAAAAAGTAACATATTATGTAACATGTATGTTATGTTGCAAAAAAAAAAAAAAAAAGTTATATAGCATAAAAATACAATGTTGAAATTAAAGATATTTTCTCCCCGTGAACGAATTTTAATAAATAAAAACGGATATTAGAAACAAACAAGTGTTTAACTTTGTAAAAATAAATTATTTTGCGCAAAAAATTATTTTTAGGTCACCACTGGACACACATTACTGTTATTTTGCAATGCTAAATTGTGTACTTTAATTTACTTAATTTACAATATTTTAGGAAAAATATAAAATAACATATACGACATACCCTAAACGAACCGTTGGAGGGGAATGTTTTATATCTTGAACAGGATTCTACTTCCCCAGGCACTATGAAGAATCGATCTGTATGAACAAGACTAAAAGCTTTTCTCCCCAATAGGATTTCAACGTTCTCCCGTCAGGATGGGTATTTCTGACAAAAAAGATTTTAGCTATAAAAGGCATTTCACTGCTTAGGAATTTCTGTCTAAAAGGTTTTTCCTGTTAAAATGGCATTTTGAAGTTTTTACTTTGGGTTTGATATTTCGTATCTGCTAATGGATTGCACCAGCCCCTTCACTCCGTTAATGGCCCAGGGCTTTGGGACGGAGGCATGCAGTAGTTCGACACCAACCATAAAATATGTTCAATTATTTCGGAGTCTACGTAGAACTCCGATTATGAATACGGTCTACCACGATAAAATATTAGAAGTACATTTGTCTTTTATGACGATAATTCGGTAAATAAAATACACCTGTTTGCGAAAACGTAACGTATACAATGTTTATCTATGCAAAATAGTAGCTTATGTTGTGCAAAAAGAATCTTTTAACACCACGATTCACTTTTAACGTACAAAAAAGAACATTAGAAACAAAAAGAGCTATTATGGTGCAAATAATTGTTAAGACGAAAAAAAAAAAAAATCAAACCGCCAATGACTTAACACACGGCAGTGAATAGTAGAAGAAAAATAATTGAACTTTGTAAAAATAACCTATGTTGCGCATAAAAAAAAGAGAAAATATTCTGTAGTACGTCGCGGGTACTTAGCACAGTTATGTTGCAAACCAAAAAAATATTTCACATGGTATGTGACAATTATGGTTTTTGTCCCTTTTATCTGCTAAAGGCATTTAAAAATGTAAGGAGGTGGGTATGTTGTGTGGTTGTAAAATATATTTAAACACATGTAATAATAATAATAATAATAATAATAATAATAATAATAATAATAATAATAATAATTCTCACTTACGTTGAAACAATAAGCTGTAAATAAAATGGTAATGTATGTAAGTGTTTGTTAATTTTCAAACTTATCGTATATAATTTTGAGCTCTGCAAAAATTGTTATGTGATGTAAAAACAATATTTTCACTCCAACGAACTACTTTTAATGAATAAAAATGAATGTTAGAAGAAAAAGCACTGTTCAACTTTGCAAAAAGTATGTAATTATATAATATTTTAACTCTAATGGTATTTAATAATGTAAGGAGGTGGACATGTTGTGGGTTTTAAAATGTATTTAAAAAAATGTAAAAATAATTTTCACTTACATTGAAATAATAAGCTGCAAGTAAAATGCTAAAGTGTGTAAACGTTTGCTAATTTCCAAACGCATCGTGTACAATTTTTAACTTTGCAAAATGTGTTATGTCGTGTAAAAAGAATATTTTCACTGCAACGAATCACTTTTAATGAATAAAAACAAATATTAAAAACAAAAATACTTTTTTATCTTTATCAAAAATATGCAATAAAGAATATTTTCACTGTTTGTAAATTAATAATTCATTCAAAGACACGTTTTGAAATAGAAATTCAGTGTTTTAAATTATTCACCAAATCTATGCATGTATGGTTAATTACTACAATAAATCTCGCGGTAGTATTTACAATGATTAAGGATGAAATATAACAATAATAATATGTAGTGATAAACCCAGCAAGCTAACTGCTATACGTGTGTAAATGATTGTAAATATCCTATATTTTAGGGTGTGGTGGTGGTGTGAAAACAAAAAATAACATTTACGAAATATCTCAAACGAGGAGACGTGAGCCTGCTTTCTTCCGTGCCTGCTTTCTTGCGTGCCTTCTTCTCAGCGAATATACGAAAATTCTACATATTTTGTCCACATAAACTACCAAGGTCGAGAGGGAGGGGAATGTCATGTTACTGGTGACAAGGGGGAAATTGCTCTGGTCGCTGTGGTGGCAAGGAAAGAAATCGCTCTTACTTTAAATTCAAGACAAAATATAAATTCCTTTCACTCGGGAAATGTAATATTCAACAAGATGTAAAAGTGTTTCTCCTGAAAATATAGAAACTTAATAATAGTATTATAGTGTGCTTTTATTAATTTCGGAGCTTACACGCAAAACTGGATTAAAGATATTACATTGACATATCGAAAATTAAGATGAAAAATTTTACTACTTTTTCATCAAATAGGCAATAGTAGTGAATATTAGAAATAAAAATACTGTTTATCTTTGCAATAACGTTACAATAAAGGAGTATTTTCACTGTATGTAAATTTATTATTCATTGAAAGTCATGTTTTGGAATAGAAATTAAGTGTTTTAAATCATTCAACAAAACAATATAATCAGGAAAAATAAAGCGGTCTACCTGTAGATTTGCAAGCAGTTTTTAATGATTTCATGCGTTACTCTGTCCCCTGCAATAAAACTGTACTATGCAGATATGCAAATGACAGATATTTATTGTATAAAATAACGCACCATCGGTGTGAAAACGGCTGCTTTAAAAAAAATGTTGAATGATTTAATTCGCTATATTTATTCAACTGTAACTGCGAACATTACACAATAAAGTTGTTGTAAACGGTGTTCACACACGGTGATTCGCTTCACTGTTTTTACTGCAATGATAATTCTGTAGTATGGTTTTTTAATGTTTTTATTACCCTAATAATGGCACATTACACACTCCACATGTGCGCGCTATACACACATCTGGTCTCTCCGTCATTCTCATCTCAATGCTACCCCCGAGCGTCTTGTAATCGTCCCCTGAGCACGCCGAAGCCTACTGTGCGCTGTTTTAAAAATGAAAACATTTTTAATTGTCGATTCATTTTTTCATTTGTTCCTCCACAATCAGTCATGTTTGACGTTGAATTTCAGTGCGTACTGATGTGTATTATTGGATACAGCCAATCTTTTTTCAGTTCTCCGTAGCGTATATCATGTTAATTTCAATGGTGTAGAGCCTTTCCGTTACTTTACGCAATGTGAAGACGTCACAGTTCTAAGTTATAATGTTTTCTTCTGTGCAAGTTTTACATATTTTATATTCCACTTATATTATTCTACAGATATTAATGTTGCAAGTTGCAACGTAAGGCGTTTGTTTACTTTAAATTCTTGAATTGAAAATTTATCGTAAAGTGTGATGCAAAATAATTTTTGTTGAATTAAATTATGTTTAATTACAGTAGACGCATATTTAATTTATATTAGGTACGACTTTCAGTCTATTTCCAAATGTTTATAATAAAATATACCTGATGTGAAAGCTCTTTCGAATGACATGCACATTCCCACATACGCACGAGAGGAAACTTTTGTTCCGTCATGTTGCACGTGGTATTAATGACTTGCTACCTGGGCTTGGTATTCAGTCTAATCCCAACATAAGGTTTTACTTGTGTTGGTTTAGAGATAAATTTATAATTATAATGCACAGTGTCAAGTTTTCGGAGCATCTATCGGTTCTCACGTAACGTATATCACACCAATTTCAACTTTGTCACTTCACAAGCAATTAGGTTTTTCTGACACTTCTGAATGTCATCTTATGTAATATCGAATTAATTCACTTCACGGTATAACCTCTTTATTTCATTTTTTCGTAACAGTAAATTATGTGTGAACATATCTTTTACTTGTAACATAACATTTTCTCAAAGTTAAAATCAGATTTTTTCCCCCAACAGCATTCCGCATATTTCATTTCTTTTAACTTTATGTCATGGGCAAATATATGTGTGTGTGTTTTCGCCCAGATCATTATATGTAAAAACCTTACTTTCACTTCGCAATCAGATAACCGCTCTGTTACACTATCATGTTTTTTTTTTCTAAATGAATGCCTTTTTTTTTAAAAAAAAATAAAGTGATTTAAGTTACTTGAGTTAAGTGCTACCATATATTTTTTCTCACTCCATTCTCCGTAGTAATAGTAAATCAATGTGTGAAAAAGTTTTTAAAGAACATTTTCTCGAAGATAAAATCCGTTTTTTCCCGAACAGCATTACGTACACTTTGTTGCTTTTAACTTTGTATGACATGGGTAAGTACATGCGTGTGTTTATGCCTAGTATATTATTTGTAAAACCTTATATTTTCACGGTTTGTTAAAATGAATCGCCCTTTTTACTCGGGTAAAGTAGTAACGTGTATGTGACATAGGTATTTTCTATTTTTCAAAGCAGAATGTATTTTATGTAGTTGTGGTAGCAGATATGTGTGTGTGTTGATAATTCCTAACAACTGAAGGTATTGCATCTATCATGTCAAGTGTCTAACGTAGTGTGCTGGCTGGACCAGACGGGACAGGCTGTACGCTGTTTTTGGATCATGAGTTGATATCGCCACGAATACAACAGCAAATAGAACGTGAATGAGAGTATGGGTAGAAGGAGGGGAGGGTATTACGTACATAGAGGATGCAGTGACTGGACGACGGTTACTCGGGGAGGTGGGGATAAAAAGGAACGGCAAGGGGAAAAGAGCATTATTTGTAAAGATGAAGGAGTTGCTGGTATTACTGTAAATTGTATACGTGATGAGTGGGGAGGAATATAGCGTAAGTCTTGGTAGATGATATAAGTGTTGTTAAATAGTGCGGTAAAGATGAGGAGTTGACTCCGGAATGATTGTGTAGGTTCAAGGAAACGGAGTGCAGGTTTAACGCATATATAATGAATATGGATGGGGTGAAAAATGTGTATAATTGTTTGAAACCTATAATGAGGTGTGAGAGAGATGGGTATATATGTGGATGTATTACGGTAATTTGGAAATGGGGCAGGTAGAATGCCCGGAAGTGCATACCGTTATCACCCCATATTTTTATTTTTTCACAGTTGCCTCTTACACAATGAGCCAGTGCACCGCTCTTATGGATCGGGTCGGGAATACCATTTCCACTCATCCTCATCTCGAATCCAAAGTGCATAATTTTTTGAATGGTGTTTAACGCCCATTTTTACCACTGAGGCAACACAGGCGGTGGACACTGATCATATATGACATAAAATGATATATTGGGAAAAGGGTTTTTTACGGAGGGAAACTTCCAGGCCTAAGTTTAAGGTACCTCCCCTGCATTTGCCATTTATGACTGAGGAAAACCTTAAAAAAAAAAAACCTCAGTCGGGGGGACGGTCATGGTGGGCTTCGAACCCAAGACCGCCCGCTCAGAATCCGCGCCTTAACGATCTCGGCCACCTGTGGCGTTAAAAGTAGATAATGCCAAGCGTCAATACCCTCCCCCATTTTCCATTAATGATCAACACACTCATGTATTTTAAACATATATTTTGTAAACCCGCCATCCTCAATGCCAACAATGAACAGAGACCTGGATTTGCAATTTTTCAGGAAGAATGAGACAAAATTAAAGAGTTATACATCAAGTATAAAAACATTCTGAGTCATTAAAGCATCACCACGCCCGGGTGTTTGCGACTTACGCTGTGGACCCTTCTCCTACTAAATATCTCTCTCTTTTCGCTACTCCTTCAAACAATCAGTCCTATCCCCTCCTCCTTCCACCACGCTTTATAACCAGTGCCCACTTTTATTACTCTCGGTCATTCCGTAACTAAACACCGTCGGATCATCATCATCATCTTGCCAAACAGAAAGGTGCTGCCTCAGTTCACCAAACTTGCGCAGGTACCTACGTACATCACAGTAAAGGATCTTACCCTAAAGGCTACTTAGGTCGTTGTCGGGGCACGCTTGATGAACACGCAGTACGGTAACAAATCCGTACTGCGACTAGAAGACAGTAGGGAACTATTTCTACCTTTCGCATTCAACAGTCTACCTGCAGACACCATTTGTCAGCTAAACGAAGCGCCGTTTCATATCATATACATCGGCGTAACCGAAAACATATCATCCACCACCTTTCAGGAGCTTTTTTTTTTTTTTTTTTTTTTGAGTAGTGTTTAACGCCCGTTTTCACTACTGAGGCACCACAGGCGGTGGACACTGATGATACATGAGATGAAATGATAAATTGGGAAAGGATTTTTTTTTTTTTTTTTAAGGAAGGAAGCGTTCCAGGCCTAAGTTTAGGTACCTCCCCGGCATTTGCCAGTTATGAAGACTGAGGAAAACCTGGAAAAAAACCCAGTCAGGAAGGACGGTCCTGGCGGGATTCGAACCGCGGACCTCCCGCTCACGAGTCCGTGCCTTAACGACCTCGGCCACCCGTGGCGGTTTTTCAGGAGCTGCCCACCAAAGTACTCTCCGACAATGTGGACAATTGATTACTTCGATGTTGGTAAGTACCTTAACAGTACAGATTTTATATCAAAGCTCATAATCTAATTCTAATCATTAATCTTTCCCCCCTCAGGGGCCCACTTTTTGGGTAAGGGGCGTAGCTACCCCGAGGCATTCGAACTACTCTCTCAGGCCCACGCTCAGCGTGTTTGACTCCTTTTAATTTCGCCTCCATTTTAATTTTTATTCGTCCTACTTCCCTGTTCGTTGTCCAAAGGTTGCCCCGTGTTTGACACGGTAAAATGTGACTGGGTAATGGCGTAACTCTCAGCTCTGGGTTATCATTGTTGTTGCTTATTTCTCAGCAGCTTTGTTAATTCCCATGACTCACTTTTGTAAATCACAATGCTACTGGTTTCCCATATCATTTCATTAAGAATAACGCAAAAAATATAAATATATAGATCTGTTTTTAACAACTGGACATTCAGTTTTGATTAAATTTACTAATAAAGCAATTAGAAAATAAAATCATGTAGGTTCTACAATTCAAGCATATTAAACAATAAAAGGTGTTCATTCTCTAATGCACTTACCTGAGCCTTTCTGAGACCACCTGAGTCCAACTCCCTGGAGCTGCACATAAATCAACAACATGGGTGATTCCTATATTAAAAAATTATACATATAATTATTTGTATGTATCAATAGGTCCTGTATTTCTACCATATGTCTACTTATTGTTCATAAATGTAATTCAACATATTAACTTCACAGAATCATCATTTTCAAACATTCTTGATTCTTTAGCTCCCTTACATTCCACTGGCTAGTTCCACAGCTCAAGCTAATACCTAGATATTCCGAATAAAGTCACATACAAAAGAATTTGTTGGCTTTATGTTATTGTTCGATGTCCATAGTTGCGCAACTTCCCCTAATCCCAATATTACAAGCCATTTGTGGATGAATAATCCCGCTATGAACACATTACAGTAAATGCTTATTACCTATGATCTTAAGGTACCCCAGTAAATAATAACTGCTTTAATAAATTGATTGCAGATATTCAGTGTTATCTAACCAAAATAATGCGTTATTTAGATATATTCCAAAAATGTATGCTGATTCTGATATGTGTTAGTATTTATAAGCAACTTATGGACTACACAAGTCATGTTTAAAGATGTTATATATATATATATATATATATATATATATATATATATATATATATATATATATAACTGCTTTAATAAATTGATTGCAGATATTCAGTGTTATCTAACCAAAATAATGCGTTATTTAGATATATTCCAAAAATGTATGCTGATTCTGATATGTGTTAGTATTTATAAGCAACTTATGGACTACACAAGTCATGTTTAAAGATGTTATATATATATTATTGTTTTATTCATATAACATAAAATTATTAGCAATGAGGTTTTTAACACATTAATGGTTACATTACTAAAATTCTACATTAATAATTTTTTTCTACAGCTGATAGGTGTAGTATCAACATTAGTAATTACTGTACTATTTGGCATAGTTGGACAGTCATTTATATAAACTGTAAATAGAAATGCACCAAGAACAATTCGCTGGGGTACTCCATATTAAACAATTTCATATTCAGTTCTGTAGATTGTTTTCTTTGTTAAACCCTATTAGTGTGCATTGTTTTCTATATTTCAAGGATGAAATAATTAGATGTTTTGCTCATCCCCTTATCCCATAATATTTGAGCTTAAGGTGAATAAATTGTGATTAACCCAATCAATGCTGTGAAAATGTTGAAGAGATTCTAGAATAGGAAAGCTGTGTGTGCCAGCGTGTATTTTCAAACATTAAAATTAGTTCTGTGTTTTAAAATACATAGAAGTAACTAAGAGAAATTTGGATACCAGGAATAAAGAACATTTTAGAAATGTCAAAACAATTGGAAAAATTGACGGTAGCAACTCATTTTGAGAACATATCCATGAAATTAAGGAAGGGGCTATTTTGTTAAAAGAAATACACACTATGATAGAACTATCCAAATGGGAAAATTTTTAATTAAAAAACTGAGATAAAGTAATAATTTTGACATTCCACCTCTGAACTAATTCAGAAAATTCCCATTTCGGTCAATAGATGTTGACAAAGAAGCAACACAGATCCAGCAGTGATTACCCAAACATGTCCAGAACTTACCAAGTAGTCAGTCAAGAGCTAAAGATAAAAATGAAAGTTCCAGAAACATAACCTAATTAAAAACCTTGTAAGTAAAGTTCCGGTCATCATTCAAAAACATTAAATTCGGAACAACAAGAGCATTAGAGTTTCCAGTTCTTCCATTCTAATGACCTCAATTTTATCATTAGTTTCAGTGGATGTGGGTGAGTTTAGCATTTAGGGAAGCTGTTAAAATCTGCATGTTGTGGTGGTATGATGGCAACGTGTGTTGGTGGCGTCGACATGCATTACTGTCAATACGTTGGGCGTCAAAATTTGTGGTGAATAAATGGGTCGCCGTCAATGTAGACGCCGACACGTTGGGCGTGAAATTTGTGTAATATAATGGAGACGACGCCGCCGCCGTCGTCGTAGACGTACACGTGACAAACACCACCACAATATACTCAGCTAGTACAGGGTTCGGTACTATGGTTGGATTTAACAATTTTTTATTTATTTTTTCTACGGGTTTTAATAATATTTTGTATTACTACAACAGTGCACTTCTTTTTCTAATTACGATATGATCTGAGGATATAATTATATGCAGACTGAGTATGAGACACTCGTGTTATAATGTGTGTTTCTCTCCCGAAAACTCTATATGGATATCAATTCACTCGTAATTCCTATCATTTTACCACAAATAATTTTGTAATTTCTTCCACGAAATGTTAATTGCTACTTCTCTTTATGTAATGTTAAAATACTGCTTCTTTATTCGGAGTATGAACCACGATTTATGCTAACGGAGTTTAAAACACGACTTATCTCGACTGAATTCAACGCATAACTAACAAATTTTAAGATGAAAACAGTCACTTATTACAATACAATAGTGTTGTAATAATACTGTATGTTTAAATGCATTATATTTTCAACATACGTATACTAAACGAATGAAATTCGTTCGTTTCTATTTATTCGCAATAAAACTGTCTGTCTCGTGTTTCATTCTTGGTAAATGTTATTTTGTTGTTACGCTTGCCATTGGTTGATTTACTCGGTATTACAATTTTCTTATCTGTAGTTTTAATCTTTTAATATTCTTGGCTATATATGTGTTCATTTGAATCGTTATATTTTTGTATTATAAACATTGGCATAAAGGCTAACAAACAAACATTAAGACATACTTTGTAATAGCCCTTATCTGATATATGAAATCTATACAAATGAGCTTACTAGTACTGTAATCAACAGAAGTACTTACATTCTGCTGTGTACTATTATTTCCATTCTTAATTTCAATAGAAATATCAGGTTTCTTACCAGTGTCAAGATGTACACACTCTTGATAGCAACCAACAACATACTTCACTGTACCACTGCTTGAATGTACATTATTCATTTGTTTTTAGAGAAACAGATGACGTATTAGAACATGGGCTATTACAATTTTCGTTCATTGCTTATGAGTTAGCATTAAAGAAAGAATTTATTTCATTAATTTTGAAACTGATCTTTCAATCCCTCTCTTTTTCTCCGTTTTGGCGCACCACTCGCATGTTCTTAACTAGTTTTAAGTAGTTTTGTTTCGAAAAGAAAAGAAGGGGAAAAAAAAGATTAAACAAAAAATATAAAACACAACAATTTAATTGCCGGAACTAGGCTATTTTTGGTCTAATATTGTAAAGGACACGAAACCAGAATCAAACACTACGTTTCAGTTCTCTCACGCTCATCGTATACCCAGCCGGTGTCAAAAGAGGCGGCAAATTCCTATTTCATTGTTACTCGATATCCCAATAATAATGACAATAATAAACTCTCCCGCAGCTGTGTAATACCTTTGTCTCCTAGACTGCTATTGACCAAATCTATTATACCAATCCAGGTGGAGTTGACTGGTGTTAAAACTTAGAATGTTATTGGCTGAAGCTAAAATATTATTGGTGCGGTAAGACATAGCGTTAGAGAAACTCTAACCTTAAACAATTACTCTCAATTACTCAACTGTCTCCTTTGTAAAACAGAACTATTAAAGCCTATTTCCAATTAATAGGCGTGCTACTTAGCGCCCGACATTTATTTTAATTTCAGAAATTTCTCCTGCATACCATTTGAAGCGTATTTTATACGCTCGATGTTTCATTATCAATTTCGGGACTTTTCCTGATTTCGCTTCTATTCAGTGCTTTCTGGAATTCCCGCATTTCATAAAGTCTACTTCTGAAGTAGGTGATGTTAATCATCTATTATTGATTTCTGAGTTTTCCTATTGTCCATTGTTCTTTAAAATGTTGTAGCCATTTTCGTCTATTATTTGAGTGTCAGCAACATCTTCCTATACCTTATTTAGGTGTTTCAATATTTTATATGGATATATGTATACGCTATGAACGTCATTTTCAATATTAGCGACGTAAATTTTCCAACTATCTTACTCTGCTCTTTTTACCAGCATTTTTTTAAACCATCTGCTGTTTTAATTTTATATTTGATGAAGTATTTTCAGATTTATTTTATAACCCCTTCTAATTGAGCGTTTCATTCTCATCTGTCGCTGTTTTAAGCCTTTCTGTCCATTTATGAACTTTTATTCTTGTTAAGTTTTTGTATCTTTTTCCTGAAAATTCTTCTGTCCATTTTTCAAAAGTCTGTAATAGCTGATCCCTCTCTTTTTCATATCACCACTTTCTTCATACTGTTTCGCAATTTCCGTCATTTTTCTTTGGTAATTTTTTTTAATGAGAAATTCTTTCGCAGATAATTTTTCCAACTAATTTGTTTGTTTGGGAATGTTGACCGTTTAGTTTGCTTGTTTTGTTACACATTTTGTTCTGCAAGAAATTGATCACTGTTGATTTCTCATTTTTAATATACAACAACACCTTCAAAAAAATTTTGCCAATATATCATTTGCTATCAAATAATCATGTATGGATCTGTGTCCTATGGCTAATGTGTATTTGTTGGGACTGTTATTGAAGCTGCTAGCCCTGATTGTTGATGGCCCCAGGTTAATGTGCACCAAATTTGAGGAGGATTACGTCGTTGGGGAAGAAGTTGCAGTAGGCCCCACGTTGATGTGCCGAATTTGTGGGCCTATCAAGGTGTTGTTAATATTGTTTGTAGATAGCCTTGGATGGTGGAGATTCTTGTAGTTGATGTTTATTTGTTTTCGTCCCCCCCCCAAAAAAATTCAAGAGTAATTGCGCTAATTTCGTTGATTCTAAATCTACGGAACTAGGAATAGGTTATGGCGTTGCAAATAAGCACGCGATTCGACGTTACTTCCAAGATTAATATTATTTCAGGTGACTTTCCTTAAACCATCGA
This sequence comes from Metallyticus violacea, assembly GCA_030762175.1. Classification (NCBI taxonomy): domain Eukaryota; kingdom Metazoa; phylum Arthropoda; class Insecta; order Mantodea; family Metallyticidae; genus Metallyticus; species Metallyticus violacea. The sequence goes on along the minus strand of CM060846.1, from coordinate 125,251,751 downwards.
TGCTTTGCCATCGATAGAGTCGAATCTCTTTAGCACATTTATTCTACTATTGGACTGTTTGTCTCGACGTAACGTGATATTATGAGTACTGAACCAAAGACTAAAATGGAGTTGAGACTGAAAAACAGCGCAGAGACTAGAATCGAATAAATAGCAGCGCAGAAAATATCAGAATAGAGCAGAATACACTAGAACAGAGCGGAATGAAAAACAGCACCCATTCTTGTCCTTATATATCTGATTCAAATACTAATCGTTTGGGCAAGCAAGCCACGCGAAACATGTAACAGCGTCGCATCTATTCTTAAAATTAAACTCTGATTCTATAATGGGTGCTTTTGAATTTTCCTGTGCTCATCTGATTCGTTTGTCCACAGGAGTTTAAAAACTTATCATACGCTACTTCAAACTTTTAACAGTTTCCAACTGTAATGGGGTTTAACTGCCTCCAACGGCACTTAAAGGACTCGACATATTCACACATATTTAAAGGGACAGTTGCTTTCACCTGATCAAAATATCTCGTTTTAAAGGTCCTGAGCACAATGTGTAATGTTCTTGGTTCGCTTTATCCTAACACAAAAGAATCACACCATTTCAAAGTTTTATGAGTTACACTATTGCTGACAAAGCAATGAGTTTTACCATTTTACTAAGATCTTAAGCTATACGAAACATGATGATCGAGGAATATACATTATAAAAGATTATTACACATTATAGCAATTATGGTAAAGGAAAACATATTGAGAATATAATGTTATGGGCGAAACGGTAGGAACAGTTCCAGTGTGCGCTTATTTAAGTCGAAAGAATGTGTTCATTGTTTTCCAATTGTTTAACTAGAGAAACTTCTTATTAATTTACTATTTTCATTCATCACCATTTCACCTTCTGTACCTTAATTAGTATCTTAAGAACTCTTGCATTAAAGTCTACGGAAATAATAAGATAATTGTTTGCATTAAAAGATGCACTATTTTCTGTAATTCGTCGTAAAACATTTCTGAATCATCTAATGGACCTTCTTCCGGTGCATATATTCTAATTATACAAATATACCCCTCCGTCAATATAACATCTTAAGTAATAGGTATGTTCATTAATCCAATTACAGCTATAAATTCGTTTTGACCGATGTTTAGAGACTAGAAGAGCAATTCCTGGTGCAACTTTCTCTTTTTCTTTGAGATATCACTATAGATCATCATATAATATAAGTCGTAGGGCCCTTGGAGTTTTCCCTTAGCTTCACTTATGATCGCGGTGTCTGTTTCAAAGTTTCTTAATTTATTTGCAATGTCTCATGCATTCCAGGTGTTATTATTTTACAATGTAATAATACTTACGTAACGCTCATTTGCTAGCTAAGAACATTTGCAGCTTCGAAACTTATAGTATTTTATCTACATTTAGTCCTAAATTAAAATTAGGTACTAAAAATTAAACAATAATGTTTCTTGCATATTTCAAATCACTGATTTTGACAATTGTTAAATGTATAATTCGAACCTATATTCTAATCAATCTAGTCCATAGAACTGCCGAATTCCAGCTAAACAGTTATGCCTTCCACGACAGGCGGGACATTAAGGGAACCAAAATAGAAGTCATAAGATAATTTTCTCATAATATGAATCAACTAATTACTACTTAAAAAAAAAAAAAGGTAGACTACTCCACTGAAAACTAGAAAAGTGGAATAAAGCGTAATCACCGAGAGAGAGGAGGTCTGTACACTAATAGTGATTGTGACGTCACCATAAGAAAGGTTAGGCTGTTTCTTCTTTCACTCTACAAGCAAGATATGCTGGGAGAAATATGGACTTAAAATATGTTGCTGAGTGACGGTTTATCTCGTGATTCGTTATTAATGTTTTAGTACACTGGTATTGCAGTTATAATTGATTGTTCCAGCGCTTACTTTTGAAGTTAAAATATATTGCCACAATGCCATACCTGTTTCGTTCTGAATTGTAATGGAAACCAAAAGTGGCCATGTTTTCCTTCCCGAAGGAACTGGAACTCAGACAGAAATGGATACGTGCAGATTTTCATCCTACATTTTATAGCAGGGTAAGTCAAAACACTTTTATTTGTTTAATTTATAATCATCCTAGAATAAAAATCAGAATACTGTATAGACAAACAAGCTAAAAGATTGTAGTAGATATAGACTATAACTGAAAACTAGTACAAACCGAACGAAAAGTCCATCCTATCTCGTTATACTTTTGAGTTTGCATTGTATTAGGCAAGAGTATTTATTGTAGATACATCAAACACACTTCTTAAGTTTGGTTAGGTTGGATGTACTGTCTCGTGCGGAAAAGAATAAATTCCATACTTGAGCCTTGTTCACGTATGGCACCTTGTGCCTACGCCTCTAATGAGAGGAACCTCTAGGAGGAAGGGAAGTGGAGGGGGACATGTAGCCAGGATGTACTTGGGAAGGCCACGCGGGCGCGGATGGAGCTCTTAACAAGTTTCCAGAGTAGAATACTCCTCTACGCCGGGGGAGCTCCTTCCCGAGTTGCACGAGCCCATTGGAAAATCCCCTTCCATTTCATACGCCGGGGCGGAAACATTTCCAAAGCGCAAACCGGGCGCACTTTCGACTCTGTAAGGAAAGCAACGGAATGAAATAATAGGAAATGGGAAAAATCGTGGACTGTGAATATTCATCCCACCATTCGCCTAAGTGACCGGGAAAAACCACGAGAAAACCCAAGGTCAAGATGGCAGGCACAACGGAAATTGAACCCGGGATCTCGCGACTGCGAGTTACGGCCTGAGCCACCCCGCTCGGTTTCGTTAGCTTAAATTACAATGGGTTTAAGTTACAATTTAGAGCATACAACATGTGAATAGTTTGTTTTGTCAATATACCTACTTAACCATTATATCATGTATAATTATTTAGCTGGCCGTGACTACGCCCAAACAGTTTAATGACCTTGAAATGCATTTTTTTTAATTTCTTTCTGGCTCGTCTTCCGCTAACGGCGGTTGACATCTTTGTTACCAAATGTTTTAAAATACATTTTAGAGCCGATGTTCATAATTTCTCCTGCTACTGCTTATATAAGGAGAGTTAACCTGAAGTCAATTTGTTTTTCTTATGTATTTAAGAGCACCGTTTACTAAAAAAGTGAAATACGGCATTCTTGAGAAGAATTAGTTGTGGTGTGAGATTAACTTAGTTCCCCCAAATAAAATCACGAAAATCAATAAATAGGAAATCATATCACACTGGCGAAATATGTAAAGAGAAATAAAAGTAAACTTTTATGAATTTTTAAATGATTTTAGTTCCTTGATGTAAGGCTAAATAATTGGCACAAAATTCTAAGTTTGCAATAGTACCACTAGGTTAAATACAGAATAATAAATAGTTACATTAATATGGAAGCTATAAGTTCGTTAGAAAAGTTAAAACTCGTTTTGAGATGCCTATGTTATTTATTTTAGTAACTACACATTTGTATATAGACATTATCTGCATATTTAGGATTTGTAAATGTTATTTGTACCAGATCTCATTCTCAAAGAAAGTAAGTTTAAACCAGAAAACGGGCAGGGTCATCATAGCAACCTTGAAATTTCCTCAACAAAAAGGTGATATTGCTGCCTTTATCGTACGGAATTCATCGCACATTTTACGACCGTTCGATATATACTCTGCTATACACCCCGGACATAATTACATTCCAGATTTATGTCTTCTTTGTGTTTCAGTAATATTGTGATAATTACTCGCAGAACAATTTTGCAGCAGTCACCTTTTAGTAAAAAGTATATTGTGCATTTATTAAGGATATTGTAAAACTTTAAAACATACATAATAGATAATAATGATGTTTACAAATTAACATTGGATTTATATATTATTTTCAATGGCAATAGGTTTATAGTTCAGTTCGAATTTCAGAATACAACTTTCAAGAAGTGGCAATACAGCATTCTGAGCAGAAATACCAATATGCAAACCAAGGTTTGAAAAGTGTTCTAATCATTACAGTACAATGGTACTATAATGAATACCGCCACGGTTGGCCGAGGTCGTTAAGGCGCGGACTCGTGAAAGGGAGGTCTGGGGTTCGATTCCCACCAAGACAGTCCTTCCTGACTGGGGTTTTTTCCAGGTTTTCCCCAGTCCTATAAATGACAAATGCTGGGGATGTACCTAAGCCTGGAACGCTTCCCCCCCCAAAAAAAACTTTTACAATTTATTATTTCATTTCAAGTATCATAGGTGTCCACCGCTTGTGGTGTATCAGAAGTAAAAACGGGCGTTAAACACTATTAAAAAACTGTGACGAATAAGAACATCTTAATTAGCGGGGTAGCTCAGGCGGAAACGGCCAGAATCGCGTTCGGGATGTCCCGGATTCAATTCCCGTAGGGCTGGCCATTTTGACTTTTTTTTTTTTATTTTTTTCCCCCGTAGTTTCCCCGTGTCATTTGGCCGAATGCTGGAATGGATATTTACATCCCACTAATTTTCTGCTCTTGCATTTCATATCATATAAACCCGTTGGTGCTCTTAAAGGGTCTAAAGTGCTAGGGCGAGAGGGGCTGGCGCGGTATGATAGTGACTTGCACTTTGGAAATTTTTCTGCCCCGGCGCCTGTAGAGAGGGAAAAAAAAAAAAAAAAAAAAAAAAAAAAAAAAAAAAAAAAAAAACGTATCTCCCGAGATACTTGCACAACTCGAGAGGGGGGGGGGCTTTGCCGGCGTCGTGTTGTTCTATCTGGAAACATGTTATGGATTCGACCTGCGTCCGCGCATTCACCGTCCGTAGATTCTGGCCGCCCAGTGTCTCCCACACTTCATTCCGGACGTGCCCTCAACTAGGGCTTAGGCACAAAGACAACGTGGAACACGTTTCCACTTACTGTTACAAAATGTCATCGCTAGACAATATCGGATATCTTCAACAATAACACCACCCACCCAAAGGGATCTACATAAAGAGGCTTCAGCTGTTCAGGGCATAGAAACAAATAAATGACTCATTTTTTTAATTGATAACTGGGCTTGATACTACATAAATAAGCCTTCTTTTTGAATAACTGTAAACAAAAATATATGTCTACTTACTTTTAACTGAAAAGTTGAAGTTTAGTACTTGCGTTGGTTGAGAAACAAAAATTTGCACAGGGACGCATCACAATTCTCGCAGTAGTGTCTTGGTTTTAAGACTGCTTTTCGTATCAGAACAAACCGTGCTACTGTGAGACTTTCCTTCACAGGCCATTCCTTTTGATTGCCGTGCTTCAAGGCTTGAATTTGAGCTTCCTTCCACAGCAAGATGTTAAAGTTGCAGATTCCAAATCCCGTGCATTCTGCATAAGCTTTCTTATGAGCCATTCCCTAAATCTCTTATGAGACAGCTTTCCTCCACACGAATAATGTTGGCATTCGATACATCGCTTTGCAATTCACCGCTACTGATGCGTGGACGTCCCAAGGTTTCAGCACGTGATTGTCTAAATCCACATTTTCTTCAGAATAGAAATCCAAGAGCAGTTCATGCGGCTTATTTGCACGAAACCAGTTGATTAACAGTCCTACAATGACGAGAACTCAGGAATAGCCAAATGTTTAAATGTTTATACATCATCAGATATGTTTTGGAAGTTTAGTATAACATGGAAAATTAACACGTTAGTCTCTTAACTAAACCTAGACATAAAATGGAGCAATTTCTCTTTATCCTTACATAACGAGTGGAAGAATAGCACTTAGCTTTCTAAATTTTACCTAAGGACTGCCCTACTCTATGAGTAGTGACAACATCTAGTTGAAACAACCTATATAATTTCACTTCTTCCATTGATTGATTAAAAATTAAGGTGGAAAAAATTTTCGGTATCTCTGTCTCTTTACTGTCTGTTCTTAAAAATTGGTACAATTATGCATTTTGACCTAAACTCCAATTTTACCATAATAAAGAGCCAAACCCTTTTTGTAAACAATTTGTATTTTGAAAATATCAATAGCGAGTGTTGTAGGTGTTCACACAAATATTTTTGTGGAACCGCACCTGGTCTGACAAGAACATATGCTGTGGGTTGATTAACCCTTTAGTCATCGATGAAAGAAACCACTCACAATAAAGCACATGTGCTACGGGATCACCTTGTCCTGGAAAATGTACACACGTGCACTTATTTTAACAATTCTGTTGCTCGGTGAGCAGAAGATATTGAAAATTCAACTTGCTGTGCTAATTTCATAGTGATTTTGATGGCGAAAGTTCAAGATTTGCGCAAGTTTAATCTATTTGTTTTCTATTAAAACTGTATGACTTCGCAAATGCTTTTTAGTTAGCGCTGAGCCAGTAGTATCAAATTTATTCACAAGATCGTGAAATGCAGTTCTGGGATGCAAATGTACGGGGAACTTCCGAGTACATTCCTCACGAATGCGACAAACTGTTTTTTTTTTTTATTTATAATAACATTTACACAGAAAAATATGCAGCTCAAAAGTTTACTGTCTTGTCATCTTCGCAAATGAATAGACTGGTGACTGTTCGGAAGACCAAGAACAGGTAGGTAGGTAACTGTGATTGAGGAGGGTTGCCAGGCTTGGTTGAGACGCAAAACTCTATTGGAACAGTAAGGAATACTCTGCAAGCCCAGCGTATGTGTGTGTAATTAATTAATTCCATTTTATCTTGTGGGGATGCAAGGAACAGGTTTATAAGACCCAGGGTAAGGAGGGCGAAGCCTTTAGCACTTGCACTTTATAAGCACAGTCCTAAGACATGTGCATTTTTCTGTTCATCGATTTTTCTTCCCTGTAGGTCATGTTAAATAATTTATTGCATCAATGTGAGATTTGCTCAATGTGTTGGTCAACAAGTAAAGACACTCAATACCTTCTGAAATGAAAATGAATATTTTGATTTATAGTCAAATAAATTTAATTTTTATTACAGGAATGAAATAGATAGAGTTGAAGGTTATGAATACCTTTTTCCTTTTCATTTACTTTTTATTCACAGATTATGTACAACGTAGGCTTTCACGACGGGTTTCAATTATGCGAACTGAGTCTTCCGGGCTGTAAGGTCATGGGTCCAATGGCATTCATCTCCATCTTCCCAGACGTTTCGTTCACGACTGCGGTGGACATCACCGGTGGTTTGCTCGACGTGATCTTCTTGGAGACGAGACAGTGAATGACTGAGTTAAAGGTATAACTTTACTAAGGAAAAATATATGATAATAAATATGATGCTATCACATCTATGCCCTTTAGTTTTAAGATATCCAGTTATTTGGAAGTTAGTGCATTCTTTAAAGATTTGTGCATGCCTGTGGAGAAGTTTAGTTCGATCTTCGACTGCAGTGGAAGTAAGGAGTTAAAATGTAACAGATGGAGCAAATTGGACAATTTGGTGAGTTTCCCTGTTAATAATAATAATAATAATAATAATAATAATAATAATAATAATAATAATAATAATAATAATAATAATAATATCGCTGGTTGAAGGTGTGACATAAAATTGTCAGGGAAGTTTGCCACTATATAATACTTTGGATACAGGAATAACTGGTAAGATAAATGTAAAGCAATTGAAGTTTTCTTCAGCAAATTAAATTACATATTCGGTAGAGTTCTTGACATGCGCTGCAACTAAAGGGTCATCAAGAGGCCCCTAGCAGTCATTGGTAGCCGAGATTTTACTAAGGAAGCGAATTTGGGTGGCAGCAACATACATACACAGGGGGTGCCAAAAATATATACACACTTCAAGCAAAGAAAAAATTGTGTGAACATAAAAAAATTGAATTCACACAAACAGAAAATAACGAGAACTAATCATCTTAGACTTTTACAGTTATAACAGTTGCTCAAAATGCCCACCATCGGCGTCGATACACTTCAGAACTACTGAATTGAGCAATGTTTGCGAAAGTGTCACAGCACTGCATTTTCCTATCGGGATCATCTTTATTTAATGTATGCAAAAGTCTTATGGTGAAAACTTTCAACTTTTCAACTTTGCTGTTTTGATAATACGACGCACGCTGGTTCTGCTAATCCCAGTCTCACGTGCACTTTGCTTTGTAGATTTCTGCGGTGAGTACTCAAAACGTTCCAAAACTATAGCCGAGAACGCGAGTCTTGTTACTGTGCGAGATCTCCCAGATCTGCCCTTCTGAACACGGTACCACGAGTCTCAAATTTGTCTGGAATGCGTGCAGTTGTTACTCCCGTTGGCGGTTCAGTTCTGTACACACATCTCCATTGGTTTTGAATTTCAATAACATTCTCAATTTTCCAATACCACCTCAAAATTGCTTTCCGCTGTTCAAACGATAATCTTGGCTCCATTTTGTTGTAGCAACGCTAGCATAAAGTAATGTGAGTCACATCTGTTTACAGAACATCATACGATAATCTTGGCTTCATTCGTTCATTGTTGATTTACTTAGCAACGCTATCATAATGTATGTGAGTCACATCTATTTACAGAACATCATTACATATTACTGTTGTTTTTCGGTCCAACTTTGAAATACATTAAATAGATATCTACTGTGAAAGAATGCATGCATTTTTGACACCCTCGGTAGTTATTCTGTTCAGTTAATCACTAAGGCAAGCACACACTCCAAATACAAACCTTAGCAACGGGGGTAAATTACCTGGTAAAAACCTGTTTTGAAAGAAGGAATGTCAGAAAAGTAGGAGTAGCAACTTTCTTCTGTGTGGTGAACATCACCCCAGTGCGAAGGAACTTGTCGATGACCCGTTATTTCTTATACACATATAAAGAAAATTGCATTTTGTATTGCATTTTATGTACCAGTAGTTTGGGTTCTACTTGTAGAGAGCATTCTATTTAGATATAAATCGCTAAAGATTTTACATGTGTATGGGTTTATAAAAGCCAAAAGTCAAATCGGTATATAGATGCATGCGTACTTAAATTATTCATTAATTTTGCACTGCAGTAAATTTGCTTAAAATAATTTTATGTACGTTACAATAATGAAAAATACTTGATTAAGCTATCCTTATTTATGCATATTGTTGGTGTTACCATTATTGTTTTTATTGCTATTTCATTACTTATTGCATTGTAGTAAACGGTAATGGGCAGCAGTTAACTAACCATTATTTTGTACATGGACGAGTTTAATGTAATTCGATTATATATTATTTCATGTTTCGTTTACATATCATAAATATTGCTTGTAAACAATTTCAGATACTTAAATTAAATTTTTATTATAGATAAAATTATCTTGTAAAGAGAATACTACGTAAAATGTTCCTGTTTTTCTATTGGCAGTAGTAGAGCAACAGCGACCGGCATTTTTTCTGCATTTAGGTCTGGGTAATGGTGTCAGTGTTGGGTTGACCTGCCAACTCGCTGGTTAATATATCGACCGCTAGTCCGATAAAGGTTAATGTCGCATTGCCCACTCCACTTGGCAAGTGGTGTAGTTCAAAGGGAGGTGACAGACATCAAAAGATAGAGGGAAAAGCACAATCACGTGGCTGCAGCTACACATAATAGCATAGGAGAAAAGGCTAAATATGAAAAAAAAAGCAACAGTTTTTCAGCTTGGATGACCTTTTTGTTTTGTTACAATATGTAACCCTTCCTCAAAAATATATGCAATTAGTGAAGAAACTAATATGTTGTTATTAAATATAATTTAGAAGCCTGCACTACAAATAAAGAATCAACCAGTAACTGTAAATGAACTGCTCTTTGCAGACCTTCACATTGGAAATGTAATCCTTCATAAACTAGGAAGCAAATCTCTCTGCCAGCGTATATTAATGACACTAAAGTTATTAGCTATGTTCCGGACATTGCTACTAAGTATCGCTATCAAGATCAACATTACTTTAGCTTAGTAAAAGATGTTTTAACAAGTTTTAAATCATCAACGGTAAACAATGAAAAACGTCTTAATTTTGTACAGGGTGTCCCATTTATCTTGATCACGCAAAATAACCTTTTTCTTATGCGTCAAATGAAAAACTGTTTCTAACAAATGTTTTTAACATCATGGGAGAGTTCTTACTGAGGGTATACTTTTTAATACCTCCATTAATGTACGAGATACAGAGCGAAGCTTCTTTTTGCTAAATGGACCGTTTGTATTTTAATCAAGCCTACATTTACCCTCACCAAAAGCTATTCAAAAATGTATCATACTGTACTATTTTTTTTAAAAAAAAATACATGTGCAACGGTAAGGAAGAAACAGAGCTGTTTAATGCCTTGCTTGTACAAATTACTCACCAATGTGATACTGTAGTAGATTTTTAGGTGTTTTTTTATGGTTTCCGATTCATGTAAATAAGTGCCCTGAGAGGGAGGTGAGGGTAGGTAAACCATCTCCCTCATCCTTCAAATTGCCGTTGCTTTAGCTTACATGCAATGTACTGTAGACATTCATCAAAGTAAGCACTGCGTTGAGCTATTGTGATTACAATTTTTGTTACAAGATATACACGCATGAAGAGAAAGTAGAAATGCTGCTGATCTACTGAAAATGTAAGTTGGCAGATGATTTATTTGATTATGTTACTGATAAGATTAAATGATTTAGTTCAACAAATATAATGTAGTGCATTATAAAAAAAGATCTCATGCATTTATCATTTCCATTTTACTGATTTTTTGACTAAATTGCAGTGTTATACATTTCTAAATTGCTGTTGGTGAGGATAAATGTATGCTTGAATAAAATACACATTTCCCGTTTAACAAAAAGAAGTTCTAACCTGTATCTTGTACATTAAAAAGTATACCCTCAGCAAAAACTTCCCGGGATACCGCCACGGGTGGCCGAGGTCCTTAAATCGCGGACTTGTGAGCGGAAAGTCTGGGGTTCGAATCCCGCCAGGACCGTCCTCCCTGACTGAGGTTTTTTCCAGGTTTTCCTCAGTCCTCATAAATGGCAAATGCCGGGGAGGTACCCTAAACTTAGGCCTGGAACTTTACCTTCCTTAAAAGTAAATCCTTTCCCAATATATAATTTCGATTTCATGTATCATCAGTGTTCATCGCCTGTGGTGCCTCCGTAGCAAAAACGGGCGTTAAACACTTTTTATTTATTTATTTATTCATTCCCCGTGATGCTAAAAAAATATTTGCAACAGTTTTTTATTTGATGATCAGAAAAAAATTATTTTGGGTGAGCAACATAAATGGAGCACCTAGTATAAGAACAAGTTTTTTTTTACTTAGTGAACAAAGAGCTCATTATACAGATGTACACTTATTATTTTTTTCAACATTGCTCTATACATTCTTTACAGGCATAAAAATTTGTGGGATCTAATGATAATATCAAGTGATCTCATCTATCTGTAATTCAATCAGCGTGTTCTGCAAATAAAGTGAGTACATTAGAGGAACAGATTGAATGTATTTCTTAAAGTATGTAAATCACAAATAAACTTTTCTAAAACATTAATATAAAAATGTTAATCCTTTGGTTGATGCGTTACATGTTAGACCATTCATTGTTTACAAAGGTGAGAACATAGTAGGATTGCTTATTATGACAAGAATATGGCTACTAGTGCTCATGTGTTTATGGTAAGTATTATCAACTGAACATACAAAGACATAGTACTTATTTTACCAGTGAAATCTATTACTTATCTTAAGCCGCATTCACTTACAAAAAGGGTAATACTCTCAGAAAGTGGGCTTTAAAGTGATAAGCGTTACAGATGTTATAACATCCAAGATCGCGGGTTCAATCCCGGCCAGTGTCAATGGATTTTTTCTGGCGTAAAAATCCTAAGTATGGCTTCCTCCGGAAGGAAAGTAAAGTTGTGGGTTCCGTGTCGCAGATTTACGGCACGAAAAAGAACCTCAAGCCTGAAAGAAGTGAACTCTGAGCAAAATTTATTGGCCGTTTCCCGCCCTGAATTGAATGGGACGCTGATGAACTGAGAGGTTAAAGAGCGCCCGTAAACAAACCTAATTAACAACAATACCCTAATCCTAAGTCTGGAACGTTTCCTTAAAAAATCCTTTTACAATGTATCATTTCATCTCATGTATCATCAGTGTCCACCGCCTGTGATGCCTCAGTAGTAAAAACGAGCGTTAAACAGTATTCAAAATTCTCGATTTCAAGATGGTTTTCTTCTGTATGATTTACAAGAAAAGTACAACAGATATTTTGAGCGATTTTCAGATTGCTTTCACCAGTGGATAATCCTGACCTTATTTGTGGCCATATCAAATTTCCTTCGGTTTGGCATCACTAACTTCGAAAATAAAGATTTCAAATACACAAATGCAGCAGAATTTTTATCAATTTATTTTAAAATTTGTTCATTAAGTTTCAGTTTTACATGCAGCGGAGGTAAATACACTTTTTCGGGATTCGCAAACGAAGAATTGGACAAATTTTTATGACCAGGCATAAGAGATTCATGATTAGGGCATTGTTTTTTAATGTAGTTCAGACTTCCTATTTTTATGTCCCTTTCACACTAGAAATAACAGAATTTAGTATATCCAAATTGTAAACCCAACAATAACGCTACGACCTTCAAATCTTCACAAATGTTGCAGTTATATTTTGTATACTGAATGTTTCTAACAGTATTTTCATATACCTATTTTATATTAGACATTGCGCCACAGGTATTGATGGGAATTAATTGCCATTATGCCTAAGTACAGCTTTCAAACTAACTTTTGATGAATCTATGAACAATTAATCCCTCCTCGGGTGCTGATGTAACGTCGAAAATAATTTTTTATATTATTACAAAAAACTACACTTTATCTTTAGAAAAGTAGTGTTTGAAATCATTATCGCGGCTACGATAAATGCACATCCTTGTAGATTTGTGGAATCCATTCCACACTTTGAGCCTGGAAGTTAAAACCTCCTTAGACAATTTTGGATCCCAAATAAGACCATGTATCTTCTTAAGGTACAAAGTGAAATTCTGATGAACAAATTGGTTTCAATATAGGATTACTTCTCTGTTGTCTATGTTCTGCAATATAATTTGGGTCGGAGTCCGTGTTATCACTTACGGTCACGAAATCTGCAAATTTCGGTAGGATAAATACTCTTACCTATACAGACCTCACTGCAGACGATAAATTAGGGTAGTTAACTGTGTATTTTGTTTTAGATGTGATTCATCTTATAATAGTTAAACAGAAATATCAATCAGTTAATGGTACTTTGTCGGTCCTGGTGGGGTAGTGGTAACCATACTTGCCTCCTAAACCAAGATCGGGGTTCAAAACCGGTTACAACCGATGGGTTTTTTTGGGCGTAAAAATCCAAAATATGGCTTCCTTGGGAAGGGAAGTAAAGCCGTAATTCCCGTGTCGTATATTTACGGCACGATAAAGAACCTCAAGCCTGAAAGAAGAGGCCTCTGAGCAAAATTTGACGGCCGTTTCACGCCCTGAATAGAATGGAACGCTGATGATCTGAGATGTTAAAGAGCGTCCGTAAATAAAACAAATCAATGAAAAGTTAATGATTCTTCTGTTCCTTTCACATCACAGGACTTGCATGTGACTTATGATGTATGCGGTTCTTCTTTCCAGTGAGAAGCCTAACACATGATACACAGGTACATCTGGGGGCCAAGTCTTTATCGAAATCACCAATTTTACACCCACAAAATTTGTTATATCTTTTTTTCTCCCCCAAATGGCGTGAAACTTTGCTTCTTTAGACTTGAATTCACTACATACATAGCATATTGTCTGGATGATTTAAGTATTTTATTGTAATGTTTAAGCTTTTCCAAAAACTAAAATATAAAAATAAGAGCAATATACAGCACTAAGTCTAAAGAGAAATAATGTGCTTATGTGCACGGTACACTACAACTTCAATACTAACTGTGCACTAACCGTAGCAATGCCATGTATAAATATGTTAGAAACTGTCTGAACAAGAATAAGCCTACAGTGCTGCTAACCCATTCTGATTGCAAAATTTTCCACCTTTGACCCGAAATGCCCACGTTTTATTACTTACAACAGTTACGACAAAGAAAGGCTAATGCACTGTTAACCAGCCGCCCCATATTTTTTTATTTTATGTAAATCGTAATATACAGCCCAGCATGAAAACATCGGTCCTGATACACAAATACCGCAACATGCATATCGTCGGTTGTACACTTAACGAAAAGACTAAAACTATGGCAGATATATCGGAGCATCGAGAAGTTGCTCCTCAAACCTTGTGTAGCCGAGATTTTGCTAGGGAAGCGAATTCGGGTGACAACCCTGAACGCCGAATGTATGATTATTCTTTCCACTTAACAACCACCGAAGAAAAAATACACTCCGTAGGCAGGCGATTTACTTGCTAAAGGAAGGAATGCGAGATATGTAAGAGTAACTACTTTCTCCTACAGATACATATCACCTGGGTGCAAAGGAACTTTTCGATGACACATTATTATCGTCATTTAAAGCTCTCGTGAAAAGCCAACTGAAGACAACGAAGTGTTTGCACAACATAAAATGTACACCGAGACAATGTAAATATTTTATATGTACATATATCCGCAAACCTCTCTCTTTCAACGTTGTAAGTAGCTCAGTTGGAACGAGAACACGCATAGTGGAATAACTATTTGATGGTGAGGCATTTCGTGGCATACTTGCATAAATTTTAATGCGTTTTCATATTAATACATTATCGTGATTTAAAATATTATTTCGTTACACACTGTGAATGTTTTAATTATAAATCATATTCTTTTTATTTGTATTTGCTTTTTATTATGTTTTTATTTTTTATATATATTTTTCTTTTTTTAACTACAAGCAGGTGAATGTTCTAACTAGAATAGGCTTGCCGGCGGATGGCAATTAAATGTTTGAACACGAGTTTTATAAAGAAGCAAGAATTCGAACTGATGACCCGCTTGGTTAATGTACACGAGCACGCTGTTGAATTGAAATTCTGACCCGCTGTAGCATGGCAGGTATAACAGATCTACAGGTCTCCGTGATATGAATGCGAAGGCTGGGGATCTTTTAGCTCCGCTGCATAAACTTGTTTAAAATGTCCCCAGAAGAAGAAATCTGTAAGTGTTAGATAAGATAATCTGGCTGGCCACAAGACTGGTCCTTCTCTTCCTATCCAATAACCCTGATGTGCCACACTTAGGTAGCTTCAGAACAACATTGACGTGTGCGATAGAGCTCCATTCATGCCGTTACTCGCTGCTCCAGTAGTACATCCTCTAGCAGCTGCGGAGAAAATAAATTTAACGTGTTCTTGTTAGATGTCCTCAAAGAAAAATGGTACAATTATGTGGTCACCCAACATTGCACTCCAGACATTCACTGCACATGGAATGCTGTCTCCCTTACCCAGTGAGGGCTATCAACGCTTTAATAGTGCATATTGCAACGATTTACGGTTCCATTGTTGTAGAATCTTGATTTATCGGATAATGGGATTCTGGATACCGTTAACATGCTATTTGCCACTTGAACTAGCATCTATTCAAACAAGTTCACCGGGCTTGGAAATATCTTCCGTGGAGTACTTGGTGTAGTGCAAACGATACAGATGGAACTTATAACAGAAGACTGGCCGATGTTGTTCACCTCTTGTGCAGCTGCCCGTACGAGGATTATTCAGGATAATGTTCAAAACGCCTCTTCATTAACACCGGATATCAAAGGTGCCTCTCTAATAAGATGTCTGTCGTTACTGCCAGATCTCACCGTGATGGTCAACCAATTCCATGGAAGAGGCAGGTAAAGTATGTAGGAGTGACCTTAGACCAAGGCCTCACCTTCAAATACCATGTACGTATTCAAGGAACAAAAGCAAGCGTAGCATTAACACAATTAGCCTTTATTTTTTAAGAATAATTCCGTTCCAAGCCGCATGAAATTTCGGATATATAATGCCATTATACGGGCTGTAATGTTGTACGTATGCGAGGTTTGGGGGTATGCAGCTCCATCTCATATTCAATTTTTACTAAAGGCACAAAATATTGCCCTGATGAACATTTTTGGTACACACAACAGATTTTCATCCGAACTTTTGCACCAGCTGTCCGGCCTAAAACGTGCTCTGAACACTATTAGGGATCGTGCACGTAAAGTGTACGAAGCATTAGAACAACATTCCAATAGATTAATCAGTGAGCTCGGCAATTTCAATGCTGATCGTTGTATTGGCTGTAGGGCCCACCCCCTTCTTCGGGAGGTGCTGGGTACTGTATGACAATAAAGGGTACAAAGTACCCCGGCGAAAGCGGGCTTGGTAACCAACATTTCGTATCCAACTGTAAGAGAAGACTGTGTTAACCCCAGCAAACGCCTCGCCAAACGGTTGACGTACGAATGTTAAATCGATTTGGCCTGGTCGGCACTTGGATGGGAGGCCAGATGCTCTCCCTTCACGCGTATGCGAACAGGTCAAGTGTTAGGGGAAGCACTTGCATTCCTTCCTTGCCACATCGCATTTCGACTCCAAAAATGTTGACTAACCTCGCGTAACAGGAGAAGCGGCAAATATATCCACGATGTGGCCCGGTGCTGCTAAAAACCCGGCTCGGCCCGAAAAGAGTGAATCGGTGAATTGAAATACTTATGGATACATAGACATGGTAGTGTAAAAATGTATGTATCAAAACAATGTAATATTATAAGTTCTACAGTATATTATTTTATAGATCTTCCTTCACATCTATATATTAATATATTCTTCATATTTACCCCATTGCTACAAGTATTTATCGTTAGAATTCATTTGCTTGATCAAATTAAAAAGTAATTATGGAAATCTCTACAGGAATGTTTTAGGTTATATTTTACTGTCAGAAATGATTTCTCTGTCTCTACTGACAAACTGTTTTTTATATTTGTCTACTGTAATTACATTAATGCTAGCTGTAAGAATTTACTCGTTTCTTAAACCAGATTGTAACCGATCGAAATCGATGTAGTGAATGATCTCATATATTTAAATTAGTTTATTGCGAAATAGCAATACAACGGCTGGTTTTATTTTATAAAAAAAAATAAATAAACTGAGTAAAAAAGAAAACATATCCGGAAAGAGGATCAAATTCAGACTTCTTACCGGATTTCGCGATCATGCTTGAAATGAAATATTATATGCATGGTTTGAATTATCAGGGGTATGGGGGGAGGGACTTTCTCCTCCCATAGAATTTCCCCGGTTCGTCAAAGAAAAATTCCTTCCCTGCCAGTTCGTAAATGTCACCGTGCAAACATACATTTCTTCATAATAACAGGAATGAATCGCCTGCATAATGCGATTCTGCATTGGAGTATAAATCAATACGCAAATATTACTAACTGTAGTAACTTGGATGGAACATGCCAGACACGGCGTGATTTCCGCCAGAGAAGAGGCAAAATGCATCTTCAGCGTCGTTGAGGTGGATTCGACTATAGTGACTTTAAAATATGAAGTCATGGGCAATTGCCAACGTGCAGTGAAAACTGAGAACGCTATCTAAATAAATTAAATATCTTCTTTTAATTCTTTTAATCTAAGGAAAGGCTGGTACACATAGCAGACATTCATGCAGAAACCTCATTACGCAATTTGACATTGTAACTCTTCCTTGTGAATATACGTTATCCCTCATGAACATTTATATAAGAAATAAAGAAAAAATTCTTCTAAATCAAAATATACATGACAAAAATACTAGACAAAAATCAAATCTACATAGACCGGCTTAAAAACTTCCCTGCCATCAAAAAGGAGTTTATTATGAATGCATTTTAGTACAAAATGCTCTTCCCTCTAGCTTAAAAGCCTTAATAAACAATGAAATACCCTTTAAGTCTGCTCTTAGAAAATCCCTATGTAAAAATGCCTATTATTTTGTAAAGGAATATATAAGTGACAATATATTATACTGAGTTACAAACACTGCAATAATTTTATATGAATGTATATGTAACATATATATAAAATAAATAAATTTATGTGATTAAGTGACTTGTCCGTTTCTGCTTTTCTGTTTTTGTTGTTTCGTTGAGTTATTCTAGGTGTTCTTTTTAATTTTTATTGTAACTATTTATCCAGACGTACACGATATTTTTTGTAAATGTAGATGACATGCTACTGTGGTAATATGACAAGTTCTATGTTCGTAGGTCTCTGTGACTGCTTCTCGAACTCGCTGATGCTTCAGGAACTGAACTATAATGACCTGCCAGTGGTTCTCCTGTGTTGCTGGCATCACTATCAGTTACGTTGGAAGGTAGTCACATCCTTGTTATCTGATTCTTGTAAATTTATAGGATCTAAAAACCTTTCGCGGCCCACTTCTTTCATGAAACCGTTCTCTTGTAATGTTGCACGCAGGATTCCCAGTCTTTTTGTATCACTTTGTAAATTTATTCGTAAAAAGTCGTTCTACATATTTCAGTTTAAAAGTGGCATTTTCTTTATCCATACCCCGTTTTAGTTCACACAAGCTCAATTGGATTATATTGGCAGTGTTAAGAAGGGAGGCGTATTACCTTGCGGCCCCTTTTGTTAGCCAAGTATATATCCAGCTGTTTTCTGTATTTTTTTATTTGCATTATTTATGAACGATGTTTAACATCTCAGGTCATCAGCGTCCCATTCAATTCAGGGCGTGAAACGGCCGACAAATTTTGCTCAAAGACCTCTTCTTTCAGGCTTTAGGTTCTTTTACGTGCCGTAAATGCACGAAACGGGACCCACGGCTTTAGTTCCGTTCCGAAGGAAGCCATACTTACGATTTTTATGCCCGAAAAAATCCATTAATCTTGGCCGGAATTGAACCCACGATCTTGGGTTTACGAGACAAGTATGGTTACCACTAGAGCACCAGGACCGACTTCCTGGTTTTTGAATGGGAGTATCCGTTTAAATAGTTCAGTTTTAGTATCTGATGTCAACAATTCAACTCCCTTTTTTGTATTTATTCCAACATTTTCTTTTCTGCTGGCTGTATTTGGAATTGAATTTAAAACAAATGAATGGTATGTTGCATTATTCATCATTAATATTGTTGTTTCCTTCTAAATAATTCCGGAATCTGTCCTGAAAGCAGTCTTAAACGTATCAATTTGTCATTTCCTCGTGATGGTCTGAGATGCTTTAGGACTAAAAAATTCACTTGTCCTGACTTGGCAAATCCTACATGACAAATGATAAGCCGGCTGTCTTTCTCAATAAGTACCTTCAGGCAACCTATTTTGGATGAGTCCATGACAAATTGAATTATGTGTGTGGTTTTTATTAACCTAAGTCTCGTCTAAGTAATATATAGGTCTATCACCAAAAATTCGAAAGTCGTGCATTTTGCTTAAGAATCTTATCCTTGAAGAAACAATGACACTCTTCTCCATTAAAAACTGACGCCTATTTATATATGAATCCTAAGCTTTGGAGAATTCCGAAGTGTGGAAATTTGAAGCAATGTACAATGTAAAGTTCTTAAAGCGTCAGTTACTTTTTGTACTGCTGTAAATTTTCCATAATCATAAAATCCAAATATAGTTCTGCGCACAACATTTTTGTCAAAGCCATACGTTTGTAACCCTCTAGGCGAAACAAAAACTGTTAGTACTACTAAGAGAAAATGGTTTGGCCTCACCGCAAATGCGAGACACAGCAGTTCTGCCTACACTATACGTCTTTGAAGTCAATTGCTGAGTATTTTTAAAAATCAGTTTCTCTCTTCCTCGTTGGCACATCTTTTGGAAAAAAACTATACACAACTCAAGTTATTAACACGTCATGACTCTGATGTTCTGAAGACTCTGAAGCTTTCCAGAGTCTTTGCAAGGCTAGGGAGCTGTTGCACACATTTCAGGGACAAGGAACAACAATAATTTCACTGAAAGAAAACAGTATTATATATTTATAATAGCGTAAGTGGTATTTGCAAGAGAGGGATTAACCTCGTGGAAATTAGCGAGATCTCAATGGAAAAATAATATAACAACATTGCCACACTCCGATTGGAGAACGCGTACATGCTGCTCAAGGTCATGCATCATTCCATTTGGAAGCCAGCATAGCTTGTTTCAACCTTCATTGCCCCGCCACACTTGTCGAAACTACAAGTTGGTGTGTTGTGCTCTAAGAATTTATGTTAACATTGCTATTGTGTATAGCATAGCCGACTTGCTTTTTGTTATTTGAAAATGGAACTGGATAGTGAATTTATAATGCAATGGTTCAGCATTTTAATTACCGATAAATGAAGAGAGATTCCTGTCCGACTGTTTTGGGGGAAAGTGGAACGAGATGGATGAAGAAAGGCAAACAAATATCCGTAAGCAATATTACCCATAATACGAGGGTAGATCCATAAGTTTCCGCCCTAACCACTTTCCAGCTTTGATAAAAACAAAAACTATATTTCACTTTTCAATATAGTTACCCTTTATTGCAGTAAACTTCTCACATCTTTGAATTAACATTTCAATCCCCCCCCCCGAAAATAGTCAGAAGTCTTATCTGTAAAATGAGCATTACAGCATCTATTCTTCGTTACATTTGAATTTCCTTTCTCGAAGGTCCTTCTTGAGTTTTGAGAAGAGGAAATAGTCACTGGGAGCTAGATCTGGCCTGTACGGTGGATGATCGATCTCCTTGAAACCACATTTCTTCACAGTTTCCTTTGCAACAAGAGTTGTGTGCACAGGCGCGTTGTCGTAAAGAAGGCTCACACCACTTCTCAGCTTTTTTCACCTTTTCTCTTTGATGGAAGCACGTTGTCTGTGCAGTAGGCCAGCATAGTTCTCCCCATTTAATGTGGTGTTCCTCTCCTTGAAGTCAATGAAGAATATTCCTTCACAGTTCCAAAAGATTGTGGCCATGATCTTCTTGGTTGACTGAGTGACCTTGGCCTTAGAGGTGGTACTTCGCCAGGTTTACGCCATTCCACTGTTTCTCTTTTGGACAAGGAATCATAGTAGAGGGCCACAGTTTCATCTCCTGTAACAATGGTTTGCAGAACTTCTCTCTCGTTGCCACGAAGAGCTCCAAAAAGCCTGACAACAGATGACTCGTCGCTGCTTTTGAATTGAGGAAAGAGGTCTAGGCACCCATTTGCACTAACCTTATTCATGTTTCAATGTTCATGAATAATTCGGACTGTTGTTTTAGAAAGGCCCAACCTTGCTGCATTTCTGTAACTTTGAGTCGCCGGTCTTACAACATTTCTCCTTCCACAAGAGCGATGTTTCAGGAGTGAGCACCTCCAAGGGCCGACCTGCACGCTCTTCGTCTTCAATGCTTTCTCGACCCATTCGAAAAAGTTTGGCCCATTCTTTTACGGTAAAATATGAGGGGGGTGCTTCCCCATATACACCGTCCAATCGTCGGTTCTGGTGGTGTAGTGGTTACCATACTTGCCTCCTACACCCAAGAACGCGGGTTCGAACCCAGCCAGAACCGATGGATTTTTTCGAGCGTAAAAATCCTAAGTATGGCTTCCTTCGAAAGGGAAGTAAAGCCGTGGGTCCCGTGTCGTACATTTGCGGCACGATAAAGAACCTCAAGCCTGAAAGAAAGACCTCTGAGCAAAATTTGTCGGCTGTTTCACGCCCTGAGTTGAATGGGACGCTGATGACCTGAGATGTTAAAGAGCGTCCATAAATAAATCAATAAAAAAAAACCGTCCAATTGTGTTTGATTTCATTTGGAGTAAGTCCTTCTTTTGTGAAGAACTTAATAACAGTTCGATACTCCATTTGGAACATGTCAGAATCTTCTACACATAGCCTTCTTTATGCAACTATATCTGAACAACTGAACATAACGGAGCGGAAGTTACATCTGCAATTATTTAATTAACAGATAAGGTATGCCACCAGATAAGGGTTTTGTGAAGGCAATAACCCTTATCGGCGAGGCCGGAAACTTATGGACCTACCCCGTACATTCTATATTCTAAATTATGTATGAAGGGCCTGAAGGACAAATTTTGTATTAGGTAATACTCTGGAAAAGAAAAAAATAATTCTTTTGAATAACCAAGTCCCCTGCTTTATTTTGTAAGAAACGAAAACACATAGTACTTACTCTTTTATGAAATTAAAGCAGTTTAATTTGTTTAAGCATATATGACCAAAAAATCAACGTTCAATATCAGCTGTTGGGTTCTAATAAGCCTTCATATGCATTTATTTATATTTTATTTGAATATGAATGTTTATACATACTACGTATACGTATGTGCATACATACAATATCGCACTCTACTGCTGATAGGGTGTACTAAAACTTCGTATAGTTATACAGGATATTAACATTCAAATTTTGTCACGACACAGATTCCTTGGCGAACAGAAGTAAACAGAAAAATGATTTGCAGTGTGTGTGGTAGCTTTTTTTTTTTTTTTTTTTTTTTT
This sequence comes from Metallyticus violacea, assembly GCA_030762175.1. Lineage (NCBI taxonomy): Eukaryota > Metazoa > Arthropoda > Insecta > Mantodea > Metallyticidae > Metallyticus > Metallyticus violacea. The sequence continues at coordinate 125,229,349 of CM060846.1, read as the reverse complement.
TTTTTTTTTTTTTTTTTTTTTATGTTCCTCTTGTTCCGTGCATGTGAATGTGTCATCGAAATTGTATCCATCTTATCTTCCTACAAAATAATCATGTTGCAACAAGCTTGAATGATTATCCAAGAAACTAACATCTACTAGTCGATGGAAAATTTGTCATTTATTAAATAAAATGCGAAAAGCGCACACCACATATTACCATGCTGTAGACAATTGGTAGTTATAATTTATTTTACGGGATAAGATCTCAATAAATTTTCGCTAATATCAAAGGATACGCAAGGCAGTGATATTCCAGAATGGTATTATGACAGAGGTGATGATTGTGTGAATTTAAAAAATGTCAGATTGTTTCCCTAATTCGGTTGTTTTCAATATATTAATCTCCTTCATGATCAAACGCACCTACATCTATGTAACTGAGACAGAAATCACTCTCTTATACAACACAAGAGCAAACTACTTTTTATAATTAAAAAGATTCGCTGCCTGAATTCCATGGTTTAATAAATTCCTACCTGCTTTCAATCTATGACCTTTACACAACGAGGAAGTTTGCTTTTCTCTCAAGCTCATCGCTGGTATTCAGCCGACTTCTGTGCTCGGTGGTTTCACGTTTTCTCCTTTCATTGTCCTCCACATCACTGTGCATGTGTCTCGAATGACGACAGCAATTGTAGAATGCCCGAGGAGTAAATCAAAGTGTAGAGAACGAAACGAATTTCCAATGACAAGATATGTGTAAATGTATGTAGCCAACATTTATTTATTTGTCTACAGGAAAAGAAATGCAACAAAGGTGGGGGGAGTATAAAGTTACATGGAAAACTTTAAAAGTCAAAAAGAAGTGGAATTCGATAAAACAGAAGAAATCTTACGCGTTTCATAAACAAATGTCTCCATTTATATGCATGTAAATTTGTATATTATGCGCGAAATTTATTAGTTAAATTAAAAATTATCGTTGGAATGGATGCTTTACAAAACGAAATACTTCTTCAATTTCTAGAATATTTAACTAATTGAAATGAAATAAATAAAATACTATAAAATTTCAAAATGTAATAACCCTAAACTGTGTAATGGGTAATTGGTTTAATCACTAACCGTGCATATCACATGGCACATGTATGTTAATATTTAAATATACATTTTTCCCAGAAGCTCTAGAAACATACTGTTAAGACAGGTAACAGGAAGAGAGTAATGCTAATGCGATTATTTTCTTCAGTCAATTCCTGCAACCTTGCGTTCCTTTTTGTGACGTCATCCTTCATTATACATACAATTTTTCCAAATAACCTAATGGTTATTCTGTAATACTCAAAAAACTTGAATGAATTTTTTTTTCCAGTTTATTAACTATTCTTTTATTCTTATTCCTTATTCCTTAATTCCTTAAATTATTCCTTAATTATTCCTTAATAAGGGATGTATTTTCTCTGACGATTACGCGTCGATGTAAACACATCGCATGGGCAACTACTGAATTAATTCATTTGTCTATTATACACTGTACACATTAGCAATACATTGCAAGACAGGAAAATATACTGAAACCACGCATTGATATAACGATACAACTGCGACACACCATAGCAGTTTAGCTGCGTGAAAACACGTAATTCTGGCCATAGCCTAAGCATGCAAGCGAAACGCAATACCGGCTTTCAATGTTTCATTTTTATGACATTCATATTATTACTTTGTGTTCATTGAAATTAACCTAGGCATTTGTTTTACAATGACAATAATGCTAGTCATATTATGGGTACATTACCTTCTCGTAGGCGAGGAGAGGAGAAGAGTAACGTAATATACTGTTTACCAACGTCCCGGGGAGTGAGGTGTGAAGGTTGATGTTGTTTGCGGGACTTATCCGGCTACGATAACTATTAAAACCATATAACACCCAGGTAGAGAGAGATAAACTAGTGATGCCTATATCAATAAACAGCCCGTGTACAGCATATGGATTACAGAAGTATTTCTGTGTCATCTATATGGAGCACGTAAGAAAATAAGAAAGTGAGGAGCGGGGAGTAATTGCGAACTCATGACTCTTCCCCTTGTTCGTGTTACTGTGAAAGCGACTCGTTTTACAGGGGTGTCCATTTTATTAATCAAAACAACCAGGCGTCAGCCAAAAGAGAAAGAAGTGAGGCTACTCGTTATCTCTACATATATCAGGAAAGCACTGACCGAGATCAAGAGACTAGAAGATCAACATGGATGACTTTGATGTATGTGATTCGCTAACTATACAAGAGATCTATACAGTGCGTAAATAGTGCCAACTTGTTCATAATTACTGCCAACCATATGAGGAAAAAAATGTAATTTCTGTGGTGTGTAACTATGCCCCACAGTATAAGATTAATTTTATTGAATAAAATGTAGGAAACAAACGCAAACTTCTTATTGAGAGGCCAGATGTCTCGTACTTTGGGCATTAACTTATCACGATTAAGCATCTTCGTAGTGAAAGCAAATGGACTGATAATAGTAACAATAGGTTCCAAACTGGGTTTTTAAAAAATGCAGCATTCGTTTATAAAGCTGAGTCCACATTTGGAGACTATTACCGGGAAAAAGAATGATGGAAATTTTTAAAGGTGGGTCAGATATAAATTATTAAATTTCCCTTCCCCAAGGGTGGTCATGGCATTTGAATACGTTCCGTATCATAATGCCCAAGTGGACAAATTTCATTCTCAGTATGCAGTGAAACCTGAAATGGTTTTGTGGGTAACACGACATCACTTACTTGTGATGTTATAATAAGAAAGGAAATACTGTATGAAGTTATTCTTTTTAATAAACCAAGAGGTAAAAAATTTTAAGACCGACGAACAACTAAAATCACATGTTAATAGACCGCCGTCTCATATGTGTAAGCATTTTTATTTTTGAATAGTGTTTAACGCCCGTTTTTGCTACAGAGGCACCACAGGCGGTGGACGCTGATGATTCATGAAATGATATATTGGGAAAAGATTTTTTTAAGGAAGGAAATGTTCCAGGCCTAAGTTTGCCATTTATGACTGAGGATTCGAACCCCAGACCTCCCGCTCACGAGTCCGCACCTTAAACGAACTCGGCCACCTGTGGCGATGTTTGTGAGCTTGATGCGATAGAGTTTGCTTGAGCTAAAGTAAAAAGCCATGTTGTGAACACAATGACATGTCGCTGTACAGAATTGGAAGCTATAACAACAGAAGACTGGCAGGGTTTCTTCATACATGTGAAAAAAACACAACGGGAATACTGAGATCGTGACAGAATCGTGTCAGCTGTGATCGATATTATCATCAAGAATGCTAATTTATTTAGTTTATTTATGTACGCTCTTTAACATCTGAGGCATCAGCGTTCCATTCAATTCAGGGCGTGAAACGGCCGATTAATTTGTTTCAGATGCCTCTTCTTTCAGACTTGCGGTTCCTTTACGTGCCGTGAATTTACAATATGGAACCCAATGATTTGTTTCCTTTCCGATGGAAGCCATACGTAAGATCTTTACGCCCGAAAAAATTCTTTGACCTTGGTCTGGATTGAACCCTCCATCTTAGGTCTATGGCTACCATTAGACCACCAGGAGCGATTAAGAATACTAATGAGGATGATGGTTATAGTGGTACACACAAAGAGCCTCAAGGCCATTTTTCCAACTCCGAACTTGTACATCCACAATAAGGTAATATTTTATTACATTACGTCAATTTTTGCTTTAGATACTGATTACTTTTTGAATAACCATTACTCTCTTTCGCTCTGGAGCAGATAACGTCCCATTTAACAACTTTCTTCTGCGGACTTTCTCTACTCTAACTCCAAAAAATTGTGCCTTTTGTCCAATCCTTGTTTGGGTTTGTTTTTGCCAGTCACGCATTAACTCCATGATCTGGTTACAATTTCCCTCTGCTTTGTCACATCTCAGATTGTTTCGGAGCTCTGAAAGCAATTGTTCCAATATCAAACATGCTAGCAGTACATTACTACTACTACTACTACTACTACTACTACTACTACTACTACTACTACTACTACTTCTACCACCACCACTACTACTACTACTACTACTACTACTACTACTACTACTACTACTACTATTACCAGTACTACTACTGCTACTACTACTAGTAGTACTAGTACTGTTGCTGCTGCTACTACTACTACTACCACTACCAGCACTACTACCAATACTACTACCAGTTCTACTACCACCAGTACTACTACTGCTACTACTACTATTACTAGTACTACTACTGCTACTACTGTTGCTGCTACTACTACTACTACTACTACTACTACTACTACTACTACTACTACTACTACCACCAGTACTACTGCTACTACTGCTACTACTACTAGTACTACTACTGTTGTTGCTGCTACTACTACTACTAGTAATACTACTGTTGCTGCTACTACTATTATTACTACTACAAGTAATACTACTGTTGCTGCTACTACTATTAATTCTACTACTATTATTACTACTACTACTACTACTAGTAATACTACTGTTGCTCTGCTACTACTACTTCTACTAATACTGCTACTATTACTACTACCAGTACTACTACTACTGTTGCTGCTGCTATTACTACTACTAGTACTACTACTACTACTACTGTTGCTGCTAGTACTACTACCAGCACTTCTACTACTACTGCTATTATTACTACTGCTATTATTACTACTACCAGTACTACTACTACTACTGTTGCTGCTGCTATTACTACTACGAGTACTATTACTACTACTGTTGCTGCTGCTACTACTACTACTACTACTACTACTATAGTTGCTGCTGCTAGTACTACTACCAGTACTTCTACTACTACTGCTTCTATTACTACTACCAGTACTACTACTACTGTTGCTACTACTACTACTACTACCAGTACTATTACTACTACTCTTGCTGCTACTACTACTAGTAATACTACTGTTTCTGCTACTACTATTACTACTACTAATACTACAACTATTTCTACTACTATTATTACTATACTACAACTATTACTACTACTAGTAATACTACTGTTGCTCTGCTACTACTACTTCTGCTAATACTGCTACTATTACTACTGCCAGTACTACTACTGTTGCTGCTACTACTAGAACTACTACTACTAGTACTGCTATTATTACTAGTACTACAACTACTACTGCTACTACTACTATTACTATTACTACTGGTGCTGCTACTACTACTAGTAGTGCTACTACTACTACTACTACTACTACTACTACTACTACTACTAGTACTGCTACTAAAACTGCTGCTACTACTACTATTATTACTACTACTACTACTACTACTAATAATAATAATAATAATAATAATAATAATAATAATAATAATAATAATAATAATAATAATAATAATAAAATTATTATTAATAATGACAATAATAAGTACCCCCTCCAATTTATGGCTCTGTGAGTGTAGATAGTGGCAGGTTTAGAGGGAATTAGGCATAGAAACGATATCATAGTAATTGCAGAAAATAATATGCACAAGTATGTTGATTTGGTTTATTTAGGGAGGCTCTTTAACATCTCGATTCAACACCGTCCAATTCAATTCAGAGCTTGAGATAGCCGATATGTTTTGCTCAGAGGCCTCTTCTCCAGACTTGAGGTTCCCGTAAATCTACGACAGGGGACCCATGGCTTTCCATCCCTTTTGAAGCCACAGTTAGGTTTTTTGCACCGGTAAAAATTCGTCGACCCTGGTCGGGATTAAACCCGCGATTTTGGGTCTACGAGACAAGTATGGATAGCACTAGACCACCAGGGCCCACATATAGCATTGAGTTCGCCAATCCTCAGAACAAGCTGCTGCGAAACGCTCCCACAATCTCTAATTACTCCGGAAACAGCTATATCTGGATCTGTCTTACGTAGAGGTTAAGTGTTCGTTCAAATACTCAAGGATGACGGCAGTTTTTCTAGGCAAAGCCACTCTGATTAACTTGCTAAAATATCTCATTTGGCAGGTGGAACTCTCCCTCAACGTTTATTTAAGAAATCTCCTTGACATCTCATAATCAGGTCATCAGCACCTCATTGAATTCAGGCCGTGAAACGGCTGATAAATTTTGCTCAGAGGCCTCTTCTATCAGGATTGAGGATTTTATACGTGCCGTAAATGTACGACACGGAACCCACGGCTTTACTTCCCTTCCAAAGGAAGCCATACCTAGGATTTTTACGCCTGAAAAAATCCATCGAGCCTGCCTGGGAATGAATCCGCGATCTTGGGTCTACGAGGCAAGTATGGTTACCACTACACCGTCAGGATTGACCCCCTCAACGTCATCGTGACGATGCAGCAAGTCTGCTACCTTTACAAGCCGTACCTAGCCAATTTGTTGTACTGCTCTCGGGACGTCATGAACACAAAGATCCAGTCCTCTCTTTGAAACGGGGACACGGCGGCTACTTGAAGGCCATTCATTACTAACGGGTCTGTTGTGGCGATACGAATTTACGAAAAACAGTAAGGCCGTGCAGCTCTTGGCATTTCTATCTAGCGGCATATTTAATCAAAATAATTAGCTGGTTAGTACCGTCAACCTAACCCTCAAACCCATACTCTCCATCGCGATCTTTCATCTCGTGTCGCCCAGAGTGAAAGGTAACACGAAGATCGTGTCTGCAAAGTTACCGGAGATCAAAATTGCGATTCTGGCGAAGAAAAACGCAAAATGCAATTTTTGGATGCGTCTGTCCCTCAACATTCCCAAGGGCACGAACAAAGAGCTTTAGCGTCGTTTACGTGGGGTGGACTTCCAGCAGAATCATCATTGAAACGAGCGATTTTACTAAAAATCTGCAAAATATTCGGCATTTCAACATGACTTTCTTTCAAATATACGCACGCACCTTTCCCTCTCAGCCGCTACAATCGGATTTTGCTATTGGCATTACCTTCAGTAATTTCAGACTCAGGATTTTTGTGCCCGAAAAAAAAAGTCATCGACCCTGGCCGTAATTGAAACAGCAATCTTGGGTCTACATGGCAAGTATGGTTATCACTAGACCATAGCTCGAGGAAGAGCAGCAACATTACAACATATACTGCATTAGACCAACAACATGCAACATAAGCTTTTTATCAAACAACTCCTTCATCAACTAAGCGAAAACCAAATTTGTCTGCGTAGGTGTTTACCTAGACAAGCCTAACGAGTTGAAAATATTTTTCTCAAATGCGGTCATAATTAAAATGTCAGTTTCGTTAAGTTCTTTCCATGGCTGGCTCGGGCATATGATCACAACCAAGCAGGACGCAAGGTGAGGGGCAATAGCTCTATTTGCTTCAAACAGGCGTCTAAAACGTACATTTCTCGTTGGTCCCTTGTTACGACATGTAAAAGAACCTCAAACCAGAAAGAAGAGGCCTCTGAATAAAAATTATCGGCCATTTCACACTCTTGAGTTAATTTGGGATGCAAATAAGCAAAACTGTTAGAACGTCCCTTAAATAAACCAAATAACTAACAGCGACAGTACGGCCAGCCTCACATTTTATCTCTTAGCCACGAAGGATTTGAAAATCTAGACAGCAACTTCCACACAAACTCTTCACTAGAAATACGCAATGAAATGCACGACTGGCCACCTTTCAAATCTTAATTCCTCCTTAAAAGGCAGAGATCTTATAACCGTTTATTCCTTTGACCGCATTAAAGCTTTTAATCAGAGGTTACTGCAGTGGGAAAGTCAATTCATGAAATTTCCCAATAGACCATTCAAATTATTCAGTTTCAGCTTTAGAAGAAAATACAAAAGTTTTAATGAAACCATATGGGGAATTTGAGAATAGGTTCCAAAATACTACAGTATATTAGAAAAGGATTTTCAGAAGTTTGCTACACTGCTTATAGTTGATATGAAAACTAATACACCAGAACTGCAGCTATAGCTGATTGAGTTACAGTGTGATATTGAATGAAAGATAAGTTTCAAATAACAAACAGTTTGAATTTTATGGTTGTTTTTCATTGAGAGGTTTCCTGGATTGCACACATTTAATGCAAACATATTACACAATACGATCCACGTATTTCTGCGAAGTTTTTTATTCTCATCTTTTTCATGTTAGTAAATAAAGGCACAATAATACACTCACGAATCAAAGCCTGAATTGTACTTTGCAACTTGCCAGTACGCAAACAATAGTACTAAATATTAATATAGCACATTCTAAAAGATCCCAAAGGTCCTGTGGAATAGATATCCCAATTATATATTTTGGTGCAGTGCATGGAAATTTGTTTACTTTGTCATCAGTGCCAAGATGTGTTTCTTTTAAACCTTAATAAGAAGAATGACCGCCAAGAGTGGCAGAGGTCGTTAAGGCGCGGACTCGTTAGCGGGAGGTCTGGGGTTCGAATCCCGCCAGGACCGTGCTCCTTGACTGAGGGTTTTTTCCAGGTTTTCTTCAGTCCTCATAACTGGCAAATGCCGGGGAGGTACCCTAAACTTAGGCCTGGGACGCTTCCTTCCTTAAAAAATATCTTTCCCAATTTATCATTTCATCTCATGTATCATCAGTGTCCACCGCCTGTGGTGCCTCAGTGGCAAAACGGGCGTTAAACACTATTAAAAAAAATAAGAAGAATAAGCATTATTTTGATCACTGTACCCTAACCAACCGAGAAAACATGAATAATGTAAAGAAAAGTACATGAATTTTATTTTCGCACATGTAATATGATTTGCAAACGTGCGAAATGTTTATTCAGGAAATATTTTACAATACTGTAGTTCCTCAATAAACACTTTTCTGGCCTAGTTATACTTTATAATTCACATCCTATTCTTTTCACATTTTATGATCCATAACCTAAATAACAACAACAATAATAATAATAATAATAATAATAATAATAACCACATTCATACTAGACTTTTTATATTAGTATTATTTTGTTGTTTCATTCCCGTTCGGTCAGCCACCTTGACCTTGGGTTTTTTCATGGTTTACCCAAGTCACTTAAGGGAATGCTGGGCTGGACATTCCCCTTCCACCAATTTTTCGGTCTACCATTTTCATTTAATTCCGCTGGTTCTGTTACAGGATCGAAAATGCCAAGGGGTGGTGGGCTGGTGCGGTGCAGAACGGAAACTGAATCAAGAGCGCGGAGATAACATAAGAATTAATTTTGTTTTACTGTTATTATTATTATTATTATTATTATTATTATTATTATTATTATTATTATTATTATTATTATTATTATTATTATTATAATTTGAAGTAGGGATCATAAAATGCGGAACGAATAGGATAGAGATTATACAGTATAACTAGGCAGGGGAAAGTATTCTGCACCGACGTCTGGAACGGAAGCAGCTCTTCTGAGGGGCTCACACAACTAATGATGAGGGGGCTCCAAATCTCAGACCATCTAACCATCCAGCCATCTCCGTGTATAACGCTGATGATCTGTGATGTTAAAGAGCGTCCTTAAATAAACAAAATCTCCGTGTGGCCACTGCAAGTTCCGCCACTGTACGCATGAATACTGTTTCCGTTGTCCCTGGTTGCCTACCGTGATAAGATAAGCAGTGTTGATGACCATTGCTGTAGTGGCTTATTATATCACCGCGTAATAGTTTTATTTCGTAACTAATTCAAACATCACGATTTTCACTGTGTTTTATTTGGTTAACGTCTAGAAATTAGTAACTAAATTCGTAACTTAGTGAACTGATGTGCTAAAATTACCAAACATCATATCTCTTTATAGGAGTACAAGATTTGCAAGTCCATCAGTCTTCGCAGAAACATACGATAAAGTGAAAAAACATCAGGAAATACCAAGGGTATTTAAAGTTATTTTACTCACTCCAGAAATCATCTTAGCATGAGTGTAGCAGAGGCAACAGTAGCGTTCCATTCATTATTCATCTTTTAAGGGATTGAGCGCTTATACTAAATGCGATAATGCATTGCGATTCCGGTTTTGCAAAGCGTGTGTCGTGTGCAAGGACTAAGACAATAATAAATAAATCTTGGACCACATTCTGTTGATATAACCCATTCGGTGTTAAGAGGATATTTCTCATTTTGGGGGTTGTATTGATGACAGTAATTACCACTAATAGACATTTCTTACTAATTTGAGTCAGTAGTTCGATTTCAGAGCTGGAGTTTACAGTCAAAATGTGGTTGAGGTTAAATCTGTACCCAATGAAACTGCTGAAATATTTTGATCATACATTACGGGTACACTAGTAAGTCTTGGTAGAGAAATAAAAAATGCAGCAATTGCACGAGTACTAATTTTTGTGATATCAAACGAGCTGAGATCAAGACTTTTTCAGTAAATTGAAAGGTCGATGGATTTTTAGGGCGCAAAAATCCAAAATATGGCTTCCTTCGGAAAGGAAGTAAAGCTGGGTCCCGTGTCATACATTTACGGCACAAAAAAGAACCTCAAACATGAAAGAAGAGGCTTCTGAGCAAAATTTACCGGCCGTTTCAGGCCTTGAGTTGAATGGGACGCTGAGATGTTGAAGAGCGTCCGTAAATAAAACGAATCTACCTATGTATGTGAGAATCTAGTTGGTGTTGGCTGTCCAATACACATCCTTTATAATGCCATTCAGTACGGAACTGATATTTAAGTTTTCATTTAGAGCAGTGGTTTTCAACCTTTTTCTTTCAGAACCGACCTTGAAGGGCATTAAACTTCACGGGACCGGTGAGTTAAAATATTACACTAGCGAGCAGTCAAGAACTCGGCTACCGCCACCGCCACTAAATAAAAGCTGGAATATTCTAAGAATCACTTGCTGAAATTTTACTAAAATACTTTAACCACTAGACTTATGTAACGGTTGGGCCTGCCATTTCTATATTAGTTGGCGTATGTTTCGTTTAAGTGCGGTTCAAGTCGCAAATCCGAGTACACATCTGTCTATTTGTATACTTACTTTTCCCTTGAACCAAGGAGGGAAAATCCATTCTACACAATATAAAGTAGAGATTGGCATGAAACATTAATTTATTGCCCCATCCGAAAATTCGGAATATTCACCTTTTAATGATACCCAAAATATTATATGGTAGCGTAAAAATTTAGTGTTTAATGCCATATTCACAGCTGGTATCATATAACTGTTATCTTAGATCTGCTGACAACATATTTGAACTTTCAAAATATGCGAATGGATCTCGAATACAATTGAATTTGTTGTAACTTTCTGCAAAGGAAACTTCCATTCCCATTGAAAACAGAGATAAGATGCTACAGAATCAGAAAAAATCAGGTAATTTTCACTTAATAAGATTATTAAGTCTAGAAGACAGAAAAATTGTTATTTTTGACATACTCTAAATACATAGTGATTATTCTGGAATACCTTTATTTTAATATAAGCTTGAAACTGTGATGGTTGGGCCTTGAAGGGATAAATTAATTTCCTTTAAGGGAAAATATGTCTGCCATGTAGTCTATAATGGGCAAACAATTCTCGCCTGAAAACAAACCGTATACTCTTACAATAATTTAAATACAACACTTCTTGTCTAAGCTAGAAAAAGTTGAAAAAAATAAAAGCACACATTTTCCAATTTCTTCACGACGCACAAAAAAAGTCTCGCATATGATGTGCGAGCATTTATAAAGTTTACAACCTTAACTGCAGTGCGAAAATAAAACAGGACTCTGAATAAAGCAGTGTGTCACTTCACCACACATGGAATGTCTTTGTAATTGAAGAATTTCTTAATACAATATAAATTGTGGTTTGGCTTCATTCCTTACCCCATACCACGCTAATTTCAACCACAAATAGCTCCCATCATATCTTCACTGTCATATCTATGGAACCATCGCTCCCGGAATTGCATGTTAAACTTTTCTTTTGAATGCTCCCGACTTAAGACACAGAGCCATCGTAATAAATAAATAAATAAATTAAATAAAAAAATAAATTAAATAAATAAATTTAAGACGAAAATTCGCTCAATGTCGAAGGCTGACAAGACTGAATAAACAACAATAATGGTAAAATGCGTGTTTTGCCATTATTGTTGCTTATTTATTATTTTATGTGAAATGGATAACCACATTAATTTTAAAATGAGGCTGTGAATAATAATAATAATAATAATAATAATAATAATAATAATAATAATAATAATAATAATAATAATAATAATAATAACGAAGACAGGATGACGCATTTTGATGTAGTATCAATATTAATTATTATTATTCGGTGGAACATTTTTCAGTGTTTTTAAGTTTCCAATACTAAAATAGTATGAACTAGGATTCTAGTAATTTAGTTAGAATTATTTAGAGGATTTCGATTCATTATCAAAATTTGCATTATTACGGCAATCTGTGCAAGCAGAAAATTATGAGCAATCTTTCATTCTCAAGAGCAGGTAGTACCAACCTAGTTGCCAATTGCCACCACCCAGTGGCAATAGTAAACATTCAAATACTTACATTTGGCAATAATAATTATTATTGGGGTTTCGAGAGCATACACATGCCTGATAGCTGTTTAATTTATGAAAAAAGTAACAATAGACGTTCTTGGTTTGTATTTAATTATGCCGTCCCTTTATTTATGCAGAGTAATCTGAAGAAGTATACAGGTAGTGCAGTCAGTTTAATTTGTACCCAAAATTAAATCCCACAAAGTATCCAGGCCGTCCCTACTGTATATATACACTGTGCTGTTACAGTAGCGCAGCATGTTCCCCCCTCTCCTTTCGCCAGGCGTATGATAAAAGCTACCACTTTTAAGTTCGTGCACTTGGAAAAATAATCGTACTCTGGTGTAGTATTTAATTAAGTTATAAAATAAAAATGGTTTTCTCCGCCTCCCTTACCACTACGATAAGCCCGTGCGTCACTTCTGACATAGAAGGCATTGTGTGCTCTAAAATGTGTAACTTTTCTAAAGCATACACAAACAAGCTTAATGATATATGTTGGGGGGATAGTGTTTAACGCCCGTATTAACTACTAGGCATCACAGGGGGGGGGGGCACTGATGATACACTAGATAAACTAAACTGGAAAGGATTTTTTATAAAGAAAGGAAGCGTTCCAGACCCCAGTTTAGAGTACCTCCCCAGCGTTTGCTATTTATAAAGACTGAGGAAAACCTGGGAAAAACATCAAGTCAGGGAGGACGGTGCTGGTAGGAATCGAACCCCAGACCTCCCGCTCACCAGTCCGCTTCTTAACGACCTTGGCCACCATGGCGGTAAGTTTAATGATGTTATGATGCGGTTTATACACAATGCCTTCTGTCTTTTGTTTCCTCTTAAAATGATAACTTCTACTGGGCAATACTAATTAATTAGTACTCATTACTGAATCAAGGCAATCGCTAAAATTTATCTCAGAAGTGCAGGGGAATTAAATAAAAAAGAAAAAATTAAACAGATATAGATATACAAGGCATTTATATTGCATTTCTACATTCTAGTATACATTTTAGTGAGCTCACTCCTTGCTCCATCGGTTGACTTTGGGATCCACCAT